>JARQOD010000006.1:345925901-345967673 GCA_033576555.1 Oophaga sylvatica
TAATTTTTACAATGTTGGATAACACATTGAAGCAAAGCTACAAGTTAATAATGCTTCCTTGAACATGAAATAGTGACAGGCTTTCTCACTACAATGACTAATGTGCTTACATGGAGAGATCTGTCAACCACTGGCAGAATTTGTAAGGGAGCCACAAGGCAGATTGTTCTCTCAAAGACTAGTCTTTTTAAAGCTTTGTTTTGTGGGAAACAATACTATTTCAATTAGAGATGGGCAAATTTATTTGAGTGACATTAAATTCTACTAGGATTTTACAAAAAATCCACATCTTGGGGAATAAGAATTTGTTTTCAAATTTCTCCTCGCAAATTCAGTAAAATGATGGCCAGGTGTGGCTTGCTGAATAGTAGAGGGACAGTAGAAGATTAAAAAGAAAAAAAACATACTTAACACACTGCTTACTTCTCCGGTGACTCCTGCTGCTCCCTACCTACTTAATTGTCCTCCACACCTCTGTCTCCTGACATCTCCAGCCTACTGTTCATTCTAGGACAGGCCTTCCAGCTATAAGGAGGCCCTGGAGTTCCCTGCTCATGCTCCAGGGCCTCACATCTGGAAGTTCTGGCCTAGAATGAATACCAGGTTGTTACTTCTGGACGCAGACCCTGGTGGTCACTGCACATGCATAGATAACGCCAGGGCCTCCTTACAGCCAGACGCCCCAGCCTAGAGTGGACAGAAATGTCATGTGACAGAGGTGCAAAGGACCTGACAGTGGACATAGTGCAGCGGGAGTGGCCAGAGTTGTAAGCGGTAACGGGGTATAAGTATTTTTTCATTTTTTGCATCTGACATTTATTAAGTTCTGGGGTCTAGAAAGACTCCACAGCATAATAAAGTACATTAACCCCTTCACCCCCAAGGGTGGTTTGCACCTTAATGACCGGGCCAATTTTTACAATTCTGACCACTGTCTCTTTATGAGGTTATAACTCTGGAACGCTTCAACGGATATTCGCGATTCTGAGATTGTTTTCTCGTGACATATTGTACTTCACGTTAGAAGTAAAATTTCTTCGATATAACTTGCGTTTATTTTGAAAAAACGCAAATATGGCGAAAATTTTTAAAATTTTGCAATTTTCAAACTTTGAATTTTTATTCCCTTAAAACAGAGAAATATGTCACATAAAATAGTTAAGAAATAACATTTCCCACATGTCTACTTTACATCAGCACAATTTTGGAACCAAAATTTTTTTTTGTTAGGAAGTTATAAGGGTTAAAAGTTGACCAGCGATTTCTCATTTTTCCAACAAAATTTACAAAGCCATTTTTTTTAGGGACCACCTCTCATTTGAAGTCACTTTGAGGGGTCTATATGGCAGAAAATACCCAAAAGTGACACCATTCTAAAAACTGCACCCCTCAAGGTACTCAAAACCACATTCAAGAAGATTATTAACCCTTCAGGTGCTTCACAGGAACTAAAGCAACGTGGAAGGAAAAAATGAATATTTAACTTTTTAGCCACAAAAATGATCTTTTACAAACTTTTTTTTTATTTTCACAAGGGTAAAAGGAGAAAATGGACAGATAAGGTTGTTATGCAATTTCTCCTGAGTACGCCAATACCCAATATGTGGGGGAAAACCACTGTTTGGGCACACGGCAGAGCTCGTAAGGGAAGGAGCGCCGTTTGACTTTTTCAAACTAAAATTGGCTGGAATTGAGATTGGACGCCATGTCGTGTTTGGAGAGCCCCTGATGCGCCTAAACAGTGGAAACCCCCACAAGTGACACCATTTTGGAAACTAGACCCCCTAAGGTACTTCTCTAGATCTGTTGTGAGCACTTTGAACTCCCAAGTGTTTCACAAAAGCTTATAATGCCTGGGTGTGAAAAAAAAAAAAAACAATTTTCCACAAAAATGATTTTTTAGTCCCAAATTTTTGAATTTTCCCAAGGAAATTGGACCCCAAAAGTTGTTGTCCAATTTGTCCTGAGTACGCTGATACCCCATATGTGGGGGGGGGGAACTGTCTGGGTGCACGGCAGGGCTTGGAAAGGAAGTAGTAACGTTTTGGAATGCAGACGTTGATGGGGGTCATGTTCCGTTTGCAGTGCCCCAGATGAGCCTAAACAGTGGAAACCCCCCACAAGTGACCCCATTTTGTAAACTATACCCCCTAAGGAACTTATCTAGATCTTTGGTGAGCACTTTGAACCCCCAAGTGCTTCACACAAGTCTATAATGTCCGGGCATGAAAATAAAAAATCCTATTTTTTTCCCACAAAAATTATCTTTTAGTCACTAATTTTTTATTTTCTCAAGGGTAACAGGAGAAATTGGACCACATAAGTTGTTGTCCAATTTGTCCTGAGTACGCTGATACCCCATATGTGGGTGGGAACCACTGTTTGGGCGCACGGCAGAGCTCGGAATGGAAGGAGCACCATTTGACTTTTTCCAACCAAAATTGGCTGGAATTGAGATTGGATGCCATGTTGCATTTGGAGAGACCTGATGTGCCTAAACAGTGGAAACCCCCCACAAATGACCCCATTTTGGAAACTAGACCCCTAAGGAACTTTTCTAGATCTTTGGTGAGCAATTTGAACCCCCAAGTGCTTCACACAAGTTTATAACGTAGAGCCGTAAAATTTAAAAATCATATTTTTTCCACAAAAATGATCTTTTCACCCCAATTTTTATTTTTCCAAGGGTAACAAGACTCCAAAAGTTATTGTGCAATTTGTCCTGAGTGCGCTGATACCCCATATGTGGGGGTAAACCACTGTTTGGGTGCATGGCAGAGTTTGGAAGGGAAGGAGCGCCGTCTGACTTTTTCAACGCAGAATTGGCTGGACGCCATGTCGTGTTTGGAGAGCTCCTGATCTGCCTAAACAGTGGAAACCCCCATAAATGACGCCATTTTGGAAACTAGACCCCTCAAGGAACTTATCTAGATGTGTGGTGAGAACTTTTAACCCCAGGTGTTTCACCAAAGTTTATAACGTACAGCCGTAAAATAAAAAATCCTTTTTTTTTTTACAAAAATGATTTTTTCGTCCCCAATATTTTATTTTCACAAGGGTAACAGAAGAAATTGGAACCCAAAAGTTGTTGTCCAATTTGTCCTGAGTACGCTGATACCCAATATGTGGGAGAAAACTACTGTATGGGCGCACGTCAGGGCTCGGAAGGGAAGTAGTGACGTTTTGGATTGCAGACTTTGATGGAATGGTCTGGGGGCGTCATGTCACATTTGGAGAGCCCCTGATGCACCTATACAGTGGAAACCCCCCACAAGTGACCCCATTTTGGCAAATAGACCCCACAAGGAACTTGTCTAGATGTGTGGTGAGCACTTTGAACCCCGAAGTGCTTCACAGAAGTTTATAACGCACAGCCGTAAAAATAAAAAATCCTTTTTTTTTTTTGCAAAAATGATTTTTTTGCCCCAATATTTTATTTTTACAAGGGTAACAGGAGAAATTGGACCCCAAAAGTTGTTGTCCAATTTGTCCTGAGTACGCTGATATCCAATATGTGGGAGAAAACTACTGTATGGGTACACGTTGGGGCTCGGAAGGGAAGTAGTGACGTTTTGGATTGCAGACTTTGATGGAATGGTCTGGGGGCGTCATGTCGCATTTGGAGAGCCCCTGATGCGCCTAAACAGTGGAAATCCCCAACAAGTGACCCCATTTTGGAAAATAGACCCCACAAGGAACTTATCTAGATGTGTGGTGAGCGCTATGAAGCCCCAAGTGCTTCACAGAAGTTTATAATGTACAGCCGTAAAAACAAAAAAATATTTTTTTTTGTACAAAAATGATATTTTCGCCCCCAGTTTTTTATTTTCCCAAGGGTAGCAAAAGAAATAGGACAAATTGCACAATAACTCTTGTGGTCCAGAGTACGCTGATACCCCATATGTGGGGATAAACTACTGTTTGGACGCATGGCAGAGCTCAGAAGTGAAGGAGCACCGTTTGACTTTTTCAACGCAGAATTGGCTGGAATTGAGATCAGACGCCATGTCACATTTGGAGAGCCCCTGATGTGCCTAAACAGCTGAAACCCCCAATTCTAACTCCAACCCTAACCCCAACACACCCCTAACCCTAGTCCCAACCCTAACCACAAACCTAACCCTAACACACCCCTAATCCCAACCCTAACCCTAATCCTAACTTTAGCGCCAACCCTAACCCTAACTTTAGCCGCAACCCTAACCCTAACCCTAATGGTAAAATGGAAATAAATGCTTTTTTTTAATTTTATTATTTTTCCCTTACTAAGGGAGATTAAAGGGGGGTTTGATTTACTATTTATAGCGGGTTTTTATGATTGGCAGCTGTCACGCTAAAAGACGCTTTTTATTGCAAAAATAGTTTTTGCATCATCACATTTTGAGAGCTATAATTTTTGCATATTTTGGCCCACAGAGTCATGTGAGGTCTTATTTTTTGCGGGACGAGTTGACGTTTTTATTGGTACCATTTTTGAGCACGTGACGTTTTTTGATCGCTTTTTATTTCGATTTTTGGGAGGTTAGAATGAACAAAAATCAGCAATTCATGAATTTCTTTTGGGGGAGGCGTTTATACCGTTCCGCGTGTGGTAAAATTGATAAAGCAGTTTTATTCTTCGGGTCAGTACGATTATGGCGATACCTCATTTATATCATTTTTTCATGTTTTGGCGCTTTTATAGAATAAAAACAATTTTATATAAAAAATAATTATTTTTGCATCGCTTTATTCTGCGAGCTATAACTTTTTTATTTTTTCGCTGATGATGCTTTATGATGGCTCGTTTTTTGCGGGACAAGATGACGTTTTCAGCGGTACCATGTTTTTTTATATCAGTCTTTTTGATCGCGTGTTATTCCACTTTTTGTTCGGCGGTATGATGATAAAGCATTGATTTTTTGCTTCGTTTTTTTTTTTTTTTTTTAAGGGGTTCACTAAAGGGGTTAACTAGTGGGACAATTTTATAGGGGGGGTCGTTACGGATGCGGCGATACCAAATATGTGTACTTTTATTGTTTTTTTTTATTTATTTATAGGAAGAAGTGAATTTATTGGGGAATATTTTTTTTTTTTTATTTTGGATTTTTTTTTTACACATGTTTATTTTTACTTTTTTAACTTTTTTACTTTGTCCCAGGGTGGGACATCACAGTATTTTATCAGATCGCTGGTGTGACAGTGTGCACAGCACTCTGTCACACCAGCGATCGCACAGGCATAGATGCAGGCTTCTCAGTGCCTGCTCTCGGCAGGCATTGAGGTAGCCGCCTCCCTCCAGGACCCCGGCGCCATCTTGGATCCGGGTCCTGGGAGGGAGGAAGCCCTCAGAACAGCGCGATCACATCGCGCTGCTCTGAGGGTCTCAGGGGGGCGCGCAGGGAGCCCCCACCCTGCGCGATCCTCCCCTGTGCCCCCAGTACACCGCGATCATGTTTGATCGCGGTGTGCTAGGGGTTAATGTGCCGGGAGCGGTCCGTGACCGCTCCTGACACACAGTCATGGGTGTCAGCTGTGATAATCAGCTGACACCCGGCGGCGATTAGCTGCGCTCCCCTCAGGAGCGCAGCTGATCGCCTATGACGTACTATCCCGTCCCCGGTCATACGGGCCCAGGTACCATGGACGGGATAGTACGTCCGATGGCAGTAAGGGGTTAAATTCTCAGAGAATAACTGGTGAATTTGACAGGATAATTTGAATATTGATTTATTGCTCATCTCTAATTTCAAATATATATATTTATATATACAACCACTGGCAAAACTTCTGGAATCACCGGCCTTGGAGGATGTTCATTCAGTTGTTTAATTTTGTTTAAAAAAAGCAGATCACAGACATGGCACAAAATTGAAGTAATTTCAAATGGCAACTTTCTGGCTTTAAGAAACACCAAAAGAAATCAAGAACAAATAATGTGGTAGTCAGCAATGGTTATTTTTTTAACCAAGCATAGGGGAAAATTATGGAATCACTAAATTCTGAGGGAAAAAATTAAGGAAGCATGAAAAACAAACAATCAAAAAAACACTCCAACACATCACTAGTATTTTGTTTCACCACCTCTGGCTTTTACAACAGCTTGCAGTCTCTGAGTCATGGACTTAATGAGTGTCAAACAGTACTCTTCATCAATCTAGCTCCAACTTTCTCTGACTGCTGTTGCCAGATCAGCTTTGCAGGTTGGAGCCTTGTCATGGACCATTTTCTTCAACTTCCACCAAAGATTTTCAATTGATCCGGACTATTTGCAGGCCATGACATTGACCTTATGTGTCTTTTTTCAAGGAATGTTTTCACAGTTTTTGCTCTATGGCAGGATGCATTATCATCTTGAAAAAATGATTTCATCATCACCAAACATCCTTTCAATTGATGGGATAAGAAAAGTGTCCAAAATATCAACATAAACTCGTGCATTTATTGAAGATGTAATGACAGCCATCTCCCCAGTGCCTTTACCTGACATGTAGCCCCATATCATCAATGACTGTGGAAATTTGCATGTTCTCTTCATGTTCTCTTCAGGCAGTCATCTTTATAAATCTCATCAGAACGGCACCAAACAAAAGTTCCAGCATCATCACCTTGCCCAATGCAAATTCGTGATTCATCACTGAATATGACTTTCATCTAGTCATCCACAGTCCACGATTGCTTTTCCTTAGCCCAATGTAACCTTGTTTTTTTCTGTTTAGGTGTTAATGATGGCTTTTGTTTAGGTTTTCTGTATATAAATCCCATTTCTTTTAGACAGTTTCTTACAGTTCGGTCACAGACGTTGACTCCAGTGTCCACCCATTCGTTCCTCATTTGTTTTGTTGCGCATTTCCTGTTTTAGAGACATATTGCTTTAAGTTTCAGGTCTTGTTTGTATTTGGTCCAGATTTTAGACACAGCTGACTGTGAACAACCAACATCTTTTGCAACATTGTATGATGATTTACCCTCTTTTAAGAGTTTGATAATCTCCTCCTTTGTTTCAATTGACATCTCTCGTGTTGGAGCCGTGATTCATGTCAGTCCAGTTGGTGCAACAGCTATCCAAGGTGTGACCACTGATATTTAGATGCAGACTAACGATCAGATCTAATTTGATGCAGGTGTTAGTTTTGGGAGTGATAATTTACAGGGTGATTCCATAATTTTTTCCCTCAGAATTGAGTGATTCCATAATTTTTTCCCTATGCTTAGTTAAAAAAAAAACCATTACTGACTAACACATTTTTTGTTCTTGATTTCATTTAGTGTTTCTTAAAGCCAGAAAGTTGCCATTTGAAATGACTTCAGTTTTGTACCATGTCTATGATCTGTTTTTTTTTAAACAAAATTAAACAACTGAATGAACATCCTCCAAGGATGGTGATTCCATAATTTTTGCTAGGGGTTGTAGATACTGTATATATGTGTGTGTGTCTATGTACAGTAATGTGCAAAAGTTTTATGTAGGTGTAGAAAAAATGCTCAAACTAAACATGCAGTTAAAAATTAAAGATTTAATAGTTTGTTTCTATAAATTAAAATTCAAAGTCAATAAATAAAAGAAAAATTGAATTTAAATTTATATTTAATGTGACAAACTAAGTGTTGAAATCAGAACTCTTTGGGGCCATATCATCACTTAAGACTTCTTGTTCTTCTTTACACTAAAGATAGTTGTTACTGATATTGGCTGGATGTTTAGGGCTGTTATCCTACTACAGAATAGATTTTGAGCTATTAAGTCACCTCCCTAATAGTATTGCATTATGACTAAGTATCTGGCTGTAGTCTTTAGCAATGCCAACATCAAAAAATGAGGAACATTGAGAACTGTAGACACAGTGGTGGCCAACCAAGAACACTGAATGTAACAGATGAAAGACACATCATGCTTCCTTCCCTTTGTGATTGTAAGATGTCTAATAGTGCCATCAGCTCAGAACTGGCAGTAACTGGTGGCACGCAGCTACACCCATCTATTATTCGGTGAAGTCTTTCCAGAAGTGTTCTTCATCGAAGAATTGCGGACAAAACCATAACTTCGACATGGAAACGAGGGGCCATATGACTCAAGTATGCACAAAACATAGAAACCAGGCTGCCTAAAAATGACAGAAAGTGCTCTTGACTGATGTGTCAAAATGTGGAATATTTAGATGTAGCCAAAAGCAGTTTGTTCACTGAGGGTCTCCTGAGCAGCAGCATTAATGAGTTTCAGCAAACATCAGTGAAGCACGAAGCAGGTTTTCTGCAAGATTGAGGGTGCGTTTCAGCAAATCGAGTTGGAGATTTGGTCATGAATCATGATTTATGATATTCTCAATGCAGATAAATAAAAGCAGATACTTATCCATCATGCAATATGATCAGGAAGGCATCTGATTCGATGTAAAATTATTCTGCTGCAGGACAATGACCCCAAACAAACAACCAAAGTCATTAAGAACTATCTTCAGCATAAAGCAGCACAATGAGTCCTGGAAGTGATGATATGACCCCACATAGCCTAGATCTGAACTTCATTTAATCTGTTGGGTATTATCACGAAGAAACAGAAGGATTGCTCAAGTCTACATTTGCAAAAGATCTTTGGTTAGTTCTCTAAGATGTTTGGAATAATTGCCCTGCAAGTTCTTTCAAAAACTTTTGCAAGTCTACCTGTCATGCCTTTATACAAATGCATGTAATCAGTTTTGCTATGCTTGCATTGAACTGTGGTGTATTGTGATAACTTATTCAACAGCGCCATCTATTGACAATGTTTTCATTACAGTTTACTTTCTGTTTCATTGCTTACTGTGCAATTTATTATTTAAGGCTCATCAAGGCTTCCATAGTTTCCCATCAGCATCTGCATTAGCCTTGCCCCCTTCTTCTCCAACAGCCATTTTGGCTTCATGGATTCTGACATGCTGATTATATCTCCCTGATTTTCAGCCCATCTGGTTGTTTACCTCCACATAGCACAGTTGGTGAGTTATTTTCCCCTTGTTCGAGCTCACCATATTGTATTATGTAGCTACTCTGTTCTATATGTTTTATATCAAAATAGTCTTTCGATAGTATAGATATTTGTACTACCACTAGTGTTGAGCGATACGATACCGCAAGTATCGGGTATCGGCCGATATTAGCTCTATCGGCCTTTCGATACTTAGTTCCGATATTTTCGTCTTATCGGATACCGGAATCGGGATTGTCACTGTCACTGTCAGTGTCCGTCGGTCGGGTCTGTCAGGAGTCAGCGGCACTTACCTGGCAGAAGATCTCCGGCGGTCACGGGCTGGACTGCTTCATGGCCGCAATCTTCTTTCCCCGGCGGTCACATGCAGTTTCTCGCGATAACTGCAGTGACTGCTGGGTAATCCCGGCCGTTAAGCAGTCAGTCCGATGACGTCACCGCCGGGGAAGCAGGTAATCAGCTGTGCTGCGTTGCGATGACAGGCTCTGCCTGTCATTGCGATGTAGCAGAGCTGGATCGTCGTGGGACTGTCGTTATGGACTGCGTCGGACAGGTGGTATACTGTTGGTTTGTTTTTTTTTCTTTTTTTACAGGAGATCGATGGCGTCGCAGGAATGAGTGTATAATAAAATTAATGAAAACTGTGTTGTCTCTTTTATTTCATTAAAATACTTTTTTCTTGCTTTGTCTTTTTTTTATTACATTTAATAACTTTGGGATTAATAATGGATCGGTGTCTTATTGACACCTCTCCATTATTAACCGGGCTTATTGTCACCGTGCAATCAACGGTGACATTAACCCCTTATTACCCCACTTGCCACCGCTACAGGGCAGTGGGAAGAGCCGGGTAAAGTGCCACAATTGGCACATCTTTTGATGCGCCAAATGTGGGGCTGCTGTAGCCTGGTATTATCAGGCTGTTGAGGGCCAAAATCCATGGGCCTTGACAGTCTTTTAATACCAGGCCGCAGCAGTCTGCATTTTACTTGGCTGGTTAACAAAAATAGGGGGACCCCTACGCCGTTTTTTTTTGGAGGGGATCCCCTATTTTTGTTAACCAGCCAAGCTAAGCAGACTGCTGTGGCCTGGTATTATCAGGCTTGCAAGGTCCATGGATATTGGATCCTTACCAGCCTGAAAAACCAGGCCTCAGCGGTCTGCTTCATCTGGTTGGTTAACAAAAATAGGGGGGACCCCACGCCAATTTATTTCGAGGGGATCCCCTATTTTTGTTAATCAGCCAAGATATGCAGACTGCTGTGGCCTGGTATTATCGAGCTGGCAAGGTCCATGGATCTTGGCTCCTTAACAGCCTGAAAATCCAGGCCTCAGCGGTCTGCTTCATCTGGCTGGTTAACAAAAATAGGGGGGACCCCACGCCAATTTTTTTCGAGGGGATCCCCTATTTTTGTTAATCAGTTCCCTCTGACGTCACTGATTGTGTCCCTGGCTGACCTGAAGTGAAAGTGGAAAGCAATCAATTAAGCTTTCCACTTCCTCTCCTGTCAGCCAGGAGAGGAACTCATTCATTTGGGGGGTTTACTGTGAGGCTGCAGCATTAGCTGCGGTCCCTGCAGTAAACATTAACCCTTTCTGAAGGATTACACCGTGGGACCTGACTGTGCATGGGATAGGTAAGAATAATTTTGCTTTTTTATTTTATTTTTATTACAGGAAATGGTTTTTGCAGTCAAATAAAAGATGGTCAAAAACATGTGTCTTTATTTCATTAAAATGATTTTTAATTAAAGTGTGTGTGTTTTATTTTTATTTCATGCAATAGGATTAATAATTGATAGTTGTCTAATTGACAGCTCTCAATTATTAACCTGGCTTAAGGTCACCTTTCAATTGCAATGTGGCTTTAACCCCATATTAACCCATTCGCCACCGCTACAGGGCAATGGGAATAGACGGGCAAAGTGCCAGAAAGGGCGAATCTAATTATAGATTTGTCTTTTCTGGGTGTCTGGGGGCAGATGTTAGTAGCCAGGGGGGGCCAAAAATAATGGTCCCTCTCTGGGCTATTATTATCTGCCCCCATTCGCTGGCTTTGTCTGTCTGGTTGCGAAAATAGGGCGGGAGCCCACGCATTTTTTTTAAACAATTTTACACCTCATATATATATATATACATGTCATTGAATTTGTGACACATATATATATATTTATATTTATAGTTCATACACTTCTACATAGTATAATAGCCGCTAATTCAATTGACGGCTTTTGTGAAAATGCAGAACCTGACATGAAATGACACTTGGTGTACATAGGGTTAACCATGTCTTTTCATGTCCTTTGCTATCTGATTTGCACGAACAATTACATCAGTCTATGTGTGCAAAATTTCACACCTGTAGGGGTTAATTAAAGGTGTAAATTCGTAGCAAAAAAGTCCGTTTTTTTTACAACGAATTTACACCTTTAATTAACCCCTACAGGTGTGAAATTTTGCACACATAGACTGATGTAATTGTTTGTTCAAATCAGATTGCAAACAACATGAAAAGACATGGTTAACCCTATGTACACCAAGTGTCATTTCATGTCGGGTGCTTCTGTCTTTTCACAGAAGCCGGCTTTACCCGGCAATTGAATCAGAGGAATTTTACTATGTAGAAGTGTATAAACTATACATATATGTATATATATGTCACAATGACATGTATATATATATATATTATATATATATATATGTATTCTATGTGTGTATATTTAGTGTTTACAAGGAAATAAAGGTTTTTTTTAGTTGCGATATTTTGTTCCCATAGACTTACATGGGACTTCCGGTATCGGAATCGGATATCGCCGATATTTAGTGATATCGGCGATACCATTCCGATCCGATATTTTTAGATATCGAGCAGTATCGCTCAACACTAACTACCACCATGTTGTGCAATTACACTGTGAATGTCCTGTACCATACAAAAATATTTAGACTTGAGAGTCCTCAGTGGTTGATACCTTTTAATGGCTAACTGAAAAGATGGTAACAAATTGCAAGCTTTCGAGACTACTCCGGTCTCTTCATCAGGCAAAGACTAAAACAAAAACTGAAGAATCACATATATATATATATATATACACAAGAGGACACAGGAATAGTGCAATAGGTAAGACAAGTGACGTGAAGCAGAACTGTCATTATGGCAGAGGAATGAACATAAATATTGGAACAGATCATAGATAAGGAGAGAGTTTTATTACCCTCTGATTGGGGTCTGGTGTTGTGTTTTGATGCCCCTAGAAGGTCAGAGACGCAGATTCCTTAATTGATATAGAATGACATGAATCCATGTGACACGTTCATTCCAGCACTAAGAGTGTCAAAGGTCATCATAAGTTTGTATTCCCAAACCTTTCTATCTTTCTCAGATTTGAAGTTAGATTTTAATACCAGTAATTCCATATCCATTATGCTATGACAGGGCATACAAAAGTGTTTTGCCACAGGTAAATCCATTCTTTTTTCTCTTATCGTGTGGCGATGAGAATTCATCCTTGTTCTCAGTTTTTGCCCGGTCTCCCCACATACAGACCCCCAGTTGGACATTTAGTACATATAATTAGGTACACCACATTAGATGTGATGCAGCTGAAAGTACCTGGGATCTTGTAGTCCTGATGGGAGTTGGGTATCTTTATCTTGTCCGTGGTCATTATAGATGCACATGTTTTACACTTCTTCTGTTTGCAAGGAAAGGTTCCTGCAGCTGTTGGGGAGGACAGGGAGCTTCTGACAATGATGCTTCTTAGATTTGGGGGCTGCCTAAAACATAGTAGTGGGGGGTCTGGAAATATGGATTGTAATCGGGCATCTTTTTGTAGTAAAGGTTGTAGTTTCCGTGCAGCTCCCCTTAGCATCTCCAGATTTGGATTGTAGGTGACCACTAGAGGCACCCGGTTATTTTCTTCTTTAGTTTTGTAATGTAGCAGGTGATTCCTTGATATTCTGGTGGCTCTTGTAATTTGGTTTTCAATTGTTCTTGGATGGTAGCCCTGGTTCAAAAAAGTCTTTCTGAGGCGACCAAGGTGTTCATCTCTATCCATGGGGTTGGAACATATACGGTTGTATCTGATGGCTTGGCTGTAGACTATAGAGTTTTTTATGTGTTTTGGATGGAAACTGTCCCATTTAAGGTATGTTGGACGGTCGATTGGCTTCTGATACAGGGATGTCTCTATTTCATTGTTCTTTAGCTTAATGGTGGTGTCTAAAAAGTTAATTTCAGTGCTGGAGTAGTTGAGTGTTAAGTTGATGGTTGGATGAAATTGGTTGAACTGTTCATGGAACGTCTTTAGCTGTTGTTCAGACTCCGTCCAGATGATTAAAATGTCATCAATGGCCCAGAATGCTATGTACTTTAGATATGTTGTATGCCTTGTACTGAGTACTTTCATTTTTCTTATAGTTTTACACTGATCCTATGAATAAAAGTTGTAAAGGCCCCCCTGTGTCTACCTCAGTGCATCGATAGGAAAGAGTTTAGCTGTCTGTCAACTCGCTTTTCTTAAGTACAAAGTTGAGTGCCAACAGTACCTAGAAGAATTAATTATTTTACACTCTTTCGAAAGTTAACATAGTCATACCAAATATTGATTTGATATTGATTTTTCTGTGCTCATTCATTTTGCATTTTTCTAATTAATAAAAATAAACTATTAACACTTTTATTGTTTAAAGCATTAGTTTCAATTGAATTCAAAGAGCTACTGTTCAAAAAACATTTACTCAGATAGATATCAATGGACAGACTTTATGCAAGACGCTATAATTAGCAGATCTCATTGGCTTTCTAATGCTATCTCTTTCACACCTATACAAGGATCTAGATCTTTCTACGGATGAAGCCTGCTGGCTCTGTCCTTGGGGTAGCTGCTGGACATTGGTGAGTTGGGGGAAAAAAGTACAAGCCAGGTCAAAACCTGGGAACAATGACAAGATAAGAACCAATTGCATTGTTACTAGGGATGAGCGATATTGCCCGAAATCGTATCGGAATTCCGATTTCCGATATTGGAAAAATATTGGATATCGGAATTTCCGATTTCCGATATCAATGCAAGTCAATGGGAGAAAAAAATCGGAATTACAAAATGACCACTACAGTGCTATATAATAGATAAAATGGAGGGGAAACACCTCAGGATAATGGGGAAGGAGTTTGCAGAGGCAGAGGAGCAAAAAAATCGCTAGAAAAATGCACAGAGCGAAAACTGTAGCAGGAAAACTTGTCGCCATCTTCTTAACAGCGGTGTTTTTTCTTTTGGTTAGGATTAGTTGGGGTAGGGTTAGGGTTTAAGGTTAGTAGGTTAAGGGTTAGGGTTAGAGCGAGCGTTGTCGAAACACGGTTTGGAGCAGGAGGTGCCCTTGGGCACTCCCGAGAACCAGCTGGCGATGCTGGAACTCGGTTTACCCTTTGGGGGAGGCACCTGTGTCCACACTTCACTGTTAGGGTCTGCAGAACGCACCAAATATAAGATGTGGAGAGGTGCGTTCGCAGCCCGGGGTCCACCGTGCAGGCGGAGCCTGCTGCTAGTAAAATGGCGTAAGAAGCAAACTCTGTTATCCCGCAGAGTCGCCAACATAAACGCCGTAACGCGCTGTGGCAATAAGTGCGAACTCTGTTACTCCACAGAGCCACCAGAAGGAGAGCCGCAGCGCTATATGGCGATGTGTGCGAACTCACTAAACACAACTGAGTCGCAAAGAAAACACGCTAGGGCGCTGTCTAGCGTTGAAAGCGAACCCTGTTACGTCACAGGGCCGCTGAGAAAAAGTGCTGTGTCCTGTCAGGCTCTCAGGTACACAGTTAAGTGCTAAACGTACATAAAGCGTGATCATGTGCTAATGTCCTCGCGGGAGTCACCCGCAATCTATGGCGTCTGAACGCCAGACCCTGAATACGGCAATCAAAACTCCTCACCGGTTATGCCGGTAATCTAGGGCATCTAGGACGCCGACCCTGACCAGCTAGCACACCAAACTCCTCACCGATTAAGTCGGTATTCTAGTGGCTTATTTCAGCCGGGTCCCTAACCACACACACACATGACCACACTGGCGCATAGCATACAATAGTTGATATTAGTGCATGGCGGCCCAGCCAGCAGTACCTGAGCATGTGACCCCTGATCTCCAATGAGAGATCTCACTCTGGGCATGCTCAGAAGGGAAAACACAGGACTTTGTCCCAAAGACGTCTGCTCCAGCACTGGCTATAATAGCAGATCCAGGAAAGGCAGCAGCAAGTTACTGCACAGTACTGGAGTGGGCAAGACGCTTGGACCGACGTCTCTGCAGAGCAGGCTCCACTGCGGCCGGAGATGAATGGGAGACCGCAGCGGGGCTGGTTCGAGACTCCCCTTGTGCAGCAGCGGGAACTCGAACCCTAACATTACCCCCCCTCTTAGGGCCCCCCCTTCTTTGGGCCTCGCTGTGCTCAAAGGCAGCGATGAGCTGCGGAGCGTGAACATGCTCGGCAGGCTCCCAGGACCTATCCTCAGGCCCATAACCCCTCCAATCCACCAAATAAAATTTTTTGCCTCGTACCACCTTGTACCCAACAATGGCATTCACCTCATGATTGTCGGTAGATGAACCCGACGTCCCTGCAGATGACTCGGAAAACAGGGAAATGGCCACAGGTTTCAGGAGGGACACGTGAAAGGTGTCAGTGATACCAAGGCGAGGCGGAAGGGCTAGGCGGTAAACCACCGGGTTCACCTGCTCAAGAACTTTAAAGGGGCCCAAAAAGCGAGGTGCCAACTTGGTGGACTCTACACGTAGCCTGATGTTTCGGGCAGAAAGCCACACTAGGTCACCCGGAGCAAATGTAGGAGCGGGGCGCCGATGGGCATCGGCCGAAGACCTCATCCTCTCTTTGGAGGCCTGAATGGCATCCTGTGTGCGGTCCCAAATGTCCCGTGCCTCCACAGCCCAGTCTGCCACCCTGGTATCGGCGGAAGACACGGGCATGAGCACTGGTACTCGCGGATGCTGACCGTAGTTCAGGAGGAATGGGGTCTGTCCGGTGGAGTCAGCCACAGCATTATTTAGAGCGAACTCAGTCCACGGTAGCAAGGATGCCCAGTCATCCTGCCTGGCAGAGACAAAATGTCGCAAGTATGTGACCAAGATCTGGTTGGCCCTCTCTACCAACCCATTCGTCTCAGGATGGTATGCAGAGGAGAGATTCAACTCAATGCTGAGTAAACGACACAGCTCTCTCCAGAACCGAGACGCAAACTGGGGACCTCGATCACTGACAATTTTGTCTGGCATACCGTGAAGGCCGAAAATATGCCTAATGAATAATGCTGCCAAGGCCCGTGCAGACGGTAACCGTGGTAACGGCACTAAGTGCACCATTTTGGAGAAGTGGTCGGTTATCACCCAGATGATGGTGCAGCCCCGAGACTTGGGTAAGCCCACCACAAAATCCATCCCGACCATCTCCCAAGGCCTGTCTGCCACCGGTAAAGGGAAAAGTAACCCAGCTGGCCATTGTCGAGGGGACTTATTCTTGGCGCAGGAGACGCACGCCTGAACGTATTCCCTGACGTCACGGGCCATCTGTGGCCACCAGTATGTTCTCGCCAGCAACTCAGAAGTCCTTTTTGTCCCAAAATGTCCACCCACCCTGGACGAATGTGCCCAAGAGAGTACTTCCGGTCGCAAATTGATGGGCACAAAAGTCTTGCCCGGAGGCACAGACTCAAGCGAAACCGGAGCCACCGTTCTTAGGCTTTCTGTGGGGACAATAAGCCGAGGCTCCTCCTCCACCTCCTCAGAGGACACCACGGAGCGGGATAGAGCGTCTGCGCGAATGTTCTTCTCACCGGAGAGGAAATGGAGGGTGAAATGGAACCGGGAGAAAAACAAGGACCATCTGGCCTGACGGGAATTTAGCCGCTGGGCTGTCAGCAAATACACCAAGTTCTTGTGGTCCGTGAATACTTGGAAGGGGAAGCGAGCCCCCTCCAGAAGATGTCTCCACTCGGAGAAGGCCAACTTCTTAGCCAGTAACTCCCTGTCCCCGATGGAATAATTCCTCTCTGCTGGTGTAAAAGTCTTGGAAAAGAAGAAGCAGGGATGCTTCCGACCCTGGGCATCCTTTTGAAAGAGGACTGCTCCAGCACCAACAGAAGAGGCATCCACCTCTAAGATAAACGGTTTATCGACATCGGGGCGATGTAAGATGGGAGAACTGGTGAAATGCGACTTGATGGAGGAGAACGCCTTGGTGACCTCCTCTGACCACAACTTGGGATTAGCTCCCTTCTTGGTGAGGGCTACCAAGGGAGCTACCAAAGTAGAGAAGTGGGGAATGAATTGGCGATAGTAGTTAATGAACCCCATAAAGCGCTGCACCGCCTTAAGGGAGTGGGGTTCTTGCCAATCCATCACAGCCTGTAGTTTAGTAGGATCCATAGCCAATCCCTGGGTGGAGATGATATAGCCCAGGAAAGGTAGAGACTCCTGCTCAAACATGCACTTCTCCAACTTCGCATATAGGGAATTTGCTCGCAAAAGGTCGAAGACCTTGCAGACATCTCTCCGGTGGGAGGCCATATCTGGAGAAAAGATGAGAATGTCATCCAGATAGACTACCACCGAGGTGGTCAACATATCCCGGAAGATGTCATTCACAAAGTCTTGGAAGACAGCTGGGGCGTTACAGAGCCCAAAGGGCATTAACAGATATTCATAATGCCCATCTCTGGTGTTAAATGCCGTCTTCCATTCGTCCCCCTCACGGATGCGAATCAGGTTATACGCACCCCGCAGGACTAACTTAGTAAATACCCTTGCTCCCCGAAGCCTGTCAAAGAGCTCAGAGATTAGCGGCAAAGGATATTTATTTTTCACGGTGATAGCGTTGAGACCCCTATAATCAATGCACGGACGTAATTCTCCGTTCTTCTTCTGCACAAAGAAGAACCCCGCTCCCGCTGGTGACACCGACTTCCTAATGAATCCCCTTGCCAAGTTCTCCTGAATATATTGGGACATGGCCTCTGTCTCAGGAAGAGAGGGGATAAACCCTTCCTCTAGGAGGCTCAGCTCCAGGCAAGAGGTCGATAGGACAGTCATAGGGGCGATGAGGCGGAAGAGTCTCCGCAGCCTTCTTCGAGATAACGTCGGCATAAGACCAATAGACCTTGGGAAGAGGAGAGAGGTCTATGGGTATCTCAGTGGTGTTGACCTGCACGCTGTCCCTAATGCATCTGCCTTTACATAAATTACCCCAACCCAGAATTCTCCCTGAAGACCACTCAATATGGGGAGAGTGGTGGCGGAGCAGGGTAATCCCAACAAAACCTCATCTATACCCTCAGGGAGGATAAAAAATGATATATTCTCCTGATGGGAAGGAGACATAGACAAGGTGAGTGGGACAGACTGATGGGTGATTTGTGAGGGCAGAATTGCTCCGTTCAACACCCGTACCGATACTGGTTCAGCCAGCAACACCAAAGGCAGGGTGTGGCGAGAAGCAAAGGAGGATGACATAAAATTCCCCTCTGCCCCAGAATCCACACACAGCTTGACGGGTAGGGTGGTAGAACCGTGGGTAATTATCCCCTTGAGGAGCACTTTAGGGGCAAAACTCATGGCGTCCAGTGACCCTGTTCCTACGGTTACTGGGCGCGACCGTTTATTCAGCCGCTGTGGACATCGGTTGGCAAAATGTCCCTGCTGCTGGCAAATATAACAAATCGGGGATGGACGAGTGACCCGAGATTTAGATCCTGCAGGAGCAACCTCCTGAAGGTCGGGCGCCTGAACGGGCGACTCCAGAGGGGTGGTGAAGGTTGGAGCCAACCGAACCTCTGCCTACACTGGGCATGTTCCAGCCTCCGCTCGTGGAAACGGAGGTCGACGCGGGTGGAAATAGCGATAAGCTTCTCCAGTGTGGCAGGAATCTCTCTGGTAGCCAAGGCGTCTTTCACATGACCCGCCAGTCCTCTCCAGAACACGGGAATGAGGACTTTATCTGGTCACTTTAATTCCGAGGCCAGAGTCCGAAATTGGACAGCAAACTGGCTGACCAAAGCCGAACCCTGGGTACTTGCCAGCAGTTTGAGCGCCATATCGTGGGTGATCTGAGGTCCTAGAAAAACCTTTTTCAGAGCCTCCAGAAAACGAGAAGCACTCCGCACCACACGGTCGTCGCGCTCCCACAGCGGCGTTGCCCACTCCAACGCTCTGCCCGACAGAAGAGCTATCACAAAGCCCACTTGTGCCCGATCCGTGGGGAAACGTGCAGCCAGAAGCTCGAGGTGTATGGAGCACTGACTCACGAATCCCCGACATTGCTTGCTGTCACCAGCAAACTTGTCTGGAAGCGGGAGGTGGGACAATGTAGGGACAGAGGTGGCAGAGGACAAATTGGCTGCAGCTACGCTAGCAGCCTGAACAGCGACTGCGGTAACATCCACAGCTGAGGTTGTGCGCTCAAGAGCCGCCAACCTACCCTCCAGCTGCTGGATGTACAGCTGTAAACGCTGTTCATCCGCCATTTTACTAGCCAGACCCTGGCGCTAATATTATGTTAGGGTCTGCGGAACGCACCAAATATAAGATGTGGAGAGGTGCGTTCGCAGCCCAGGGTCCACCGTGCAGGCGGAGCCTGCTGCTAGTAAAATGGCGTAAGAAGCAAACTCTGTTATCCTGCAGAGTCGCCAACATAAACGCCGTAACGCGCTGTGGCAAAAAGTGCGAACTCTGTTACTCCACAGAGCCGCTAGAAGGAGAGCCGCAGCGCTATATGGCGATGTGTGCGAACTCACTAAACACAACTGAGTCGCAAAGAAAACACGCTAGGGCGCTGTCTAGCGTTGAAAGCGAACCCTGTTACGTCACAGGGCCGCTGAGAAAAAGTGCTGTGTCCTGTCAGGCTCTCAGGTACACAGTTAAGTGCTAAACGTACATAAAGCGTGATCATGTGCTAATGTCCTCGCGGGAGTTACCCGCAATCTATGGCGTCTGAACGCCAGACCCTGAATACGGCAATCAAAACTCCTCACCGGTTATGCCGGTAATCTAGGGCATCTAGGACGCCGACCCTGACCAGCTAGCACACCAAACTCCTCACCGATTAAGTCGGTATTCTAGTGGCTTATTTCAGCCGGGTCCCTAACCACACACACACATGACCACACTGGCACATAGCATACAATGGTTGATATTAGCGCATGGCGGCCCAGCCATGCTACCCTTTTATAGTAACAGCTACAGGACCTGCCAGAAACAAGGACCAATGAAACTTGTTCCAGAACAACAGTAGTCACAGGACCTTCCTGGCAGACCAATAGGAGCTGCTGCAGTACCTGGGCATGTGACCCCTGATCTCCAATGAGAGATCTCACTCTGGGCATGCTCAGAAGGGAAAACACAGGACTTTGTCCCAAAGACGTCTGCTCCAGCACTGGCTATAATAGCAGATCCAGGAAAGGCAGCAGCAAGTTACTGCACAGTACTGGAGTGGGCAAGACGCTTGGACCGACGTCTCTGCAGAGCAGGCTCCACTGCGGCCGGAGATGAATGGGAGACTGCAGCAGGGCTGGTTCGAGACTCCCCTTGTGCAGCAGCGGGAACTCGAACCCTAACATTCACTGCCACAAAATAGCCGGTGTGGCTGGATCCCGCCTCTTGTGCTTCTGCCTATAGGTGTTTGGCATCTGTCGTCCTTTTTTTCCACTTTGGTCTAGCGAGGTACAGCTGGCGGTACTGTTGCCCAGAAACACAGCATGCTGTGAAAGTGGCAGTCACGGAAATGGGCACTAGCTGGTGGTACTAGAGCCCAGAAACACGGCATGCTGTGAAAGTGGCAATCACAGAAATGGGCACTAGCTGGCGGTACTAGAGCCAATGGAAAACAGTATGAGGTGAAAGAGTCAGTCACAGAACCAGGTGCTAGATGTTGGTAGTAGAGGCCAGAGCACGGGCATAACAGATGACTCTGTGTGCAACATAGGCACATGACAGAGCATGCATACTGCTACCAACCATGCATGTAACCTGTGTACTGTGGCCCAGGGCAGCAAAAGTCACCAGAAATCCAGGCCTGGTTCATTTTTAGGAATGTAAGCCGGTCCACATTTTCAGCGGATAGTCTGGTACGTTGCTCTGTTAGTACATTGCCAGTTGCACTAAAGACGCGTTCAGAAATCACACTGGCACCAGGACAAGCCAGGACCTCCAAGGCATACTGGCTAAGCTCGGGCCATGTATCCAACTTGGAGACCCAAAACTTGAAGGGGGCAGATCCATCCTGAAGCCCACTGACAGGGGTGAAGAGGTATTGTGCCACCATGTCACGGTAACGTTGCCTCCTAGTGCGTTGCACTCTGTGCTGATGGTGCCCGAACTGTTTGCGGGTTCAGAAACCATTGGAACAGGATGGGTATACTGAACCTGTTAGTAGCAGATGTACTGCTTCTGCTACTGGCTTCTGAACGGATTCCGCTGGGCCCAGGACGCACTGAAGTGCCTGCTAGTGCACGCGCATCACTGCTATGCGGTGGAAAACAGTACATGAGTGAATTAACCAGTGCGTCTTGGTACTCCTGCATTTTACGCGCCCAGTTCAACGGTGTAATTAGGCTTTCAAGGCTGTCCTGGTAACATGGATCTAAGAGGGTGGTCACCCAGTAGTCATTTGTGTGGAGAATACGAGCCACACGTGGGTCTTTTCTCAGACACTGCAGCATGAAGTCACTCATGTGCTGAAGGCTGCCAACTGGCCATGGATCACTGTCACCAGCTGGAGGAATGTGCTCTGGCTGCTCAGCATCACCCCATCCACGCTCTATCTGGTGACTACTAGTAGAGCGCTGTGTACTTTCCTCCTCTAGCTCGTCCTCATAGTCCTCCTCATCCTCCTCGCTTGCTGTTTCCTGCCTGGACCTTTGTGAGGCACCTACAGAGCTTTGTACCAACCGGGCCGATAAAGATTGCCTGGTTGGTGCAAGTGTCTCATCATACTCCTCCTCCTCCTGAGAAACCTCATCCCTTAGTCCTTTAAGTGATGATTCTATAAGGCATATAAGGGGAATAGTCAGGCTGAGTAGGGCAGCATCCACGCTCATCATCAGAGTGGAGTCCTCGAAGCACTTCAAAATGGTGCATATGTCCTTCATGGATGCCCACTCTGTGGTTGTAAAGTGGGAGGGCTGAGATGTGTGTCGCCTACTTTGCACCTCCTGCAGCTGCATATCCATAATTGCAGTTTGCTGCTCACACAACCCCCGCAGCATATGCAAAGTCGAATTCCACCTGGTGGGGAGGTCAACAATGATGCGGTGCTCGGGCAGGCCCAATCTGCGCTGCATGGCTGAATGCAGCCATGCTTGAACGCCGCAAATGAGAGCACTCGTATCTGATTTTGTGCAGCAACTCCTCAAGGTCAGGATAATTCCTGAGGAAACTCTGCACCACCAAGTTTAGGACATGGGCAAGGCATGGAATGTGAGTCAGACCACCTAGGCCCAGAGCCGCGACCAGGTTTTCGGCCATTGTCACACACCACCATACCTGGCTGGTGGTTGAGTGGCGCAAGCCACATGTCGCTCTGCTCCTTGAGCGTGTTCCACAGCTCGGTTGCGGTGTGGCTAACATTACTCAGATAAACCAATTTCAACACGGCCTGTTGATGTTTGGCCGATGCAGTGCTGAAATCTGTTGTTGTGGTACGTCTGGGTGCAGGCGAGTCTGACGAGGAGTATGAGAAGGTGTCAATTTGTACGGAGGAGAGGCCTGCAATCCGTGGAGTTGGCAGGACCCGCGTACTTGCACTGTCTACTTCAGTTCCAGGCTCAACTACATTTACCCAATGGGTGGTGATGGAAATGTAGCGTCCCTGGCCATGCTGACTGGTCCACGCGTTGGTGGTCAGGTAGACCTTGCTACTAACTGCATTTTGTAGTGCATGCTTAATTTTATGCTCCACATTCTGTTGCAGGGTGGGGACGGCTTGCCTGCTGAAGTAGAAGCAGCTGGGAACGCTGTATTGTGGGATTGCAAACCCCAACATATCGATAAAGGCTGGCTTGCTCACCAGCCAGAATGGTAGCATTTCCACTGCAAGCAGTTTGGCAATGCGAGAATTCATGCCCTGTGCTCGTGGGTGGTTTGCCGAGTACGGGCGCCTTTTCTCCCACACCTGTGTGACAGATGGCTGCACACTGGATTGGGAGTGTGAGGATGCCAGCAATTGGGATGCTGATGCTGATGAAGTACAGACAGTGTGCCACTGTACAACACTGCCTGCAGATGCACCCTGGCATTCTGGCGAGGAAGCGGGAGCAGCTGTTTGCGAGCTGGAGGAAGAGGTGGCCGCTGTGGCTGAAGAGATGGAAGGTGGGTGACCAGCTGCAGGTGGCGAATCACCTTGGGTGTGATGCTGCCACTCCACAGGGTGCCTCTTCCTGACATGCATCAACATATTGGTGGTATTAAGGTTGCTGACATTCTTCCCTCTCCGCACAGTTTGTCGACAAAGCTTGCATCTAACTACTGTAACGTCATCTGCAACTTGGTCGAAAAAGGACCATGCATCACAACTCTTGGGTGCACCCCTTGTGCGCTTTAAAAGAGCCCTGCTCCTAACGGGTGCTGAAGTTGTGGGAGCAGACAACCAATTTTTCCCTCTTCCTCTCCCATGTGGACAGCAACTCTGCGCCACACCTGCAAGCTCTTCCTCTGAGCTATCCCTACTTGCTTGCTGCCCCTCAGCATGCAATGATGGGTCAAGGACCTTTTCATCCAATACACTTTTATCAGCAGAAACTGGCAGCTGAGTTTCATCATCATCTGCTGACTGGGTCTGGTCACTGTGGGCACTGGCCCACCCTCCACTTCTTCCTCAGACACACACAGTGGTTACGCATCTGTGCACACTACCTCTTCTTCAGCTGCAGGAATGCTGTCTGGCTGGCACACAGATTCCAAGCCAACAGATTCTGAGAAGAGGATTAAGGTTGGCTCCTGGCCCTCTGAATGTATGGGCAATTTAGTGGGCAGTGAAGAAGCAGATGGGTGCTGCTCTTCAGTGGCCTGATCCAATGTGGTGGAGAGGTCCTGGGAGGATGCTGCACTCATTGAGGTGGATGCCTCAGCTGCCAGCCAACCAACAACGGTTTCTACTTGATCCTCTCTTATCAGCCTATGGCCCTGTGCTCCTAATAAGCTGCGCATAAATTACTGCTGCCGGGTGAAAGTAGGTGCTGAGTGACTTGGGCATGCTGCTTGCTCTGGATGTGCACCATGTCTAGCTGCTAATGCACCTCTTCCGCGGCCGCCATGGGGACATCCCTTACTCCCTGCCTTCATCTCTATTGATGGATTCAGAACGGCAAGAAAGTAATTAATAGGGATTAGTGTGCTTATTCCTGTAGGACTACTAACAGGTATAAGAAACACTAATGGCACTGTATGATGGTGTGTCTGCTACACTTTATTTGAATCTAGTGTGGCCTGCACAAAGAGTAACGTGTGTTTGTGGTGTTGGTGTACACGTTATGGTCGAATGTCACAGCGCAGTAAATGACACTGCTGTGATACCAAAAAAAAAAAGGATTCTCCGGGACTGGGCCAGGTGCTGTGTGGCACCAGCCACAGAGGTTGTTTGGGCCCTCACAGTACAATCCCTATATAGTGTTTAACTTAAACCTCAATAGATGCTGTGAGGTAAAGTAACACTTATAGGGGCACTGAGAGTGAATTTACTGGTGAAAAATTTGGGGGTGCGCGATAGAACAGGCCGCACTAGGGGTCCTGCAGTCTGATGTGACTACAAAGACTGACCTAGTGGGTGCTGCACGCCACAAAAAAAAAGCACACAGGCGGTCTACGCAGCGGAGGTGACTAAACTGTGCAAAACGCACCCGAGCACCAGGAAAATTGAGGGATAAATGGGGGTTACGGATTGGGGGAGGTTCGGGGGGGAACCCCTCACTTAAAAATCCCTATATAGCGTTCACCAAAATGTACTGGATGGTGAAGCTACACTTTTAGGAAAAAATAGGGGAAGGGGATTTAAGGGATGAAAAGAAAAGGCTGTGAAAAGGCAGTGAGACACACACCACACAGTGCTGCAGCAAGAGGAGCTGCAGCGCTGCAGTGAATGTACGCTGCACTGTCTCACTAAGCACCTCACTGAGAGCCTTCACAGCACAAAAAATGAAACTGAGCGGGATCAGTGAGGAAAAAGACTGCTTCTGTAACACACAAGGGCTGCTACAGTTGCTGAAAAAAAATTTTTTAGCGCTATTTGATCCGAGATCTCTCCCTATCTCCAACAGCAACCTATTCCTATCTGTTTTCACAGTAGAGGGAGGCTAAAATGGCAGACGCAGCCTTTTATACTGCCTGATCACACCATCCAGCCAGCCAATCGCAGCGCAGCCCCTAGCTAGCAAGTTTGGACGCTTCCTACCAAGCTTAGGGGAGTTACACAATGTTGTCAGCAATTCTTCAGCTCCTGATTGGCTCCACGGAGCGCTCAGATGCTGAAGGATTATGGGATTTCCGATTTCCGATGTGAAAAAAATATCGGAATCGGAAATCGGAATTCCGATATAGCAAATATCGGACCGATTTCCGATATTTCAATATCGGAAAGCTCATCCCTAATTGTTACGGGATATACAGTGGGTGAAATAACTATTGAACACGTCACCAATTGTCTAGGTAAATATATTTCTAAAGGTGCTATTGACACAAAATTCTCATCAGATGTCAGTAACAACCCATCCAATCCACACAGGCAAAGAAATCAAATCATAGGTGTCCAAAATTAATATTTATGCAATAATGAGAAATGACACATGGAAAAAATATTAAATGAAATTTAATTAATACTAAAAGCCTTTGTTGCTGGTTACAGCTTCAAGATGACTCATGTATGATGAAACTAGTCACATGCATTGATGAGGAGTGACTTTGGCCTATTTTTCTACACAAACAAACTTCAAATCCTAAAAGTTCCATGGGTTTCTATCATGAACTCTGAGCTTTAGTTCCATCCATAAATGTTCTATTGCATGCAGGTTATTTGATTGGCTGGGCCATTCTAGCAGATTTATTTTCTTTCTCTGAAAACAATTGAGAGTTTCTTTGACTGTGTTTTTGGGATCATTGGCTAGCTGAAATGTCCACCCTCGGTTCATCTTATTATCCTGGAAGATGGCAGGATATTTTTATCAAGAATGTCTTCATACATTCGTCCACTCATTCTTCCTTCAATTATAAGACGTTTGCCAGTGTCATGGGTGGGCTTTTAAGGATGGGTGTTATCAAGGTATGTTTCAATCTGAGAACCTTTTAGAGCTTAGGCTCATGTCCAGTCAGACAGGACCTTGCCCGTGGGCCAATCCAGTACTGCCACATCACCAGAGCAGCTGACATCCGACTACCAAAGAGAAGACGCCAGATCACGGGCAGTTTCGGTGATCTCCAGACTTAGACTCCAGAGCGCTGGACTGTCCCTGAATAACATTGGTTAATAAGGACTTGGCGTGAGAACCAGCAGTAACTAAATACGCACCACAAGCCTGAGCTAGATGCTTGGACTGATGTCTATGCTGAGCAGGACCCGCAGCGGCCAAATCTGAATGGAAGACCACCGAGGCAGTCAAGGCTTGGGATCTTCCCTGTGCTGCGGGAGAATCCTAAGGTCTCTTTCACACATCATTTTTTTTGCAATCAGGCACAATCCGTCCAATTTTTAAAAAGACGGATCCAGCTTAGATTGTAAAAAAAGTGATGCGACGGATCAGGTTTTTAGCCGGATGCGACGGATCAAGTTTTTAGCTGGATCGGTCGTGAACTTTTTAACCTGAGAAATGCAGTGAGCATGCCTGGAACGAGGAGAGAGAGAGAGACCTTGCTTTTCGGCTTCCAGGCATGCGTAGATGAAGAAAACGGAGTCTGGTGGCCGGATCAGTCCTATGCCTGATGCACCCATAGACTTGTATTGTATGACCAAACCTGACGAGCCGCTTCAGGCGCTGTCCGTTGTTTCTGGCAGAAAAAAAAAACGTTACATGATGAGTCCTATCCGGCCGCCGGAATTAAAATCTATGATGGATCCGGCAGAAAACGGATGAAACGCAATGACATGTGGCACGATCCGGTGCTAATGCATGTCAATGAGAAAAAAACGGATTCGGCGCTAGAAAAAATGATCCGTTTTTTTCAAAAACTGCCGGATCGCGCCTGGCGGCAAAAACCTGATGTGTGAAAGAGGCCTAACACTAGCTTGGGTCTTTTTTTGGATTGACAAAAATCTAAAAAATCATGTTTTCTGTCAACTTTTTTAAAAACAACCTAGTAGAGTAAAAAAAGAAATCATTTCAGTACTACATGTATGACTTGCCACATGCGTGATCAACATGCGTTAATCTGGGAATGTCATTGTGCTATAATGAAGACTAGCGGATCTCGCCTACCACCATTCATCCCATCATCCACATCTTCTGATTTTTCCTCTTGACTCACCATGGCAAGTGTTGTTACACAGGTCTCTGGCCGAAGAACCTCCTCTTATTAACCCTCTACTGTTGGGATGACTGATAGCCTGTCAGCTGATAATGAATTGTACATGCCTGGTGGTTTTGACTGATCTTTCTGAATCCACTGTAACATACCCTACTGCACCTCTCTCACAGTCCAGCAGCAATCATCTTGAGGAAATGGGGGTAGAAAAAGGCTGCCTAAGCCTTTTGGGTAAGGCTGAGTTTGATGGTGAATAATGTTCAGAGAAGTAGAGAATAAGCTATATATATAAAAAGCACTTTGATTAGGGAACGTGATAGGCCACCCTAAACACATGTGTTTTTAGGGAGCAAGTAAAAATGTCTAAGTTGTTGCTATACTCCTAGTTTCCAGGGGGACAAAGGATAAGAGGTGAGTCATCTAGGTAGGAGATTGAACTGAACTTGACAAAGTGCTAATCAGGGGTGTTACCGTCTTTGTGTGTCTCAGAGTTTGAAAGTTGTGAGAGGCCATGGAGAATTGGCTAGAGATAGAAGCTGGGATGCAGTTGGGTAGGTGGAGGTGCTGAAGTCTCCTAGGATAAGGGTTGTCAGTTCTGAGGACATGAAGTGTGGCCGCAACGCATAAAAGTGGTCAAGGAAGTGGGTGAGTAAGCCTGAGGGCCTGTATATAACTGCTACTCTGAGTGGATGGATTACTCTGATCGTGTGAATTCAAAAGAAGAATGGCATCCAGTCGGCCTGCATTTATTTATTAGGTTAAAAACAGGATTGTTGTTGGCAGTGAGGAGTATACAGTAGGGTTATCGTAGAGTTAGCAGTGATCATACAGCGGGATTTACGTATATCCCATGTGTTGTAATCAGGATGTGAATAAGCCATACGCTCACTATTATTTTTCTGAGAACTAATTGTTGTGAACAGCCTGCAGCCTCCTTGGATGATTCATGGCCCAATCGTGTCATTGTCTGAATGATAGGGGCCAGCTGAGAGCTATTCGCTACTAAGATCACAACGCTTGTTTCTGTATGACTCATGGCCTGTGATCTCTGGCAAGGCCACTCAAATCTGGCCATGGAAATGCAGCCTTTCCGTCTTATAGATACAGATGGTTTTCCGAAAGCTTATGGCCATTGCAGTCCCCCCAGTACTAGTTGTCCAGTCACCATTACTCTCTAAGAAAGATGTGCCACA
Source organism: Oophaga sylvatica (assembly GCA_033576555.1). Classification (NCBI taxonomy): domain Eukaryota; kingdom Metazoa; phylum Chordata; class Amphibia; order Anura; family Dendrobatidae; genus Oophaga; species Oophaga sylvatica. The sequence goes on from JARQOD010000006.1 coordinate 345,954,552, forward strand.
GACAACATCACCCTGAAAAATTCTATGTCTGCCAGGGTGCATTTCAACAATGACACCTGGATGAGTAAGCATGGACAAGGGAATTACAGCTAGATGACTGGGCACTGGGTGGCTGTAGGGGCAGTAAGGGAAGGGGATGCTCCACAAGTTTTGCAAACCCTGAGGCATGCACGGCGCATGGGGATGGAAAAATAAACCACTACACACCATAATATGGATAATGAAACTACTAGACAACAGTGGTTGAAGAACTAAACTACTAAACAGCTATGATTGCAGAACTAAACAAATACCCACCAGAACATGGAGAACTGAACTACTAGACAACAGGGGTTGGAAAACTAAAATACTAAACAGCTTGAGTTTGAGAACTAAACTACTACACACCATGGGATGGAGACTTAAACCACTAGACAGCAAGGTGTCACTAGACACCAAATCTTGGAATCCCCAGGGCTTGCGGAACAAACTGGGTATCTAATACTTCCTCCAGTGCTTTTGCCTCCTCCACCTCCTTTAGGGCCTCCACCTGTGTCTTCAACCTCTGCCTTAATGAAACAGACATTACAACACTGCAGAGGGAATCCCCCCACCTCTGTAATGCACACAGCTCACCGCAATCAGGTAGTGTTTAAATTAATATGCCGTGGAGATCGTAGTCATACAGATTATTATTATTATTATTATTATTATTATATATTTTATATAGCGCCATTTATTCCATGGCGCTTTACATATGAAAAGGGGAAAAATATAGACAGATACAATAAACATGTGCTAGACAAGGGACGCATAAGTACAGAAGGAGAGAGGACCCTGCCCGCGAGGGCTCACAGTCTACAGGGATGGGTGAGAATACACTAGGAGAGGGTAGAGCTGGTTGTGCGATGGTTCAGTACACTGAGGATCATTGCAGGTTGTAGGCTTGTCGGAACAGGTGGGTCTTCAGGTTTTTCTTGAAGGTCTCCGTTGTTGGTGAAAGTCTGATGTTTTGCGGCAGAGAGTTCCAGAGTATGGGGGAAGCCCGGGAGAAGTCTTGTATGCGGTTGTGGGAAGAAGAGATGAGGGGGGAGTCGAGAAGGAGATCTTGAGAGGATCGAAGGTTGCGTGTGGGTAGGTAGCGGGAGACCATGTCACAGATGTATGGAGGAGAAAGGTTGTGGATGGCTTTGTATGTCATGGTTAAGGTTTTGAACTGGAGCCTCTGGGCAATAGGAAGCCAGTGAAGGGCCTGGCATAGTGGGGAGGCAGGGGAATAGCGGGAAGACAGGTGGATTAGTCGTGCAGCAGAGTGTAGGATGGACTGGAGTGGTGCCAGAGTGCTAGAGGGGAGGCCAGACAGTAGGAGGTTGCAGTAGTCGAGGCGGGAGATGATAAGGGCGTGCACTAGTGTTTTTGTGGTTTCATGGTTGAGGAATGAGCGGATCCGGGAAATATTTTTGAGTTTGAGGCGGCAGGAGGTGGCGAGGGCTTGGATATGTGGTTTGAAAGAGAGGGCAGAGTCGATGATCACCCCAAGGCACCGAGCATGTGGGACTGGGGAAAGCGAGCAGCCATTGACATTGATGGATAGGCCTGGTGGAGGGGTAGAATGAGGTGGGGGAAAGATGATGAATTCTGTTTTGTCCATGTTCAGTTTGAGAAAGCGAGCAGAAAAGAAGGCTGAGATAGCAGACAGACACTGTGGGATTTTGGTCAGTAGGGAGGTGAGGTCAGGTCCAGATAGGTAGATCTGCGTGTCATCGGCGTAGAGGTGATACTGCAAGCCGTGGGATTCTATGAGCTGTCCCAGGCCGAAGGTGTAGATGGAGAAGAGTAGGGGTCCTAGGACTGAGCCTTGGGGAACACCGACAGACAGGGGGCGAGGTGAGGAGGTGGTGTGTGAGAGGGAGACACTAAATGTTCGGTCTGTTAGGTATGATGAGATCCAGGATAGGGCCAAGTCTGTGATGCCAAGAGATGAGAGAATCTGTAGGAGGAGGGAATGGTCTACGGTGTCAAAGGCAGAAGACAGGTCCAGGAGAAGGAGGACAGAGTAGTGTCGCTTGCTCTTGGCGGTTAGCAGGTCGTTAGTGACTTTAGTTAGGGCAGTTTCAGTTGAGTGATGCGGTCGAAAGCCTGATTGTAACCGGTCAAAGAGGGAGCAGGAGGAAAGGTGGGAGGACAGTTCAAGATATACATGCTGTTCCAGTAGTTTTGAGGCGAAGGGGAGAAGAGATATCGGGCGATAGCTAGACGCTGAGGATGGGTCGAGGGAGGGCTTTTTGAGGATCGGGGTGATTGAAGCATGTTTGAAGGATGAAGGAAAGACACCATTTGTAAGTGAAAGGTTGAAGAGGTGTGTGAGAGTAGGGATGAAGACTGTGGCAAGGTTAGGGATGAGGTGGGACGGGAGTGGGTCAAGCGCGCAAGTGGTGAGGTGTGATCTTGACAGGAGAGTGGAGAGCTGATCTTCTGTCATGGTGGTGAAGCTGGTTTTGGAAGAACAGGGCTGAGTGGCTAAGAGGGGCATTGGGGGCTGCGGGCCAAAGCCTTCTCTGATAGTATCAATCTTTTGCTTAAAGAAGGAGGCAAAGTCTTCGACAGAAATGAGAGGAGAGGGAGGAGGTGCTGTGGGATGGAGTAGAGAATTGAAAGTGTTGAAGAGCTGTTTAGGGTTGTGAGACAGGGAGGATATGAGAGATGAGAAGTAAGTTTGTTTTGCGGCAGAGAGCGTGGACTTGAAGCTGGCAAGGGACTGCTTGTATGCGTTGAAGTGCTCGGTGGAGTGGGTTCTCTTCCATCTCCGCTCGGTAACCCTGGAAGCCCGTCTCAGTTCTTTGGTCAGGCCGGTCAGCCAGGGCTGCCTGTTGATTGTACGAGTTTTGCTCTGCATGAGGGGGGCGGCCGAATCAAGTGTGGTTTTTATTGTGGTGTTATAAAATGTGGCAGCAGCATCTGTGTCATGAAGTGAGGCTATGTCTGTAAGAGGGAGGAGGGACTCAGAGAGCGATTGTAAATTGAGGTGTTTGAGATTTCTGCGAGGGTGGGTGAGTTTGTGGAGTGGGGGATGCGTACTAACAGAGGAGAGGGAAGAGAATGTCAGTAGGTTGTGGTCAGACAGGGGGAGTGGGGAGTTAGTGAGATTAGTGAGGGAACAGAGACGGGTGAAGATAAGGTCCAGCGTGTGACCGCCTTTGTGAGTGGCCGCAGAGGACCATTGAGTGAGGCCAAGGGAAGCTGTGAGCGAAAGAAGTTTAGAGGCCGCCGGGGTGGAAGTGTCAATGGGGATGTTGAAATCCCCATGATGATGGTGGGGATGTCAGCAGAGAGGAAATTGAGTAGCCAGGTGGTGAAGTGGTCGAGAAAGGTGGAGATGGCTAGTTCCGGGGGGCGGTAGATGACAGCCAGTTGGAGGTTGGAGGGGGAATAGATGCGGACGGAGTGCACTTCGAACGAGGGAATAGCAGCGGAGGGTGGAATTTGAATAGGGGTAAAGGAGCAGGTATCAGACAGGAGTAAGCCAACTCCTCCACCACGTTTGTTGCTGGGGCGAGGGGTGTGAGAAAGATGAAATCCGCCATAGGAAAGCGCAGCTGGAGAGGCTGAGTCAGAGGGAGTGAGCCAGGTTTCAGTGATGGCAAGGAAGGAGAGTTTGTTGGTGATAAAGAGGTCGTGGACAAATGACAGTTTATTGCAGACGGAGCGTGCGTTCCATAGTGCTCTGGGTAGGGGGACTGGGGGAGGGGGGTGTGGATGGATAGGTATGAGGTTGACAGGGTTGCAAAAACGTGTGGAAGATCGTGGCAGGGTGTTAGAAATGAGTGTGGGGATGTGATGAGGAGGGCCAGGATTTGGGGATACATCGCCAGCGATGAGGAGTAGCAGACAGAGCGTTAGAAGGTGGGAGCAGGATAAACCATGGTGTGGCCGTGTGTGTCTTGGTAAAAAGGATTGTATGTGGAGGAACAGTTCTGAGGGAAAGGTGAGATGGCTGGGGAGAATGGAGGGGGAAATGACTAATTCCTTACTAGGTGGGGGGATTACAGGGGATAGGAAGAAAGAAAGGAGGATGGGGGTGAAAGTGATAAGAAAATGAAACATAGTGGTTTTATAATCTGTTACCTTGCAGCCAAATTCCAGTCAAATTCTAGTCTAATTCACAGTAGTGTAATTAGAAATCTGTAATTTGAAATATGGGATTTGAAATATATGAAGCAGACTACGTCTGGAGCAGACCCATTGCACTGGTTATATCTGCAGCTAATGCCAATCAGGTGTGAGTGGAAAGTGGGCTGAGACTGCTCAGGCCAGATGCAGAGTTAAGGAAAGGTCATAAAAGGGGGTAGGGATTACACAGACCATTCGGATGTGTGGTGAAGATAAGAAGTATGGAGTACAATTTTGTACACAGGAAGATGGGTTAGCAAATCATACCATTAACAAAGCAATATACATGATGCATTCAGGAGCATAGAAAAGCTGGAGTTTTCATACCATTAACAAAGCAATATACATGATGCATTCAGGAGCATAGAAAAGCTGGAGTTTTCATACCATTAACAAAGCAATATACATGATGCATTCAGGAGCATAGAAAAGCTGGAGTTTTCATACCATTAACAAAGCAATATACATGATGCATTCAGGAGCATAGAAAAGCTGGAGTTTTCATACCATTAACAAAGCAATATACATGATGCATTCAGGAGCATAGAAAAGCTGGAGTTTTCATACCATTAACAAAGCAATATACATGATGCATTCAGGAGCATAGAAAAGCTGGAGTTTTCATACCATTAACAAAGCAATATACATGATGCATTCAGGAGCATAGAAAAGCTGGAGTTTTCATACCATTAACAAAGCAATATACATGATGCATTCAGGAGCATAGAAAAGCTGGAGTTTTCATACCATTAACAAAGCAATATACATGATGCATTCAGGAGCATAGAAAAGCTGGAGTTTTCATACCTGTGGGAACAGAAGAACATCTCAGTCACAAGGTGATGATGACAATGCTGTAGGATTGATGTGTGGCCAAATGCATTCTAGAATTCTAGTCTAATTCACAGTAGTGTAATTAGAAATCTGTAATTTGAAATATGGGATTTGAAATATATGAAGCAGACTACGTCTGGAGCAGACCCATTGCACTGGTTATATCTGCAGCTACAGATCAACAGTTGTGGACAGCTATCCATGTCAAGGTTGAGCTATGGCTGTCCAGACTCAACCTGGAGCCAGGGAAGGTCATGTGTGATAATGGTGCAAACCTGGTGGACGGCCCTACGCTGGGCCAACCTTACATATGTGCCTTGCATGGCTCGCATCCTCAACCTGACAGTTCAGCAATTCCTACACCACTGTCCCAGCATGGATGCACTGCTATAGAAAAAACACTTTCATTGTTTGTTCACTTTCACCATTCCACTCAAGTTGGTATAGAGATCTTTCCGACTACCATTTAACCGATTGATATATGAAGTAACCACACTGTGGAATTCAACTCTGCACATGTTGCAGCGACAGCGGCAGTAGCGCCGAAACCTGGTGCAGTACGAAATTTTGCATAGCCTGACACATCGCAGTATGGACGTGGTGCAATTCACACTTGCGTAGTGGACACAGATGAAGGACCTCTGCACCCTTCTGCATGTTTTTGAAATGGCTGCTAAGATGGTTAGCGGTGATGTTGCCATCATCAGCATCACTATTAGGCCTCATACTCACTGGCTGGAAAAAAATCGGTCCGTTTTCTGCAGGAAAAAAACGGTACATTTGTTGTAAAAAAGACATGCATTTTGATGCGATTTTAAATCGCACCATGCGTTTTCCATGCGATTTACCTGCGATTTTCATGCGATTTTTTTCCAACACATAACCAAAAATTAAGGTTAAACCACTTGTCTGACACCTATATAAAGCTATTGATCTACATATGCCATTGATTCATTTGTTTTTTGTCCTGTGTGTTTTGCTATTCCAAACAAGCATGGCAGCAACTTCTCTAAGTCTTGACCCTACTGAGGAGCTCCTCTTCAATTGGGTGTTATCCCGTGAGTATGGTGTGGGATATTCCCCTGTAGTAGCTCCGAGGAGGCGTTGTCGATTTTGGGTACATCCGCTCCTCACCAAGCGAAAAAAAAAAGGAAATTTTTCACGGCTGTATGGACATCTACGAAACCATCGAGACAAATTTTTTGCATACACGAGGATGTCACTTGAAGCATTTGATTTTCTCCTGGCACAACTTCGTCCAGCCATCACTTTCAAAATTACGCGTTTGCGCACGTGCATTTCTGCTGAAGAACCACTTCTGTTAACGTTGAGGTATAGTTCTAAAGAAATAAATAACACTACACTAAAGTAGATTAAGTAATATGACATTGTTATTTACGCTTATCATTATTTTTTGCAAAAAATTTTGCCTCAAAATTTCATATTAATATTTGCCATACCTATACTTAATGTGTGGCCATTTTTAATTACCAAGGCTACTAAATACACCCCATTACTGTACTCGTAGCAGCTGTTTCACATGCACATTGTTGTATGACATGGACAGAGGCCCCTTCTCAGCCAACGCACTCAATGCTCATGTACATAGCGACTGTGTGTGATTTGTGTCTGATGGCCATTTTTAAATTCGTGCACCATGTAGGGATATATATGAATGTGAAGGTTAATTTCCATAATTTTTATGTGTATTTCCTTTCTTGTAGGTTTTTGGCTACGGGACAATCATATGCTTCCCTACATTTAGAGTATCTTCTTGGCATAACTACCATCTCCAATATAGTCAGACACACATGTTCAAAAATCTGGATTTGCCTCAAGGACAAAGTAATGCCGGAGCCCACCCCCGAACATTGGGAACGCATTGCAAATGGTATATATGAGACTTGCCAGTTTCCCAATTGTCTGGGTGCTTTAGATGGTAAGCACATCCGGGTGAAGAAGCCACCAAACTCAGGCTCCTTATACTACAATTACAAAGGCTATTTTTCAGTTGTGTTGTTGGCCTTAGTAGACAGCAACTACAATTTTATAATAGTAGATATAGGTGCCTATGGAAGAACAGGAGATTCTCGCATATTCAATACTTCTCTAATGGGTAGGCGACTGAAGAACAATGAATTGGGTGTTCCACCCCAAGGACTCTGCCTTCTTCTGGTGGTGAACCAATGCCTTATATAATAGTTGCTGATGAGGCATTTCAACTGACACATAATGTCATGAGGCCTTATCCTGGACGGTCTCTTGACAGGCGTGGACGCATATTTAATTACCGACTAACTCGTGCACGGCGTCTTGTAGAATGTGCCTTTGGAATTTTGTCCGCAAAATGGAGGGTATTGCTCAGTGCACTCCAGTTAAGCCCACAAAATTTAAACACAGTGATCAAGGCCTGTGTAATCTTACATAATTTTACACGTCAACATGATGTATCTGGGTATGAGGATGTTTTTGGAGAATTAAGAAACAATCAGGTACCCATTGCACAGCCTTTACCCAGAGGCAGACAGCTTTCAGGCATCCGAATCAGAAATATGTTAGCAAATTTTTTTCTAACACCTGAGGGAGCAGTACCGTGGCAGGAAAATTTGCAGACATGATGTATACATTTCCCTCTGTATTGTGTATTACAACATTCAGAACATGTGCTTTAGTATTTTACATCAACAATGTTTATTTTCGTATATTAATGTCAAACAGTTATTTTGTTTACAAAACAAAGACAAATGTAAAGTCACATTATGAGCAAAATAAAAAAGCGCCTTAACTTTGGCGTAACAAGTTACCACACTTGCCAATGGTTGGGTTATGTAAGCACCAAAAGAAATTACAAGTCAACAAAATAAGGTTGTGAGCTAGATGTTTGTGACGGTTGCCTTTCAGAGGGATGATGTGTGTTTGTATGCAAAGAAACATTGTGTGGCTGTGTGGTGCTATGATGTGGGTTCATGCCTTCATAACTGTGCCTATAGGCCTCAGGTGGCACATGGGGATAAGCAGGAACATTATCTGAATGGCTGAAGCCTCTTGTTCTGCCATGGTCAAAAGGCCCTTGGTGTTGTGGTCTTTGCTGATAAGAAACACCTTGGCCATACACATCATATAAGGTTGTTTGTGGCCCATGGTGGTACCGCTCACTTCCAATCTGTGATGGGCCAGATGAAGGAGGCATTTGTGTGTAGGTATGTGTAGGCCTTGATGAGTGTTGTACATGTAGCTGATGATGTTCCTGGTAATGTGCTGGCTCTATGTGTGTAGTGTGACCTCTGTCAATATGATGACTAATGTTTGTACTGTGGAGTGTATGAGTATGTTGAGCAGTGGATGTCGAAGGATATACTGAGGCTGGTGGTAATGGTACTGCTGTTGAGTCTGTGGGATTGGAGATTTGAGTTAATATTTCTGATTGGTACCTTCTTTCAATACAAGCAAAGATGGCTTGGGGATTATTTGGTGGTATGGCTGAGGTGATGAGTTGTAATATTGCGGTTTTAGTGGGAAGCCGTAAGTGTGTGGGTATTTGTCGCAGGTGCTGTGCCAAACTTCTACCAAATGCTTCCTCACCATCATCACATATTGTGCGTTGTATGTAGTCTAAAACGCAACTATCAACCTGCCGTCTTATTATTTGATTTTGCTGATCTCTCCTGCGTCTTAATCTCCCCGGAATAGTAGTGGCTTGAGGGGAGGTATCAAGAGGCAGGGTTGGGCTGCTGCTTCTTGCGTGCTCCTCTTGTTCGGTGCCATGTTGAGCTTGTGAAGCTGCACTTTCAACTTGTTGTTGAGATGGTCCTGGAGCATCCTCCCCTGCTGTTCCTGCTTCTTCATTTTGTGACTCTGGTGGATCCGCCTCAGAGGGTGCCTCACGTTCCTCTAAGTTGGATTCCGTCCTACAAAGCAGACACAGATTATTTGTGTATGCTATACATTTTTATTCAAGATTTACAATTTCTATCAATAAACTTTTACTTACGGTCTTAAATCCATGACTGGAGCCAAAAAATTAAGGCGGCTCATATATATATATATATATATATGGCCTTTTTTTTATGCTGCTGAGCCACTTTTGTCACGATTCTGTCGTTCCCTCCTATAGGTATCCCGACAGCTTCGCCATCTGCGTTGCACATCATTCACTTTAATGTAAAGAAATTTTAAAATATTTACATCTAAATCTGTATGGAAACAAATTATGAATACAACTAGGCAATACATTTTTTTTTTTTTTTTTTTTTAAATAACCATGTCATACATTTTATAGCCTACAAAAATTGTCCTGCCACTATGCTAAAAATATTTTAATGTAAAAATTTTAAACATCACTAAAGGGCCTTGTTTATAAATACTTAAAACAGCAACACTTACAAGACTATATTTGAAAGGAAAAAAAAAAAATAACATTGTCACAAATAGAGATCCACAAGTATAAAACATACATGAATAGGCGCATATTTAAAGGGCCTATTGTTAAAAGGTATTTTGTTAGTGTCATGTAAAAAAAAAACATTATCAATTTAACATATAATTGTATTTAAATTTTAACAATAACATATAATTGCCCACCAAAGCAAGGTATTTATAAATACATTATAAAGTAATTGTAGTAAGAACAATTCTACTTACGCATTCCCAACTGCACAGCCGGAGGACTTTCAGCATAATTTTCAAACATTTGACGACATATATATGTCCAAGTTGCATCCCGCACACTTCGGTTTTGATAATTGTGGTCTCTAGGATCCCACAGCTCAGGTCTTTCTTGGACTAACACCAACAGCATCTCCACATTGATTGATCGGGACATGGCGACAATAGTAGAAACCTGAAATCCGTGGAGGTGTGTCTCATTCCAGGCTTTCTGGGAGTGGTTTTTATACCATCCCTCAACACACTTCCCTGTTAGTCACTTCCTGTGTCTGTTTTTTTTTTTTTTAACATACAAGTTTTGAGGTCTATTTTGGCCAAAAAAACGCACAGAAAACGGATGGTGCGTTTTCTGTGCGTTTTTTAATTGCACCCATTGACTTGCATTGGCGATTATCATGCCAAAATCGCATCAAATCGCAGCATGCTGCGATTATTTTTCTCACACCAATATCTGATGAGAAAAAAATTGCAAATGAGAACTCACCCATTGACTAACATTGGTCAGATTTGAATCCGATTTTTTTTCATCTGATTTTCATCCGTTTTCGGCGCCAGTGAGTATGAGGCCTTACTGTCATTTAAGTGCAGGACCACACTTCAAATAGTCTAGGTGAGGAGGTGATGGTGGTCCTGGGCAAGATGAGGAAACAGAGGAGGATGCCTTTAGGGTTAACAATATCTCTAAGTTCAGTTCTGTTGTCTCACAGGCGGCTGCCATGGAAGGAACAAATGGAGGAGGAACAAATGGAGAAGGGCCATGAAAAGGACGAGAAGGAAAAGGTGATGGACGAGCACCAGTTAGGAGATGAAGAGGATAATTTTTCCCTCTCTGTTGTCCATGGTTACCACAAGGGGATGGAGGAAGAAAGCTTGAGTGTTATCTCGCCACCAACACACTGTGGAGTTGGACCTCATGAAAGAAACTGACCCATGTGCACCTTCTTGTAGCACTATCTGCAACATGATTATTACCCATAAAGTTATGATTCAAAATAGTGCTGACTTCTGGGTGCCAGTGTGTTCTACCCATGATACAAAAGTACATTTTGCCAGTTGCCTCAGCACCTGAAAAAGGGATGTGCCAATTCTGTAATTTCAACATATGCTTGGAGACAATCTTGACACTGGTTTTCCCCCAGACAGCAGTGACATACACAGCTTGCATCACAATGATAGGCTTCCAACCACAGAAACTTTGAGTTGTCAACACAAAAACATTAGCAGCCTTGCAGCGCTGGAGTCCTGCGTTCCAACCCCACCAAGCACAGCATATGCAAACACTTTTTATGTTCTAACCATGTATACAAGGTTTTCCTTGCAGTTCTTATTTTTTTACCGACAATCCTAAGAAATAAAGGTATTAAATTTTGATTGTGAGTCCCAATGGTGACAGTGGCAGTAATGTCTGTAAATGTCTGTTAAGCGAATGTTCAACTATTGGCGCTATATAAGTGATAAAAAAAATTGAAATTGATGCTCAACCATACTCAGATAGCACAAATATCAGATTCACTGATTACTATTGTCAGAAAAATGTAAGAATAGTAACACGGGAAGTTGACTCAGTGAGAGTGGAGGACTGCCGGTCTCAAAGGCCTGCTGTTACAGGCAACCCACAAGAAGGAGACTCAACCACGAGTCTACAATTTTCAAAAATGTATTGGCAGACACCAGCAAGGTGACATCAATTTCACCACAGTAGAAATAGTATATTAGGGATCGACAAATCTTCCACTACAGCCAACCCAGCAGATGGACATCCAACCAGGAATGTTCGTATTTCCAAAAATTAGTGGCAAACACCAACAAAGTGGCATCAATTTCACTACAGCAGAAATAGTATAATAGGGACCGACACATTGTCCACTACACCCAATTTAGCAGATGGAAACATAAACAGGAATGTTCACGTTTCCAAAAATTAGTGGCATACACCAACAAAGTGGCATCAATTTCATCACAGTGGAAATAGTATAATAGGGACCGACAGGTCTTCTACTACACCCAACTCAGCAGATGGACAGTTGGACACCCAACCAGGAGTGCTCACTTTGAAACAATTAGTGGCAGACACACCAAAGTGGTATCAATTTCACAAGAGTAAAAATAGTATAATGGGGAGCGACATCTCTTCCACTACAGCCAACCCAGCAGATGTACATCCAGCCACAAGTGCTTACATTTACAAAAATTAGTTGGAGACACCAACAAAGTGGTATCAATTTCAAGAGAGAAGCCTTCTCATGTACAGTACCATGGAATCAATGGTGCTATATAAAGAAATATTAATAATAATAATAATAATAATAAATAGCATAATAGGGACCAATGCATCTTCCACTACAGCTAACCCAACAAATGGACACCCAACCAAGAGAGTACACATTTCCAAAAATCAGTGGCAGACACCAATAAAGTGGCATCAGTTTCACCACCTACCCCATTTAGACCTCGAACACCGAGCCTAATCCCCATTCCACCATGACCTCACTTTTTCCCATTCATGTTGCTCACATAGTGCTATGAGCACAGTATTAGCAAATAAAAATTAGATTTTTTTTACTCTGCACCACCTCTGCACAGCTGAATTTCAGTGGCACTAATTGAAAAGGTGAAATAGGGTGTGCTGAATTGAGTTAGTCACAGAAAAAAAAATTCTGTGTGGATGAGGCCTGTATGACAAAGAAGATGTGTTCCAAACAATTTAAAACTGATATCTCCCCTACTGTATAACTTTAGTAACAGTAGAATTTTTTTGGACCCGTCAATAAGGCCTGTATAAGATTGAGAAGATGCTCCAAACAATTTGAAAATTACATGTCCCCTACTGTATGACGTTAGTAACAGAAGATTTTTTTGGCGGAAATGGGAACGTACAACAGGATCAAAAACAGGGCGGCTATGGGAAGTACAAGACCAAGGATTTAGCCTACAACTTTTACTCATCTACCCAACACCAATTACCAGAGAGCGTTTGATGCTCGTCTGATAATAGGTGTAACAGATGCATGTCTCAATCTAGGTATAAAAGATGCACGTGAGAAATTGAATGCCAAAGATGCACATAATCTAGAAGATAGCCTCCAAACAATTTAAAAGTGACATGTCCCCTACTGTATGACGTTAGTAACGGAAGAATTTTTGGGGGCATGTCAATAAGGTCTGTATAAGATTGAGTGGATGCTCCAAACAATTTCAAAGTCACATGTCCCTTACTGTGTGACGTTAGTAATAGAATAATTTTTCTGGACCTGTCGATAAGGCCTGAATAAGATTGAGTGGATGCTCCAAACAATTTAAAAGTGACATGTTCCCTACTGTATGACGTTAGTAAATGAAGATTTTTTTTTTGAGTGGGAATGGGAACATACAACAGGATCAATAACAGGGCAGCAATGGGAAGTACAAGATCCAGGATCCAGCCTGCAACTATTACTCATCTACCCAACACCAATTACCAGAGAGCTATTGATG
>JARQOD010000006.1:345967773-346080639 GCA_033576555.1 Oophaga sylvatica
GATCAGGGGTCATTGCGGGCCACTTCAGAAATCTCTAGTGCTTTGTTTCCATCCATTTCTGTGTGATTTTTTAAGTATTTTAGGGGTCATTGTCCTGTTGAAGACAAAAAAAAAAAAAAAACCTGACTGGCACTTCCAGACTAATGTGAACTAGGTGCAAGCCAAGGGAAGCTACCCCCATGTAAAACATACAAAAAAAGGCTGCACTCTATCATACTAAAGCATGACAATATGGAATACATGAAATTTGGAATAGCAATATGGCTTTGGAATATAAGGAAAAATTTGAGACGCTTAGTATAAACATTTGGCCAAACATTTTAAAGCCCACCAACCATCGTCAAGGTGGTCTCAATACTGGTGAGTCCCTAACCTAATGTGAACATACCTCTATTGGGCTGATATCTGAATTTCTGGGTGAATATGCACCTCTGTCAGCAATGCCTGCATTTATGGGTAAAGTAGGGACCTGGTGTAATTAAAATCACCACCTGGTGGGGGCGGAGTGCTCGGTCAGCAAGCTAACATACAATAGACAAAAAAAAAAACCTGACTGGCACTTCCAGACTAATGTGAACTAGGTGCAAGCCAAGGGAAGCTACCCCCATGTAAAACATACAAAAAAAGGCTGCACTCTATCATACTAAAGCATGACAATATGGAATACATGAAATTTGGAATAGCAATATGGCTTTGGAATATAAGGAAAAATTTGAGACGCTTAGTATAAACATTTGGCCAAACATTTTGAAGCCCACCAACCATCGTCAAGGTGGTCTCAATACTGGTGAGTCCCTAACCTAATGTGAACATACCTCTATTGGGCTGATATCTGAATTTCTGGGTGAATATGCACCTCTGTCAGCAATGCCTGCATTTATGGGTAAAGTAGGGACCTGGTGTAATTAAAATCACCACCTGGTGGGGGCGGAGTGCTCGGTCAGCAAGCTAACATACAATAGACAAAAAAAAAACCTGACTGGCACTTCCAGACTAATGTGAACTAGGTGCAAGCCAAGGGAAGCTACCCCCATGTAAAACATACAAAAAAAGGCTGCACTCTATCATACTAAAGCATGACAATATGGAATACATGAAATTTGGAATAGCAATATGGCTTTGGAATATAAGGAAAAATTTGAGACGCTTAGTATAAACATTTGGCCAAACATTTTGAAGCCCACCAACCATCGTCAAGGTGGTCTCAATACTGGTGAGTCCCTAACCTAATGTGAACATACCTCTATTGGGCTGATATCTGAATTTCTGGGTGAATATGCACCTCTGTCAGCAATGCCTGCATTTATGGGTAAAGTAGGGACCTGGTGTAATTAAAATCACCACCTGGTGGGGGCGGAGTGCTCGGTCAGCAAGCTAACATACAATAGACAAAAAAAAAAAAACCTGACTGGCACTTCCAGACTAATGTGAACTAGGTGCAAGCCAAGGGAAGCTACCCCCATGTAAAACATACAAAAAAAGGCTGCACTCTATCATACTAAAGCATGACAATATGGAATACATGAAATTTGGAATAGCAATATGGCTTTGGAATATAAGGAAAAATTTGAGACGCTTAGTATAAACATTTGGCCAAACATTTTGAAGCCCACCAACCATCGTCAAGGTGGTCTCAATACTGGTGAGTCCCTAACCTAATGTGAACATACCTCTATTGGGCTGATATCTGAATTTCTGGGTGAATATGCACCTCTGTCAGCAATGCCTGCATTTATTGGTAAAGTAGGGACCTGGTGTAATTAAAATCACCACCTGGTGGGGGCGGAGTGCTCGGTCAGCAAGCTAACATACAATAGACAAAAAAAAACCTGACTGGCACTTCCAGACTAATGTGAACTAGGTGCAAGCCAAGGGAAGCTACCCCCATGTAAAACATACAAAAAAAGGCTGCACTCTATCATACTAAAGCATGACAATATGGAATACATGAAATTTGGAATAGCAATATGGCTTTGGAATATAAGGAAAAATTTGAGACGCTTAGTATAAACATTTGGCCAAACATTTTGAAGCCCACCAACCATCGTCAAGGTGGTCTCAATACTGGTGAGTCCCTAACCTAATGTGAACATACCTCTATTGGGCTGATATCTGAATTTCTGGGTGAATATGCACCTCTGTCAGCAATGCCTGCATTTATGGGTAAAGTAGGGACCTGGTGTAATTAAAATCACCACCTGGTGGGGGCGGAGTGCTCGGTCAGCAAGCTAACATACAATAGACAAAAAAAAAAACCTGACTGGCACTTCCAGACTAATGTGAACTAGGTGCAAGCCAAGGGAAGCTACCCCCATGTAAAACATACAAAAAAAGGCTGCACTCTATCATACTAAAGCATGACAATATGGAATACATGAAATTTGGAATAGCAATATGGCTTTGGAATATAAGGAAAAATTTGAGACGCTTAGTATAAACATTTGGCCAAACATTTTGAAGCCCACCAACCATCGTCAAGGTGGTCTCAATACTGGTGAGTCCCTAACCTAATGTGAACATACCTCTATTGGGCTGATATCTGAATTTCTGGGTGAATATGCACCTCTGTCAGCAATGCCTGCATTTATGGGTAAAGTAGGGACCTGGTGTAATTAAAATCACCACCTGGTGGGGGCGGAGTGCTCGGTCAGCAAGCTAACATACAATAGACAAAAAAAAAACCTGACTGGCACTTCCAGACTAATGTGAACTAGGTGCAAGCCAAGGGAAGCTACCCCCATGTAAAACATACAAAAAAAGGCTGCACTCTATCATACTAAAGCATGACAATATGGAATACATGAAATTTGGAATAGCAATATGGCTTTGGAATATAAGGAAAAATTTGAGACGCTTAGTATAAACATTTGGCCAAACATTTTGAAGCCCACCAACCATCGTCAAGGTGGTCTCAATACTGGTGAGTCCCTAACCTAATGTGAACATACCTCTATTGGGCTGATATCTGAATTTCTGGGTGAATATGCACCTCTGTCAGCAATGCCTGCATTTATGGGTAAAGTAGGGACCTGGTGTAATTAAAATCACCACCTGGTGGGGGCGGAGTGCTCGGTCAGCAAGCTAACATACAATAGACAAAAAAAAAACCTGACTGGCACTTCCAGACTAATGTGAACTAGGTGCAAGCCAAGGGAAGCTACCCCCATGTAAAACATACAAAAAAAGGCTGCACTCTATCATACTAAAGCATGACAATATGGAATACATGAAATTTGGAATAGCAATATGGCTTTGGAATATAAGGAAAAATTTGAGACGCTTAGTATAAACATTTGGCCAAACATTTTGAAGCCCACCAACCATCGTCAAGGTGGTCTCAATACTGGTGAGTCCCTAACCTAATGTGAACATACCTCTATTGGGCTGATATCTGAATTTCTGGGTGAATATGCACCTCTGTCAGCAATGCCTGCATTTATGGGTAAAGTAGGGACCTGGTGTAATTAAAATCACCACCTGGTGGGGGCGGAGTGCTCGGTCAGCAAGCTAACATACAATAGACAAAAAAAAAACCTGACTGGCACTTCCAGACTAATGTGAACTAGGTGCAAGCCAAGGGAAGCTACCCCCATGTAAAACATACAAAAAAAGGCTGCACTCTATCATACTAAAGCATGACAATATGGAATACATGAAATTTGGAATAGCAATATGGCTTTGGAATATAAGGAAAAATTTGAGACGCTTAGTATAAACATTTGGCCAAACATTTTGAAGCCCACCAACCATCGTCAAGGTGGTCTCAATACTGGTGAGTCCCTAACCTAATGTGAACATACCTCTATTGGGCTGATATCTGAATTTCTGGGTGAATATGCACCTCTGTCAGCAATGCCTGCATTTATGGGTAAAGTAGGGACCTGGTGTAATTAAAATCACCACCTGGTGGGGGCGGAGTGCTCGGTCAGCAAGCTAACATACAATAGACAAAAAAAAAACCTGACTGGCACTTCCAGACTAATGTGAACTAGGTGCAAGCCAAGGGAAGCTACCCCCATGTAAAACATACAAAAAAAGGCTGCACTCTATCATACTAAAGCATGACAATATGGAATACATGAAATTTGGAATAGCAATATGGCTTTGGAATATAAGGAAAAATTTGAGACGCTTAGTATAAACATTTGGCCAAACATTTTGAAGCCCACCAACCATCGTCAAGGTGGTCTCAATACTGGTGAGTCCCTAACCTAATGTGAACATACCTCTATTGGGCTGATATCTGAATTTCTGGGTGAATATGCACCTCTGTCAGCAATGCCTGCATTTATGGGTAAAGTAGGGACCTGGTGTAATTAAAATCACCACCTGGTGGGGGCGGAGTGCTCGGTCAGCAAGCTAACATACAATAGACAAAAAAAAAAAAAACCTGACTGGCACTTCCAGACTAATGTGAACTAGGTGCAAGCCAAGGGAAGCTACCCCCATGTAAAACATACAAAAAAAGGCTGCACTCTATCATACTAAAGCATGACAATATGGAATACATGAAATTTGGAATAGCAATATGGCTTTGGAATATAAGGAAAAATTTGAGACGCTTAGTATAAACATTTGGCCAAACATTTTGAAGCCCACCAACCATCGTCAAGGTGGTCTCAATACTGGTGAGTCCCTAACCTAATGTGAACATACCTCTATTGGGCTGATATCTGAATTTCTGGGTGAATATGCACCTCTGTCAGCAATGCCTGCATTTATGGGTAAAGTAGGGACCTGGTGTAATTAAAATCACCACCTGGTGGGGGCGGAGTGCTCGGTCAGCAAGCTAACATACAATAGACAAAAAAAAAAAAACCTGACTGGCACTTCCAGACTAATGTGAACTAGGTGCAAGCCAAGGGAAGCTACCCCCATGTAAAACATACAAAAAAAGGCTGCACTCTATCATACTAAAGCATGACAATATGGAATACATGAAATTTGGAATAGCAATATGGCTTTGGAATATAAGGAAAAATTTGAGACGCTTAGTATAAACATTTGGCCAAACATTTTGAAGCCCACCAACCATCGTCAAGGTGGTCTCAATACTGGTGAGTAGAGTTGAGCGATACTTTCCGATATCCTAAAGTATCGGAATCGGAATGGTATCGCCGATATCACTAAAATATCGGCGATACCCGATATCGATACCGGAAGTCCCATGTAAGTCTATGGGAACAAAATATCGAAATTAAAAAAAACCCATTCTTGCCTTGTTGGTTAATTGTACATGAAGGAAAACAAGAAAGAGTAATGTAGAATGTATTGGGGAAGGTTGAGGAGACATTAAAGGCATAGATGTTTCACCCAATCAAATGGAATAGCATAAATATTTTTTTTTTTAAAGATGTTCGGATTGACGAAGAAATTGACAATGTTAACGTTTTTTATATTTTGGCAAATATGTATATTACACAACTTCCATGCTCTTCATCTTCACCTTTTTAACTTTTCACACACTTTCTCCTTCATAATCTTCTGCAGCATCATCTTTTTCATCAAATTATTCTTCATCTTCACCTTCTTTATCTTCTTCTTAAACTTCTTGCTATTCATCTTTGTTAACATTACTCATATTCTTCTTATTAAACTATTATTCTTATTCATATTCTGCTTCATCTTCTTCATCATATTCTTATTTGTGACAGAGAATCCTGTACTTGTAATCTGTCAAAGTATGAATTTTTCATCCTTCCGTTCTTGCTGTCACAAAAGATTTAAATTACAACAGTATTTGTCCGTGTTCAGTTTAGCCTGCAGCAGCAGGCATTTTCCAGGGGCACCACGAGGAGGAACGGACTCACCCCCATACACTGCTTAGTCTTCTTCTGCTTAGAATTTAGAGCATATATTTTGCTCTTCATTTTGGTCTTATACTTCATGTTCTTCTGCTTTTAGATCTTCTGCTTATTGTTCTTGTGTCTCTTGTTCCGTATCTTGTATTTGTAGCACAATCTTGTACCAGCTGATGTTACTGGGACACGGTTACTAAGCAGGAGGTACCTGTGCTCCAAAGCACTACCAAGGACCAGCAGACGTTGCTGGAACTCGGATACCAAGATGGAGGCACCTAGGCCAAAGGCACTGCGGAGAACCAGCTGACGGTACTGGAACCCGGAGGGGCAGCAGAAGGAAAAGAGCCAATGGCACAACCGAGGACCAGCTGACGTTACTGGGACACGGTTACTAAGCAGGAGGTACCTGTGCTCCAAAGCACTACCAAGGACCAGCAGACGTTGCTGGAACTCGGATACCAAGATGGAGGCACCTAGGCCAAAGGCACTGCGGAGAACCAGCTGACGGTACTGGAACCCGGAGGGGCAGCAGAAGGAAAAGAGCCAATGGCACAACCGAGGACCAGCTGACGTTACTGAACCCCAGTAACACAGGAGCAAGTGTTGACTGTGCTAACAGCACTTCCGAGCAACAACTGGCGGTGTTGGAGCCCAGGGTCAAGGAGGATGTTTAAATACTAGATCAAGTAATTTCCTTGTTACCTGTCAATTTTAAATGTCTATACTTCAAACAAGAGAAAGATAACCTTTACTACCATAAGATGATGATTTCATTTAAACTAATATCTAGATAAATAAAGAATTGACAAACATAAACACATACATTAACATGTTGAACAGCAATGCAAACCACAAAATAAATTAGTTAAGGAATCTGCTATACGGTTGTACATAAAAGCATACAAGTACATATCTGAATCCATTAATGATGGATAAGTAACAGTATGTACACCATTTTTATTGTATAGACAATGAATGTCTGACTTCAAAACATCATCAGCATTACAAGTTATCTGTGACATTACTAAAATGTTACATTTGCTGAATAATGTCACTAAACAGTTTATACAAAATTATACAATTTCCATCATGTAATACTCATAATATGTGGCAATAATCATGTTTATTAACAAACATAACCTTTAAAAAGTGCATAGTGCATAGTGAAAATTGCTATTTATGCCTGACTGTCGACTTGCAAGCATGACAACGGATAGATAAGGTATATATAGATGAGACTGCATAGCCACAGATGGTGAATGGCGATGTAATACTGTACCTCAATAAAGTGTGCGTCACTACTACATAATTTTTTTTATATAGCTTTATAAACAGGGTACGTGGATGTATGCTTGCGCCTTTGTTTTGACGCACAGACTGCCTTCCTGCTGAGACGCGTTGGGTAGTGAACAGTTGTGTGCAGTGTTCACTGTAGTCTGAGGTTTTCCTTTTTGGAGTGCAGATCACGCTCCAGTTAGTTCTTCAACCACTGCTGGTTGTAGTCTGCTGAGCGTGTGTCACTGGCACATCCTTGAAATTTTTCTCTAATTGTTGCTGCTCCACTCTATTACAAATAAATAAAATCTATTAGTGTGACGCGCTTCCATCCGTATACAATACATTGGTTGCAAACACTATAGAAGTACACAAAGGGGCCTTTCACACCTACTGAACAGTTGTGTGCAGTGTTCACTGCAGTCTCTGCGGAATAACCACACTTAGGCCTTATAACTTTTCAGACTTTCTTTATCAATCTACCAAGATGAAGAAGGCAGGGAGTAAGGCACGTGGTCGTGGAGTTTCTTCAGGGAGAGGACGTGGGGATTCTGTGGCTGCTGCGGCCCCCAGTGACACAGCATCCACCAGTTTTCCCCGGGCCGTGAGCGTTCCTTTATGCGCACTTTTGTAGGAGCTCGGAGTACCCCCTGCTGCGGGAAGAACAAATTGAAGCCGTTGTTGTTTGGATCTCAGCCAATGCATCGACTTCAATTGCTTCCACCTCCTCTCAGGACCACAGCACTGTTGGGCAACCATCTGTCTCTTCACCGCCTGGCAAATTGCCCAGGCAGTCAGAGAGTTCTGTACAGGAGCCAGCTGAGTGTCTGCTTCTGTTCTCAGAATCTATTGGCTTGCAAACAGGGGCCCAGCCAAGCAGCATTCTGTAATGTGAAGAAGAGGGAGTATGCAGTGATGCGCAACAGCTGTGTCTCTCTGAATCTGAAGAGGCGGGTGAGACAGTGCCGATGGTCAGCACACCGCAGAACGCATCTGATGATGATGATGAGACCCAGGTGCCAGTTTCTGTTGAGCATGGTGCTGGCCAGACCACCCAACAGCAGGTGTTGGAAGAGGGTAGTGGAGATGATGAGGTCCAATACCCAACATGGCATGAAGAACAGGAAGGTGGTGGGAGCAGCTCAGAGGAATAATAATAATATTTATTTATATAGCGCCATCATATTCCGCAGCGCTTTACAGTTTAGCAGTTTCAGAACACAAGTCATAAGTAACAACGTTAACAATACAATAATTTAAGCTAAATAAGTCGCCCCTGCTCGTGACAGCTTACAATGTACAATGAGATGGGGGAGATACAAAGTATAGGTGTTTATATACAATGGTGCATTTACAATGATGTTCCAGCCATCTTAAGGGACTGAGGGATGGAGATAGTGAATGGGCTAGAGACACACACACACTTACACAGAATACATAGAATGACTTTGATTAGTGAATGTGATAGGCCGCTCTGAACAAATGTGTTTTGAGGGAGCGCCTGAAACCATGCAAATTGTGGATAGTCCTAATTTCTTGGGGTACAGCATTCCAGAGGATTGGCGTAGAGCAGGAGAAGTCTTGGAGTCGGGAGTGGGAGGTACGTATTAGTGCAGAGGTTAGTCGAAAGTCGTTTGCAGAGCGCAGCAGTCGGTTAGGCCGATAGATAGAAATGAGGGAGGAGATGTAGGAGGGGTGCTGCACTGTGGAGAGCTTTGTGGGTGAGAACCAGTACTTTGGTTGAAAGCTGGGAGAGGCCTAGAGAAATGGTTAGTGATAGAAGGAAGATAGAGGAAGACATTGCCCCAACGGTACAAACAGGAGGGAGAGTTAGGCTGCAGACTCGGTTGCCTGTAGCCTCCAGTTTGGCACCTGTTCGGAGCAGTTGTCTTCCAAAAGTCAAAACGTGCGCTCCCAGGACTTGCACTGCGTGGTCCTTTTTTCACACACTTGCACATGATATTTGCTATGTGAAATGCAAGCTGTGTAATCAAAAATTAAAAATAGCTAAAAGTGTCAGTCACCTCAATACCACAAATATGTGGAAACATGTGCGGACAAAGCACGTAGTTGAGTTACAAAGACACACTGGAGATGTAGGCCAACCTACAGCAGCACCTACATCTTCAGGTTGTGTTGAAGCCTCTTCATCGAGCTCACACACAGCTGGTTATGCTTCCTCACAGGATCGCCATGGAAGAACCTCGGCCACTGTTGTCCAGAGACAAACTGTTATTCCACACACAGCAGCAAGTTCCCTGTCATCCTCACACTCCCAGGCCACAAAACAGCCAGCGGTAGCACAGGCATGGGATAAAACACGGCCATACTCCGCAAACCATGCACGAGCACAGGCTCTGAATGCTGGCATTGCAAAACTCCTGTCCCTTGAAATGCTGTGATTCAGGCTGGTGGAGACAGACAGTTTCCGTAACTGAATATCATTGTCAATCCCACAATACAATGTGCCAAGCCGATTTCATTTCAGCAGGCAAGCCGTCCCTGGTCTGCAAAAGCATGTTGAGGGAAAAATTAAACATGCGCTACTAAAAGCCCTCAGTAGCAAGGTCCACCTGACCACCGATGCGTGGACCAGTACCCATTGTTATGATCTGCTACAACCAGTAAGGAAAGAAGGGAATTCTGTCCCTACAATACAACTAAGCTGAATCCCTACGATGTAACGGGGAACCTGATCCTGCGACCAGACCCGCTAAAGTCCTCATCTAGTGTGAACGAAGACCTATAGTTGCGAGGGAGTAATCCCTACAAGATCTAGGGACTGGGAGAAAAGGTGGACACCTCCTAACATAAATTGTAGCATGGATAATTAAACAGAAAAATAAATACTTTGTGATCCTAACATCAAGCAAAACTCACAGATTAAGGCACCTAAGCACCCGGCTAGCTTAACAGTAGATAATACAATGAAGTCAAGCAAAGCCAGAAGGGCGGAGCCAGACTAAATAGGGAAAAAAAGGTCATGTGACCAGCAAACTGAAACAAAACCTAACAAGAGGGTTCTAACACCCATGGCCAGGGACAATACCTTTCCCTCACTGCCCATTGGGTCAATGTTGTGCAGCCGGGTACTGATCTTGCGAGTGGCGCTGTACGTGTTCTGCCAACTCCAAGGATTGCAGGAATCAAGTCTGTACACATTGATTCCTCCTATTCCAGTTCCTCAGAATCATCGCTGCAGGAGCCGTCACGGTCTACCTCCACATGGACCGTGAACATTTACCTGTTGCGACCGATATGAGCACAGCCGTGTCCAAATGTCAACAGGCCATCCTGAAATTAATTTCCATGGGGAATCTTAGCCACACAGCGCAGGAGCTCTGTAATGCCATAAAGCAGGAGAGCGACGTGTGGTTTTTGGAAGAGAATCTACAGGCAGGCTTGGTAGTGTGTGACAATGGCCGAAATCTGGTGTCAGCTCTGGGCCTTGGCAACCTCACTCACATACCATGTCTGTCATATGTGCTCAACTTGGTCGTGCAGAGTTTTTTGAGGGACTATCCGGATCTTGATGCACTGCTGCACAAGGTCCGCCTAGAGTGCGCTCACTTGCGACGTTCCAGCATGGCCAGATCGCTGATTGCAGCTCTGCAACGCAGATTTCACCTTCATGAACATCGCATTATATGTGACGTACCCACCAGGTGGAATTCCTCGTTACATATGTTGGAGCGGTTGTGTGAGCAGCAGCCAACAGTAATGGAGTATCAGCTGCATCAGGCGCAGTCAACTCGCAATTTGCGGCGTTCACACTTCACCACTACTGAGTGGGCCTCTATAATAAGAATAATAATATTATTTATTTATATAGCGCCATAATATTCCGCAGTGCTTTACAGTTTAACAGTTTCAAAACACGAGTCATAAGTAACAACGTTAACAATACAATAATTAAAGCAAAATCAGCCGCCCCTGCTGGTGAAAGCTTACAATCTACAATGAGGTGTGGGAGATACAAAGTACAGGTGTTTATATACAATGGTGTTTTTACAATGATGGTCCAGCCATTTTAAGGAAGTGAGGGATGCATGGAGATAGTGAATGGGCTACACACACAGAATTACACATAGAATGACTTTGATTAGTGAATGTGATAGGCCACTGTGAACAAATGTGTTTTGAGGGAGCGCCTGAAACCATCCAAATTGCGGATAGTCCTAATTTCTTGGGGTAGAGCATTCCAGAGGATTGGCGCAGCGCGGGTGAAGTCTTGGAGTTGGGAGTGGGAGGTACGGATTAGTGCAGAGGTTAGTCGAAGGTCGTTTGCAGAGTGCAGCAGTCGGTTAGGCCGATAAATATAAATAAGGGAGGAGATGTAGGGGGGTGCTGCGCTGTGGAGAGCTATGTTGGTGAGAACCAGTAATTAGAATTGGATCCTATAATGAATGGGCAGCCACTGCCAGTGTAATGAGTGGCGAATAACTCTATGAAGGATATCTGCCACGTTTTGCGTGCGTTTGATGAGTCAACGCGGATGGCGAGTGCAGATGATGCACTAGTCAGCCTGACTGTCCCCCTTATCTGCCTGCTTCAAAAAACACTGCAAGCACTAAGGCATGAGGTTTTGGAAGAGGTGGAGGATGAGGAGTCACAAATTCCATCACCTTCTGGACAGTCAGCGCAACGTGGTTCCTCACAAAGGGCTGGAGGACTTTCAAAGTACCATGCTGTATCAACAATTGAACCTCCAGAGTCGCTGTCTATATTTTCATAACCATTACAAACTTTTAATGTATTTACAAAGCACATAATGTACATTTTTGTCTATCCTTTGTAATGCTATTGTGTTTCATAAACTGATGTTACAGAATTATGATACAAAGTTTTTAAATTTTGAGTTTTAAATTTTGTAAATTTATATGTATTTGAAGGACTTTGTGAGGAGATGAGAGTCACAATTCCATCACCTTTGACAGTCAGCGCAACGTGGTTCCTCACAAAGGGCTGGAGGACTTTCAAAGTACCATGCTGTATCAACAATTGAACCTCCAGAGTCGCTGTCTATATTTTCATAACCATTACAAACTTTTAATGTATTTACAAAGCACATAATGTACATTTTTTGTCTATCCTTTTGTAATGCTATTGTGTTTCCATAAACTGATGTTACAGAATTATGATACAAAGTTTTTAAATTTTGAGTTTTAAATTTGTAAATTTATATGTATTTGAAGGACTTTGTGAGGAGGATGAGGAGTCACAAATTCCATCACCTTCTGGACAGTCAGCGCAACGTGGTTCCTCACAAAGGGCTGGAGGACTTTCAAAGTACCATGCTGTATCAACAATTGACCTCCAGAGTCGCTGTCTATATTTTCATAACCATTACAACTTTAATGTATTTACAAGCACATAATGTACATTTTTTGTCTATCCTTTGTAATGCTATTGTTTCCATAAACTGATGTTACAGAATTATGATACAAAGTTTTTAAATTTTGAGTTTTAAATTTGTAAATTATATGTATTGAAGGACTTTGTGAGGAGGATGAGGAGTCACAAATTCCATCACCTTCTGGACAGTCAGCGCAACGTGGTTCCTCACAAGGGCGGGAGGACTTTCAAGTACCATGCTGTATCAACATTGAACCTCCAGAGTCGCTGTCTATATTTTCATAACCATTACAAACTTTTAATGTATTTACAAAGCACATAATGTACATTTTTTGTCTATCCTTTTGTAATGCTATTGTGTTTCCATAAACTGATGTTACAGAATTATGATACAAAGTTTTTAAATTTTGAGTTTTAAATTTTGTAAATTTATATGTATTTGAAGGACTTTGTGAGAGGATGAGGAGGAGTCAATGGAGGAGGAAGACATCGCTCCAGAGGGAGGTAGACAATGCTCTAGTCAGTATGTAGACCAAGGGTGGGGTGATGCACAGCAGGCGGAGATGACGCCTCTTGCAGGGGACAACGTTTCTTGGCCAGTTGGGAGTCTGCAGCACATGGTTGATTTCATGCTGCAGTGGCTGAGAAACGACCGCCGCATCGAACACATTCACACCACGTCTGATTATTGGGTGTACACCCTCCTAGACCCTCGCTACCGGGACAACTTACAAAGCCTCATCACACCGTTGAACCGGGAGCGTAAAATGCGGAAGTACCAAGACACACTGGTGCAATCCATAATGTTCTCCATTCCAGCCGAGAGCACTGCTGCTGCTACTGATTTACAAAGCAGCTCTGTGCGTCGAGGCAGTGGAGACAGCTCTGCAACAAGAGGGAGCACAAGCAGCGCCTCTGCACAGGGCAAGAACAGTATGTTCCAAATGTGTCGAAGTTTTGTGGCAGCGCCACCAATGTCTACACCATCCGAGACGGCTCCAGTCAGCAGGAGGCAACATTTCCGTAAGATGGTGACAGACTACATGTCTTGCCCTCTCAGTGTACTCCCAGATGGCTCTTCCCCATTCAAGTTTTGTGTCTCTAAGCTGGATACATGGCCAGAGCTTAGCCAGTATGCATTGGAGGTGCTGGCTTGATCTGCTGGCAGTGTATTATCGGAGCGCGTCTTTACTGCTGCAGGTGGTGTACTAACAGACCGTTGCATGCGACTATCCTACGATAATGTAGAACGGCTTACTTTTCTGAAAATGAACTAGGCATGGATCTCGCCTGAATTTGCCTGTCCGGTTTCAGATTAACTAACTGGTTGACAACGTTTTCCATGTCTCCTGTTATGTTCATCTTTCTACCACCTGAGCTATACTCCCTGGGCTACAACACTGCCAGTTGCTGCTCAGAAGTGTCGTGTCCACAGACCAATACACAAGCTATAGTGATAGTGGGGTTCAGTAACGCCTGCTGTTCCCCTGCTGGGTGTCCGGCAAAAATTACTGCTACCTACCTACACATGTTTAAAAAACATGACATGTTAAAGTGGCTAGTGCTACACATAGATATCAGGCTACACCCTTATTTCTAAGCTGTAAACAAGTGAAACGTCAAATTTAAAACCATTCAATGATTAGTGTTGGTAACAAATCTGTAACTAAATAATTGTGACATATTATGGCAGATATCCACATGTCTAACACAAATGCTAACACAAAAGCATACTTATGCTATAGGGTACTGATGGTGAACCTTCTCACTCCATAACTTTGACCAATCCAACTCACATCATGCCTCAAATGCTGCAATGTTGGAAGTGCATAATGTGGGTTGAACTTTGACAACAGCTGCAGTGCGAAGGTTATCCTTCTGTGTTCTTGGCTTTTAAATAAAAGCATACAAGTAAATATAATAATACATTGTTGATTAAGGGACATGATGTACACCTGTAATATTGTGCAAACAATGGATGTAGGACTATTCCTCTTCAACATTACTTATATTTGTGTCATTTGAAAAAATACATATTTTAGTTAAAAATTAAAAACCCATGTTCAGTAGCTGTGAAAGGCCGTTTGTGTACTTCTATATTGTTTGCAACCAATGTATTGTATACGGATGGAAGCGCGTCACACTAATAGATTAGATTTATTTTAAATGGAATGTAGCAGAACCAATTGGAGATAAATGAAAAGGATGAGCCACTGAGACACGCTCAGCAGAGTACAAGCAGCAGTGCTTGAACATGTAACTGGAGCGTGATCTGCACTCAAAAAAGTAAAAAACACAGACTGAAGTGAACACTGAAACACAACTGTCCACAATCTGTGAAAAGCTCCTTTCTGTACTTCTATAGTGTTTGCAACCAATGTATTGTATACGGATGGAAGCGCGTCACACTAATAGATTAGATTTATTTTAAATGGAATGTAGCAGAACCAATTGGAGATAAATGAAAAGGATGAGCCACTGAGACACGCTCAGCAGAGTACAAGCAGCAGTGCTTGAACATGTAACTGGAGCGTGATCTGCACTCAAAAAAGTAAAAAACACAGACTGAAGTGAACACTGAAACACAACTGTCCACAATCTGTGAAAAGCTCCTTTCTGTACTTCTATAGTGTTTGCAACCAATGTATTGTATACGGATGGAAGCGCGTCACACTAATAGATTAGATTTATTTTAAATGGAATGTAGCAGAACCAATTGGAGATAAATGAAAAGGATGAGCCACTGAGACACGCTCAGCAGAGTACAAGCAGCAGTGCTTGAACATGTAACTGGAGCGTGATCTGCACTCAAAAAAGTAAAAAACACAGACTGAAGTGAACACTGAAACACAACTGTCCACAATCTGTGAAAAGCTCCTTTCTGTACTTCTATAGTGTTTGCAAGTTGCAACCAATGTATTGTATACGGATGGAAGCGCGTCACACTAATAGATTAGATTTATTTTAAATGGAATGTTAGCAGAACCATATGGAGATAAATGAAAAGGATGAGCCACTGAGACACGCTCAGAGAGTCACATGCAGTCAGTGCTTGAACTTTAACTGAGCGTGATTCACTCAAAAAGTTAAAAACACTGACTGAAGTGAACACTGAAACAACTGTCACAATCTGTGAAGCTCCTTTCTGTACTTCTATAGTGTTTGCAACCAAATGTATTGTATACGGATGGAGCGCGTCTAATAGATTAGATTTATTTTAAATGGAATGTAGCAGAACCAATTGGAGATAAATGAAAAGGATGAGCCACTGAGACACGCTCAGCAGAGTACAAGCAGCAGTGCTTGAACATGTAACTGGAGCGTGATCTGCACTCAAAAAAGTAAAAAACACAGACTGAAGTGAACACTGAAACACAACTGTCCACAATCTGTGAAAAGCTCCTTTCTGTACTTCTATAGTGTTTGCAACCAATGTATTGTATACGGATGGAAGCACGTCACACTAATAGATTTGATTTTTTTTTCTAATATAATGGAGCTGCACCAATTCCACAAAATAAAAAAAAAAAAAAAAAAAAAAGAGTCAGTGACACGTGCAGATGCCTACAAACAGCGGTGGATGCAGAGCAAACTGCAGCGTCACCTGCACTGTCACACACACACCTTGCACAGAGCTGTTAAAACAACACTGGCAAAATGAAGCTTTACACAGCGGTTGGTAAACTAGCCTGCCTCAAGCACAGTAGTACACAAAATCGCAATATCTAACTGTCCCTCAGAGTGAGCAGAGTAGCGTTCTGTCCCTTACTGAGTTCACAGCACAGTGACGCTAAAATGGCGGCGGCGCCTTTTATAGTGCATTCTGACATCATTTCAGCAGCCAATCACAGCCATGCCATTAGTTAAGATGACCGCAGCATTACAGGATGTGCCCACACTTCGTAGGATTCCTCATTGGCTGACTAAAATCACATTGCCTCTCAAAGAATTATGGGAACTTCCGATTCCGGTATACGATATGGAAAAAGTATCGGAATTAAGTATCGGAATTCCGATAACGCGAATATCGGCCGATACCCGATACTTGCGGTATCGGAATGCTCAACACTACTGGTGAGCCTAACCTATGTGAACATACCTCTATTGGGTGATATCTGAATTTCTGGTGAATATGCACTCTGTAGCATGCTGCATTATGTAAGTAGGACTGGGGTAATTAAATCACACCTGGTGGGGGCGGTGCTCGTCTGCAAGACATACATAGACAAAAAAAAAACCTGACTGGCACTTCCAGACTAATGTGAACTAGGTGCAAGCCAAGGGAAGCTACCCCCATGTAAAACATACAAAAAAAGGCTGCACTCTATCATACTAAAGCATGACAATATGGAATACATGAAATTTGGAATAGCAATATGGCTTTGGAATATAAGGAAAAATTTGAGACGCTTAGTATAAACATTTGGCCAAACATTTTGAAGCCCACCAACCATCGTCAAGGTGGTCTCAATACTGGTGAGTCCCTAACCTAATGTGAACATACCTCTATTGGGCTGATATCTGAATTTCTGGGTGAATATGCACCTCTGTCAGCAATGCCTGCATTTATGGGTAAAGTAGGGACCTGGTGTAATTAAAATCACCACCTGGTGGGGGCGGAGTGCTCGGTCAGCAAGCTAACATACAATAGACAAAAAAAAACCTGACTGGCACTTCCAGACTAATGTGAACTAGGTGCAAGCCAAGGGAAGCTACCCCCATGTAAAACATACAAAAAAAGGCTGCACTCTATCATACTAAAGCATGACAATATGGAATACATGAAATTTGGAATAGCAATATGGCTTTGGAATATAAGGAAAAATTTGAGACGCTTAGTATAAACATTTGGCCAAACATTTTGAAGCCCACCAACCATCGTCAAGGTGGTCTCAATACTGGTGAGTCCCTAACCTAATGTGAACATACCTCTATTGGGCTGATATCTGAATTTCTGGGTGAATATGCACCTCTGTCAGCAATGCCTGCATTTATGGGTAAAGTAGGGACCTGGTGTAATTAAAATCACCACCTGGTGGGGGCGGAGTGCTCGGTCAGCAAGCTAACATACAATAGACAAAAAAACCTGACTGGCACTTCCAGACTAATGTGAACTAGGTGCAAGCCAAGGGAAGCTACCCCATGTAAAACATACAAAAAAAGGCTGCACTCTATCATACTAAAGCATGACAATATGGAATACATGAAATTTGGAATAGCAATATGGCTTTGGAATATAAGGAAAAATTTGAGACGCTTAGTATAAACATTTGGCCAAACATTTTGAAGCCCACCAACCATCGTCAAGGTGGTCTCAATACTGGTGAGTCCCTAACCTAATGTGAACATACCTCTATTGGGCTGATATCTGAATTTCTGGGTGAATATGCACCTCTGTCAGCAATGCCTGCATTTATGGGTAAAGTAGGGACCTGGTGTAATTAAAATCACCACCTGGTGGGGGCGGAGTGCTCGGTCAGCAAGCTAACATACAATAGACAAAAAAACCTGACTGGCACTTCCAGACTAATGTGAACTAGGTGCAAGCCAAGGGAAGCTACCCCCATGTAAAACATACAAAAAAAGGCTGCACTCTATCATACTAAAGCATGACAATATGGAATACATGAAATTTGGAATAGCAATATGGCTTTGGAATATAAGGAAAAATTTGAGAACGCTTAGTATAAACATTTGGCCAAACATTTTGAAGCCCACCAACCATCGTCAAGGTGGTCTCAATACTGGTGAGTCCCTAACCTAATGTGAACATACCTTATTGGGCTGATATCTGAATTTCTGGGTGAATATGCACCTCTGTCAGCAATGCCTGCATTTATGGGTAAAGTAGGGACCTGGTGTAATTAAAATCACCACCTGGTGGGGGCGGAGTGCTCGGTCAGCAAGCTAACATACAATAGACAAAAAAACCTGACTGGCACTTCCAGACTAATGTGAACTAGGTGCAAGCCAAGGGAAGCTACCCCATGTAAAACATACAAAAAAAGGCTGCACTCTATCATACTAAAGCATGACAATATGGAATACATGAAATTTGGAATAGCAATATGGCTTTGGAATATAAGGAAAAATTTGAGACGCTTAGTATAAACATTTGGCCAAACATTTTGAAGCCCACCAACCATCGTCAAGGTGGTCTCAATACTGGTGAGTCCCTAACCTAATGTGAACATACCTCTATTGGGCTGATATCTGAATTTCTGGGTGAATATGCACCTCTGTCAGCAATGCCTGCATTTATGGGTAAAGTAGGGACCTGGTGTAATTAAAATCACCACCTGGTGGGGGCGGAGTGCTCGGTCAGCAAGCTAACATACAATAGACAAAAAAACCTGACTGGCACTTCCAGACTAATGTGAACTAGGTGCAAGCCAAGGGAAGCTCCCCCATGTAAAACATACAAAAAAGGCTGCACTCTATCATACTAAAGCATGACAATATGGAATACATGAAATTTGGAATAGCAATATGGCTTTGGAATATAGGAAAAATTTGAGACGCTTAGTATAAACATTTGGCCAAACATTTTGAATGCCCACCAACCATCGTCAAGGTGGTCTCAATACTGGTGAGTCCCTAACCTAATGTGAACATACCTCTATTGGGCTGATATCTGAATTTATGGGTGAATATGCACCTCTGTCAGCAATGCTGCATTTATGGGTAAAGTAGGGACTGGTGTAATTAAAATCACACCTGGTGGGGGCGGAGTGCTCGGTCAGCAAGCTAACATACAATAGACAAAAAACCTGACTGGCACTTCCAGACTAATGTGAACTAGGTGCAAGCCAAGGGAAGCTACCCCCATGTAAAACATACAAAAAAGGTGCACTCTATCATACTAAAGATGACATATGGAATACATGAAATTTGGAATAGCAATATGGCTTTGGAATATAAGGAAAAATTTGAGACGCTTAGTATAAACATTTGGCCAAACATTTGAAGCCCACCAACCATCGTCAAGGTGGTCTCAATACTGGTGAGTCCCTAACCTAATGTGAACATACCTCTATTGGGCTGATATCTGAATTTCTGGGTGAATATGCACCTCTGTCAGCAATGCCTGCATTTATGGGTAAAGTAGGGACCTGGTGTAATTAAAATCACCACCTGGTGGGGGCGGAGTGCTCGGTCAGCAAGCTAACATACAATAGACAAAAAAACCTGACTGGCACTTCCAGACTAATGTGAACTAGGTGCAAGCCAAGGGAAGCTACCCCCATGTAAAACATACAAAAAAGGCTGCACTCTATCATACTAAAGCATGACAATATGGAATACATGAAATTTGGAATAGCAATATGGCTTTGGAATATAAGGAAAAATTTGAGACGCTTAGTATAAACATTTGGCCAAACATTTTGAAGGCCCACCAAACCATCGTCAAGGTGGTCTCAATACTGGTGAGTCCCTAACCTAATGTGAACATACCTCTATTGGGCTGATATCTGAATTTCTGGGTGAATATGCACCTCTGTCAGCAATGCCTGCATTTATGGGTAAAGTAGGGACCTGGTGTAATTAAAATCACCACCTGGTGGGGGCGGAGTGGTCGGTCAGCAAGCTAACTAATGACAAAAAACTGACTGGCACTTCCAGATAATGTGAATATGTGCAGCCAAGGAAGTACCCCCTGTAAAAATACAAAAAAAGGCTGTCACTCTATCATACTTAAGCATGACAATATGGAATACATGAAATTTGGATAGCAATTGGCTTTGGATATAAGGAAAAATTTTGAGACGCTTAGTATAAACTTTGGCCAAACATTTGAAGCCCACCAACCTCGTCAAGGTGGTCTCAATACTGCGTGAGTCCTAACCTAATGTGAAATACTCTTTGGGCTGATATCTGAATTTCTGGGTGAATATGACACCTCTGTCAGCAATGCCTGCATTTATGGGTAAAGTAGGGACCTGGTGTAATTAAAATCACCACCTGGTCTCACCTTGACGATGGTTGGTGGGCTTCAAAATGTTTGGCCAAATGTTTATACTAAGCGTCTCAAATTTTTCCTTATATTCCAAAGCCATATTGCAAATCCAAATTTCATGTATTCCATATTGTCATGCTTTAGTATGATAGAGTGCAGCCTTTTTTTGTATGTACTTCTCTGGCCAGGCACTATATCGAAACTGAGCCCGGCCCTAAGGTCAAGATGAAACCGTGCAGGATACCCGAGGCCCGCAGAGAGCATAGGCCTGGGAGGGTACAGGGTAGTGCGGATGCTTCAGATGAAGAGAAAGCTGATGTTGGCTATGGCTCAGGTGAAGATACAGATGACAGTAGTGAAGATGAAGCTGATGAGGGCCATGACTGGTCCAGAGTTCACTGTCTCTTTTGGATTGTTGACCAGCCCTCCGGTCTGGATGACCAGCCCTCCGGTCTGGAGAAGAGGGGGGGGATATGTGAGACAGTGAAGGAATATGTGTTGAATGAGGTGTATATTTCACCTAAGTACTTTGCTGACTGGTATGAGCGAAATGTGTGGCTTTGTAAACCTGGTGGTAAAGAAAGGTCACTACACCTGCCATTCAGTACACGCTTGCAGCTCAGACCTGAATCCACTCAGGTGTTGATTAGGAAGCCAGAAGTAGGTGCTTGGGAGCACAGTCAGAGAGCTCGCTTAGTCTGGACACAGGAGGGGTCCAGGCACAGAAGGTGTCTCCAGGAGTTTGAGCTGTCTCAGTCTGGGTGCTCGATGTACCCCGGACACAGGAGTAGTCTCAGTGAGAATCCATGCGGATGGATGCTGAATAGGAGGGGAGCTCTCTCAAGTCTGGACGTTGAAGGTGCCTTCAGACACAAGGAGGAGACTCTGTGAAACTCCACGCTGGTAAATGCTGAACATATGTGTTGTTTTGGCCCAAGCTGTTAGAGTTTGGTCCCGGATAGATAGGGAAATCTATCTAAGTGTAGTAAGTGGCTGGACAAGCCCAGGTCTTATGTTTATGATTTGGTTTTGATTATGTTCTGTTTGCTGTGGACTTTAATAAAACTGGTTGCGGCCAGTTTTCACCAGAACTGCTGTCTGAATTAACTGTTTCCGTGCCACTCTGTCTACCCGGACGGCGATCCCAGAGCTATATCCCCTGAAAAGCTTACAATATATGTCACAATGACATGTATATATATATATATATGTATTCTATGTGTGTATATTTTGTGATTATAACGACAGAAAGGGTTTTTTTTGTTGCGATATTTTGTTCCATAGACTTACATGGGACTTCCGGTATCGGAATCGGATATCGACGATATTTAGTGATATCGGCGATACCATTCCGATACGATATTTTTAGATATCGAGCAGTATCGCTCAACACTACTCTTCAGACTAAAATCTACATCTCTGTGGAGGGGTAATGAACCTAGTGTAATTAAAAAGCCTGTGACCAACAGGTGGAGTGCTCAGGTAGAAGGTAAATGAATACATATCAAAAAACTGACCGGCACATCCAAACATAGATCCAGTGTGAACAGGTGCTAAACCTAGAGTCACCAACTCATATACATACAAGAAAAAAAGGTAACACACTGTAGCGCTGTAGCTTGCAAACATGAAATATGAAAATATGAAAAATATGAAAAATGAATTGCATCACTGCCTTAGAAATATGAAAAATTGAGAAGTCTTAGCGCATAAGATGGCCAAATTATGTGAGCCTGATAGCCACGTCAAGGCTCTTCTCGTATATCAGGTCCTAACTAATGCCAATCCTCACTTAGAAAAGTCTGTCTGCATGGGAACATATGAATCCTCTCTTCAGACTAAAATCTACTTCTCTGTGGAGGGGTAATGAACCTAGTGTAATTAAAAAGCCTGTGACCAACAGGTGGAGTGCTCAGGTAGAAGGTAAATGAATACATATAAAAAAACTGACCGGCACATCCAAACATAGATCCAGTGTGAACAGGTGCTAAACCTAGAGTCACCAACTCATATACATACAAGAAAAAAAGGTAGCACACTGTAGCGCTGTAGCTTGCAAACATGAAATATGAAAATATGAAAAATATGAAAAATGAATTGCATCACTGCCTTAGAAATATGAAAAATTGAGAAGTCTTAGCGCATAAGATGGCCAAATTATGTGAGCCTGATAGCCACGTCAAGGCTCTTCTCGTATATCAGGTCCTAACTAATGCCAATCCTCACTTAGAAAAGTCTGTCTGCATGGGAACATATGAATCCTCTCTTCAGACTAAAATCTACATCTCTGTGGAGGGGTAATGAACCTAATGTAATTAAAAAGCCTGTGACCAACAGGTGGAGTGCTCAGGTAGAAGGTAAATGAATACATATAAAAAAAACTGACTGGCACATCCAAACATAGATCCAGTGTGAACAGGTGCTAAACCTAGAGTCACCAACTCATATACATACAAGAAAAAAAGGTAGCACACTGTAGCGCTGTAGCTTGCAAACATGAAATATGAAAATATGAAAAATATGAAAAATGAATTGCATCACTGCCTTAGAAATATGAAAAATTGAGAAGTCTTAGCGCATAAGATGGCCAAATTATGTTAGCCTGATAGCCACGTCAAGGCTCTTCTCGTATATCAGGTCCTAACTAATGCCAATCCTCACTTAGAAAAGTCTGTCTGCATGGGAACATATGAATCCTCTCTTCAGACTAAAATCTACATCTCTGTGGAGGGGTAATGAACCTAGTGTAATTAAAAAGCCTGTGACCAACAGGTGGAGTGCTCAGGTAGAAGGTAAATGAATACATATCAAAAAACTGACCGGCACATCCAAACATAGATCCAGTGTGAACAGGTGCTAAACCTAGAGTCACCAACTCATATACAAGTGACAGACTTTTCTAAGTGAGGATTGGCATTAGTTAGGACCTGATATACGAGAAGAGCCTTGACGTGCCTATCAGGCTCACATAATTTGGCCATCTTATGCGCTAAGACTTCTCAATTTTTCATATTTCTAAGGCAGTGATGCAATTCATTTTTCATATTTTTCATATTTTCATATTTCATGTTTGCAAGCTACAGCGCTACAGTGTGCTACCATTTTTTCTTGTATGTATATGAGTTGGTGACTCTAGGTTTAGCACCTGTTCACACTGGATCTATGTTTGGATGTGCCGGTCAGTTTTTTTATATGTATTCATTTACCTTCTACCTGAGCACTCCACCTGTTGGTCACAGGCTTTTTAATTACACTAGGTTCATTACCCCTCCACAGAGATGTAGATTTTAGTCTGAAGAGAGGATTCATATGTTCCTATGCAGACAGACTTTTCTAAGTGAGGATTGGCATTAGTTAGGACCTGATATACGAGAAGAGCCTTGACGTGGCTATCAGGCTCACATAATTTGGCCATCTTATGCGCTAAGACTTCTCAATTTTTCATATTTCTAAGGCAGTGATGCAATTCATTTTTCATATTTTTCATATTTTCATATTTCATGTTTGCAAGCTACAGCGCTACAGTGTGCTACCTTTTTTTCTTGT
Organism: Oophaga sylvatica; assembly: GCA_033576555.1. NCBI lineage: Eukaryota > Metazoa > Chordata > Amphibia > Anura > Dendrobatidae > Oophaga > Oophaga sylvatica. The sequence goes on from JARQOD010000006.1 coordinate 345,991,708, forward strand.
ATGTATATGAGTTGGTGACTCTAGGTTTAGCACCTGTTCACACTGGATCTATGTTTGGATGTGCCGGTCAGTTTTTTGATATGTATTCATTTACCTTCTATCTGAGCACTCCACCTGTTGGTCACAGGCTTTTTAATTACACTAGGTTCATTACCCCTCCACAGAGATGTAGATTTTAGTCTGAAGAGAGGATTCATATGTTCCCATGCAAACAGACTTTTCTAAGTGAGGATTGGCATCAGTTAGGACCTGATATACGAGAAGAGCCTTGACGTGGCTATCAGGCTCACATAATTTGGCCATCTTATGCGCTAAGACTTCTCAATTTTTCATATTTCTAAGGCAGTGATGCAATTCATTTTTCATATTTTTCATATTTTCATATTTCATGTTTGCAAGCTACAGCGCTTTAGTGTGCTACCTTTTTTTCTTGTATGTATATGAGTTGGTGACTCTAGGTTTAGCACCTGTTCACACTGGATCTATATTTGGATGTGCCGGTCAGTTTTTTGATATGTATTCATTTACCTTCTAACTGAGCACTCCACCTGTTGGTCACAGGCTTTTTAATTACACTAGGTTCATTACCCTCCACAGAGATGTAGATTTTAGTCTCAAGAGAGGATTCATATGTTCCCATGCAGACAGACTTTTCTAAGTGAGGATTGGCATTAGTTAGGACCTGATATACGATAAGAGCCTTGACGTGGCTATCAGGCTCACATAATTTGGCTATCTTATGCGCTAAGACTTCTCAATTTTTCATATTTCTAAGGCAGTGATGCAATTCATTTTTCATATTTTTCATATTTTCATATTTCATGTTTGCAAGCTACAGCGCTACAGTGTGCTACCTTTTTTTCTTGTATGTATATGAGTTGGTGACTCTAGGTTTAGCACCTGTTCACACTGGATCTATGTATGGATGTGCCGGTCAGTTTTTTGATATCTAATATTTTATGTACTGCTGTTTGTATTGCTGCTGTAATACTATAATTTCCCCCCGGGATCAATAAAGTGTATAGTATTGTATCGTATGCCAAAGAAGCTGCATCAGAAACCCAGATAGCCCAACAAACAGGCTCTTCGTGCATGTGTTGTGTCTGTCGCACAGCCGCATCACATGCAGCTGCAGAGCTGAACAGCTGATTATCGGGAGCACTCCAGGTATCTGGGTTCCTGATGCAGCTTCTTTGGTAAGCGCTATAGCTTGCTGAATAAGGAGGGAGCCGACAATGTTCGCTCATCTCTACTGATGACCTGGAGTCATGGCCAAAAGTGTTAGCACCCTTGAAATTGTGTCATAAAATGAAATATTTCTCCATTCCTACTGTGGCACACACGCAATGCAAAGTTTGAGTTAACTTCTCTCCTTTTTAGTTGGTTTCAGGTGTGATTTTCACATGCCCACACCTGTTACTTGCCACAGGTGAGTTTAAATGAGCATCATATGCATGAAACAAAGTTGTTTACTCACAATTTTGCAAAGGTGCCAACAATGTCGTCTGGCCCATTTTGGGGGTTTTGTGTGAAATTATGTTCAATTTGCTTTTTTACTTTTTTTATGTTGTTCCAATACACACAAAGGAAATAAACATGTGTATAGCAAAACATGTGTAATTGCCATAATTTTCTGGGAGAAATACTTAATTTTCTTGAACAATTGCATGGGTGTCAACACTTTCGGCCATGATGGTATCCTAAGAATAGGTCAACAATAACAATACTAAAATGGCAGACATCCCCTTTAAGGTTATTGGTGGGATCCACTAGAAAAAATTCATCTATCTATCTTCAGTAGTTACTCACTATTCTGTTTCTCAGAATCCAGAATAATATTTCATTAATTTCATATATACATATCAACATACCAATTTTAACCTCTTCCCGACCTTCGCCGTACTAGTACTGCTCTGTGGGAACTGCATTTCTGGCAGCAGCAGTACTAATATGCCGGCACGATCACCGCGGCCATACACTGAGTGCCGCGGCGATCGGGTGCGGGTGTCAGCTGTAAGTGACAGCTGACACCCCGCAGCAGTGCCCACGATCAGTGCAAGCAATGATCGTGGGCATTTAACCCCTCTGATGCCGTTGTCACTACTGACACCGTCATAGAGAAGCATTGTGCAGGGAGGGGGCTCCCTGCGCGTGCTTACCGGAACAAAGCTATGTGATAGCGCTGTTCCGGTGGTCCACATGGAGACCCCCGGGTCCAAGATGGCCGCGGGCTTTTTCTGGGTCCTTTAGTGAGGTGGCTTGCAAGCGCCTGCTGAGAGCAGGCACCGGCAAGTCTCCTTCACTGCCTGTCAGATTGCTGATCTGACACTGTGCTGTGCAAATTGTCAGATCAGCGATCTGACTTTATATAGTAATGTCCTATACTGGGACAATTGTAATAATGTTAAAAAAAAATATAATGTTTAAAAATATTTAAAAAAAATCCAAATAAGGAAGAAAAAAAATATTTTACCAATAAATACATTTATTTATGTAAATAAAAAAACAATAAAAGTACACATATTTGGTATCACCACGTCCGTAACGACCCGACCTATAAAACTGTCCCACTAGTTAATCCCTTCAGTGAACACCATAAAAAAATAAAAAAAGAAGCAAAAAACAATGCTGTTACATCATACCGCCGAACATAAAGTGGAATAACACGCGATCAAAAAGACGGATATAAATAAACTTGATACTGCTAAAAACTTCATCTTGTCCCGCAAAAAACAAGCCACCATTTAGCTCAATCACCAAAAAAATAAAAGAGTTATAGCTCTCAGACTAAAGCGATGCAAAAATAATTATTTTTTCTATAAAATAGTTTTTATTGTATAAAAGCGTCAAAACATTAAAAATGATATAACTGAGGTATCGCTGTCATCGTACTGACCCGAAGAATTAAACTGCTTTATCAATTTTACCACACGTGGAATGGTATAAACGTCCCCCAAAAGAAATTCATGAATTGCTGTTTTTTCTGCCATCCAAAAATCAGAATAATGTGATCAAATAATGTCATGTGCCCGAAAATGGTACCAATAAAAATGTCAACTCGTCCCATAAAAAACAAGACCTCACATGACTCCATGGGCCAAAATATGGAAAAATTATAGCTCTCAAAATGTGGTGATGCTAAAACTATTTTTTGCAATGAAAAGCATCTTTTAGTGTGTGACAGCTGCTAAACATAAAACCCGCTCTAAAAACCCGCTTTAAATAGTAAATTAAACCCCCCTTTCTCACACCCTTAGTTAGGGAAAAATAATAAATAAAAATAATGTATTTACTTCCATTTTCCCATTAGGGTTAGGGTTGGGTTAGGGTTAGGTTTAGGGCTAAAGTTAGGGTTAGGGTTGGGGTTAGGTTTAGGGTTGTGGCTAAAGTTAGGTTTGAGATTGGGCTAAATTTAGGATTAGGGTTGGGGCAAAAGATAGGGTTAAGGTTGGGGCTAAAGTTAGGGTTAGGGTGGGGCTAAAGTTAGGGTTAGGGTTGGGGTTAAAGTTAGTGTTAGGTTTGGGATTAGGGTTAGGGTTGGAATTAGCGTTAGGTTTGTGGTTATGGTTATGGTTAGGGTTGTGATTAGGGTTAGGGTTGTGGTTAGGGCTATTGTTAGGGTTGGGATTAGGGTTAGGGGTGTGTTGGGGTTAGGGTTGTGGTTAGGGCTAGAGTTGGTATTAGGGTTAGGGCTGTGTTGGGATTAGGGTATTGATTATGGTTAGGGTTGGGATTAGGGTTAGGGTGTGTTGTGGTTAGGGTTGAAGTTAGATTTGGGGGTTTCCACTGTTTAGTCACATCAGGGGCTCACCAAACGCAACATGGCGTCTGATCTCAATTCCAGCCAATTCTGCGTTGAAAAGTCAAATGGTGCTCCTTCCCTTCTGAGCTCTGCCATGCGCCCAAACAGTGGTTTACCCCACATATGGGGTATCAGTATACTCAAGACAAATCGAACAACAACTTTTGGGGTCCAATTTCTCCTGTTGCCCTTGGGAAAATAAAAAATTGGGGGCGAAAATATAATTTTCGTGAAAAAAATATGATTTTTTTATTTTTCCTGTTCTAAATTATAAACTTCTGTGAAGCACTTGGGAGTTCAAAGTGCTCACTACACATCTAGTCAAGTTCCTTAGGTTGTCTACTTTCCAAAATGGTGTCTCTTGTGAGGAGTTTCCATTGTTTAGGCACATCAGCTGCTCTCCAAACGTGACATGGCGTCTGATCTCAATTCCAGCCAATTTTACATTGAAAAGTCAAACGGCACTCCTTCCCTTCCAAGCTCTGCCATGCGCCCAAACAGTTGTTTACCTGCATATATGGGGTATGGGTGTACTCAGGACAAATTGAACAACATTTGTGGTCCAATTTCTCCTGTTACCCTTGGGAAAATAAAACAAATTGGATCTGAAGTAAATTTTTTGTGAAAAAAAATGTTAATTTTTTTAAAAACATTTAAAAAATTCCTGTGAAGCACCTGAAGGGTTAATAATCTTCTTGAAAGTGGTTTTGAGCACCTTTAGAGGTGCAGTTTTTAGAATGTTGTCCCTTTTGGGTATTTTGTATTATATAGAACCCTCAAAGTGACTTCCAATGTGATGTGGTCCCTAAAAAAATGGTTTTGTAAATTTTGTTGTAAAAATGAGAAATCACTAGTCAACTTTCAACCCTTTTAACTTACTAAGAAAAAAAAATTTTGTTCAAAAATTGTGTTGATGTAAAGTAGACATGTGAGAAATGTTATTTATTAACTATTTTGTGCGATATAATGCTCTGATTTAAAGGCAAAAAAATAAAAGTTGGAAAATTGGGAATTTTAAAAATGATTTGCCAAATTTGTTTTTTTCAGAAAATATACGCAAGTCATATCGAAGAAGTTTTACTGCAATCATAAAGTACAAATTGTCGCTAGAAAACATTCTCAGAATCAATGGGATCTTTTGAAGCGTTCCAGAGTTATTACCTCATAAAGGGAAAGTGGTCAGAATTGTAAAAATTGGCCGGGTCAGAAAGATGAAAACAGGCTCGGTCGCGAATGGGTTAATCAATTTTACCCTCTGTATATTTCCTATTGTGCTTTAGATTTTATTTATTTCAGTCTTTCAAACCTCCTATGTTAGAGAATTGCTGATATTGATATAAGTAACCTCATGCTAAACATTGTGCCATAGAAGAATTATTTCTGTAATATCATACATGTACAAGAGCCACAGAGTGAGATGAATCACATATAATGTGTCCAATATTTATCATATTGATGTCTTCAAACATGACTTTTTCTATAGAAATGAATGTATGCATCTCTCAGGCCTCTTTCACACATCAGTTTTTTGCCGTCCGGCGGGATCCAGTGTGTTTTTAAAAAAACTGATCCGTTTTTTTTCCCCGGATCCGTTTTTTTCTAATTGAGTTGCACTAGCGCCGCATGGCCTTCCGTTTTGTCCAGTTTTTTGCCGGATCCGTCTCAAATTTCCTTTCCGACTGCCGGACACAACGCATGTTGTAAGGTTTTTTGTGTCCGGCGCAAAAACCGGACAGCAGCGGATGCGGCGCAACGGGCTCTGGGGTGCAATGCAAGTCATTGGGAGAATCCGGCCACCGGATCAGTCTTTTGCCTGATCCGGCCACTGCATTCCGTAGCCTAAGTAGCTTAAGATGTCTAAAAGATTTTACTTTCAAGTTATCATTACATGCTTGCACTGATGTAATTCCTTTATTCTGATTAAAACTGTCTGAAACTCTGGGAATAATTAATTACTTGAAAGTGAGTCAGAAAATGATAAAGCAAGTAGTGTTGCACAGTGCTATGTAATGCATATTATTAACGTGGCATATAACACTTAGGGCTTCTTCTAAACAACATTTTTGAATTACAATTACTACAGCAAAATTTCTTTAATATGGCATCAATAGCTACTAGATCATTAAATACAATGGCATTGTTAACATCAGTTAATGCATCAGACAGGTGCAGGTGCCAGTCTGAGGAGCAGAATACAACAATCAATGCAAACCTATACTTTACTAGTGAATAGGAGAAAACTGTGAAAAGCCTGATAAAACTGATTTCTACATCAGTTGTGATCCAATTGACTAGAATCAGGCTAAAATAAATTAGCCTAATGCAACAGACATTTATGAATCCAACCTAAGTCAGCTGGGATACATATGTGAATCCAGCCTAAGTCAGCTGGGATATATGTGAATCCAGCCTAAATCATCAGGGATATTTGTGAATCCAGTCTAAATCAGTAGTGATATTTGTGAATCCAACCTGTCAGCTGTGACTCATCAAATAACATGGACACCACAGTTTTATTTTTGTAATGCTTGAAAATAAAATTGCACTGCAAAAAATGTAAGGTACATGACATTCTTACTATAAATGTGAGATACATGTTTTTATGAATTACAAACCTCCTATGTAGTGTTGAGCATTCCGATACTGCAAATATCGGGTATCGGCCGATATTTGCTGTATCGGAATTCCGATTCTGAGTTCCGATATTTTTGTCACATCGGATACCGGAATCGGAGTTTTCCTGTAAAGTCTATGGGAGTTCCTGTGTCACAGAACGAAGTACGTGACACAGGAACTTCCCGAAACTGTCACTGTCAGTGTCGGTCAGGTCTGTCAGGTGTCAGCAGCACTTACCTGGCAGAAGATCCCCGGCGGTCACGTCCATCCATCCAGGCCAGCGATTACTCTCTCCCTGGCGGTCACGTGCAGCATCTCGCGATAACTGCAGTGACTGCTGAGTACTGGGTAATCTCGGCCAGCTGTACTCTTCGCGACAGCTGGCCGTAAACCAGTCCGGATGATGTCACTGCCGGGGAAGCCGCAATGGTAAGCAGTTCTGCTCTATGTGTATGTCAGGCTCAGCCTGTCATCCAGATGTAGCAGAGCTGGACTCGTCGTGGGACACTCGTGATTTTGGACTGCGTCGGACAGGGAGTATTTGTGTTGGTTTATTATTTTTGTTTTTTTACAGGAGAACGATGGCGTCGCAGGATGAGCGTGGAATAAAAATAATGAAAACTGTGTGGTGTTTTATTTCATTAAAAGACTATTTTCTTGCTGTGCATTTTTTTAAAATTTTTTACAAGCTATGATTAATAATGGATCGGTGTCTTATTGACACCTCTCCATTATTAACCGGGCTTACTGTCACCGATCAATCAAAGGTGACATTAACCCCTTATTACCCCGCTTGCCACTGCTACAGGGCAAGTGGGAAGAGTCGGGTAAAGTGCCACAATTGGCGCATCTTTGGATGTGCCATTTGTGGGGCTGCTGCAGCCTGGTATTTTTAGACTGTTGAGGGCCAAAATCCATGGGCCTTGACAGTCTTTTAATACCAGGCCGCAGCAGTCTGCTTTTTACTTGGCTGGTTAACAAAAACAGGGGTACCCCCACGCCATTTTTTTTTCGAGGGGATCCCCTATTTTTGTTAACCAGCCAAGCTAAGCAGACTGCTGTGGCCTAGTATTATCAGGCTTGCAAGGTTCATGGATATTGGATCCTTACCAGCCTGAAAAACCATGCCTCAGCAGTCTGCTTCATCTGGCTGGTTAACAAAAATAGGGGGGACCCCACACCATTTTTTTCGAGGGGATCCCCTATTTTTGTTAACCAGCCAAGATAAGCAGACTGCTGTGGCCTGGTGTTATCAGGCTTGCAAGGTCCATGGATATTGGCTCCTTAACTGCCTGAAAAGCAAGGCCTCAGTAGTCTGCTTTATCAGGCTGGTTAACAAAAATAGGGGGGACCCCACACCATTTTTTTTAGAGGGGATCCCCTATTTTTGTTAATCAGTTCACTTCAGGTCAGCCGGGATTCCCTCTGACGTCACTGATGCAGTGCAGTGTCCCTGGATGACCTGAAGTGAAAGTGGGAAGCAATCAATTATGCTAACCACTTCCTCTCCTGTCAGCCAGGAGAGGAGATGATTCAGTCGGGGGTTTACTGTGAGGCTGTCAGCATTAGCTGCTGTCCCTGCAGTAAACATTAACCCTTTCAGAAGGATTACATCGGGGGACCTGACTGAACATCGGATAGGTAAGAATAATGTTGCTTTATTATTTTATTTTTATTACAGGTGAACAAGGGCTTCGCAAGGAATGGCAGTAAAATAAAATATGGTCAAAAACTGTGTGTTTATTTCATTAAAATGATTTCTAATTAAAGTGTGTGTGTATTATTTTTATTTCATACAATAGGATTAATAATTGATAGTTGTCTAATTGACAGCTCTCAATTATTAAACTGGCTTAAACTCAACTTTCAATAGCAAGGTGGCTTTAACCCCTTATTAACCCATTTGCCACAGCTACAGGGCAATGTGAGTAGACGGGCAAAGTGCCAGACAGGGCGAATCTAATTATAGATTTGCCTTTTCTGGGGTGTCTGGGGGCAGATGTTAGTAGCCAGGGGGGGGCAAAAATAATGGTCCCTCTCTGGGCTATTATTATCTGCCCCCACTAGCTGGCTTTGTCTGTCTGGTTGAGATATATATATATATATATATATACATACATACATGTCATTGAATTTGTGACACATATATGTATATATTATATATATTATATATATATATTAAATTTTATTTATAGTACATACACTTCTACATAGTATAATAGCTGCTAATTCAATTGCGGCTTTTGTGAAAATACAGAACCGACATGAAATGACACATGGTTTACATAGAGTTAACCTTTATCTTTTCATGTGTTTGATATATAGTTTTCACTAACAATTACATGAGTGTATGTGTGCAAAATTTGACACAGGGGTTAATTAAAGGTGTAAATTCGTAGCAAAAAATGCGTTTTTTTACAACAAATTTTACCTTTAATTAACCCCTACATGTGTCAAATTTTGCACACTTACACTCATGTAATTGTTAGTGAAAACCATATATCAAACTACATGAAAATACATGGTTAACTCTATGTAAACCATGTGTCATTTCATGTCGGGTGCTTCTGTAATTTCACAACAGCTGGCATTGCCCGGCAATTGAATCAGAGGCTATTTTACTATGTAGAAGTGTATGAACTATAAATATATGTATATATATATATATATATATATATATTCTGTGTGTGTATATCTAGTGTTTACAAGGAAAGAAAGAGTTTTTTTTAGTTCCAATATTTCTGTACCATTGACTTGCATTGTGTTTCCGGTATCGGATCGGCGATACCCGATACTCTTTGAGTATCGGGCCGATCCAATCCGGTCCGATGTTTAGGGATATCGGGCGGTATCGTTCAACACTACTCCTATGCCTTGATGATAATTTGCACGATATACCTCACTTTAGAAATCCAATGAAAGCTTTCTATTAGTAACCATGAAAGTGCCTCAGTTAAGTAAAGATATGATCCCACTTAGCAATAACCAGACAGCAGAGGAGTCAAAGAGATCATAAAAATTGGTTGCTAAATAGTGATGAGTAGTGATGTGCGAATGTGCTCGCCACTACTCGTTACTCTCCCGAGTATCACGGAACTCAGTGTACTCGGAGAGCACCGAGCATTTCCGGGATTCCTTGGCGGGAACTCAGGTCTCCACCCAGCTTTTTTTTCAGACTTTACAGTCCCAATCACGATGCAGGATTGTCTGCCAGGCAATGAAACGCCGCAGCCATCTTTGTTGTGGTCGTGCAGTGATTGGCTGGCCACACAGCATCATCAGGGGTATAAGAGACCGGACACCGACCTGCTCGACGCATTCAGCTCCGGATTGAGATAGTGTAGGGAGAGCTGCTGCCGATATAGGGTCAGAATTGGGGATTTATTAGTGTGGGGTCAACCATCCTAAACTTCTCAAATCCAGCTAAACCAACAGTCCTTCTAAAGCCTAATTACGGAGTATATAGGTTCCAGTGTTAGGTAGGCATGGTAGTGTACGTCGCTCTATACACATCAGTGCAAGGCCTGCTGGCACTTTATGTGTGTATATAGATCAATGCATACATCAAGAGGGTCCATTCCCTTCCTGTGTTCGGGTGCAGCTGCTGCTACCTGTAAGATATATTGGTCGTATATAGGTATAATTGGAATACAGGCCACACCTTTTTTGGTGTGGTATCTCCGTGCCAGCTCATATCTGTGCGTGCTCAAAGTTTGGCCAAATTACGTTGGTTTTCTTTTTTTTGTCCTGGGTGTCACAGTACTTATATACAGCACTAGTTAGCCAAAAAAAAAAACAAAAAACAGGGCACACATTTGTCGTAGTGGTATCGCCATGCCAGCTGATATCTGTGCATACTCAAAGTTTGGCCAGTTTAGGCCGGTTTTCCTTTTTTGTCCTAGGTGTCACAGTACGGATATACAGCACTAGTTAGCCCAAAATAAAAAAAAAACAGGCCACACATTTGTAGTAGTGGTATGTCCGTGGCAGCTCATATCTGTGTGTGCTCAAAGTTTGGCCAGTTTACGGCGGTTTTCTTTTTTGTGTCCTGGGTGAAATTATACTTATATACAGCACTATTTAGCCAATAAAAAAGAACAAAAAGACAAATAAAAACATTTGTCGTAGTGGTATCTCCGTTCCAGCTCATCTCTGTGCGTGCTCAAAGTTTGTCCAGTTTAGGCCAAAAAATTTTATTTTTTTTGCAGTCTGTTAACGTAATTATTAAACCTGCTAAGGCCAAAAACATTTTTACCTAAAGTCCAGATAGGTAAAAGTGTGGTTTTCAAGCACATGTATCACATACAAGCTGACTCCCAAATCAGCCTTTTCTAGTGAACGTGTATAATATTATATTCCATTTACAATGGGCAAGGCGCGTGGCAAGGGACGGGGAAGTGGACGTGATGTTGATGGTGAAGGCCGAGGCCGTTGGCAAGCTGAAATTGGCCCATCGAAAACACCCACATCTTCTCACTGGACCTTAGTGTAAGAAGTCCTAGGGGACCGTGGCAAGACAGCACTGTTGAAGCCCGAGCATTGTGAAAAGGTTGTTGGTTGGATAGTGGATAAAACTTCCAGTTACTTATCCACCACCACCACCACCCTGTCTTCAACACGGTCAAGTCACAGTAGCCGTGAATCTGGGCCGCATATTCCTTACCCTGATCCTCCTTCCTCCCACCATGCTGAGTGCCCTGAGATAAATGATCCCACACTCCAAAGAGCTGTTCAGTTTTCGATTTGGAGATTCATACCTCTCGCATGCTCTACTAGAAGAAAGGCAAGATGATATTCCATGTAGCGATGCACAAATCTTTGAGCAGCCATGGTCACAAGAGGTGGACGATGATGAGACACAATTTCTGGAAAATCAGGAGAAGTACCAGGGTGGGGAAGTGGAAGATGAGGTGGTGGATGATGTAGTAACAGACCCAACCTGGCAGTAGGACATGCAGAGCGAGGACAGCAGAACACAGGGGGAGATAGGCGTCGCACCACTTCAGGCAGGAAGAAGCAGTGTGGTGGCTGCAGACAGAAGGCATGCAATTGGTCCCCATAACACTAACCTGACAGAAGTTGCCAGTCCAACTGTTAGGTTTTCCTGAGTCTGGTTATCTTTTAAAGGCTCTGTCAATAACCCCAAACAGGCCATTTGCAACACCTGTCATGCCAGCATCAGCAGGGGTAGCAAAACTACCAGCCTTACCACGACCAGCATGATCAGGCATATGGCAGCAAAGCACCCGACTTTGTGGGCCCAACCCCAGGCTCCAGGAACAGTGTCTGCGGGTGACACCACTGCTTCTTCCACTGTTTTGCGTGCAAGCCAATCCCCTGTCCACGGTGCATGCGAAGATGCCTCATGCCCTGCACCTGCCGTTGCCCACAGTTAAATAGCACCATCATCAAGCACGTCCATATCCTTGTGCCAGCGCAGCCTTCAGTTGTCCATACCCCAGTCTTTGGAACGTATGGGGAAATATGCAGCCAATGCCCCACAGGCCACAGTACTCAATTCTCATATTTTTTGTCTGCTTGTGGTCGAAATGTTGCCTTTTAGGCTCGTGGAGACGGAAGCTTTCCGAAACCTGACTGCGGCGGGCGTCCCAGGGTACTCTGTCCCCAGCCGCCACTATTTCACAATGCTGTGCAATCCGGCACTACACAAGCACGCGTCCCATAACATAACCCGTGCCCTCAACAATGTAGTTACTGTGAAAGTACACCTAACCACGGACACATGGACAAGTGCTTGTGGCCAGGGACGGTACAGCTCACTGATGGCACACTGGGTTAACATAGTGGAAGCCAGGACCCTGTCAGACCTTGGGATGTAACACGTCCTCCTGACGCCAAGGATTGCGGGCCATACGTCAATCAGGGTTGCCCCCACTGTGTACAGCTCCTGCACCTCCTCCTCCTCCTCTTCTGCTTCCATGTCAGAAATGAGCACATCAGTCACAAGCTGGAAGGACTGCAGCACTGCCAAAGCAAAGCAGCAACAGGCAGTGCTGAAGCTAGTTTGCTTTGGTGACAAACCGCGCAATGCTGAAGAGTTGTTGATAGCTCTGAAAGAGCAGGCAGATGTGTGGCTGACATTGGTAAATCTCCAGCCAGACATGGTTGTGTGTGACAATGTCAGGAACCTGGTGGTGGCTTTGAGGCGAGGCGAACTGACACATGTTCCATGCCTGGCCCATGTGCTGAACCTCAACATTTTCTAAAAAGCTATCAGGAGCTGCCGGATCTGCTGGTTAAAGTACGCTGCCTGTGTGCACATTTTAGAAAGTCAGCAACAGCTTCAGCCGCCCTTGCCGTGCAGATTCAGGCTCACCGACTGTTGTGTGATGTCCCCACAGTTGGAGCTCTACACTGCATATGTTAGAAAGTATTTGTGAGCAGAAGCAGGCAGTTGTTGAATACCAGCATCAACAAGGCCGTCGTTTTTCAGGTTTCACTCCACACATAAGACCTCAGGAGTGGACATGGATGTCAGACATATGTAGCATCCTCATAAACTTTGAAGAGTCCACCAAGATGGTGAGCGGCGATGACGCCATAATTAGCGTCACCATCCCACTCATCTGCATTCTGAAAAGCTCTCTGCTCACAATAAAAAAGGAGGCATTGCAGGCAGAGCACGAGGACATGATCAAGGAACCATACAGGGTAATTACACACAGCCCAGCCTCGTGTCATCCCAACGTAGATTGGTTAACAGTGAGGAAGAGGAGGAGGAGGAAGAACAGGAGCTACTTTCATGCACTATAGACGGGACTACAACCACAACTGTCATACCGTCTGTTCAGTGTGGATGGCCTGAGGACATGGAAGAAGAGGAAGAGGAGGAGGAGGAGGATACCTTGGTCAGTCGTCCTGTTGGTGAGGAGACCAAAGTCTTGCCTTTTACCAGTCTGGCACGAATGGCTGACTTTACATTGCACTGTCTTTCCCGTGACCCTCGTATTGTCAAAAAATTGGTTACCAGTCATTACTGGCTAGTGACACTTTTAGACCCACGGTACAAGGATAACTTTCAATCTCTTGTTCCAGAGGCAGGGCAGACAGGTGTACCAAAATGGTGCAGTAACATAGAGCCGTTGTTGCAAAATTATTAAAAAAATTCCCATCTCAAAAAGCTGGCGGCAGAGATAACAGTTCATTGGCCAACCAAGCAGGACAGGCGAGACAGACACAAGTCCACTCCAGAGGAGGCAAGGAACCATTGGCAAAGTTCTGGGACAGTTTTCTCAGACCCTCCCATCGCCCATGCTCTGAGGCATGGGGTAATCTCAAAAGGAATGCAATGTTCTCTAAGATGCTGAGGGAGTACCTTGCTGACCGTATCAACGTCCTCTGTGATTCCTCTGTGCCTTTTAATTATTGGGTCTCCAAGCTGGACACTTGTCATGAGCTGGCTCTCTATGCCTTGGAGGTTCTGGCCTGCCCTGCTGTTAGCATTTTGTCCAAGTGGGTTTTTAGTGCTGCTGGTGGCATTATCACAGATAAGTGCATTCGCCTTTCTACGGAAAATGCAGACTGGCTGACTCTTATAAAATGAAGAAGGGATGGATTGTGCCTGACTTCTCGACACCACCAAATGATGACAGCGAAGCATAAAATCCAATGTAGTGTTTGTTTGGGAGGTGTATTCCCATGCACCTCTTCACAACCAAACATGGATATACATTTCCTGATTTTGGCTATTTGGTGTCCTTTTTCCTACTTCTCCTCATCCTTACCGTCCATCACCAGGCACCTGGGTGAGCTTATTCAGTCATTCTACGGCCACTCTATGTTTTGGCAAGGGTGTTATGATGCCCGTCACCAAAATACCAAAAATATGTACACCCCCAAGGAGAAATGTTTGACAGCCCATATATTAAGTGTGTGGGCATTCCAAGTCTAGGAGACCCGCTCCTAGAAATTGGGCCTATTTTTAATCAGGCCTTCCTCCACGTCTGATCATCCATCGCCACAAGATCAAAAGGGTTTGTGTTCCATGCAGCTACAGCCAGTGTCGCATTATTAACAAGGGTGGGTGGTTAGGCTGTGCGTAAAAGACTTGTTCTGAAAAAGGTTGAGGTGTACCCCACAGCGGAAATATTTGCCAGCCGATACACTAAGTGTATGGGCTGACCGCTTTTCCTCATCTGGTTAGTAAGAATAAGGGGGATCCCACAACATTTTTTTAAATTATTTACTTATTCCTTCAATAAATACAAGTTCAAAAATATACACATGCACTGCACTAATTTCTCACTGTAAAGACAGAGCCATAATCCAAACGCTAAAGATCGAGGTCCATACCGGACACCTTGTGTGCAGTACCGAACTCCGAACATGGACTTCAAACCAAAAGTCCTAGTCTTCAATATTGGATGCACCTAATAAAGCTTGGCGAATGGCACTTCCTGCTGCATCTCAGCCATGCCAAATATTGGCATGGCTGTGATTGGGCGGCGCAACATGTGAGACAGCCTGTATAAATGCATGGCCTGCGCTGAGATTATCAGGGCTGTCAGACAGGAGAAAAGAGTAATCAAAACATGAGAAATCCAGCTCAACGAACTAGTGAAAAACTTCTTTATTCACCAAAAAGTGCCCGGCAGAAGATAAAACAACATCAGCATGGACAGTTACATGATATGCAACATCAACAAGCCCCCTTACAAATGCAACCTTGATCATTACTAAGGGTGCTTATTCACCTGAAACGTGTCGATGTTGAAGATCATGTAACTGTCTACGCTGATGTTGTTTTATCCTCTGCCAAGCACTTTTTGGTGTATAAAGTAGAAGTTTTTTCATTAGTTTGTTCAGCTGGATTTCTCATGTTTTGAATGCTCCATGCCTTGACACAGAGTTCCCATGCTCCGAACATCTAAGCATGTCTACTACGATGAGTTGGACTTTTTTCTACTTCAGGAAAAAAGAGTACCATTCAGCCTAGTGCATATAGCCCCTATATTCTGTTATTTTCATCCTGATTATTACTGCCCGTACAGCCTAGTACACAGTGAATATCCAGCATTGTCCAAAGTGCTCGTACAGCCTTGCGCACAGTGCACTTTTCCTGTGGTGTATAGTAACCTATTAGCCTGGCGTACAATGCATGTACAGCTTGGTGTATATCGCCCCTACAGTCCTAGTGCACAGTACACTTTCAACGTGGTGTA
Organism: Oophaga sylvatica; assembly: GCA_033576555.1. Lineage (NCBI taxonomy): Eukaryota > Metazoa > Chordata > Amphibia > Anura > Dendrobatidae > Oophaga > Oophaga sylvatica. The sequence continues at coordinate 346,007,308 of JARQOD010000006.1, forward strand.
TAGTGCCTGTACAGTGCATGTACAGCATGGCATATAATCTGCATTCAGCCTGGTGCACAGTGCATGTACAGCATGGTGTATAGTGCCTGTAAAGTGCACTTCCAGCCTTGTATATAGTGCTCGTAAATATGAGGAGGACGTGATGTTGCTGGTGGTGATGGTGGAGCTGCAAAAAGGACAGGGCATGGTTGTTCTGTGAGTGTGTCATTCCCAAGTGAAACACCTTCCTCTGGTGCAAGCAGGCACAGGACATTTGGCATCTTTTTGTAGGCCCGAGTAACACTGGAAGAACGGTGATACCACAAGATGTTGAAAAGGTATTAGTTTGGTTAATTGACAGTGGCTCCAGTTCCCTGGCGGTGTCTTCCACCCACTCCGCTGTAGAAAAAGCAGATTTGGCACCTGAGGCACATGGGCATCTGGCTTCCACCTCACCCCCTTGTAAAGCAGCCAAGTTGTCTGAGCCCCAAGTTATGCAGAAGTCTCTTTTGCTCTTTGATAAGTCTAATGTTTCAGAACAGGTGAAGAATATTTAGGCACCAGCAGAATAACTGTGGTAAAAAACAATAACAGCTGTACAATAAACTTTTGATGCTTGTGGTACAGTAGCCAACAAGTAGTATGCAAACATGAAAAAATATATAAAGACAGCACTCACCTTTTCCTGTGGTGAAAATAAGTCATTTATTTCATTTCATACGGACATCCAAAGTGGCACAGGGGTGTTGTGAGGGGAGACATGCGGGAAGATGCAAGGACGACGGCCATTTCATGCACAGGTGGCACTTCTACATCCATTGTCCTTCCATCTCTCCTCATATCTCTTCTCGCACATCGCTATGCCTCTGTGGATGTCCGTATGAATTGAAATAAAGGACTTATTTTCACCACAGGAAACAGTGAGTGCTGCCTTTCTATATTTTTTCATCTTTTATAAGTCTGGGGTTCTGTGGCCCATCCACCTGCCACACAAATGATAGAGACTGCACTGATGCCCAGCCACTTGTCATATCGAAGGAGGTGTATGTGGGAGGGCCAGTGCAGATGTTCAGCGGACCACTGCAGCACATCTCTGAGGATGAAGGAATACAGGTTTCAACTGCTGCTTCTTTCTGCCATGTACTGACTGGCAAGGAGGGCATGAGTGCGGAATGGGTTGAAGATACCACTTGTATGCCTGGTGGAAACATCCCTTCAGGCAATGATGCATGTGGTAGTGGCATACTAGGAAAAGGAGCAGAAGGAACAAGGATCATATTCAACTTTATCAGACCTGTTGTCCACACATAGCTTGGAGGGTGGGTTCTTGTACCAACAGTGGCCAGGTACACAAGTGTCCAGTAGAGGTGACGGTTTTGGAGGATGAGGAGGAGCAACTGTGTTCACAGCAGGGTGGCTCTCAGAGCTGCTCACATGCATCACTGGAGCTTGGATGTGGGGGATAGTGGGGACCCAAATGATACACCTCTCACCGGCTACAGTGGCGGCGCAACAATAGCAGAATTTCCCGTATTGTTTCCAGCGCAGATTGCTGGGTGGCCACCCTGATGGATCCCCGCTATAGGGATAATGTACCATCAGTGCTTCTGTCACTGGAGTGGGACATTAATATTAAGACAAGCAAGTGTTGGGAGAGAAACTACTGACAACTTTCGCTTTTTGGAAGAATAAGGCAGAAGAGTAGGAGGAAATCGCCAGTACAGCTAGGGCACTGCTACCACCTCAAAAGGCAGAGTTAGCATGGCACAAATTTGGCAAACCTTCATGAGCATGCCACAACATCTGGCACCACCATGTAATACTGTCTGTATCAGAAGAAGGAAGTGTTTTCACAACATGGTAGAAGAGTACATGTCCACACATATCCATGTACAAACTGATGGACTTACACCATTTAACTATTGGGTGCCCAAAATGGACATATGGCCAGAGCTTGCCCTGTATGCCTTGGAGATGATGGCATGCCCTGCAGCAAGTGTGCTGTCAGAGCATTTTTTTAGCATCATTGGTTGTGTGATCACAAACGGACGCTTCCTGCCAGTTCACAGCCAATGTGAGTAACTTAATATTCATAAAAATGAATCAAGCATGGATCACACAGGACTTGTCTATCTTTGGCTGCCTAGGCAAGATACCGGCCTCATGCAGCAATGGTTACACTCTATTTTGCATTTGTCTAGTTTTATTTTTCATTCACCCATGACAGCACCAATGAGAGAGGGGATCCACCCTTTAAGGACAGGAAACTTTCAAGATAAAAAGGACGGCTCCTCTCTCTGCACAAGTGGTTTCCTGTCCTTGACGTGGGAACCTTCACCTGCATGACGGCAGAAGAAAGAAGAAGAAAGCATGGGTCATGGGTGACTGGAAAACACGTATATTACTTACCGGTAATGCGTTTTTATGACACCTATGACAACACCCTTATATTCCCTCCCGTTACTAAGCCATCACCTTCTGGTCGGAGGATTATTATATATAGTATGCCTCTTAGGGTGTGGGTAAGGATAATTTGTATAAATATACAGTACAGACCAAAAGTTTGGACACACCTTCTCATTTAAAGATTTTTCTGTATTTTCATGACTATGAAAATTGTACATTCACACTGAAGGCATCAAAACTATGAATTAACACATGTGGAATTATATACTTAACAAAAAAGTGTGTAACAACTGAAATTATGTCTTATATTCTAGGTTCTTCAAAGTAGCCACCTTTTACTTTGATGACTGCTTTGCACACTCTTGGCATTCTCTTGATGAGCTTCAAGAGGCAGTCACTGGAAAATGGATTTCACTTTGCGGTGCGCCTTGTCAGGTTTAATATGTGGTATTTTGGCCTTGTAAATGGGGTTGGGACCATCAGTTGTGTTGTGCATAAGTCTGGTGGATACACAGCTGATAGTCCTACTGAATAGACTGTTAGAATTTGTATTATGGCAAGAAAAAAGAAGCTAAGTAAAGAAAAATGAGTGGCCATCATTACTTTAAGAAATGAAGGTCAGTCAGTCCCAAAAATTGGGAAAACTTTGAAAGTGCCCCCAAGTGCAGTTGCAAAAACCATCAAGCGCTACAAAGAAACTGGCTCACATGAGGACCGCCCCAGGAAAGGAAGACCAAGAGTCACCTCTGCTTCTGAGGATAAGTTTATCCGAGTCACCAGCCTCAGAAATCGCAGGTTTACAGCAGCTCAGATTAGAGACCAGGTCAATGCCACACACAGTTCTAGTAACGAGAAAAAAAATCAAAACATCAGAATTACGTTTTTTGTTCGCCGCTACATTGCAATAAAATGCAATAACGGGCGATCAAAGAATCGTATCTACACCAAAGTTATATCAATATAAAATGTCAGCTCGGAGCGTAAAAAATAAGCCCTCATTCAGCCCCAGATCACGAACAATGGAGACGCTACAGGTCTCGGAAATATCGCCATTTCTTTTTTTGGCAAAATTTGGGATTTTTTTCTCACCACTTAAATAAAAAATAACCTAGACATATTTAGTAACTATGTGTTAGGGTTTGAGTTCCCGCTGCTGCACAAGGGGAGTCTCGAACCAGCCCCGCTGCGGTCTCCCATTCATCTCCGGTCGCAGTGGAGCCTGCTCTGCAGAGACGTCGGTCCAAGCGTCTTGCCCACTCCAGTACTGTGCAGTGACTTGCTGCTGCCTTTCCTGGATCTGCTATTATAGCCAGTGCTGGAGCAGACGTCTTTGGGACAAAGTCCTGCGTTTTCCCTTCTGAGCATGCCCAGAGTGAGATCTCTCATTGGAGATCAGCGGTCACATGCTCAGGTACTGCAGCAGCTCCTATTGGTCTGCCAGGAAGGTCCTGTGACTACTGTTGTTCTGGAACAAGCTTCATTGGTCCTTGTTTCTGGCAGGTCCTGTTTCTGTTACTATAAAAGGGTAGCATGGCTGGGCCGCCATGCGCTAATATCAACCATTGTATGCTATGCGCCAGTGTGGTCATGTGTGTGTGTGGTTAGGGACCCGGCTGAAATAAGCCACTAGAATACCGACTTAATCGGTGAGGAGTTTGGTGTGCTAGCTGGTCAGGGTCGGCGTCCTAGATACCCTAGATTACCGGCATAACCGGTGAGGAGTTTTGATTGCCGTATTCAGGGTCTGGCATTCAGACGCCATAGATTGCGGGTGACTCCCGCGAGGACATTAGCACATGATCACGCTTTATGTACGCTTAGCACTTAACTGTGTACCTGAGAGCCTGACAGGACACAGCACTTTTTCTCAGCGGCCCTGTGACGTAACAGGGTTTGCTTTCAATGCTAGACAGCGCCCTAGCGTGTTTTCTTTGCGACTCAGTTGTGTTTAGTGAGTTCGCACTCATCGCCATATAGCGCTGCGGCTCTCCTTCTAGCGGCTCTGTGGAGTAACAGAGTTCGCACTTATTGCCACAGCGCGTTACGGCATTTATGTTGGCGACTCTGCGGAATAACAAAGTTTGCTTCTTACGCCATTTTACTAGCAGCAGGCTCCGCCTGCACGGTGGACCCCGGGCTGCGAAGGCACCTCTCCACATCTTATATTTGGTGCGTTCCGCAGACCCTAACATAATATTAGCGCCAGGGTCTGGCTAGTAAAATGGCGGATGAACAGCGTTTACAGCTGTACATCCAGCAGCTGGAGGGTAGGTTGGCGGCTCTTGAGCGCACAACCTCAGCTGTGGATGTTACCGCAGTCGCTGTTCAGGCTGCTAGCGTAGCTGCAGCCAGTTTGTCCTCTGCCACCTCTGTCCCTACATTGTCCCACCTCCCGCTTCCAGACAAGTTTGCTGGTGACAGCAAGCAATGTCGGGGATTTGTGAGTCAGTGCTCCATACACCTTGAGCTTCTGGCTGCACGTTTCCCCACGGATCGGGCACAAGTGGGCTTTGTGATAGCTCTTCTGTCGGGCAGAGCGTTGGAGTGGGCAACGCCGCTGTGGGAGCGCGACGACCGTGTGGTGCGGAGTGCTTCTCGTTTTCTAGAGGCTCTGAAAAAGGTTTTTCTAGGACCTCAGATCACCCACGATACGGCGCTCAAACTGCTGGCAAGTACCCAGGGTTCGGCTTTGGTCAGCCAGTTTGCTGCCCAATTTCGGACTCTGGCCTCGGAATTAGAGTGGCCAGATAAAGTCCTCATTCCCGTGTTCTGGAGAGGACTGGTGGGTCATGTGAAAGACGCCTTGGCTACCAGAGAGATTCCTGCCACACTGGAGAAGCTTATCGCTATTTCCACCCGCGTCGACCTCCGTTTCCACGAGCGGAGGCTGGAACGTGCCCAGTGTAGGCAGAGGGTTCGGTTGGCTCCAACCTTCACCACCCCTCTGGAGTCGCCCGTTCAGGCGCCCGACCTTCAGGAGGTTGCTCCTGCAGGATCTAAATCTCGGGTCACTCGTCCATCCCCGATATGTTATATTTGCCAGCAGCAGGGACATTTTGCCAACCGATGTCCACAGCGGCTGAATAAATGGTCGCGCCCAGTAACCGTAGGAACAGGGTCACTGGACGCCATGAGTTTTGCCCCTAAAGTGCTCCTCAAGGGGATAATTACCCACGGTTCTACCACCCTACCCGTCAAGCTGTGTGTGGATTCTGGGGCAGAGGGGAATTTTATGTCATCCTCCTTTGCTTCTCGCCACACCATGCCTTTGGTGTTGCTGGCTGAACCAGTATCGGTACGGGTGTTGAACGGAGCAATTCTGCCCTCACAAATCACCCATCAGTCTGTCCCACTCACCTTGTCTATGTCTCCTTCCCATCAGGAGAATATATCATTTTTTATCCTCCCTGAGGGTATAGATGAGGCTTTGTTGGGATTACTCTGGCTCCGCCACCACTCTCCCCATATTGAGTGGTCTTCAGGGAGAATTCTGGGTTGGGGTAATTTATGTAAAGGCAGATGCATTAGGGACAGCGTGCAGGTCAACACCACTGAGATACCCATAGACCTCTCTCCTCTTCCCAAGGTCTATTGGTCTTATGCCGACGTTTTCTCGAAGAAGGCTGCGGAGACTCTTCCGCCTCATCGCCCCTATGACTGTCCTATCGACCTCTTGCCTGGAGCTGAGCCTCCTAGAGGAAGGGTTTATCCCCTTTCTCTTCCTGAGACAGAGGCCATGTCCCAATATATTCAGGAGAACTTGGCAAGGGGATTCATTAGGAAGTCGGTGTCACCAGCGGGAGCGGGGTTCTTCTTTGTGCAGAAGAAGAACGGAGAATTACGTCCGTGCATTGATTATAGGGGTCTCAACGCTATCACCGTGAAAAATAAATATCCTTTGTCGCTAATCTCTGAGCTCTTTGACAGGCTTCGGGGAGCAAGGGTATTTACTAAGTTAGACCTGCGGGGTGCGTATAACCTGATTCGCATCCGTGAGGGGGACGAATGGAAGACGGCATTTAACACCAGGGATGGGCATTATGAATATCTGGTAATGCCGTTTGGGCTCTGTAACGCCCCAGCTGTCTTCCAAGACTTTGTGAATGACATCTTCTGGGATATGTTGACCACCTCGGTGGTAGTCTATCTGGATGACATTCTCATCTTTTCTCCAGATATGGCCTCCCACCGGAGAGATGTCTGCAAGGTTTCGACCTCTTGCGAGCAAATTCCCTATATGCGAAGTTGGAGAAGTGCATGTTTGAGCAGGAGTCTCTACCTTTCCTGGGCTATATCATCTCCACCCAGGGATTGGCTATGGATCCTACCAAACTACAGGCTGTGATGGATTGGCAAGAACCCCCTCCCTTAAGGCGGTGCAGCGCTTTATGGGGTTCATTAACTACTATCGCCAATTCATTCCCCACTTCTCTACTTTGGTAGCTCCCTTGGTAGCCCTCACCAAGAAGGGAGCTAATCCCAAGTTGTGGTCAGAGGAGGTCACAAAGGCGTTCTCCTTCATCAAGTCGCATTTCGCCAGTGCTCCCATCTTACATCGCCCCGATGTCGATAAACCGTTTATCTTAGAGGTGGATGCCTCTTCTGTTGGTGCTGGAGCAGTCCTCTTTCAAAAGGATGCCCAGGGTCGGAAGCATCCCTGCTTCTTCTTTTCCAAGACCTTTACACCAGCAGAGAGGAATTATTCCATCGGGGACAGGGAGTTACTGGCTATGAAGTTGGCCTTCTCCGAGTGGAGACATCTTCTGGAGGGGGCTCGCTTCCCCTTCCAAGTATTCACGGACCACAAGAACTTGGTGTATTTGCAGACAGCCCAGCGGCTAAATTCCCGTCAGGCCAGATGGTCCTTGTTTTTCTCCCGGTTCCATTTCACCCTCCATTTCCTCTCCGGTGAGAAGAACATTCGCGCAGACGCTCTATCCCGCTCCGTGGTGTCCTCTGAGGAGGTGGAGGAGGAGCCTCGGCTTATTGTCCCCACAGAAAGCCTAAGAACGGTGGCTCCGGTTTCGCTAGAGTCTGTGCCTCCGTGCAAGACTTTTGTGCCCATCAATTTGCGACCGGAAGTACTCTCTTGGGCACATTCGTCCAGAGTGGGTGGACATTTTGGGACAAAAAGGACTTCTGAGTTGCTGGCGAGAACATACTGGTGGCCGCAGATGGCCCGTGACGTCAGGGAATACGTTCAGGCGTGCATCTCCTGCGCCAAGAATAAGTCCCCTCGACAACGGCCAGCTGGGTTACTTTTCCCTTTAACGGTGGCAGACAGGCTTTGGGAGATGGTCGGGATGGATTTTGTGGTGGGCTTACCCAAGTCTCGGGGCTGCACCATCATCTGGGTGATAACCGACCACTTCTCCAAAATGGTGCACTTAGTGCCGTTACCACGGTTACCGTCTGCACGGGCCTTGGCAGCATTATTCATTAGGCATATTTTCCGCCTTCACGGTATGCCAGACAAAATTGTCAGTGATCGAGGTCCCCAGTTTGCGTCTCGGTTCTGGAGAGAGCTGTGTCGTTTACTCAGCAGTGAGTTGAATCTCTCCTCTGCATACCATCCCGAGACGAATGGGTTGGTAGAGAGGGCCAACCAGACCTTGGTCACATACTTGCGACATTTTGTCTCTGCCAGGCAGGATGACTGGGCATCCTTGCTACCGTGGGCTGAGTTCGCTCTAAATAATGCTGTGGCTGACTCCACCGGACAGACCCCATTCCTCCTGAACTACGGTCAGTATCCGCGGGTACCAGTGCCCATGCCCGTGTCTTCCGCCGATTCCAGGGTGGCAGACTGGGCTGTGGAGGCACGGGACATTTGGGTCCGCACACAGGATGCCATTCAGGCCTCCAAAGAGAGGATGAGGTCTTCGGCCGATGCCCATCGGCGCCCCGCTCCTACATTTGCTCCGGGTGACCTAGTGTGGCTTTCTGCCCGAAACATCAGGCTACATGTAGAGTCCACCAAGTTGGCACCTCGCTTTTTGGGCCCCTTTAAAGTTCTTGAGCAGGTGAACCCGGTGGTTTACCGCCTAGCCCTTCCGCCTCGCCTTGGTATCACTGACACCTTTCACGTGTCCCTCCTGAAACCCGTGGCCATTTCCCGGTTTTCCGAGTCATCTGCCGGGACGTCGGGTTCATCTACCGACGATCATGAGGTGAACGCCATTGTTGAGTACAAGGTGGTACGAGGCAAAAAATTTTATTTGGTGGATTGGAGGGGTTATGGGCCTGAGGATAGGTCCTGGGAGTCTGCTGAGCATGTTCACGCTCCGCAGCTCATTGCTGCCTTTGAGCGCAGTGAGCCCAAAGAAGGAGGGGCCCTAGGAGAGGGGGTAATGTTAGGGTTCGAGTTCCCGCTGCTGCACAAGGGGAGTCTCGAACCAGCCCCGCTGCGGTCTCCCATTCATCTCCGGCCGCAGTGGAGCCTGCTCTGCAGAGACGTCGGTCCAAGCGTCTTGCCCACTCCAGTACTGTGCAGTGACTTGCTGCTGCCTTTCCTGGATCTGCTATTATAGCCAGTGCTGGAGCAGACGTCTTTGGGACAAAGTCCTGCGTTTTCCCTTCTGAGCATGCCCAGAGTGAGATCTCTCATTGGAGATCAGGGGTCACATGCTCAGGTACTGCAGCAGCTCCTATTGGTCTGCCAGGAAGGTCCTGTGACTACTGTTGTTCTGGAACAAGCTTCATTGGTCCTTGTTTCTGGCAGGTCCTGTAGCTGTTACTATAAAAGGGTAGCATGGCTGGGCCGCCATGCGCTAATATCAACCATTGTATGCTATGCGCCAGTGTGGTCATGTGTGTGTGTGGTTAGGGACCCTGCTGAAATAAGCCACTAGAATACTGACTTAATCGGTGAGGAGTTTGGTGTGCTAGCTGGTCAGGGTCGGCGTCCTAGATGCCCTAGATTACCGGCATAACCGGTGAGGAGTTTTGATTGCCGTATTCAGGGTCTGACGTTCAGACGCCATAGATTGCGGGTGACTTCCGCGAGGACATTAGCACATGATCACGCTTTATGTACGCTTAGCACTTAACTGTGTACCTGAGAGCCTGACAGGACACAGCACTTTTTCTCTGCGGCCCTGTGACGTAACAGGGTTCGCTTTCAATGCTAGACAGCGCCCTAGCGTGTTTTCTTTGCGACTCAGTTGTGTTTAGTGAGTTCGCACTCATCGCCATATAGCGCTGCGGCTCTCCTTCTAGCGGCTCTGTGGAGTAACAGAGTTCACACTTATTGCCACAGCGCGTTACGGCGTTTATGTTGGCGACTCTGCGGGATAACAGAGTTTGCTTCTTACGCCATTTTACTAGCAGCAGGCTCCGCCTGCACGGTGGACCCAGGGCTGCGAACGCACCTCTCCACATCTTATATTTGGCGCGTTCCGCAGACCCTAACACTATGAACTTGTAATGACCTGAAGAATCATAATGGCATGTTAGTTTTACCATTTAGTGAACATGGTAAAAAAAAAAACAACAACTGTGGAATTGCACTTTTTTTGCAATTTCACTGTACTTAGAATTTTTTCCCGTTTTCCAGAACAAGATATGTTAAATACAATGGTGTTGTTAAAAAAAAAACAAGCCCTTACATGGCCACTTCGACAGCAAAATAAAAAAGTTATGGCTCTGGAAAGAAGGGGAGCAAAAAATGAAAACATAAAAACAAAAATCCCTCCGGTCATGAAGATGTTAATGTATGAGTTTTTTTTTCTAAACTATAACCTTAGTATTCAGGTTAAATTTCTGTGTTGACATTTTGAAATAAATAAGTGGGTTTTGAGTAGCAGCTTGGGCACTCATTCTCTAAAACGTTCACTATCAGTCCTCTAGGGTCTAGCATATTAAATGTAAGATGTGAAATGAAAAACATAACAAAAAAAATCAACGTTCACCTCTTTGGCCATCCAACTGCTCACTGCCTGCCATCCTCTCTTTGTGTGAGTGCACGTCGCATGTCCATCCTCTTTAATGTAGGTCAGGACATTCAGCAGGGTCAATGCAAATCATAAGGTCACAGAACACGTCGTGAAGGCACACAGTCGTGACCTTACAACATGCAGTGAGCCCCAGAGCCTGAAAGTCTATAGGTTGAATGTCCTGGCCTATAGTGAAGGAGAAAAGATAAAGATCATGCAGCAGGCAACAAGCAACAGTGTGCCCAAAGAAGTGAGCTGTGAGGGGAATACTATGATTTTTAAAAAAAAACAATTTGCCAGCTTTAATTGGTTGACCAAAATCTCTGCCAAGCTTTTTTTTTGTAAATCACAAATTGAATCACAAAAGTATTTGAATTCATGTGGCAACCGCAAATTTCAGAAAATTTGACTTAAATCCAATCTTCCACCGATGGATCCATTTATCTCTATTGTTACAATTTTTAAGATTTACCTAGAAAACCATACGGTCACTATTCACATTCTTTCATATCTCTATGTTCTTTGAAGGAAGTCACCATCTCAGTTATGAGAAATTCCTCAATGATTAAATCTGGGATCCGCACTGATTTACATAATGGGGAATTTTTATCCATGTTGGGGCATCTTTCTTCCATTAGAATAGAGTTTCAGTACACAAGATAGCATTGTTTTCACCGGACAACACCTTTCAGTCATTTTCACTTTAAATGCACATTTTCATATGTTTTACCCATGGACATATATATTTCATGTGCTTTGTAAAGATCTCTAGGGTAAAATTTGTTTATCCTGTTTTTATATATTCAGTGTATGCCAGCACACTGGTACAGATAAGTGGTCCCAGAGATGTAAAGTATGATTACTGCTGAAGCTTGTTCATTATCTCTATCATTATCCCTAAGATCAAATAATCATGTTATAAACTATGTCTCCAGCCAGGATCTACAGGACGGCTCTGGAGGCTTCTTTAACATAGATGCTATCAAGTAATTATGGCTCGGGCATGTAGTTTTTGTTTAATAATAGATGTGATGTTTCAAGTGTTAGTTCATTCTAAAGCTCTCTTAATTACGTATATATAAATTCTTGGTATCAGTCACAGTCTCTCCCCGATGTTTCTTTTCTCTGCTTTGTATTTTTTATATCTCTATGGATGTGGCTTACTTTGCGTTGTGGTTTAATTTTATTTTTAAATTGCAGAAAAACTAAAACAATAAACTTCATTGATGGAATACATTTTCTTAAATAACACAAACACTATATCTATTTATCAAATCTGTCCTTACTGCCTGAAGCAACCAATCAGAGTGTAGCGTCGTCCTTATGCTTAAGCATAATGATAGATGAACTGTGAATAATTGCTGTGGGCAACAAAAAGAAAAATTAAATTGCGTGCCTGCCCAGATCAGTGGTCTCCTCACTTAATTTCTATGTACTAACTTGCACTTCTGAGGACACAGATTTTAGCATTTTACTGAGCATATGCCATAGAACCCTGAGGTCTTTGCACTCTGTAGGGCAAGTTGGTGCGCAGAAGTGAGGATACCATTGATCTGTACAAGCACATGATTTCCTGGTCGGGGCCTGATGTCAGATGTGCATCAGCTGCTAATTAGAGAGGGCAATGCCAAGAATGTTAACCCCTTCATGACCTTGCCATTTTTTGAAATTCTGACCAGTGTCCCTTTATGAGGTAATAACTCAGGAACGCTTAAACAGATCCTAGCAATTCGGAGACAGTTTTTTTGTGACATATTGGGCTTCATGTTCGTGGTAAATTTAGTTCGATAATTTTGGCATTTATTTGTGATAAAAATGGAAATTTGGTGAAAATGTTTAAAATTTGGCAATTTTCAAATTTTGAATTTTTATTCTTTTAAACCAGAGAGTTATGTGACACAAAATAGTTAATAAATTACATTTCCCACTTGTGTTCTTTGCATCAGCACAATTTTGGAAGCAAAAATTTTTTTCTGTAGGAAGTTAGAAGGGTTAAAAGTGGACCATCGATTTATCATTTTTACAGCAAAATTTACAAAACCATTTTTTTAGGGACCACCTCACATTTGAAGACACTTTTGAGGGGTCTATATGTTAGCAAATACCTAAAAGTGACACCATTATAAAAACTGCACCCCTCTAGGTACTCAAAACTACATTCAAGAAGATTATTAACCCTTCATGTGCTGCACAGTAACTAAAGCAACGTGGAAGGAAAAAATGGACAGTTTAATTTTTCCAACAAAAATTTTATTTTAGCATCAATTTTTTTCATTTTTGCATGGGCAACAGGATAAAATGGATCCTAAAATTTGTTGGGCAATTGCTCCTGAGTACACAGATACCTCATATGTTGTCATAAACCACTGTTTGGGCGCACGGCAGGGCTCAGAAGGGAAGGAGTGCCATTTGACTTTAATGGAAATTATCTCCAATCGTTATCGGACACCATGTCGTGTTTGGAGAGCCCCTGTGTGCCTAAACTTTGGAGCTCCCCCACAAATGACCCCATTTTGGAAACAAGACCCCCTAAGGAACTTATTTAGATGCACAGTGAGCACTTTGAACCCCCAGGTGCTATACAGAAGTTTATAACGCACAGCCTTGAAAATAAAAAATCATATTTTTCCTCAAAAAATGATTTTTTTAGCCCCCTATTTTTTATTTTCATAAGGGTAACAGGAGAAATTGGACACCAAAAGTTGTTGTACAGTTTGTCCTGAGTACACTGGTACCCCATATGTGGGAGAAAACTACTGTATGGGCACACGTCGGGGCTCGGAAGGGAAGTAGTGATGTTTTGAAATGCCGACTTGATGGAATGGTCTGTGGGCATCATGTTACGTTTGCAGAGCCCATGATGTGCCTAAACAGTAGAAACCCACCAAAGTGACCCCATTTTTGAAACTAGATCCCCCAAGGAACTCCTCTAGATGTGTGGTGAGCACTTTGAATCTCCAAGTTCTTCACAGAAGTTTATAACGCAGAGCTGTGAAAATAAAAAATCATTTTTTTTCCACAAAAAAAATTTTTTTAGTCCCTAATTTTTTTTTCCCAAGAGTAACTGGAGAAATTAGACCCCCAAAGTTCTTGTGCAATTTTTTATGAGTACGCTGATACCCCATATGTGGGGTTAAACCACTGTTTGGGCACACGTCGGGGCTCGGAATAAAGGGAGGACTGTTTCACTTTTAACAGCCAATCAGAGCGATGTAGCCACGAAGGGGTTAAGCCAACCCCCCTGTGGTGAAGCACAAAGGGTCTTGTGCCTGCGTGTTGGGTAACCTTTCAGTGACCCCGGTCACCCGACCCGCAGGAACGCGATCCTTTCATGACACATACGCTGTGTCACAGGTCATGAAGGGGTTAATAACCCAAGGAAGCAGAGTTTAATTAGGTGCATTCTACCACCCACAGCACTTAACACTTCATTTGCATACCACTATAAACATGAATTTATCAAGGTTCAGCAACATATTGAAAATATAAAGATATCAGTGACTTAATTTTCATTGGGCTATATGTACATAGAATTAGTTTAGGAAGGTATAACTTAAAAACAGACTCCCTTTAATAGAGTGAAAGGTTGCTGTTATAACACTGGCATGAATAAAAATGGCAAACACTTTTTGGGCTGCAATTATAAAAACTGTCTAAAAAACAACCTTATCTTTGTTGCTTATAGCAAATAAAGCCCAGTTTAAATTTTCAAACAGCTCTGCTGTGATTGATTGTTATGGGCAACAAAGACAGTTTTTCTTTCAGATGCGAGTACAATTGAAGCCTTGTCTGTCGCAGTTCTTCATCAGGGTGATGTTAGCTGAGTAATCAGGTGACATGATAACCTGATCGCACTTCTGCGCCACAGAAAAGGAAGGTCAGCAATAAAGTAAAGGTTCTAATGGAGCCAAAACTACAGAGATAGTGTCGTGGATCTTATGGAGGGAAATTGTGAGGACAACAATATAGAGTCTGGGAAGTGATCGGGGGAGAATAGAGAGGAGGCAGTGTGGAGAGACAGTGTGGTCACAGAAAGAAGGGAATGTATGTGAAGGGGAATGTGAGGAGGGGGCCCAATATATAGACTGGACACCATAAGAATTACATAGTGTCAAGGGTCAATGTGAAGGCGTCTAGCATGGAAAGGTTGCAGCATTGTGAGGGACACTTAAGATAGGGACAGTGTGGTGTTATAGCTAAAAAGGGCAGACAGTGATGAGGGTGGACAATTTGAAGACAATATTTATAGGCGAAGGCATTGTGGAGGGTATGTAACATAAGAGGGACAGTGTTGGAGTAATATTTTGTGCAGGTAGCACATTGAGGGCCAATTATTCAGGGGCAGAGCATAGGGCACATATTTTAATTCTGAAGCATTATAACCACACTGTTATTTTTAAGGGCATCATGTTGGGATGTGCTACAGAAGGCCAGAGAAGATAGAAACCTGCAGAAATAAGCTGTGGATGTGAAAAGTCATCTTGTCATTTAGGCCAGAAGGAGAAGAAAAGAAAGAGCATGACTCAAATTAGACAAATTAGTTATGTCATTTCTACCATAAATTACTAGGTTGCAAATGCTCAGTTATGATAATGACTTCATCTCATCATTGCTGTGTTTTCTGTATATACGACAGACTGTTCATGGTTGTTAACAACAGCACTGAGTATCGCCTTACCATTGTTAATAAAGACATAATTGGGAGTTGCAGGTTAATGCAATATATTTGTACATGGCCGAACAGGCATTGCAATTGATCACTGTACTAAGCTTGGTGATGTATTCATGTACTGTTGGTTTTTCTGGTGAAATATTTATGTACTTATAGCGGTTCTTGTGATGTTTTCCTGTACTGAAGGAGGTTCTGTTCATGTATTTATGTATGATGGTGGTTCTGGTAACGTATTCATGTGTAGTTGGTGGTTCCTGTGATGTTCCTGTGATGTATTCAAGCATATATAGGGGTTCTGGTCAGGCCTGGCTTTTGTTATTCATGGGCCCTTGGCGAAAGAGTCTCAGCGGGCTCCTGTAACACATAACAATATTCATGATGCACAGATATGTCAGAGAAATATAGGTATAGTACAATACCAAAGATCTCACTTCTTACATTACATGACTGATATATATTGTAAATTTTACAATAGCTCAGAAACTGGCGAATCCTCGCAATGCACAGTGCGTGCCCTTGGGAAATCCAAAAGTTTTCATTTTAGAACAGACAGTGTAGTCCTCCATACAATATTTTAGGCACCACATAGTCCTCCATACAGTATTATAGGAACCACATAATGTTCCAAACAGTCTTATGGGAACCACATAGTTCTGCATAGAGTATTACGGTCACCACACAGTTTTCCATACAGTATGAGCCCTATGAATTGCTCCAAACAGTATAATGAGCCCCATATATTGCTTCATACAGTATGAGATCCATATAGTGCTCCATGCAGTATAATCAGCTCCATATAGTGCTCCATACAGTATAATGAGCCACATATAGTGCTCCATACAGTATAATGAGCCACATATATTGCTCCATGCAGTAAAATAAGCCCCATATTTTGCTCCTTACAATTTAGTATATTGAGCTCCATATATTTCTCCATACAGAATAATGAGCCCCATATAGTGCTCCATACAGTATAATGAGCCCTATATAATGCTCCATACAGTATAATGAGCCCCATAAATTGCTCCATACAGAATGAGCCCAATATAATGCTCTATTCAGAATGGGTCCCATTTAATATTCCATACAGAATGGACCCCATATATAGTTCCATACATTATGGGCCCCATATATAGCTCCACACAGAATGGACCCCATATATAGCTCCATACAGAATGGCTCCAAATAATACTCCATACAGAATGACCCCATATATAGTTCCATACATTATGGGCTCCATATAATACTCCATAAAGAATGGGCCCCATATAATGATTCATACAGAATGGGCCCCATATAATGCTCCATACAGAATCGCCCCATAAAATGCTCCATACAGAATGGAATCCATATATAGTTCCATACAGTATGGGCCACAAATAATGCTGCATACAGAATGGGCCCCATATAATGCTCTATACAGAATGGGCCCCATTTAATGCTCCAAACAGAATGATCACCATATAATGCTCTATTCAGTATAGGCCCCATATATAGCTCCATACAGCATGGGCACCATATATAGCTCCATACAGCATGGGCCCCATATATAGCGCCATACAAAGTGGGTCACATATAATGCTCCATATAGAATGGGCCCCATACAATGCTCCACACATAAAAGAGAAATCAAAGCTCATCTCTCTTCGCTGGCCGCAGGTCCTGTCTCTTCAGTGACTTCTGCCTCTCTGCACTGCACAGGACAGAGGGTGTGCTGTAGTGACGTCATCGCACCCTCTGCCCTGAGACATACTGTAACTGAGTCACAAGACGTGGAAGAGATCAGACTTGCGACCAGCAGGGAACAAGGAGAGGTAAGTATTTCAAATAATTTAAGGATCGGGGGTCCCGGTGGCAGTGCAGCTCACGTGCCCCATGGCGGTGTCCATGATGGAGAGTGGGCTTCCCCACTTGCTCAGGGCCGAGGCACTTGCCGGGGTGCACTGGGTGGTGATGCCGGCCTGGTTCTGGTAATGTATTCCTCTACTGATGGTGGTTCTGATGATGTATTCTTGTACAGATGGTGGTTGTGACTATGTATTTCAGTGCTGTTGGTGGTTGTGGTCTTGTGTTCATATTCTGATACTGATTCTGGGGATGTATTAATTTATTGATGGTGGTTCTGGCAATATATTTAAGTATAGATAAAGGCTCTGGTTAAGCATTTCTCTACTGATGGTGGTTCTGGTGAGGTATTCCTGTATTGATGGTATTTCTGATTATGTATTCATGTACTGATGCTGGTTATGCATTCCTGTACTTATGCTAGTTCTGGTGATGCATTTTTATACTGTTGGTGCTTCTGGTGATGTATTCCGGAACTGATGGTGGTTCTTTTGATGTATTCAGGTACAGTTGCAGGTTCTGGTAATGTATTCCTGTAATGTTGGTGGTTAAGATGCTGTATTTCTGTACTATTAGTGGTTCTGGATATGTAGTCATATACTGATTGTGGTTCTGGAGATGCATTTATGTACTGATGGTGATTCTGTATTCATATACAGATGGTGGTTCTGGTTTTATATTCCTGCATTGATGATGGTCCTGGTGATGCATTTCTGTACTGGTGGTCCTTCTGTGATGTACAGTTGAAACCAGAAGTTTACATACACTATATAAAAAGACAGATATGAATGTTTTTCTCAATATCTGACATGAAATCAAAATAAACCTTTCCTGTTTTAGGTCAGTTAGGATTGCCATAATTATTATTGCCAAATGCCAGAATAATGAAAGAGAGAGAATGTTTTAAGGAATTTTTATTGCATACTGCAAAGTCAAAAGTTTACATACATTTCATTAGTATTTGGTACCATTGCTCTTAAACTGAATGACTTGGATCAAACGTTTGGGATATCTTTCCACAAGCTTCTCACAATAGTTGGTCCGAATTTGGGCCCATTCCTCCTGACAAAACTGGTGTAACTGATCCAGGTTTGTAGGTTGCCTTGCTCGTACCTGCCTTTTCAGCTTTGCCCATAAATTTTCAATAGGATTGACATCAGGGCTTTGTGATGCCACTCCAAAACATTGACTTTTTTTATCCTTAACCACTTTGTTACCATTTTGGCAGTATGCTTCAGGTCATTGTCCATTTGGAAGACCCATTTCCACCAAAGCTTTAAGTTCCAGGTTGATGTCTTGAGATGTTGCTTCAGTATTGCCACATAATCTTCTTTTCTCATGATGTCATCTATTTTGTGAAGTGCACCAGTCCCTCCAGTAGCAAAACAACCCCATAACATGATGCTGCCACCCCTGTGTTTCACAGTTGGGATGGTGTTCTTAGGCTTCCAAGCTTCTCCCTTTTTCCTCCAAATGTAACGATGGACATGATGTCCAAAATGTTCAATTTTAGTTTCATCATTGAGCTCTGTCATTTCAAAGCACACAGTCCTATGCTGCACCCCCTCCCTACAGCCCACTTCTCTAGACAGGGTCTGTATTACAAATATGACCATGCCTAAAGTTGGATCAAGTAAAGATTTACTGCAAGACCAATATTGCTGATATATGAATATAACTATATATTACTGATATATAAAACTTAGTAATACTGCTATACTATGACTACAGCATGTCGCCATATAGCGGAAAAATAATGCCAACATACAAATCATTAAAGTGGTTGTCGATCCAAGAACAGTTTCAGCAAGCAACGCAACATGCTGAATCCTAACGTAATGTACACAGCTTTAGGATTCTGCATCACTTGCCAGTCCCAGTGACCTTTACATCAGCGCAACTATTATTTTTCATATTTATGATCACATGATGTGTGATAGAACTGGCAAGCAGATCCAAATCCAAATCCCAAGGATGTGTACATTACACACTGTTAGGATTTTGCTAGTTGCAATGCTTTTGAAAACATTCTCAAGAAGTCAGGGGTAGGCAACCCTTTGACAAACATGTATGTACCAAGACCAATATTACCATCAATATTGCAATACAAGAGACAAATAATACCACCAGGCTATAACTAAATATTATCAGCATATACAGTAGTAATAATACAATCATACAGAGGCGTTCGGCTTCCCGCAATTGCGCAATTCAAAATCCGGCCCGGCGCATGCGCAGTGTGCTTTGCCCACCAGTGGGCAAAGTATAAAATCGTTACAACGCATACACTACTCTTTCCTTGCCCCGGATATAACTGCTTGCCTTGGACGACTTCCGGGGCAAAGAAAGAGTAGCGCATGCACTGTACTGATTTTATGCTTTGCCCACTGTTGGGCAAAGCACACTGTGCATGCGCCGTGCCGGATTTTGAATTGCGCAATTGCGGAAGCCGAACGCCGTCTGTGGGATTCACAGACGGTGATACGCAACTGATGACGAGGAGCGTGGGGGGAGGACATGACAACCGCCGCCCTCCTGACCTGACTGCCGTGACTGACACCGAAAATAACCAACTTTACAAAGATATTTTGATATGAAAACGGGTATCAGGATATATGATACCTACCGTTAGCTTTGTTATGGGATGCATTATTCAGCCATATCTTTATCTGATATGGCAATTTTGGGGTGACAGATTCCCTTCAAGTCACATGCTGTCCATTTCCTTGTAATCCTCCTTGAGATGGTTATACTCCTTCATTGGAGACCAGCTGTATTTAATTAAACTGATAGGACTTGATTTGTTAAGCCACACACATGTCTATATAAGACCTCAGAGCTCACATTGCATGTCAGACCAAATGAGAACCATGAGGTCAAAGGAACTGGCCAAGGAGCTCAGAGACAGAATTGTGGCAAGGCACAGATCTGTACAAGGTTACAGAAGAATTTCTGCAGTACTCAAGGTTCTTAAGAGCACAGTGGCCTCCATAATCCTTAAATGGAAGAAGTTTGGAACCACCAGAAGTCTTCCTAGACCTGGCCATCCAGCCATACTGAGCAATCGTGGGAGAAGAGTCTTGGTGAGAGAGGTAAAGAACCCCTAGATCACTGTGGCTGAGCTCCACAGATGCAGTAGGGAGATGGGAGAAAGTTCCACAAAGTCAACTATCACTGCAGCCCTCCACTAGTCGGGTCTTTATGACAGAGTGGCCCGATGGAAGCCTCTCCTCAGTGCAAGACATATGAAAGCCCGCACAGAGTTTGCTAAAAAAATACAAGAAGGACTGACAGACTGTGATAAATAAGATTCACTGGTCTGATGAGACGAAGATATAACTTTTTGGTGATAATTCTAAGGGTATGTGAACACGTTGCGGATTCATCTGCGGATCCACAGCGGATTTGGCCCTGCGGATCCGCAGCAATTTTCCAAGGGATGTACAGTAACATGTTATCCTATGGAAAACGAAAACGCTGTGCACATGCTGGGGAAAATTCCACGCGGAAACGAGTATGTGGACACATTGCTAATTTACTTGCGGATTTTTCCGCATGGAGTTTGCTAAATCCGCAGGTAAAATGACCTGCGTTTTACCTGCGGATTTAATGCAGATTTTCTGAAGTTTTTGTGCGGATTTTCCCTGCGGTTTTACACCTGCGGAATTCTATAATGGAGCCGATGTAAAACCACTGCGGATTCCGCACAAAAACTTGACATGCTGCGGATGCATGTGCACAGCGCTTTTTTATTATAATGGTACTGTACAACGCAGCAGAATCCGCAACGTGTGCACAGACAATGAGTACAGATTCCGCAGCGTTTTTACACCTATTCCATTATAGGAATCCGCAGGTGTAAAAACGCAGGGCAAATCTGCACAAAAAATGTAGAAAATCCGCAGTAAATCTGCAATGAATCTGAAGGTAAAATGCAGGTAATTTTACCTGTGGACTGCAGATTCCGCACAGAAAAATCCGCACACGAATCCGCAAAGTGTGCACATACCCTAAGCGGTTGTGTGTGGAGAAAACCAAGCACTGATCATCACCTGCCCACTACAATCCCAACAGTGAAACATGGTAGTGGCTGCATCATTCTATGGGAGTTTTTTTCAGCTGTAGGGACAGGACGACTGGTTGCAATAGAAGACATGAATGTGGCCAAGTACCGAGATATCTTGGATGAAAACATCTTCCAGAGTGCTCTGGTCCTCAGACTTGGCCGAAGATTCACCTTCCAACATGACAATGACCCTAAGCACACAGCTAAAATAACATAGGAATGGCTTCAGAACAACTCTGTGACCATTCTTGGCTAACCCAATTGAGCATCTCTGAAGAGACATGAAAATGACTGTTCACCAACGTTCAGCATCCAACCTGATTGGAACTGGAGAGGATCTGCAAGGAAGAATGTCAGAGGATCCCCAAATCCTGGTGTGAAAAACTTGTTGCATCATTCCCAAGAAGACTCATGGCTAAGCAAAGGGTCTGAATACTTATGACCATGTGATATTTCAGTTTTTCTTTTGTAATAAATTCGCATTTACCAAATGGCTGCAATGAAACAAAGAGAAAGGGTCTGAATACTTTCCGAACCCACTGTATATAGCTTAATATGGGCAGGTTTCGGAACATTTGGGCACCTGTCCAGCATTTCTACATCTACAGTGAAGACAGCTGACACAAGTTAAGGTTTTAATACTAGAGACAGGATAAGACCATCCCAATTGGGTACACCTTGTTGTGGTGGGATGGCTTTTATACTTTCTAGATCAAAATAGTGTTAACTATGTTCCCTATGTTATGTACATGTGCTACTACAATTTACTTACTACAGGGTTTATACTCATTTTGTTTTTTTCTTGTGCTTTGAATGTGTCACTTTATGTATTTGTAACTCTGAAATATTTCAGTGATTCTGACACTGCTTTATCTTGACATATTGTATTTTATATTAGTGTTAAACGTAGGCCAATATATTTTCTCTTTTGTTTATAAAAATATAGTCAATTTAAAAGAAGGTTTAAAAGCCTGGCCACTATTTTACATGTTTTTACAGAAATTTACAATTCTTACATTTTTATAAATCTATTCAGTTTTGAAGTGACCTTGAAGGAACTTTAAATTGGACAAAAAACAAATTTTTAAAAACGGCACCCCGCAAAAAATTATAAATTGCTTTCTGGCTGTTTACTGTCCCTTTAAGTGTTTCACAAGAATTAATGCAAAATGGACTAAATGAAATTAAAAATTATATTTTTTCCACTAAAATGTTGCTAACATCCTAACAGGCCACTATAGCTTTCTGACCATAACTTGACCTTGAATTGTTGTGGCAACTAGAGATAGGTTAACCTGAACGGTAAAGTTTGGGGTTCGTAGTAGACAGTTAGTATCCGAGCACGGACCCCAACCATGGTATTCTCCTGGAAGGCTATGTTACTGTTTGGGTTCGGTAACCAATCAAAGCTTTTTGAAAGGCTGTAGCGCAGTCAAACAACATGTTTTTCTTGTGTGGGCACTAGCGTCTCCATCACAGCCAAGTCAACTATTGACATGGCTGTGACTGGCCGGAGCACTATGTAAAAAAAAAAGACTTGGTGTCCCCTCTATTCTTGATAACAGATACAAGTAAAGCTGAAAGCTGCAGGGCTGCAGCCCTCAGCTGTCAGATTTATCTTGGCTGGTAAAAAATAGAAACGGTCCCCAGGCCGTTATTTTAAATAATTTAAGAAAGTAATTAAAAAACAGAGTGGGATCACCTGTTGTGAACGTTTTGGAGACGACTTCTGAGCTGAAGCTCCCTCTGGTGGTTGCTGAGGGTATTGAACCTATGTTGAATACCAAGAGTCCTACACCTGCAGGTAACGAGTGGTTGTCAGGTGGTACTGACTGGCCTGATATAAGTGAGCTGACCTCCCATGATCCTCGCCGGTGATCAATTGTGCTTCCTGGTCTAGGTTGAAATTCAGCTTGCTTTCCTGCTGTCTGCTGATTGCTTTCAGATAAGTCTCTTTCAGTTTTTTTTCCTGTGGTTTGAATTCCTTGCTTTTTGCTGCATTGCTTTTTGTCTTCAGCCGGATCCCCTTTGGGGGGCTTTGGCTGGTCTCTGTTCGTTTTTTGTATTTGTTAATATACTCAGTTCTTGTGATATTTTACTGCTGGGTAGCTACGTGTCCACACCAGAGTTCTGATATAGGTGGTCGAGACCGTGTGGTCTCAGTGTTTTTGGATTCAGAAGTAATGGAGTTTTTCCTAGGTTTTTTCTGGGTTGCAGACAGTATTCTCTCCTGTGCTGTCCTATCTAGACAGTTTTGGGCCCAAGCATTTGCTCAATCTATTTTCTGTCTGTGTTCGTATTTTCAACTTGTTGTCACGCTGTTACTGCATACAGGAGGTCCGGGGTCTATGCTGACCCTAAGCTGGGGTCCTGACTAATCCCTCTACCTGGAGGTACTGTTGATGGTACAGAGGTCCAGGCCGCCAGCGTAACCCTATCTCCTGCAAATCCCTGACCTTCAGTAATGTAGTCCTGAGAAGGACCCCGATCACAACCACAGGGGACTGGAAGGTATATGCCTAAACACAGTAATAGACGAACGAGACAGTACAAGGGGTAAACTAAAATCCACCTTGCATACAAAACTCACACCACAAAAACAGAGGGAACACCAACGGGTACGGAGATAAATGATAAAGCGAGGAGGGGACAAAACCACACCAGGTACTCTTCACTTCAGACTTCACAATACCACGATCCGCTCTGCCGGTCTGTATGAATGCTTTCACCGACACATTCCTAGCAGACTGGCAGGTATTTGAAGGAATCTCATTACTGCAGAATTAACTGCAGCTGGGCGAGGCCAGGCCTCGTCTAGCACAGAGAGTGAGAGAATTAACTCCCTCACTGCCGAAAAACACCAAGCACCAAAAACTCAGCTGCGCGAAGTCAGATTGTGTAATCGCGACGATCTTCGTGGCGACACACCCGTGACAGTACTCCCCCTTCTACGAGGGGCCTCTGGACCCTCAGAGCCAGGTTTGTCCGGGTGAGTCGTGTGGAAGGCCCGAATTAATCGGTCTGCGTTAATATCCCACACAGGAACTCACGTCCTCTCCTCAGGACCATACCCCCTCCAATGAACCAGGTACTGAAGGGACCGGCGGTTAAGACGTGAATCGATGATTTTCGACACCTGAAACTCCAAGTTACCATTGATCACCACAGGAGGAGGAGGTAAAGGTGACAGTATCACCGGCGCCACATACCTCTTAAGCAAAGATCTGTGGAACACGTTGTGAATTTTAAACGTAGGGGGGAGGTCAAGACGGAATGCCACCGGATTAATTATAGAACTGATCCTGTATGGCCCGATGAACCTGGGACCCAGTTTCCAAGAGGGAACCTTGAGTTTTATATTTTTGGTAGACAACCATACCCGATCGTTCACACATAGGTCCGGACCAGACACTCTCCTCCTGTCAGCCATACGTTTGTATCGGTTCCCCATAGTACTAAGATTGTTCAGCACTCCTCTCCACACTGAAGCAAGTGATGACGAAAATCGTTCTTCCTCAGGAACCCCCGAAGAGCCCCCCCCTACTGAAAGTACAAAACTGGGGGTGAAAACCATATGCCCCAAAAAACGGGGACTTACCAGTGGACTCGCTCCGCCTATTGTTAAGAGCAAACTCTGCCAGAGGTAAGAAAGAAGCCCAGTCCTCCTGGTTCTCTGACACAAAACACCGGAGATATGTCTCCAAACTCTGGTTCAGACGTTCTGTCTGACCATTGGTCTGCGGATGAAAAGCCGATGAAAACGACAACTGCATCCCCCTCCGTGTATAAAATGCCTTCCAGAATTTGGACACAAACTGACACCCCCGATCCGACACCACATCGCAGGGTACCCCGTGAAGCCTCACAATCTCCCCAATGAACACCTGCGCCAGAGTTTTAGCATTAGGAAGAGCAGGAAGAGCGATAAAATGAGCTATCTTGCTGAATCTGTCCACTACAACAAGTATGACTGTTTTACCCGAAGAAGGCGGGAGGTCCGTAATAAAGTCCATAGACAGATGAGTCCACGGACGCTCCGGGATCTTCAAAGGTAAGAGGGCCCCAGACGGACGGGTATGTGGGGTCTTAGAGCGCGCACAAACCCCACAGGAGCAACAAAAGTTACCACCTCCCTATGTAAGTTAGGCCACCAAAACTGCCGCGAGAGGAGATGCACAGTTGCTTTACTCCCTGGGTGTCCTGCTAAGGCTGAGTTATGGTGTGCCTCAATCACCTTTTGTCGCAAGTGATCCGGAACAAACAGTCTCCCTGGAGGTCCAACAGGGGCGTCCCCCTGAGCCTCCAATACCTCCTTTTCAAGCTCAGAGCATACTGCCGACACCACAACCCCCTCCTGAAGGATCGGAACCGGGTCATCCGTCTTCCCGGCCCCAGGGAAACTACGAGACAAGGCATCCGCCTTTACATTTTTTGACCCAGGATGATATGTGACAACAAAATTAAACCTGGCAAAAAATAACGACCACCTAGCTTGTCTGGGATTCAGACGTTTTGCGGACTCTAAATACAGCAGGTTCTTGTGATCGGTGATGACGTTGACCGGGTGGACTCCCCCCTCCAAAAATGACGCCACTCCTCAAAAGCTAACCTAATGGCCAAGAGCTCCCTATTGCCGACATCATAATTCCTCTCAGCGGACGACAATTTTTTAGAGAAGAAAGCGCACTTACCAGGGGACGAACCCTGTGACAATACTGCTCCCACCCCTACCTCAGAAGCGTCCACCTCCACAATGAACGGCTGTGACGCATCCGGTTGAATGAGTATGGGAGCTGAAGCAAAACATTTTTTCAAGGAGGAAAACGCTTGACAAGCCTTGTCAGACCACCTAGAAAAATCCGTCCCTTTTTTAGTCATGTCTGTGAGAGGTTTAACTATGGACGAGAAATTACGAATAAATTTCCGGTAGTAGTTAGCAAACCCCAGGAAACGTTGTAGTGCCTTAAGATCCTCTGGCAGATCCCACTCAAGAACTGCCCGCACTTTCCCAGGGTCCATACGAAAACCGGACGCTGACACCAGGAAACCTAAAAACTGAAGTTCCTGTACGGCGAACACACACTTTTCCCATTTGGCGTACAGTTTATTATCCCGCAAGATCTGCAACACCTGCCTAACCTGCTCCTGATGAGACACCAGATCCGGTGAGTAAATTAAGATGTCATCCAGATATATGACAACAAACTGTCCCACCAGGCTGCGAAAAATGTCATTAACAAAGTGTTGGAATACCGCCGGGGCATTAGTCAGACCAAATGGCATGACAAGGTTCTCATAATGCCCCTCTGGAGTGTTAAACGCCGTCTTCCATTCATCCCCCTCCTTCATCCTAATCAGATTGTACGCCCCCCTGAAATCCAACTTAGAGAACCATTTGGCGCCCACGATCTGATTGAAGAGATCGGGAATAAGTGGGAGCGGATACGGATTTCGGACCGTAATCCGATTGAGTTCATGGAAATCCAGGCAAGGGCGTAGGCCTCCATCTTTCTTCTTCACAAAGAAGAACCCCGCGGCCACCGGGGAAGATGAAGGTCTAATATGCCCCTTAGCCAGACTCTCTGAAATATAATCCTTCATGGCCTGTCTCTCAGGACCAGAAAGGTTATACAACCTAGATTTTGGTAACTTGGCCCCAGGGAGCAATTTAACAGAACAGTCATACACGCGATGAGGAGGTAGTTCTTGACACCCTTTCTCAGAGAATACATCCTCAAAGTCCACCAGAAATGGAGGTAAGGTCCTAGGAGCGACCGCACCGATGACCGTATTCATGCAGTTTTTATTACAGAATTCACTCCATTGGCTTATCTCTCTGGATTGCCAATTAATAACCGGGTTATGCTTAGTTAACCAAGGAAGGCCCAGCACTATAGGAGTGGGAAGACCCTCCAACATGTAACACGACAACAGTTCTTTATGTATCGCCCCCACTTGAAGATCTATGTTATGCACTGCTTGCAAAAAACTACCCTGACCGAGAGGTCTGGCGTCGATCGAGAATATGGGGATGGGTTTAGCCAATACACTCAGTCGCATACCTTGAACCCGGGCAAAGCGAGCATCCACCAGATTAGCCCCGACCCCACTATCCAGAAGAACAGATATCCTCTCAGTTCTCAGTTCTCGCACCCACCACCACCTCCGCCGGCAAGAGGAATTGAGACGGACCTAGGGACGAAATACCTACTCCCAGATTGCCGTCCACCACACAACCTGGGATCAATAGTTTTCTGGTGACTTCTCACTCTGCAAAGGATGGGATGGACACCCCCCAATAAAATGTCCCTTTCTCCCGCAGAAGAAACACCTTCCTGTCTTGTGGCGCACTGCCGATCCCCTCCCCCGGAATGATGTCCCTCCTAACTGCATCGGCTCTTCTGGACTGACCAGGGGAACCTCCATATAAGGGGCCCTAGTAAAGGTGGAGTCATCACAGGGGGCGGAGTTAGCCCGCAGCTCTCCCGAAGCCGCCTGTCAATGCGAATAGCAAGGGCCATAGTGGCTTCCAGTGACGTGGGAGGGTCATACTGTGCCAGCACATCCTTTAATTTGTCAGATAAACCTTGACAAAACTGGCTCCTAAGAGCCGGGTCATTCCACTGGGTGTCCGTGGCCCACCTACGGAACTCCGAACAGAATTCCTCCGCCGGACGATCTCCCTGCTGTATCTTACGTAACTTAGATTCAGCAAGGGAGACCCGATCCGGGTCATCATATACAAGACCCAGAGCTGCGAAAAACCTATCCACTGACTGGAGAGCCGGGGAGCCCGGGGGGAGAGAGAACGCCCAGGATTGGGGATCCCCTTGTAGGAGCGAGATGACAATCCCCACCCTTTGTTCTTCACTCCCAGATTACCGAGGTTGCAGCCGAAAGTACAATTTACATGCCTCCCGGAAAGCAAAAAACTTGTCCCGCCCCCCAGTGAACCTGTCAGGGAGAGCTACTTTAGGTTCTGGACCGGCTTGCTCCAGGGGTACAAAACCTTGGACTTAACGTCCGCCAGCTCCATGGACAAACTCTGCAACTGCCGAGCTAGACTGGCTACTGGATCCATGGTAGCTGGAGAAAATCTTTAGTGGGTCGGTGAAAATGTCACGCTGTTACTGCATACGGAGGTCCGGGGTCTATGCTGACCCTAAGCTGGGGTCCTGACTAATCCCTCTACCTGGAGGTACTGTTGATGGTACAGAGGTCCAGGCCGCCAGCATAACCCTATCTCCTGCAAATCCCTGACCTTCAGTAATCTAGTCCTGAGAATGACCCCGATCACAACCACAGGGGACTGGAAGGTATATGCCTAAACACAGTAATAGACGAACGAGACAGTACAAGGGGTAAACTAAAATCCACCTTGCATACAAAACTCACACCACAAAAGCAGAGGGAATACCAACGGGTACGGAGATAAATGATAAAGCGAGGAGGGGACAAAACCACACCAGGTACTCTTCACTTCAGACTTCACAATACCACGATCCGCTCTGCTGGTCTGCATGAATGCTTTCACCGACACATTCCTAGCAGACTGGCAGGTATTTGAAGGAATCTCATTACTGCAGAATTAACTGCAGCTGGGCGAGGCCAGGCCTCGTCTAGCACAGAGAGTGAGAGAATTAACTCCCTCACTGCCGAAAAACACCAAGCACCAAAAACTCAGCTGCGCGAAGTCAGATTGTGTAATCGCGACGATCTTTGTGGCGACACACCCGTGACACTTGTCTAACCGCCATTATATGTTTGGGGGCTTCCTACTCTTTTGGGGTCTACTCCAGGGCAGTTAGCCTTCCTCTTTCCATCTTCACGGATAGCTATCTCTCCGGCTGTGCCGAGGCGTCTAGGACCACCGTAGGTACGCTCCACGGCTGCTTCTAGTTGTGCGGTTAGTTTAGGTGTCTGCAACCTATTAGTTTCCAACCTCTCTGGTGTTAGGCTGCTTATGCGTTTTTTTGCTCCTGCCTCCTCAGCTACCAAAAAATAACTGAATCACCAGCCATACAGGAGGAATTTTTTTCCCAATGGATGTCAAGCATTTGTCCGATCTTGCTGCTGAAGTTCGGAGTATAGCTATCTATCTTGCTGGGTTGCCAGCTATGGAACCTAGGATCCCTCTGCCGGATTTATTTTTGGGGGATCGGTCTAAGTTTTTGAATTTTAAAAATAACTGTAAGTTGTTTTTTGCTTTGAAGCCTAAATCCTCAGGGAACACAATGCAGCAGGTTCAAATTGTCATCTCCCTGTTGCGCGGTGACCCTCAGGATTGGACTTTTTCCCTGACACCTGGGATCCTGTTTTGAATGATGTTGATGTGTTTTTTCAGGCTCTGGGGTTATTGTACGATGAACCTAATGTTACTGATCAAGCTGAAAAAACCTTGTTGGCATTGAATCAGGGTCATGAAGCCGCTGAGCTGTATTGTCAGAAATTCAGAAAGTGGGCAGTCCTTACTAAATGAAATGATGATGCTCTGGCAGCTCCTTTTCGGAAGGGTCTGGCAGAGACTGTAAAGGATGTTATGGTGGGATTCCCTGTCCCCTCTGGTCTCAATGACTCTATGTCATTAGCTATTCAAGTTGACAGATGTCTGCGTGAGCGTAGAAATATGCGTGAGATTGTGATGCCTTGCGGGCCAGCCCCTGAGCCCATGCAGTGTGATGGAGTGACTTCTGGGGCACAGTGTCATGAATTTCGTAAGCGTAATAAGTTGTGCTACTATTGTGGTGACGCTTCTCATGCTATTTCCGTCTGCCCCAAGCGGGGAAGACGTTTTGCGCGCTCAGTTGTTTTGGGTAGTGTTCAGACTAAATTTCTGTTGACTGTTACCTTGATTTGCTCCATGTCCATATTTTCAGCTCAGGCTTTTGTTAATTCAGGGGCAGTATATTATATAATCAGCAAGGTAGAAGTAAAGAATAAAATTTACCTTTTATTAAATTCCTTTTAAAAAAAGAACCATCAGTTCTCATATATCATATAATCATTAAAAAGCGCAATTCACACACCTATATAATCACCACTTTTGTGAAAATCAAAACAATATGTGAGGAATATTGATCCCAACAGTTCCCTATCAAGAAAAATATTCACAAGTACAATGCAAAGGTAGCAGGTCAAATATACTAAATACTTGCAGTCATAAATTAATCAATTGGTCCAGATAAATCAAAAGACCATTTCTAGTGTCATTTGCATATGTAATTTCATATGTCAGATGTTTTAAACACTTATAATGTGCAGAAACAGCAAGAGAAATACATTTACAATAATTGCCATAGTAAATGATTAGGTACTAAAGACCATAATGGATTGTATGGTTGTGCAAATATTATCACTCAAATGCACCTATTATAATATACCATATATCATCCTTAATACAAGAAAGAAGGAACGATTTCACCACTTAATAATATCCACTGCTTGTCATCAGATGGGGGAAGGTCCTTTTAACAATACCATACATTACCCCTGACATTGTGAAATTATGTGGCTAAGAAAGCTGAAATACCCCCGACGCGTTTCTCTGGCTCGTTCATCAGGGGAGAGTTTGCCATGTCATGTCAGCTTCTTCACAATCTGGTCACCCGTCACACTTGCAGCATCTTGTCAGGCGGGTGCGCGCATAGAGACCACGTGGGTTCTTAAATAGAATGCCAGGGTGATCAGTGGATGACGTCACATCCGGTGCGCCGTCTCTTTGGACCGCAAGGCTGGAACGCAAACGTCATGATATGAGCCACCTTAACAAACAGGAAGTGTTCAAAGCGTCACCTGACCTGCTGAGTGGTATCACATGATGGATATCACAGCGATCGCTGGATACAGAAGATTTAAACCACCTCCACAAACGGGAGGTTTACAAGGCGTCATCTGACCTGCTGAGTAACATCACTTGATAGACTACAGCGTTATGCGTCGCTACATAAAAAAATAAAAAAGTTTCCCATTAAGATGCATCATGTTATTATTATCTTTATACTGATAATTTATATAGTCATTGGTGTAACAGTTAAGGGGTTATCACATATATTCAAATAGTCATCCTGATATCTTTCTTTCTTTCTTTTATCCTTTTCCATTCCCCAGAAGTATCGTTAGGAATATGAAAGTCTCATCTCTATCTATAATTCCACCTTAAATTCTCTTCATGGGGCCTTACACTCAAAAAAGAAAGGGGGGTTAATTGCGATATATAATAGTGCAAATCCCCAGTATTGCCAATAACTCTAATTTTTGATCAAAAAAGACTCAATGTGATCATCTCAAGAGAGAAACCCAATTTCAATCACCATATCTATTAGGCACAAAACAGATGCACTAATAAGGAGAAAATAATATTAATTAACAAAAATCCAGAAAAGGGGGTGATTACAGTAATATGAAAAAACAATTCTTATATTAATCCCATTTTTTCAACCATTATAACCCTATTTAATGGTAAGGAACAAAATCTATAAAATCAATGACCCTACAATAATTTTTAGGGCACAAAACCTTTAAGGGAGCATTGGTAGTAAAAAGAAAAAGGGGGATAACAACATTGGTAATCAATTCTCCTATTCTAGAGGACAAGGGAGACCGGGCTCAGAGGGGGAAACAAAAAACAAATAGACAGAAAAACCTAAGCTTCCCTATGAAAGTCTAGAATACCCTACCTATCCGCGGAGGTTGGCACCCTAAGAAGATACGATTTTGGCGCCCCCGCTCATCGACGGCTGACCCTATAAGGCCCTACAAGGCCCTGTTGCATATTCTGGACTAAGTGTAGGAAAAAGAATTTTACAACAAATAGGAAAGGAAAGGTGAAAATGAACAAGGGGTAAAGGGAGGCGGTATGTGTGGGGGAAGAGGAGTCTCCAAAGAGCAAGATTTAATAACCAATTTTAGACAAAACAATTAAAGGTCAAAATTTCATTAAGACCAGACGGTTGCTGTGTCTTTAATCTAAAAATCCATCTTGTTTCACTTTGCAGAATTCTCCTATCCCAATTTCCGCCTCTCTTTGGTGCTCCTATTTTATCAATTCCGATAAATTTGAGACCCGTTGTTTTCCCTCATGTTGACTAACCATATGTCTGGCTAGAGGTGTATCTCTCTTTAGCGTTATATCACGCAAATGTTCACCTATTCTCCTTCTAAATTCTCGGATAGTCTTTCCCACATATTCAAGATTGCAGGGACAGGTCGCCTTGTAGATTACACCCTTGGTGCGGCAGTTAATGAAGTGACGAATGTCATAATTGCGATTAGTAACGTTGCTTCTAAACGATCCTCCTGTAGACAATACTGGACACGCAACACAACCACTACATCTGTAGCTACCCTTCAGCTTGTTCGCCAGCCATGTTTCACTTCTGGGAGGATTAAAATGGCTATGTACAACTCTATCCCTATAGATCTCCCTTTCAAAAAGGTGATTTTGGGGTAATCTCCAACCAGGTCTCCAATGTCCTCATCCATCTGTAAAATTGACCAATGTTTCTGGAGAATAGATCTTACTTGTTGTGCTCCAGAATTAAATGTAGTAATAAAACGACATGTGGGAGGGTAATTTTTGGGTTGCTTTACATTTGATAATTGTGTCCTGTCCAAAGTCCTAGTATCATTGTATGCTTTACGTAGGACCCCATCCGGGTATCCCCTATTCAAAAATCGCAATCTTAAATCGGCTGCCTGATCTAAATAATCTGATTCCGAGGAACAGTTTTGTCGTACCCGCATATATTGTCCTTTTGGGATCCCCTTCTTCAGAGGGGTGGGATGATGACTATCCCATCTGAGAAGGGCATTTGTTGATATAGGTTTTCTGAATATTTTTGTGTCAATGTTTCCAACATCAGTCTTTCTAATATTGATATCCAAAAATGGTAACTCATACTGGTGATATTCAAAAGTAAAGGAAAGACCCAATTGATTGACATTCAATTTTGTGACGAAATTCTCTAGTTCCGGAATGCTCCCATTCCACACCAGAAAAACGTCATCAATATATCTTGACCAAAAATTTATTTTTTCCAAATCATCAGTGTAAATGTCACTAAACACTATAGTTTCTTCCCACCAGCCCAGGAGCAAGTTAGCATATGAAGGCGCACATGGGCTACCCATGGCTGTGCCCCTGAGCTGGTGGTAGAGATTGTTGTTAAAGAGGAAAACATTTTTGGTCAGACAGAATTCCAAGAGTCTAAGTACAAAGACATTATGGTCAAAGCATTGTTGACCTCTCCTTTTAAGATAATAATCCACTGCCTTCAAACCATCTGTGTGATTGATGGAAGAATACAATGCCTCTACATCAATACTACACAAAATCGATTCAGTCTCTATATTAAGGCCATCTAATTTTCTCAAAAGATCAGTTGTATCCCTGGTATAAGAGTTCAAAGATGTGACAAATGGTTTCAAGATCTCATCCAGATAAATTCCAATATGATGAGTCAAGCTGTCAATTCCGGAAACTATCGGTCTCCCTTTGAGTGGTGACAATCCTTTATGGACTTTTGGGAGACAATAAAATGTTGCCATAACCGGAAATGAAGGATAGAGGAAGTCATATTCGTTCTTATCAATTAAAAACTTCTCAATACCATCATTCAATATTTCCTTAAGCTGTTTAAGAAACTCATTTGTTGGATTGCTAGACAGTTTCTCATAGAAAATCACATCATTCAGGATTTTTTGACACATCTCCTGGTAGTCCACATGATCCATTACTACCGTATTACCACTCTTATCTGAGGGCTTTATCACAATACTCAAACTCTTTTCCAGGCCATTTAGAGCTTC
This sequence comes from Oophaga sylvatica, assembly GCA_033576555.1. Taxonomy (NCBI): domain Eukaryota; kingdom Metazoa; phylum Chordata; class Amphibia; order Anura; family Dendrobatidae; genus Oophaga; species Oophaga sylvatica. The sequence goes on from JARQOD010000006.1 coordinate 346,041,017, forward strand.
CATTTCTGTTTTCGATAAATTATACCGTGTTTTAGCCCTTGTGCTCAAAGCTTCCAATTCCTTTGTAACCAACTCTAAAAAAACATCGACTGAAGATTTATCACCTGATGGTGGGGGCATTCTTATACTTTTTGGTTTAAGTTGGGTAAAAGGACCTTCTCCTGAAAATTCCGGGGAAGGGTCCGCCAAACCATAGAGTAATCTAATGTCCGGTAAAAGTGACTCTGGAACTCTCAAATCCTCACTTGTACGTTTATCCTCCTTAATAAAATGTTTTTTTCCATTTAAGTTTACGGACGAACAAATGTAAGTCCTTAATACTTTCAAATGCCTGAAAATCTGATGTTGGTACAAAATTCAAACCCTTATTCAAAACCTGAACCTCCATTTCTGAAAGAGGTCTTGACGAAAGGTTATAAATTTTGGTGGCTTGTATGTCAGTTAGTTGTTGGAACCCGGTCTGTTTCTCAGGAAATAACCCTGATCTATAGCTATAAACCTGATGGATTTTGATTTTGCCAAACATTGTGGTTTTCTTATGATACCCCTGTGGAAGTCTATTCCTTTGCTGGGCATTGATTCTACCCCCTTGGTGGAGAATAAACCCCAGTTTTCTACCCAGGTGATAATGCGGGTTGACCCGGACCACCAAGAGAATTGCAAATTTTTGGTGTTACATAATTTACATGACATTGCTGTACAGGGTTTTCCTTGGTTACAGACTCACAATCCTGTTTTGGATTGGAAGTCTGTGTCTGTGACCAGTTGGGGTTGTCAATGTGTTCGTGCTGACACTCCTGTTTTTTCTGCCCCCCCCAGTCTCAAGATGTTTTTTCTCCCTCCCCCCAGTCTCAAGATGTTACTGACTATTTGACAGATTTTTCTGATGTGTTTAGTGAGAGTAAGTCTGCATCCTTACCTCCTCATAGGAGTTATGGTTGTAAATTTCCCAAGGGTCAGCTCTTTAATTTATCTATACCTGAGCATGAGGCTATGCGATCTTATATCAAAGAGTCTTTAGAGGAAGGTCATATCAGACCATCCTCTTCACCCTTGGGCGCCGGCTTTTTCTTTGTGGCCAAGAAGGATGTCTCATTGAGGCCGTATATTGATTATCGTCTCCTGAATAAGATCACTGTTAAATATCAATATCAGTTACCCTTGATTTCTGACCTATTTTCCAGAGTGAAGGGTGCTTGTTGGTTTACCAAGCTTAACCTCAGGGGGGTGTATAATCTTATTCGCATCAAACACGGAGATGAATAGAAGATGGCGTTTAATACCCCAGAGGGGCATTTTGAGTAGCTAGTGATACCTTTTGGGCTCACTAATGCCCCTTCAGTCTTCCAATCCTTTATGAATGATATTTTCCCTGATTTCGTGGATAAATTTCTGATCGTTTATTTGGACGATATCTTGATTTTTTCCAATGACTGGGATTCTCATGTGGAACATGTTCGGACTGTATTTCGGATTTTGAGAGAAAACTCATTGTATGCGAAGGGATCAAAATGTCTTTTTGGCGTACAGAAGGTTTCATTTCTGGGATTAATTTTGTCTCCGTCTGTGTTATGTTACGGTAGCTGAGGAGTGCAGGCAAAAAAGGAAATACACCAGAGCAGTTGGAATCTATGAGATTGCAGTACCCTGACTAACCACCACAACTAGAGGCAGCCGTGGAGCGTTCCTACGATGGTCCTAGACGCCTCGTCACAGCCTGAGAAACTAACTACACCTAAAGATAGAAATAGGAAAGCTATCTGCCCCGGAGCAGAACCCCAAAGATAATAGAAAGCCCCCAAACATGTAATGGCGGTTAGACAAGAGGAAATACTGACACAGAAAGAAAATAGTATGAGCAAACGCTGGGGCCCAAACTATCTAAATAGAAAAGGACAGGAAGGGTACTTACTGCAATCCCAGAAAACCCTGAAAAACACCAACTCTACTAATTTCAAAATCACCTGAGATCACACGACCTCTACCACCTAAATTAGTTCTCTGGTGTAACAAAAACAGCAGCCACTGAAAAAACTGCAAAAAGCAAAAGTACAAAACACAGTGGCTGGACTAAACTGAGAGGGCAAAAGCCCCCGGAGGGGACCCAGAAGGCCCCCACAGAAGTGCAGGACAAAATGCAAAAATATAGCAAAAACACAAAATAAGAAATTGTCTTATCTGATAGCAGGAGATGCAGACACGACACAGCAGGCTACAAGGGAAACTGGAAAGAAGGATTCAGACCAGAACAATTGATCACCGGCAACCCTGATGGGAAAATGATTCCCTTAAATAAGACCAATCAGTAACACCTGATTTCCAATCCTCACTAGTACCGCTTGTAACCACCAGAGGGAGCCTCTGCTCAGAACTCATCTCAAACCCATTCACAACAGTACCCCCCCCTTGAGGAGGGGTCACCGAACCCTCATTTGAGCAACCAGGTCGGTCAGGATGAGTTCTATGATATGCACGGATAAGTCTCCTAGCATGGATGTCCGAAGCAAACACCCAAGAATTATCTTCCTGACCATAACCTCTCCATTTAACCAAATACTGGAGTCTTCGTCTAGAAAAACGAGAATCCAATATTTTCTCAACCACATACTCCAGATTGCCCTCAACCAAAACAGGGTCAGGAGGCACAGCAGCAGGAACCACTGGCTCAACAAACCTCTTCAACAAGGACTTGTGGAACACGTTATGGATCTTAAATGTCCCTGGAAGAAGCAAACGAAAAGAAACAGGATTAATAATCTCCATGATCTTATAAGGTCCAATGAACCTAGGCTTAAATTTAGGAGATGCTACTCTCATAGGAATATTCTTTGAGGACAACCAGACCAAGTCCCCCACTTTAAACCGAGGACCATCAGTCCTATGCCGGTTAGCAAACCGCTGGGCCTTCTCCTGAGAGAGGGACAACCTCTCCACTACCTGGTCCCAAATCTGCTGCATACGCTCAACAACAGAGTCAACACCTGGACAGACAGAAGCCTCCGTCTGTCCTGAAGAAAATCGAGGGTGAAACCCAGAATTACAGAAAAACGGAGACATCAAAGTGGCAGAGCTAGCCCTATTATTAAGAGCAAACTCAGCCAAAGGCAAAAAAGAGACCCAGTCATCCTGATCAGCAGACACAAAGCATCTTAGATAAGTCTCCAATGTCTGGTTTGTTCTCTCAGTTTGACCATTGGTCTGAGGATGAAATGCCGAGGAGAAAGACAATTGAACACCCAGTTCAGAACAAAAAGTCCTCCAAAATCTGGAAACAAACTGGACTCCTCTGTCAGACACAATGTTCTCAGGAATGCCGTGTAAACGAACCACGTGCTGAAGGAACAACGGCACCAATTCAGAGGAGGAAGGCAACTTAGGTAATGGCACAAGATGTATCATTTTGGAAAACCTATCACAAATTACCCAGATGGTGGTCATTCTCTGAGAAACAGGAAGATCGGAAATGAAATCCATAGAGATATGGGTCCATGGTCTCTTGGGCACAGGCAATGGCATCAACAAACCACTAGAGCGAGAGCAAGGCTTGGAGCGAGAGCAAGTCCCGCAGGACTGCACAAATTCCCTGACATCGCGAGACAAGGTAGGCCACCAAAAGGACCGACTAACCAAGTCTCTGGTACCAAAAATTCCGGGATGCCCAGCCAATGCGGAACAATGAATCTCAGACATCACACTCTTTTTCCATTGGTCCGGGACAAACAATTTTCCAACAGGGCAGCGCTCGGGCCTATCCTCCTGACACCCCTCCAGAGCAAGTCTCAAATTAGGCGAGATGGCGGAAAGAACTACACCCTCCTTCAAAATAACAGAGGGATCAGATAGCTCAGGAGAGTCCGCAAGGAAACTCCTCGAGAGGGCATCCGCCTTAACATTCTTAGTGCCAGGAAGAAAGGAAACCACAAAATTAAAACGTGTGAAAAACAAGGCCCACCTGGCCTGTCTAGGATTGAGTCGCTTGGCAGATTCCAGATAGACCAGATTCTTATGGTCCGTAAGGACCACCACCTGATGTTTGGCTCCCTCCAGCCAATGTCTCCACTCTTCAAAAGCCCACTTCATGGCCAATAACTCCCGATTACCCACGTCATAATTACGTTCAGTAGGAGAAAATTTTCGAGAGAAAAAGGCACAAGGGTTACTTTTAGAGGTCTCTGGATCTTTCTGGGACAAAACGGCACCTGCCCCAATTTCAGAGGCATCAACCTCCACCTGAAATGGCAGAGAAACATCAGGCTGCCGTAGAACAGGAGCAGAAGTGAATCTCTGCTTAAGTTCCTGAAACGCAGAGACTGCCTCAGGAGGCCAATTCACCACATCAGAACCCTTTCTGGTCAAATCAGTTAATGGTTTAACAATAACAGAGAAATTACCAATAAATTTACGATAAAAATTGGCAAAACCCAAAAATCTCTGAAGAGCCTTTAATGAAGTAGGTTGGACCCAATCACAGATGGCCTGAACCTTGACCGGGTCCATTTCAATAACAGATGGGGACAAAATGAATCCCAGAAATGAGATCCTCTGTACGCCAAAAAGACACTTTGATCCCTTCACATACAGAGCATTCTCTCTCAAAATCTGGAATACAGTTCGAACATGTTTCACATGAGAGTCCCAGTCATTAGAAAAAATCAAGATATCATCCAAATAAACAATCAGAAACTTGTCCACAAAATCCCTGAAAATGTCATTCATGAAGGACTGGAAGACGGAAGGAGCATTAGTGAGCCCAAAGGGCATCACAAGGTACTCAAAATGCCCTTCAGGGGTGTTAAATGCCGTCTTCCATTCATCCCCGTGCTTAATGCGAATAAGGTTATACGCCCCCCTGAGGTCAAGCTTGGTAAACCAAGTAGCGTTTTTCACCCTGGAAAACAGGTCAGAAATCAAGGGTAACGGGTATTGATATTTCACAGTAATATTGTTCAAGAGACGATAATCAATACACGGCCTTAATGAACCATCTTTTTTGGCCACAAAGAAAAAACCGGCACCTAAGGGTGAAGAGGATGGTCTGATATGACCCTTCTCCAATGATTCCTTGATATAAGACCGCATAGCGTCATGTTCAGGTACAGACAAGTTAAAAAGGCGACCCTTAGGGAATTTACTACCTGGCACTAATTCAATAGCGCAGTCATAGCTCCTATGGGGAGGTAAGGATGCAGATTTACTTTCGCTAAACACATCAGAAAAATCAAACAAAAAGTCAGGAACATCCTCAGCCTGGGGGGAGGCAGAAAAAACAGGAGTGTTGGTATTAACACATTGGCAGCCCCAACTGGTTACAGACACAGATTTCCAATCCAAAACAGGATTATGAGACTGTAACCAAGGGAAACCCAGCACGATAATGTCATGCAGATTATATAGAACCAAAAATTTGCAGCACTCCTGGTGATCAGGTTCAACCCTCATTATCACCTGAGTAGAAAACTGGGGTTTATTCTCAGCCAAAGGGGTAGAATCGATCCCAGTAGGGGAATAGACTTCTGTAGGGGTATCAAGGGAAATCCACAACGTTTAGCAAAATCATAATCCATCAGGTTAATAGCTGCTCCAGAATCAACGAAAGCCTGAGCAGAAAATGAGGACAGAGAGCATATCAGAGTGACAGTTAATAAAAACTTAGTCTGAACACTACCCAAGACAACTGAGCGTGCAAAACGTCTTCCCCGCTTAGGGCAGACTGAAATAGCATGAGAGGCATCACCACAGTAGAAACATAACCCATTGCGCTTTCGAAACTCATGACGCTGTGCCCCAGACACCACTCCATCACACTGCATGGGCTCAGCAGCTGGCTCACAAGGCAACACCACTCCACGCATACTTCTCCGCTCACGCAAACGTCTGTCAATTTGAATCGCTAATGACATAGAATCATTGAGACCAGAGGGGACAGGGAATCCCACCATAACATCCTTTACATTATCCGACAGACCCTTCCGGAAAAGGGCCGCCAAAGCGTCGTCATTCCATTTGGTCAGGACTGCCCACCTACGGAATCTCTGACAGTATAACTCAGCGTCATCAAGCCCTGATTTAATGCCAACAAGGCTTTTTCAGCTTGATCAGTGACATTAGGCTCATCGTACAATAACCCCAAAGCCTGAAAAAATGCATCAACATCACTCAAAACAGGATCCCCAGGTGTGAGGGAAAAAGCCCAATCCTGAGGATCGCCGCGCAGGAGAGAGATGACAATTTGAACCTGCTGCGCTGCGTTTCCTGAGGACTTAGATTTTAAGGCAAGAAACAATTTACAATTATTTTTGAAATTCTGAAACTTAGCTCGATCCCCTGAAAACAAATCTGGCATGGGGATCCTAGGTTCCACAACAGGCAACCTAGCAAGATATGCAGCAATACTCCGAACCTCAGCGGCAAGCTGATCCACACGGCCAGACAACTGTGCAAACTCCATTGGGAGAAAAGATCCTCCCCAGCACCCAGAGATACAGAGGGAAAAAAAAAAAAAATGCAACAAACAGAAAAATATCTCTGACAACTTTTCTTCCTTCAAAATATTTTTTCCCTTCTGTGAGTACCATACAATTTTTATGGCCGGTGATACTGTTATGTTACGGTAGCTGAGGAGTGCAGGCAAAAAAGGAAATACACCAGAGCAGTTGGAATCTATGAGATTGCAGTACCCTGACTAACCACCACAACTAGAGGCAGCCGTGGAGCGTTCCTACGATGGTCCTAGACGCCTCGTCACAGCCTGAGAAACTAACTACACCTAAAGATAGAAATAGGAAAGCTATCTGCCCCGGAGCAGAACCCCAAAGATAATAGAAAGCCCCCAAACATGTAATGGCGGTTAGACAAGAGGAAATACTGACACAGAAAGAAAATAGTATGAGCAAACGCTGGGGCCCAAACTATCTAAATAGAAAAGGACAGGAAGGGTACTTACTGCAATCCCAGAAAACCCTGAAAAACACCAACTCTACTAATTTCAAAATCACCTGAGATCACACGACCTCTACCACCTAAATTAGTTCTCTGGTGTAACAAAAACAGCAGCCACTGAAAAAACTGCAAAAAGCAAAAGTACAAAACACAGTGGCTGGACTAAACTGAGAGGGCAAAAGCCCCGGAGGGGACCCAGAAGGCCCCCACAGAAGTGCAGGACAAAATGCAAAAATATAGCAAAAACACAAATAAGAAATTGTCTTATCTGATAGCAGGAGATGCAGACACGACACAGCAGGCTACAAGGGAAACTGGAAAGAAGGATTCAGACCAGAACAATTGATCACCGGCAACCCTGATGGGAAAATGATTCCCTTAAATAAGACCAATCAGTAACACCTGATTCCCAATCCTCACTAGTACCGCTTGTAACCACCAGAGGGAGCCTCTGCTCAGAACTCATCTCAAACCCATTCACAACACGTCTGTTATTGAAATGGACCCGGTCAAAGTTCAGGCCATTTGTGATTGGGTTCAACTCACTACATTGAAGGCTCTTCAGAGATTTTTGGGTTTTGCTTATTTTTATCGTAAATTTATAGCTAATTTCTCTGGTATTGTGAAGCCACTGACTGATTTGACCAAGAAGGGTTCTGATGTAGTGAATTGGTCTCCTGAGGCAGATTCTGCATTTCAGGAGCTTAAAGGGAATCTGTCACCCTAAATTGGCGGGATATTTAAATGACGGCAGTCAGGTAAGATGGGCGGTGTTTTGGGTACTTGCCTTAACATGTTGTTCGCCGCTGTCTCCATTATTTCTGGGAATTGTAGTAGTTGCCATCCATATAACATGTCTGCGCATTGCAATCTGCGGGCAAAGCATACTGCGCGTGCGCAATTCAAGATTGCAATGCACAGGCGTGTTATATGGAGGGCAACGACTACAATTCCCAGAAATACTGGAGACAGCGGCAAACAACATGTTAAGGCAAGTACCCAAAACACCGCCCATCTGACCTGACTGCCGTCATTTAAATATCTTGCCAATTTAGGGTGACAGATGTTAGGGTTCGAGTTCCGCTGCTGCACAAGGGGAGTTTCGAACCAGCCCCGCTGGGGTCTCCCATTCATCTCCGGCCGCAGTGGAGCCTGCTCTGCAGAGACGTCGGTCCAAGCGTCTTGCCCACTCCAGTACTGTGCAGTGACTTGCTGCTGCCTTTCCTGGATCTGCTATTATAGCCAGTGCTGGAGCAGACGTCTTTGGGACAAAGTCCTGCGTTTTCCCTTCTGAGCATGCCCAGAGTGAGATCTCTCATTGGAGATCAGGGGTCACATGCTCAGGTACTGCAGCAGCTCCTATTGGTCTGCCAGGAAGGTCCTGTGACTACTGTTGTTCTGGAACAAGCTTCATTGGTCCTTGTTTCTGGCAGGTCCTGTAGCTGTTACTATAAAAGGGTAGCATGGCTGGGCCGCCATGCGCTAATATCAACCATTGTATGCTATGCGCCAGTGTGGTCATGTGTGTGTGTGGTTAGGGACCCGGCTGAAATAAGCCACTAGAATACCAACTTAATCGGTGAGGAGTTTGGTGTGCTAGCTGGTCAGTGTCGGCGTCCTAGATGCCCTAGATTACCGGCATAACCGGTGAGGAGTTTTGATTGCCGTATTCAGGGTCTGGCGTTCAGACGCCATAGATTGCGGGTGACTCCCACGAGGACATTAGCACATGATCACGCTTTATGTACGCTTAGCACTTTACTGTGTACCTGAGAGCCTGACAGGACACAGCACTTTTTCTCAGCGGCACTGTGACGTAACAGGGTTCGCTTTCAACGCTAGACAGCGCCCTAGCGTGTTTTCTTTGCGACTCAGTTGTGTTTAGTGAGTTCGCACACATCGCCATATAGCGCTGCGGCTCTCCTTCTAGCGGCTCTGTGGAGTAACAGAGTTCGCACTTATTGCCACAGCGCGTTACGGCGTTTATGTTGGCGACTCTGCGGGATAACAGAGTTTGCTTCTTACGCCATTTTACTAGCAGCAGGCTCCGCCTGCACGGTGGACCCCGGGCTTTGAAGGCACCTCTCCACATCTTATATTTGGTGCGTTCCGCAGACCCTAACATAATATTAGTGCCAGGGTCTGGCTAGTAAAATGGCGGATGAACAGCATTTACAGCTGTGCATCCAGCAGCTGGAGGGTGGGTTGGCGGCTCTTGAGCGCACAACCTCAGCTGTGGATGTTACCGCAGTCGCTGTTCAGGCTGCTAGCGTAGCTGCAGCCAGTTTGTCCTCTGCCACCTCTGTCCCTACATTGTCCCACCTCCCGCTTCCAGACAAGTTTGCTGGTGACAGCAAGCAATGTCGGGGATTCGTGAGTCAGTGCTCCATACACCTCGAGCTTCTGGCTGCACGTTTCCCCACTGATCGGGCACAAGTGGGCTTTGTGATAGCTCTTCTGTCGGGCAGAGCGTTGGAGTGGGCAACGCCGCTGTGGGAGCGCGACGACCGTGTGGTGCGGAGTGCTTCTCGTTTTCTGGAAGCTCTGAAAAAGGTTTTTCTAGGACCTCAGATCACCCACGATACGGCGCTCAAACTGCTGGCAAGTACCCAGGGATCGGCTTTGGTCAGCCAGTTTGCTGTCCAATTTCGGACTCTGGCCTCGGAATTAGAGTGGCCAGATAAAGTCCTCATTCCCGTGTTCTGGAGAGGACTGGCGGGTCATGTGAAAGACGCCTTGGCTACCAGAGAGATTCCTGCCACACTGGAGAAGATTATCGCTATTTCCACCCGCGTCGACCTCCGTTTCCACGAGCGGAGGCTGGAACGTGGCAGAGGGTTCGGTTGGCTCCAACCTTCACCACCCCTCTGGAGTCGCCCGTTCAGGCGCCCGACCTTCAGGAGGTTGCTCCTGCAGGATCTAAATCTCGGGTCACTCGTCCATCCCCGATTTGTTATATTTGCCAGCAGCAGGGACATTTTGCCAACCGATGTCCACAGCGGCTGAATAAACGGTCGCGCCCAGTAACCGTAGGAACAGGGTCACTGGACGCCATGAGTTTTGCCCCTAAAGTGCTCCTCAAGGGGATAATTACCCACGGTTCTACCACCCTACCCGTCAAGCTGTGTGTGGATTCTGGGGCAGAGGGGAATTTTATGTCATCCTCCTTTGCTTCTCGCCACACCATGCCTTTGGTGTTGCTGGCTGAACCAGTATCGGTACGGGTGTTGAACGGAGCAATTCTGCCCTCACAAATCACCCATCAGTCTGTCCCACTCACCTTGTCTATGTCTCCTTCCCATCAGGAGAATATATCATTTTTTATCCTCCCTGAGGGTATAGATGAGGTTTTGTTGGGTTTACCCTGGCTCCACCACCACTCTCCCCATATTGAGTGGTCTTCAGGGAGAATTCTGGGTTGGGGTAATTTATGTAAAGGCAGATGTATTAGGGACAGCGTGCAGGTCAACACCACTGAGATACCCATAGACCTCTCTCCTCTTCCCAAGGTCTATTGGTCTTATGCCGACGTTTTCTCGAAGAAGGCTGCGGAGACTCTTCCGCCTCATCGCCCCTATGACTGTCCTATCGACCTCTTGCCTGGAGCTGAGCCTCCTAGAGGAAGGGTTTATCCCCTCTATCTTCCTGAGACAGAGGCCATGTCCCAATATATTCAGGAGAACTTGGCAAGGGGATTCATTAGAAAGTCGGTGTCACCAGCAGGAGCGGGGTTCTTCTTTGTGCAGAAGAAGAACGGAGAATTACGTCCGTGCATTGATTATAAGGGTCTCAACGCTATCACCGTGAAAAATAAATATCCTTTGCCGCTAATCTCTGAGCTCTTTGACAGGCTTCGGGGAGCAAGGGTATTTACTAAGTTAGACCTGCGGGGTGCGTATAACCTGATTCGCATCCGTGAGGGGGACGAATGGAAGACGGCATTTAACACCAGGGATGGGCATTATGAATATCTGGTAATGCCCTTTGGGCTCTGTAACGCCCCAGCTGTCTTCCAAGACTTTGTGAATGACATCTTCCGGGATATGTTGACCACCTCGGTGGTAGTCTATCTGGATGACATTCTCATCTTTTCTCCAGATATGGCCTCCCACCGGAGAGATGTCTGCAAGGTCTTCGACCTCTTGCGAGCAAATTCCTTATATGCGAAGTTGGAGAAGTGCATGTTTGAGCAGGAGTCTCTACCTTTCCTGGGCTATATCATCTCCACCCAGGGATTGGCTATGGATCCTACCAAACTACAGGCTGTGATGGATTGGCAAGAACCCCACTCCCTTAAGGCGGTGCAGCGCTTTATGGGGTTCATTAACTACTATCGCCAATTCATTCCCCACTTCTCTACTTTGGTAGCTCCCTTGGTAGCCCTCACCAAGAAGGGAGCTAATCCCAAGTTGTGGTCAGAGGAGGTCACAAAGGCGTTCTCCTCCATCAAGTCGCATTTCGCCAGTTCTCCCATCTTACATCGCCCCGATGTCGATAAACCGTTTATCTTAGAGGTGGATGCCTCTTCTGTTGGTGCTGGAGCAGTCCTCTTTCAAAAGGATGCCCAGGGTCGGAAGCATCCCTGCTTCTTCTTTTCCAAGACCTTTACACCAGCAGAGAGGAATTATTCCATCGGGGACTGGGAGTTACTGGCTATGAAGTTGGCCTTCTCCGAGTGGAGACATCTTCTGGAGGGGGCTCGCTTCCCCTTCCAAGTATTCACGGACCACAAGAACTTGGTGTATTTGCAGACAGCCCAGCTGTCAGGAATCGAACCCAGTGTCTCTTGTCCACCGGCCAGCAGCTCTACCATCTGAGCTATTCTGCTGGCTACAAAGTTCCTTGCTGAACCCAGATACCATTGACTGTTCTTCCTGATCGGCTTCACCCAGTGCTCTCTCGTTTGGCCTCTGATTGCCAATTACACGCCCTATATAAACCTGGCCCTGTGGGTGTGTCATTGCGAGATTATTGTGCTTCCAGCCTTTAGTCAAGCTCTTTCTCCTGCTGTTTCTGCTGCTACAAACACTGCTCTCCTGTGAACTGACCTCGGCCTGCCACCTGACTACGTTATCTGCCTGCTCCTCTGCTACCGAACTGCCTTTCCTGTGTACCGACCTCCGGCTGCCACCTGACTACGTTATCTGCCTGCTCCTCTGCTACAAACACTGCTCTCCTGTGAACTGACCTCGGCCTGCCACCTGACTACGCTACCTGCCTCTGCTTCCCCTAGTGTTTGCAGTAACATCGGCTCCAACCCAGACGGGATCCTGACAGAATAATCTCGCGCCAAAATGGAGTCCGCTGTAAACACCCTGAGGCGGCAAGTTACGGAGCTTCAAAGTTTTTGTACTGATTCTCAAGGAAAATATTCCAAGTTACAAACTGATTTCACGGTGATACAACAGGAAGTAATTGAGCTACAAAAACAACTTCTGGACGTGCGCAATTCAGGGTCCGAATCAAACGCGCGGCTCCCGCTGCCTGCAAAGTTCAGTGGCGATCGCCAGCAGTACCGAGGATTCCTTAATCAATGCCGCATTATACTTCCAGATGCAACCTGCTCCCTTTACCAGTGAGAGGAAGAAAGTTTTTTTCATGATAAATCTCCTGACGGATGAAGCTCTTGCTTGGGCTTCACCTTATGTAGAAAAGGACTATGACCTCCTTAATGACCTGGAAGCCTTCACCGCAGCTATGAATCAAGTTTTTGATGACCCAAACCGCTGTGCCACAGCAGAAACCAAATTACATAATTTGCGCCAAGGACGTCGCTCTGTTGCGGAATATACATCGGAGTTCCGTCGCTGGGTGGCCGACACCACCTGGAATCCAGCGGCCCAGAGAAGTCAATTTCGACGAGGGTTATCAGAACCAGTGAAAGACGAGCTTGCCAGGGTTGAGACCCCTGATCAGTTGGAGGACTTTATTCAACTATGTATCCGGATTGACCAAAGACTTACTGAAAGGAGAAAGGAGAGACTGCGAGCACTTGGGAATAGCCCTGGCTTCTCATTTTTAGCATCAGACCACCAAGAAAAGACGCAAGGCGTGTCTGAACCGATGCAGATCGACGTCATCCGAAGACCACTCTCTGCACAGGAGAAGGAGAGGCGACGTGCAGAACATCTCTGCCTCTATTGTGGGGACCCTGGACACTATGCCATCAACTGTCCTAACAAAGGACTATAGCCTTTACCAACAACAGGTCTGCCAGCAATATGGACCTTTCTCAGCAGTCGGATTCCATCTTGCAGACTATCTCATCAGTAACGCCAGAAATAGACAAAATACATACTACATCATCTCATTTTGTAATCCCCATTCAGGTTGTAATGGGCACCCAAAAATACAATGCTCTGCCCTGTTGGATTCGGGAGCAGGAGGAAATTTTATGGACTTAAAATTTACACGTGACAATAATATTTCCAGTAGGTCCAAATCCACACCAATTGAAATTGAAACTGTGGATGGATCACCTTTGTCTTCTGGACCTGTCACGCATGAGACAATCGAACTGGAGATTTGTATCGAACCGGATCATCATGAAGCTGTCAGTTTCCACCTTATTTCATCTCCGAAATTTCCGGTTATTCTAGGGATCCCCTGGTTTTCAGTCCATAACCCTTCTATCAACTGGGCATCAAGGACCATCACCTTTCCATCTGACTACTGTAAGAATAATTGTCATAAGGAACCCCCTGTTCTCCAACAAGTCCAAATCTCTGAGATTTCGCATGAGAAGGAAGAGAAACTACCACCTCAATATCAGCAGTTCTCTGATGTCTGCAGTAAGAAGAAAGCAGATCAATTACCTCCTCACTGTCCTTACGACTGTCCCATTGAATTGCTGCCAGGAGCAACCATTCCATTTGGACGGATTTACAATCTTTCCGAACCTGAATTGAAGGTATTAAGAAAGTTCCTGGATGAAAATTTAGAGAAAGGCTTTATTCGACCTTCCACATCTCCAGCTGGGGCACCCCTGTTCTTTGTTGAAAAGAAAGACTCCACTCTGCGGCCATGTATTGACTACAGAGAGATGAATAATATCACTGTCAAGAATCGCTACCCGCTGCCCTTGATTCCTGAACTATTTGAGAGACTCCGTTCTGCGAAAATCTTTACGAAGCTGGATCTTAGAGGGGCTTACAACCTCATACGGATTCGCCCAGGAGATGAGTGGAAGACCGCCTTCAGAACGAGATATGGACATTTTGAATCTCTGGTTATGACCTTTGGCCTTAGCAATGCCCCAGTCACCTTTCAACATTTTATTAATGATGTATTTCGAGATTTCTTGGACCAATTCGTTGTGGCTTATCTCGATGACATTCTTATATTTTCAGACACCTTGGAAGAGCATCGCAGGCACGTCCAGTTAGTCCTGGAACGACTACAGGAGAACCATCTTTACATTAAACTTGAAAAATGTGAGTTTGAACAAACCAATATCCAATTTCTGGGATATATTATCTCCCCAGAAGGTCTGAGCATGGATCCCGGCAAAATCAATGCTGTAGTGGACTGGCTTGTTCCAAGAAATTTAAAAGACGTCCAGCGTTTCATAGGATTTGCAAATTTTTACCGAAAATTTATAAAGAACTTTTCACGGATCATACTACCAATTACTACACTAACAAAAAAGACCAAAGCATTTTTCTGGTCTCCGGAGGCACAGGAGTCTTTTGACAAGTTGAAAACTCTTTTTACGTCTGCTCCATTGTTAGTACACCCAAATCCTGAATTGCCATTTACTGTCGAAGTGGACGCCTCGGACTCTGCAGTGGGAGCCATTCTGTCTCAGCGAGTTGGGGACAAGATGCAACTTCACCCATGTGCGTTTCTTTCCCACACCATGTCATCTGCAGAAAAGAACTACGACATCGGTAATAAAGAACTGTTAGCCATTAAAGTTGCCTTCTGCGAGTGGAGACATCTTCTGGAAGGTGCCAATCACCCTGTGACTGTCCTCACGGACCACAAGAATCTTGAATTCCTCCGTACAGCAAAAAGATTGTCTGCAAGACAAGCACGATGGGCCTTATTTTTCTCAAGATTCAATTTTATAATTTCTTACCGGCCTGGTTCAAGAAATGGCAAGGCTGACTCCCTGTCCAGGATGTGTTCGGAACCTCAGGAGAGGTCTAGTAATGACGATACAATTCTAGGCCCTAAAAATTTTTTGGGAATATTGCACTCTAGAGGACTATGTAATAGAATTAAAGATGGATATCAAGAGGACTCTTTCCTTAACCATCCTTCGGAAGACGTCGATCTTTCATTCAAAGAGGGGTTTTGGATGCAGAAACACAAAATATATGTACCTGAATCTTCTCGCCTTGAAGTCCTCAAAAGTGTCCATGATTCTAAACTGGCAGGACATCCTGGAGTTGCAAAAACACAAGACTTACTACTTCGTTTCTTTTGGTGGCCTAATTGTAGGAAGGATGTGAGGAAATATGTTTCAACCTGTTTAACATGCGCACGAAACAAGACCCCACGATCGTCTCCTCTAGGACTCTTGCAACCACTCCCAGTTCCATCCAGGCCTTGGGGATCTATTTCTATGGATTTTATTGTGGAACTACCCCCTTCCAAGCAGATGACCGTCATTCTTGTCATAGTGGACCGACTCACAAAAATGGCCCACTTTATTCCAACTGAAGGAATTCCTACTGCTGAAAAAACTGCAGAACTGATGATCAAAGAGGTATTCAGGTTACATGGAATTCCTGACAACGTGGTGTCTGACAGAGGCGTTCATTTTACGTCAAAATTTTGGAAGAGTTTCTGTACAGCCTTGGGAGTCACGGTGAATCTTTCTACCGCTTTCCATCCTCAGTCCAATGGCCAGACGGAGAGAACGAACCAGACTTTGGAGCAATACCTCCGTTGCTTCATTTCCTATCTTCAGGATGACTGGGTGGACTATTTACCAACAGCAGAGTTTGCCTACAACAACTCCATACATAGCGCTACATCTCAAACCCCATTTTTTGCTAATTATGGAGTACATCCAGTATTTATCCCTAATCTGCCAGTGAACACTCCCATTCCTGCTGTTAATGACAGGCTTGCAAAATTACAGGAATCCCAGAAGGAATTATCAGAGATATTACTCAAGACCCAGGAAGTATATAAGGAAGCAGCAGATAAACATCGGAGAGTGCCCCCTGCTCTTCAGGTTGGAGACAAGGTTTGGCTGTCCACTAAAAACCTTAAGACACATGTGCCATCCTCCAAATTGGGTAAGAAATGCATTGGACCTTTTCAAATTTCTGCAAAAATTAACCAGGTTGCTTTTAGTTTAAAACTTCCCAACAATCTAAAGATTCATCCAGTATTTCACATATCCTTGCTCAAACCCTTCTGTGAAAACCCGTTTCCAGGAAGAATTCAGCCACCTCCTCCACCAGAAAGGATCTGTGGTGAAGAAGAATACATTGTGAATAAGATTCTGGACTCCCGAAAATTCAGAGGTAAACTGCAGTATCTGGTGCAGTGGGAAGGTTATGGACCAGAGGAAAATTCATGGGAACCAAAGGACAATGTCCATGCTCCTGGACTTACAAGAGCCTTCCATCAGAGGTACCCAGATAGGCCAGCTCCTGAGATGTCCAGAGGCCATCCTGGAAGGAGGGGAGTACTGTCAGGAATCGAACCCAGTGTCTCTTGTCCACCGGCCAGCAGCTCTACCATCTGAGCTATTCTGCTGGCTACAAAGTTCCTTGCTGAACCCAGATACCATTGACTGTTCTTCCTGATCGGCTTCACCCAGTGCTCTCTCGTTTGGCCTCTGATTGCCAATTACACGCCCTATATAAACCTGGCCCTGTGGGTGTGTCATTGCGAGATTATTGTGCTTCCAGCCTTTAGTCAAGCTCTTTCTCCTGCTGTTCCTGCTGCTACAAACTCTGCTCTCCTGTGTACCGACCTCCGGCTGCCACCTGACTACGTTATCTGCCTGCTCCTCTGCTACAAACACTGCTCTCCTGTGTACCGACCTCCGGCTGCCACCTGACTACGTTATCTGCCTGCTCCTCTGCTACAAACACTGCTCTCCTGTGAACTGACCTCGGCCTGCCACCTGACTACGCTACCTGCCTCTGCTTCCCCTAGTGTTTGCAGTAACATCGGCTCCAACCCAGACGGGATCCTGACACCAGCGGCTAAATTCCCGTCAGGCTAGATGGTCCTTGTTTTTCTCCCGGTTCCATTTCACCCTCCATTTCCTCTCCGGTGAAAAGAACATTCGCGCAGACGCTCTATCCCGCTCCGTGGTGTCCTCTGAGGAGGTGGAGGAGGAGCCTCGGCTTATTGTCCCCACAGAAAGCCTAAGAATGGTGGCTCCGGTTTCGTTTGAGTCTGTGCCTCCGGGCAAGACTTTTGT
Source organism: Oophaga sylvatica (assembly GCA_033576555.1). Taxonomy (NCBI): domain Eukaryota; kingdom Metazoa; phylum Chordata; class Amphibia; order Anura; family Dendrobatidae; genus Oophaga; species Oophaga sylvatica. The sequence continues at coordinate 346,058,349 of JARQOD010000006.1, forward strand.
GCCCATCAATTTGCGACCGGAAGTACTCTCTTGGGCACATTCGTCCAGGGTGGGTGGACATTTTGGGACAAAAAGGACTTCTGAGTTGCTGGCGAGAACATACTGGTTGCCGCAGATGGCCCGTGGCGTCAGGGAATACGTTCAGGCGTGCGTCTCCTGCGCCAAGAATAAGTCCCCTCGACAACGGCCAGCTGGGTTACTTTTCCCTTTACCGGTGGCAGACAGGCTTTGGGAGATGGTCGAGATGGATTTTGTGGTGGGCTTACCAAAGTCTCGGGGCTGCACCATCATCTGGGTGATAACCGACCACTTCTCCAAAATGGTGCACTTAGTGCCGTTACCACGGTTACCGTCTGCACGGGCCTTGGCAGCATTATTCATTAGGCATATTTTCCGCCTTCACGGTATGCCAGACAAAATTGTCAGTGATCGAGGTCCCCAGTTTGCGTCTCGGTTCTGGAGAGAGCTGTGTCGTTTACTCAGCATTGAGTTGAATCTCTCCTCTGCATACCATCCCGAGACGAATGGGTTGGTAGAGAGGGCCAACCAGACCTTGGTCACATACTTGCGACATTTTGTCTCTGCCAGGCAGGATGACTGGGCATCCTTGCTACCGTGGGCTGAGTTCGCTCTAAATAATGCTGTGGCTGACTCCACCGGACAGACCCCATTCCTCCTGAACTACGGTCAGCATCCGCGGGTACCAGTGCCCATGCCCGTGTCTTCCGCCGATTCCAGGGTGGCAGACTGGGCTGTGGAGGCATGGGACATTTGGGACCGCACACAGGATGCCATTCAGGCCTCCAAAGAGAGGATGAGGTCTTCGGCCGATGCCCATCGGCGCCCCGCTCCTACATTTGCTCCGGGTGACCTAGTGTGGCTTTCTGCCCGAAACATCAGGCTACGTGTAGAGTCCACCAAGTTGGCACCTCGCTTTTTGGGCCCCTTTAAAGTTCTTGAGCAGGTGAACCCGGTGGTTTACCGCCTAGCCCTTCCGCCTCGCCTTGGTATCACTGACACCTTTCACGTGTCCCTCCTGAAACCCGTGGCCATTTCCCGGTTTTCCGAGTCATCTGCCGGGACGTCGGGTTCATCTACCGACGATCATGAGGTGAACGCCATTGTTGGGTACAAGGTGGTACGAGGCAAAAAATTTTATTTGGTGGATTGGAGAGGTTATGGGCCTGAGGATAGGTCCTGGGTGCCTGCCGAGCATGTTCACGCTCCGCAGCTCATCGCTGCCTTTGAGCGCAGCGAGGCCCAATGAAGGGGGGCCCTAGGAGGGGGGGTAATGTTAGGGTTCGAGTTCCCGCTGCTGCACAAGGGGAGTTTCGAACCAGCCCCGCTGCGGTCTCCCATTCATCTCCGGCCGCAGTGGAGCCTGCTCTGCAGAGACGTCGGTCCAAGCGTCTTGCCCACTCCAGTACTGTGCAGTGACTTGCTGCTGCCTTTCCTGGATCTGCTATTATAGCCAGTGCTGGAGCAGACGTCTTTGGGACAAAGTCCTGCGTTTTCCCTTCTGAGCATGCCCAGAGTGAGATCTCTCATTGGAGATCAGGGGTCACATGCTCAGGTACTGCAGCAGCTCCTATTGGTCTGCCAGGAAGGTCCTGTGACTACTGTTGTTCTGGAACAAGCTTCATTGGTCCTTGTTTCTGGCAGGTCCTGTAGCTGTTACTATAAAAGGGTAGCATGGCTGGGCCGCCATGCTCTAATATCAACCATTGTATGCTATGCGCCAGTGTGGTCATGTGTGTGTGTGGTTAGGGACCCGGCTGAAATAAGCCACTAGAATACCGACTTAATCGGTGAGGAGTTTGGTGTGCTAGCTGGTCAGGGTCGGCGTCCTAGATGCCCTAGATTACCGGCATAACCGGTGAGGAGTTTTGATTGCCGTATTCAGGGTCTGGCGTTCAGACGCCATAGATTGCGGGTGAGTCCCGCGAGGACATTAGCACATGATCACGCTTTATGTACGCTTAGCACTTTACTGTGTACCTGAGAGCCTGACAGGACACAGCACTTTTTCTCAGCGGCCCTGTGACGTAACAGGGTTCGCTTTCAACGCTAGACAGCGCCCTAGCGTGTTTTCTTTGCGACTCAGTTGTGTTTAGTGAGTTCGCACACATCGCCATATAGCGCTGCGGCTCTCCTTCTAGCGGCTCTGTGGAGTAACAGAGTTCGCACTTATTGCCACAGCGCGTTACGGCGTTTATGTTGGCGACTCTGCGGGATAAAAGAGTTTGCTTCTTACGCCATTTTACTAGCAGCAGGCTCCGCCTGCACGGTGGACCCCGGGCTGCGAACGCACCTCTCCACATCTTATATTTGGTGCGTTCCGCAGACCCTAACAACAGATTCCCTTTAAGCGGGGATTCACTTCTGCTCCTTTTCTGCGCCAACCTGATGTCTCTCTACCATTTCAGGTGGAGGTTGATGCTTCTGAGATTGGTGCAGGAGCCGTTTTGTCCCAAAGGGATCAGGAGACCTCTAAGATTAACCCTTGTGCCTTTTTCTCTCGAAAATTTTCCCCAGCAGAACGTAATTATGATGTAGGTAATCGGGAGTTATTGGCCATGAAGTGGGCTTTTGAGGAGTGGAGACTTTGGCTGGAAGGAGCCAAGTATCAGGTGGTGGTCCTCACGGATCATAAGAACCTGGTTTATCTTGAATCAGCCAATAGACTTAATCCTAGACAGGCCAGGTGGGCCTTGTTTTTCACACGTTTTAATTTTGTGGTCTTTTTTCTCCCGGGCACTAAGAATGTTAAGGCGGATGCCCTCTCGAGGAGTTTCTTTCTGGATTCTCCTGAGGTAACGGAGCCTGCTGTTATTCTGTAGGAGGGTGTGGTTCTTTCCGCTATCTTGCCCAATTTGAGACTGGCTTTGAAGAAATTTCAGGATAAACCTGAACGTTGCCCTGCTGGGAGATTGTCCCAGACCAGTGTAGGAAGAATATGATGTCCGAGATTCATTGCTCCACGTTGGTCTGCCATCCTGGTATTTTTGGTACCAGAGATTTGGTGAGTCGGTCCTTTTGGTGGCCTACTTTGTCTCATGACGTCAGGGACTTTGTGCAGTCCTGTGGAACTTGTTCTGGGTCCAAACCTTGCTCTTGCTCTAGTGGTTTGTTAATGCCATTGCCTGTGCCCAAGAGGCCATGGACCCACATCTCTATGGATTTTATTTCCGACCTCCCTGTCTCTCAGAGAATGACCGTTATTTGGGTAATCTGTGATAGGTTTTGAAAGATGATACATCTTGTGCCACTACCTAAGTTGCCATCCTCCTCCGACTTGGTGCCCTTGTTTTTTCAACAGGTGGTTCGGTTGCACAGCGTTCCAGAGAACATTGTGTCTGACAGAGGAGTCCAGTTTGTTTCCAGATTTTGGAGGACAATTTGTTCCAAACTGGGAGTTCAGCTGTCTTTTTCCTCTGCGTTCCACCCTCAGACCAATGGACAAACTGAGAGAACAAACCAGACCTTGGAAATTTATTTGAGATGTTTTGCGTCTGCTGATCAAGATGACTGGGTCTCTTTATTGCCTTTGGCTGACTTTGCTTTGAATAATAGGTGTTATGTTTCGATAACTGAGGAGAATTAGCAAAAAATAGCAAAAGCCGTAATACACCAGAGAGGCTGGAACCTATTGAATTGCAGTAACCTGAACTAACCACACAACTAGAGGTAGCCGTGGAGCGTTCCTACGGTGATCCTAGACGCCTCGTCACAGCCTGAGAGATAACTACACCTAAAGGCAGAAAGATGAAAGTTATCTGCCCCAGAGCAGATCCCCAAAGAAAATAGGAAGCCCCCAAACATGTAATGGCGGTTAGACAAGATGAAAGCACGGACACAGACAGAAAATAGAATGAGCAAACGCTGGGGCCCAATCTGTCTAGAAAGAAAAGTACAGGAAAGAATTCTGACTGCAATCCAACGAAACCCTAACAAAAATACCAACACTTCTGATTGCCAAAAAACCTGAGATCACACGATCTCATCCACCTAAATCAGATCTCTGGTGTAACAAAACGCTATTCAGCAAATAAAAAGTAACAAAAGAGCAAAGCAAAAGTGCAAAAACAAACGGGGCACAATTGCAGCGCCAGACCCCCAAAAGGGGACAGGCTGCAGTCCACTGCAGGCAGCAAACCAGCAGAGAAAATCAAACAGAAGGAAAAAAAAACAGCAAACACTTATCTGAAGGAGAGCAGGAAACTAGCAGTGCTTCAAGCTAGACCAGAAGGGACAATTGCTAACCGGCAATGCTGCTGGGAACTCAAGCCACTTATATCCTACCATTTAGCGCCAGCTGAAAGCCAGGCACTCAGACTAGCGGTGGACACCGCGTCCAATGCAGAGACCTATCCTCACTACCGGACTCCTTCACAACAGGTTACTAGTGCAATAGAGGCATTGTCCTCTTCCTCATCTCACCCCACCAACACAGGCTATATCCAGCCCTTTCTTTCTTCCCTATGTGGATCAACCCCCTTCCCAGTAGTATCTGTGACTGATGAAGGTCCATGATATAGGACCGAAACGTTTCGTGTTACTACTGTGAATAAAAATCTTTATTCTCACTATACTAAAGTTGAGTGCCGAGTTCATTTTCTATTGTGTTCGTATTTTCATCTTGTCTAACCGCCATTATATGTTTGGGGGCTTCCTACTCTTTTGGGTCTACTCCAGGGCAGTTAGCTTTACTCTTTCCATCTTCAGGGATAGCTATCTCTCCGGCTGTGCCGAGGCGTCTAGGACCACCGTAAGTACGCTCCACGGCTGCTTCTATTTGTTCGGTTAGTTTAGGGTTCTGCAACCTATTAGTTTCCAACCTCTCTGGTGTTAGGCTGCCTATGCGGTTTTTTGCCCCTGCCTCCTCAGCTACCAAAACATAAGTCACCCCTATTTTTGAAATACAGCCAAGCTAAAGCAGACAGCTGGGAGCTGGTATTCTTAGGCTGGGAAGGCCCATGGACATTTGGCCCTCTCGAGCCTAAAAATAGCAGCCCGCAGCCACCCCAGTAAAGGCACATCCATTTCATGGGCCATTGGCAAGCAGGTTAATATCTGCTGCCATAAAGCCCAGGGGTTAGTAATGGAGTGTCGTTTATCACACACCCCCATTACTGGCCTGGTAGTGAAAATGAATAAACACTCAGAAAAAAAGTCATTTTATTGAACAAAACACACCCTGACAAATCCCCTCTTTTTCCCATTTATTAACATAAAAATAAAGAAAGAATCAAAGTAATCCTCAACTGTTCGCCAATAATCCATAATGCTGATGTCTCACTACAATCACCAACTCTGCTACATATGGTTACATTGCTTAGCAGTGATGTCAGTAATGTTACTGCTTAGCAAGACAGCCAGATGACACTTAGCTGAGTTTGAGAACGCGTCTGCGTGTGACCGGCAGTAACCTTAATGACGTCACCACCGGTCACAAGCAGTCGCTTTCTCAAGCTCAGCTCAGTCTGATCTGGTTTCCACACTGAGTGGAAATATTAATATTTCACCGCTCAGCAATGCAACCAGGTGTAGCAGAGTTGAGGATCATCGTGGGACATTAGCAGTATGGATTATTGGCAGACAGGTGAGGATTACTTTGAGAAAAAGGGTATTTGTCATGGAGTGTTTTGTTCAATTAAAGGACTTCTCTGCGTGTTTTTATTACTTTTCACTATGAGGTTAGTGATGGGGGTGTATAATAGACACCTCTCTATTAGTGATGAGGGAACGTGCTCGTCACTACTCGTTACTCGCCCGAGTATCACGGTACTCGGTGTACTCGGCGAGCACCGAGCATTTCCAGGATTACTCGGCGGGAACTCGGGTCTCCACCCAGCTTTTTTTGGCAGACTTTGCAGACCCAATCACAATGCAGGGATTGCCTGTCAGGCAATGAAATGCTGCAGCTATCTTTGTTGTGGTCGTGCAGTGATTGTTTGGCCGCACAGCATCATCATGGGTATAAGAGACCAGACGCCACCCTGCTCGGCATATTCAGCTCCGGATTGAGATAGTGTAAGGAGAGCTGCTGACCGTATGGGGTCAGAATTGGGGATTTATTAGTTAGTGTGCGGTCTACCATCCTAAACTACTCAAATCCAGCTAAACCAACAGTCCTTCTAAGGACTAATTCCGGAGTATATAGGTTCCAGTGTTAGGTAGGCATGGTAGTATACGTCGCTCTATACACATCAGTGCAAGGCCTGCAGGCACTGTATGTGTGTATATAGATCATTGCATACATCAAGAGAGTCCATTCCCTTCCTGTGCTCTGGTGCAGCTGCTGCTACCTGTAGGATATATTGGCCGTATATAGCTAGCCCCAGATGTAACTGAAATACAGGCCACACATTTTTTGGTGTGGTATCTCCGTGCGAGCTCATATCTCTGAGTGATCAAAATTGGGCCAGTTTACAGCGGTTTTCTATTTTTGTCTTGGGTGTCACTGTACTTATATACAACAGTATTTACACCCCTCAAAAAAAAGTGAAAAACCGCACATTTGTCGTAGTGGTATCGCTGTGCCAGCTGATATTTGTGCGTGCTCAAAGTTTGGCCAGTTTTCCTTTTTTTTGTCAATAGTGTTACAATACTGATATACAGCACTAGTTAGCCCAAGAATAAAAAAAAAACAGGGCACACGTTTGTCGTAGTGGTATCGCTGTGCCAGCGTATATCTTTGCGTGCTCAAAGTTTGGTCAGTTTAGGCCGGTTTTCCTTTTTTTGTACTGGGTGTCACTGTACTTATATACAGCAGTATTTCACAAAAAAATAAAACAATACAGGCCACACATTTGTCATAGTGGTATCTCTGTGGCAGCTCATATATCTGTGTGCTCAAAGTTTGGCCAGTTTACTCCGGTTTTCCTTTTTTTGTAATGTATAAAGAAGTAAAGGGTATTAACCCTATGCCAGCTCACCAACCACCACCGGAGCACGAGACTGAAAGTCCGGACCAAGACATGCAGCAGCAGAGAAAATGAAGGGAGCAGTCCAGCTTCTGTAGAAAGTGCAATTCTTTATTCAATCCAAAAATAAAATCATCACATAACGGTGTCCTCCAAATGCAAAAAGCGGAGAGTATGCACTACCAGCTGTGCCAGCAACGTGTTTTGACCATCGAAGAACCTGGCCGGAAGCTGATGGAAAAAAAAAGCAAAGCAGGAGTGAGTCCCCAGCTGTGACCGTGTGAGCAACAAGGGGGCAGTGCACTATGCACCCGAAGCGCCGATGCTGCGGCAAAATGCAGCAGACAGACCCAGTGACCTAGAGGCATCCAGCCAGCTTAAGAGAAAGTGGGCAAGACATCAAAGATTTGTGGTGAGGACAAGCAGCGCAAAGGAGGCTGAGCAGCGTGCTCCGTCCTTAGAGCACTGGCGCTGCAAAGGACTGTTCCCTTTGGCTCCTGCCACTAAAAGCGGTACTGCCATTTAGCGAGGCGCCCAGTGACCGCCAGAGAGCGAGGAGCCGTGCGCTCCTTGACTGTGAGTACAGCGCAGGTGCGCAGTACAGAGAGCCAAGCTATGCCATGTGTTTAGCATGGATAATCAATAATTATAAGGCACAGAGGAATGAGAGAGGACATTTGTACGGTCAGCAAGTTACTCCCTCAGCATTTTAACAAACTTTTCACTCATTGTGAGAGTCCACCGTGCCTTTGGGCCAGGACGATGGGAGGGTCTGAGAAAATTTTCCCCGAACTTTGCCAGTGTTCCACTGCCTTTGCTGGCTTGGAGTTGAGTCTCTCTCACCTGTACTCCTTGCTTGACCAACAAACTGTGACCTCTGCTGCCAGTGTTTTCATATGGAATTTTTTTTAATAATTCTGCAAGAAGGGCCCTCTGGTCCTCCAACATTTTAGTACACCTGTCTGCCTCTGGAATAAGAGATAGAAAGTTCTCCTGGTAGTGTGGGTCTAGAAGTGTCACCAATCAGTATTGCACGTCACCAAAAATTTTGAGAATGTGAGGGTGACGGGAAAGGCAACGGAACATAAACTCAGCCATGCGTGCAAGACTGCTAACAGTCAATACTTCCGTGTCCTCACCAAGAGGATGACTGACCATGCTCTCTTCCTCCTACTTGTTCTCAAGCCTCCTCGACTTTCGACTAACCTCAGCAATATAATTGTAAATACATTATTGCAAATACACCCCTGTAGTTTTTATCTTCCCCACCTCATTGTAGATTTTAAGTTGTCACAAGCAGGATTTTTTTGGGAGGGGTTAATTTATTGTTATCGTTGTTACTTTGTGTAGATTGTAAGCTGTCAGGAGCAGGGTCGTTTTATTTTTGTATAAATATTGTATTATTGTTATTGTTGTTACTTAGTGTAAATTGTAAGCTGAGACGAGCAGGGTCGATTTATTTTGGATTAATTATTGTATTAATGCTATTGTTGTTACTTAGAACTGTTGTTTTTCAAAAAGTTAAACTGTAAATATGTTTGCGCTATATAAATAACTATAAATATTCAGATTAGAACACAGAGAAGCAGGATGGAGACGTTAATGATGGCATCTAGAGTTGAGCGATACTTTCCGATATCAATAAGTATCGGATCGGAATGGGTATCGCCGATACCCAAAAAGTATCGGCGATACCCGATACCGATACCGGAAATCCAATGTAAGTCTATGGGAACAAAATATCGGAATTAAAAAAAACCCATTCTTGCCTTGTAGGTTAATTGTACATGAAGGAAAACAACAAAGAGTAATGTAGAATGTATTGGGGGAGGTTGAGGAGACATTAAAGGCATAGATGTTTAACCCAATCAAATGAAATAGCAGTAATACTTTTTTTTTTAAAGACGTTCGGATTGACGAAGAAATTGACAATGTTGTTAACCTTTTTTCTATTTTGGCAAATATGTATGTTTCACAACTTCCATGCTCTTCACCTTTTTAACTTCTGCCTTCATAATCTTCAGCAGCATCATCTTTTTCATCAAATTATTCTTCATCTTCACCTTATTTATCTTTTTCTTAAACTTCTTGCTATTGATCTTTTTGTTAACATTACTCATATTCTTCTTATTAAACTATTATTCTTCTTCATATTCTACTTCTTCATCTTCTTCCTATTCATCTTCTTCATCATATTCTTATTTGTGACAGAGATTCCTTTACTTGTAATCTGTAAAAGTATGAATTTTTCATCCTTCCGTTCTTGCTGTCACCAAAGATTTAAATTACAACAGTGTTTGTCCGCGTTCAGTTTACCCTGCAGCAGCAGCAGGCATTTTCCAGGGGCACCACGAGGAGGAACGGACTCACCCCCATACACTGCTTAGTCTTTTTCTGCTTATAATTTAGAGCATATATTTAGCTCTTAATTTTGGTCTTATACTTCATGTTCTTCTTCTTTTTGATCTTCTGCTTATTGTTCTTCTGTCTCTTGTTCTGTATCTTGTAGTTTGTCTTAACCTTCTTTTGTCCTGTTGGTGATCTTCTTCTGGGTAATCTTTTATTTGTTCTTTGTGGTGGTGTTCAGGCTGGTTGGCTTGATGCTCGTCGTCCTTGTGGTCGTCGTCTTCAGGGTCCTCGTCTTCGGGCTCGTCGTCTTCTTCGGGGTGGTCATCAGGGTCGTCGTCTTCATTGTTGGAGATCCATAGTGATTACCCAAAATAACATTTAAAAAATCTTCAATTTGGAAATGTAGCTGAAGGTACAAGAAGGCTGACTAACTTCCGAGAACCAGCTGACGTTACTGGAACCCGGACGGGTATCAGATGGTACAAGAGACAATGGAAGTAATGAGGACCAGCTGACTGTGCTGGAACCCGGAGGGGCAGCAGAAGGAAAAGAGCCAATTGCACAACCGAGGACCAGCTGGCGTTACTGGTACACGGTTACTAAGCAGGAGGTACCTGTGCTCCAAAGCACTACCAAGGACCAGCAGACGTTGCTGGAACTCGGATACCGAGATGGAGGCACCTAGGCCAAAGGCACTGCGGAGAACCAGTTGACAGTACTGGAACCCGGACGGGTAGCAGAAGGTACAAGAGCCAATGGAAGTAACGAGGACCAGCTGACTGTACTGGAACCCGGAGGGGCAGCAGAAGGAAAAGAGCCAATGGCACAACCGAGGACCAGCTGACGTTACTGGGACACGGTTACTAAGCAGGAGGTACCTGTGCTCCAGAGCACTACCAAGGACCAGCAGACATTGCTGGAACTCGGATACCGAGATGGAGGCACCTAGGCCAAAGGCACTGCGGAGAACCAGCTGACGGTACTGGAACCCGGACGGGTAGCAGAAGGTACAAGAGCCAATGGAAGTAACGAGGACCAGCTGACTGTACTGGAACCCGGAGGGGCAGCAGAAGGAAAAGAGCCAATGGCACAACCGAGGACCAGCTGACGTTACTGGGACACGGTTACTAAGCAGGAGGTACCTGTGCTCCAAAGCACTACCAAGGACCAGCAGACGTTGCTGGAACTCGGATACCGAGATGGAGGCACCTAGGCCAAAGGCACTGCGGAGAACCAGCAGACGGTACTGGAACCCGGACGGGTACCAAAAGGCACCCATGAAAATGTAAGTTGACAGTCCGCAAGCCGTCCGCAGTTACCGAATCACACAGTCCTACAGTGGGTGCTTGTCCTATTGTCACAACGGAAACAGCCTTTATTTACATATCTCGCAGCACACATAGGAAGCACCTAAACTGCAGGTACCATAGAGTCGGCTAACCCGAATGCAACACGACAGGACAACTTATTGGAGGCTAATTGACGTTGACACTGCCAGGAAACAGCTGTCGTGCTGTAACCAGGCTGGGCAGGAGTGAGTACCCGTGCCAATCACTTCCGAGCAACAACTGGCAGTTTTGGAGCCCAGGGATGAGAAGAGAACAGGGTGGAGGCAGCAGGACTTTTTGCCGTAAACACAGCAGGGGAACAGCTGACATTACTGAACCCCAGTAACACAGGAGCAAGTGTTGACTGTGCTAACAGCACTTCCGAGAAACAACTGGCGGTGTTGGAGCCCAGGGATGAGAAGAGAACAGGGTGGAGGCAGCAGGACTTTTTACCGTTCACACAGCAGGGGAACAGCTGACATTACTGAACCCCAGTAACACAGGAGCAAGTGTTGACTGTGCTAACAGCACTTCCGAGCAACAACTGGCGGTGTTGGAGCCCAGGGATGAGAAGAGAACAGGGTGGAGGCAGCAGGACTTTTTGCCGTTCACACAGCAGGGGAACAGCTGACATTACTGAACCCCAGTAACACAGGAGCAAGTGTTGACTGTGCTAACAGCACTTCCGAGCAACAACTGGCGGTGTTGGAGCCCAGGGATGAGAAGAGAACAGGGTGGAGGCAGCAGGACTTTTTGCCGTTCACACAGTAGGGGAACAGCTGACATTACTGAACCTCAGTAACACAGGAGCAAGTGTTGACTGTGCTAACAGCACTTCCGAGCAACAACTGGCGGTGTTGGAGCCCAGGGATGAGAGGAGAATAGGGTGGAGGCAGCAGGACTTTTTGCCGTTCACACAGCAGGGGAACAGCTGACATTACTGAACCCAGTAACACAGGAGCAAGTGTTGACTGTGCTAACAGCACTTCCGAGCAACAACTGGCGGTGTTGGAGCCCAGGGATTAAAAGAGAACAGGGTGGAGGCAGCAGGACTTTTTGCCATTCACACAGCAGGGGAACAGCTGACATTACTGAACCCAGTAACACAGGAGCAAGTGTTGACTGTGCTAACAGCACTTCCGAGCAACAACTGGTGGTGTTGGAGCCCAGGGATGAGAAGAGAACAGGGTGGAGGCAGCAGGACTTTTTTCCGTACACACAGCAGGGGAACAGCTGACATTACTGAACCCCAGTAACACAGGAGCAAGTGTTGACTGTGCTAACAGCACTTCCGAGCAACAACTGGCGGTGTTGGAGCCCAGGGATGAGAAGAGAACAGGGTGGAAGCAGCAGGACTTTTTGCCGTACACACAGCAGGGGAACAGCTGACATTACTGAACCCCAGTAACACAGGAGCAAGTGTTGACTGTGCTAACAGCACTTTCGAGCAACAACTGGCGGTGTTGGAGCCCAGGGATGAGAGGAGAACAGGGTGGAGGCAGCAGGACTTTTTGCCGTTCACACAGCAGGGGAACAGCTGACATTACTGAACCCCAGTAACACAGGAGCAAGTGTTGACAGTGCTAACAGCACTTCCGAGCAACAACTGGCGGTGTTGGAGCCCAGGGATGAGAAGAGAACAGGGTGGAGGCAGCAGGACTTTTTGCCGTACACACAGCAGGGGAACAGCTGACATTACTGAACCCCAGTAACACAGGAGCAAGTGTTGACTGTGCTAACAGCACTTCCGAGCAACAACTGGCGGTGTTGGAGCCCAGGGATGTGAGGAGAACAGGGTGGAGGCAGCAGGACTTTTTGCCGTTCACACACCAGGGGAACAGCTGACATTACTGAATCTCAGTAACACAAGAGCAAGTGTTGACTGTGCTAACAGCACTTCCGAGCAACAACTGGCGGTGTTGGAGCTCAGGGATGAGAGGAGAACAGGGTGGAGGCAGCAGGACTTTTTGCCGTTCACACAGCAGGGGAACAGCTGACATTACTGAACCCCAGTAACACAGGAGCAAGTGTTGACTGTGCTAACAGCACTTCCGAGCAACAACTGGCGGTGTTGGAGCTCAGGGATGAGAGGAGAACAGGGTGGAGGCAGCAGGACTTTTTGCCGTTCACACAGCAGGGGAACAGCTGACATTACTGAACCCCAGTAACACAAGAGCAAGTGTTGACTGTGCTAACAGCACTTCCGAGCAACAACTGGCGGTGTTGGAGCCCAGGGATGAGAAGAGAACAGGATGGAGGCAGCAGGACTTTTTGCCGTACACACAGCAGGGAACAGCTGACATTACTGAGCCCAGTAACACAGGAGCAAGTGTTGACTGTGCTAACAGCACTTCCGAGCAACAACTGGCGGTGTTGGAGTCCAGGGATGAAGAGAGAACAGGGTGGAGGCAGCAGGACTTTTTGCCGTACACACAGCAGGGGAACAGCTGACATTACTGAACCCCAGTAACACAGGAGCAAGTGTTGACTGTGCTAACAGCACTTCCGAGCAACAACTGGCGGTGTTGGAGCCAGGGATGAGAGGAGAACAGGGTGGAGGCAGCAGGACTTTTTGCCGTTCACACAGCAGGGGAACAGCTGACATTACTGAACCCCAGTAACACAGGAGCAAGTGTTGACTGTGCTAACAGCACTTCCGAGCAACAACTGGCGGTGTTGGAGCCCAGGGATGAGAAGAGAACAGGGTGGAGGCAGCAGGACTTTTTGCCGTACACACAGCAGGGGAACAGCTGACATTACTAAACCCCAGTAACACAGGAGCAAGTGTTGACTGTGCTAACAGCACTTCCGAGCAACAACTGGCGGTGTTGGAGCCCAGGGATGAGAAGAGAACAGGGTGGAGGCAGCAGGACTTTTTGCCATACACACAGCAGGGGAACAGCTGACATTACTGAACCCCAGTAACACAGGAGCAAGTGTTGACTGTGCTAACAGCACTTCCGAGCAACAACTGGCGGTGTTGGAGCCCAGGGATGAGAGAGAACAGGGTGGAGGCAGCAGACTTTTTTCCTTTACACACAGCATGGGAACAGCTGACATTACTGAACCCCAGTAACACAGGAGCAAGTGTTGACTGTGCTAACAGCACTTCCGAGCAACAACTGACGGTGTTGGAGCCCAGGGATGAGAGGAGAACAGGGTGGAGGCAGCAGGACTTTTTGCCGTTCACACAGCAGGGGAACAGCTGACATTACTGAATCCCAGTAACACAGGAGCAAGTGTTGACTGTGCTAACAGCACTTCCGAGCAACAACTGGTGGTGTTGGAGCCCAGGGATGAGAAGAGAACAGGGTGGAGGCAGCAGGACTTTTTGCCGTACACACAGCAGGGGAACAGCTGACATTACTGAACCCCAGTAACACAGGAGCAAGTGTTGACTGTGCTAACAGCACTTCCGAGCAACAACTGGCGGTGTTGGAGCCCAGGGTCAAGGAGGATGTTTTAATACTAGATCAAGTATTTTCCTTGTTACGTGTCAATTAAAAATGTCTATACTCCAAACAAGAGAAAGATAACCTTTAGTACCATAAGATGATGGTTTTACTTAAAAAAATCAATATGAATAAAGAATTGACAAACATAAACGCATACATTAACATGTTGAAAAGCAATGCAAACCACAAAAAAAATTGGTTAAGTAATCTGCTATACGGTTTTAAATAAAAGCATACAAGTACATATCAGAATCCATTAATGATGGATAAGTAACAGTATGTACACCATTTTTATTGTATAGACAATGAATGTCTGACTTCAAAACATAATCAGCATTACAAGTTATCTGTGACATTCATAAAACGTTACATTTGCTGAATATTATCACTAAACAGTTTATAAAAATATATAAAATTTCCATCATGTAATACTGATAATATGTGCCAATAATCTTTTATATTAACAAACATAACCTTTAACCCCTTCATGACCCAGCCTATTTTGACCTTAAAGACCTTGCCATTTTTTGCAATTCTGACCAGTGTCCCTTTATGAGGTAATAACTCAGGAACGCTTCAACGGATCCTAGCGATTCTGAGACTGTTTTTTCGTGACATATTGGGCTTCATGTTAGTGGTAAATTAAGGTCGATAATTTTTGCGTTTATTTGTGAAAAAAATGGAAATTTGGCGAAAATTCTGAAAATTTTGTAATTTTCAAATTTTTAATTTTTATTCTGTTAAACCAGAGAGTTATGTGGCACAAAATAGTTAATAAATAACATTTCCCACATGTCTACTTTACATCAGCACAATTTTGGGAACAACATTTTTTTTTATTAGGAAGTTATAAGGGTTAAAATTTGACCAGCGATTTCTCCTTTTTACATCAAAATTTACAAAACCATTTTTTTAGGGACCACCTCACATTTGAAGTCACTTTGAGGGGTCTATATGGCAGAAAATACCCAAAAGTGACACCTTTATAAAAACTGCACCCCTCAAGCTACTCAAAACTACATTCAAGAAGATTATTAACCCTTCAGGTGCTTCAGAGGAACTAAAGCAACGTGGAAGGAAAAAATGGACATTTTAATTTTTCCAAACAAATTTTCTTTTAGCATCAATTTTTTCATTTTTACATGGGCATCAGGATAAAATGGATCCTAAAATTTGTTGGGCAATTTCTCCTGAGTACACAGATACCTCATATGTGGTCATAAACCACTGTATGGGCGCACAGCAGGGCTCAGAAGGGAAGGAGCGCCATTTGACTTTTTGAATAGAAAATATGCTGGAATATTTAGCGGTTGCCATGTCACATTTGGAGAGTCCCTGTGTGCCTAAACATTGGAGCTCCCCCACAAGTGACCCCATTTTGGAAACTAGACCTCCTAAGGAACTTATCTAGATGCATAGTGATCACTTTGAACCCCAAGGTGCTTCACAAATTGATCTGTAAAAAAAAAGAAAGTACTTTTTTTTCACAAAAATTTTCTTTTAGCCTCAGTTTTTTTCATTTTCACATGGGCAACAGTATAAATTGGATCCTAAAATTTGTTGGGCAATTTCTCCTGAGTACACAGATACCTCATATGTGGTCATAAACCACTGTTTGGGCGCACGGCAGGGCTCAGAAGGGAAGGAGCGCCATTTGACTTTTTGAATGGAAAATATGCTGGAATATTTAGCGGTTGCCATGTCGCATTTGGAGAGTCCCTGTGTTCCTAAACATTGGAGCTCCCCCACAAGTGACCCCATTTTGGAAACTAGACCCCCTAAGGAACTTATCTAGATGCATAGTGAGCACTTTAAACCCCCAGGTGCTTCACAAATTGATCCGTAAAAAAAAGAAAGTACTTTTTTTTCACAAAAATTTTCTTTTAGCCTCAGTTTTTTTCATTTTCACATGGGCAACAGTATAAATTGGATCCTAAAATTTGTTGGGCAATTTCTCCTGAGTACACAGATACCTCATATGTGGTCATAAACCACTGTTTGGGTGCACGGCAGGGCTCAGAAGGGAAGGAGCGCCATTTGACTTTTTGAATGGAAAATATGCTGGAATATTTAGCGGTTGCCATGTCGCATTTGGAGAGTCCCTGTGTGCCTAAACATTGGAGCTCCCCCACAAGTGACCCCATTTTGGAAACTAGACCCCCTAAGGAACTTATCTAGATGCATAGTGAGCACTTTGAACCTCCAGGTGCTTCACAAATTGATCCGTAAAAAAAAGAAAGTACTTTTTTTTCACAAAAATTTTCTTTTAGCCTCAGTTTTTTTCATTTTCACATGGGCAACAGTATAAATTGGATCCTAAAATTTGTTGCGCAATTTCTCCTGAGTACATAGATACCTCATATGTGGTCATAAACCACTGTTTGGGTGCACGGCAGGGCTCAGAAGGGAAGGAGCGCCATTTGACTTTTTGAAAGGAAAATATGCTGGAATATTTAGCGATTGCCATGTCGCATTTGGAGAGTCCCTGTGTGCCTAAACATTGGAGCTCCCCTACAAGTGACCCCATTTTGGAAACTAGACGCCCTAAGGAACTTATCTAGATGCATCGTGAGAACTTTGAACCCCCAGGTGCTTCACAGAAGTTTATAACGCAGAGCCGTGAAAATAAAAAATCATTTTTTTTCTCAAAAAATGATTTTTTAGCCCACTATTTTTTATTTTCACAATGGTTACAGGAGAAATTGGACCCCAAAAGTTGTTGTCCAGTTTGTCCTGAGTACGCTAGTACCCCATATGTGGGGGGAACCACTGTTTGGGCACACGTCAGGGCTCGGAAGGGATGTGGTGACGCTTTGAAATGCCGACTTGATGGAATGGTCTGCGGGCATCTTGTTACGTTTGCAGAGCCCCTGATGTGCCTAAACAGTAGAAACTCCCCACAAGTGACCCCATTTAGGAAACTAGACCCCGCAAAGAACTTATCTAGATGTGTGGTGAGCACTTTGAACCCCCAAGGGCTACACAGAAGTTTATAACGCCCGGGCATGAAAATAAAAAAATCATATTTTTTCCACAATCAGGATCTTTTAGTCCCCAATTTTTTTATTTTCCCAAGGGTAACATGAGAAATTAGACCCCAAAAGTTGTTGTCCAATTTGTCCTGAGTATGCTGATATCCCATATGTGGGAGAAAACTACTGTATGGGCACACGTCGGGGCTCGGATGGGAAGTAGTGACGTTTTGAAATGCCCACTTGATGGAATGGTCTTCGGGCGTCATGTTACGTTTGCAGAGTCCCTGATGTGCCTAAACAGTAGAAACTCCCCACAAGTGACCCCATTTTGGAAACTAGATCCCCCAAGGAACTCCTATAGATGTGTGATAAGCACTTTGAATCTCCAAGTCCTTCACAGAAGTTTATAACGCAGAGCCGTGAAAATATAAAATCATTTTTTTTCCACAAAAATTATTTTTAGTCCCCAATTTTTTTTTCCCAATGTTAACAGGAGAAATTAGAACCCCCAAAGTTGTTGTGCAATCTTTCCCGAGTACGCTGATACCTCATATGTGGGGATAAACCACTGTTTGGGCATACGTCGGGGCTTGGAATAAAGGGAGCACTGTTCGACTTTTTGAACGCAAAATTTGCAGGAATCAATGGTGGCGCCATGTCGCGTATGGAGACCCCCTGATGTGCCTAAATAGTGGAAACCCCTCAATTCTAACTCCAACACTAACCCCAACACACCCCTAACCAACACACCCCTAACCCCTACACACACCTAACCCTAATACAAACCCTAATCATAACCCTAACCCCAACACACCCCTAACCCTAATCCCAACTCTAACCAGAAACCTAACTACAAGCCTAACCCTAATTCCAACCCTAACCCTAATTCCAACCCTAACTCAAATTCCAACCCTAACCGTAATTCTAACCTTAACCCTAATGCTAACCCTAACCCTAGTTCTAACCCTAAGGCTGGGTTCATATTGCGTTTTACCAGCCCGTTCAACACGTAGCGTTGACCGGCTGGTAACGGTATAGCATAACGCGATCGCGTTATGCTATACCCGCTAGCGCAGATGAATCAGCAGATAATCAGCCGCGGATCCGCAGCAAAATCAGTCGCGGATCAGCAACAAAATCCGCCGCGGATCAGCAGCAAAATCCGCCGCGGATCAGCAGCAAAATCCGCCGCGGATCAGCAGCAAAATCCGCCACGGATCAGCAGCAAAATCAGCCGTGGATCAGCGGCGAAATCCGCCGCGGATCAGCGGCGAAATCCGCCGCGGATCAGCGGCAAATCCGCAGTGGATCAGCAGCGAAATCCGCCGCGGATCAGCAGCGAAATCAGCCGCGGATCAGCAGCGAAATCAGCCGCGGATCAGCAGCAAAATCAGCCGCGGATCAGCAGCGAAATCAGCCGCGGATCAGCAGCGAAATCCCCGCGAATCAGCAGCGAAATCCGCCGCGGATCCGCAGCGAATCAGCAGCATAATCAGTCGCGGATCAGCAGCAAAATCCGCCGCGGATCAGCAGCGAAATCCGCCGCGGATCCGCAGCGAAATCAGTCGCGGATCCGCAGCGAAATCCGCCGCGGATCAGCAGCGAAATCCGCCGCGGATCAGCAGTGAAATCCGCCGCGGATCAGCAGTGAAATCCGCCGCGGATCAGCAGCGAAATCCGCCGCGGATCCGCCGCGAATCAGCAACAAAATCCGCCGCGGATCAGCAGTGAAATCCGCCGCGGATCAGCAGCGAAATCCGCCGCGGATCAGCAGCGAAATCCGCCGCGGATCCGCCGCGAATCAGCAGCAAAATCAGTTGCGGATCAGCAGCGAAATCCGCCGCGGATCAGCAGCGAAATCAGCCGTGGATCCGCAGCGAAATCAGCCGCGGATCCGCAGCGAAATGAGCCGCGGATCCGCAGCGGATCAGCAGCGAATCCGCCGCGGATCAGCAGCGAAATCCGCCGCGGATCAGCAGCGAAATCCGCCGCGGATCAGCAGCGAAATCTGTCGCGGATCAGCAGCGAAATCCGTCGCGGATCCGCTGCGAAAATCAGATCAGCCGCGGATCCGCAGCGAAATCGCCGCGGATCCGCAGCGAAATCCGCCGCGGATCCGCCGCGAATCAGCAGCAAAATCCGCGGCGGATCAGCAGTGAAATCAGCTGCGGATCAGCAGCAAAATCCGCTAGGAAAAAAAAAAATTATTTTTTTTATTATTTGTCCCTACCTATGACGGGGGGGGTTCATTTACTTTTTTTTTATTTTGATCACTGTGACAGTTTATCACAGTGATCAAAATAAATTTTTTTTACAAGGGGGCGGGCGCACTGCGCATGCGCCCGCCATTTTCCAAGATGGCGGCGCCCATGAAGAATCCCGGGCAGCCGCCGGGACGGATCCAGGGACATCGGTGGACCGGGAGAGGTGAGTAGGGGATGTCGGAAGGTGAGGGGGGGGATCGGAAGGTGAGGTGGGTGATCGCAGGAGCAGGGGAGCAGACAGCGACGGCGGTGACCGATCGCTGCCATCTTTCGATGGCGGCGGCCGATCACCGCTGTGACATGGTGTGGGGGGGGTCTGATCGCGGTCTCCAGCCATGGCAGATGCTATTGCAGCATCGGCCATGGCTGGATTGTAATATTTCACCAGTTTCATTGGTGAAATATTACAGATTGCTCTGATTGGCAGTTTCACTTTTAACAGCCAATCAGAGCGATCGTGGCCACGTGGGGGTTAAGCCAACCCCCCTGTGGTGATGCAGTAAGGGTCCTGTTACTGACGGTCGGGTGACCTTTCAGTGACCCCGGACCCCCGACCCGCAGTAACATGATTTATAGCATGACGCCTACGTCGGCGTCATGGGTCGGGATGGCACTGGCTTTCATGACGCCGACGTCGGCGTCATGGGTCGGGAAGGGGTTAAAAAGTGCATAGTGCATAGTGAAAATAGCTATTTATGCCTGACTGTGGACTTGCAAGCATGACAACGGATAGATAAGGTATATATAGATGAGACTGCATAGCCACAGATGGTGAATGGTGATGTAATACTGTACCTCAATAAAGTGTGCGTCACTACTACATCATTTTTTTATATAGCTTTATAAACAGGGTACGTGCATGTATGCTTGCGCCTTTGTTTGGACGCACAGACTGGCTTCCTGCTGTGACGCGTTAGGTATTGGAGCGTCTGTGCGTCTTATGACGCAGACTAACATTCACATTGCGCATCGTTCATCATCGCTAGCATACCGACAACACAAAGGCGTTGTCATGACTGCTTTACTCAGTAAACATGCACCTATGATGAAACATACACGCATGTGCCCTATTACATAAGAAGCTACAAGAAAAACGTGTGTGAGGTGTGACACAGCTGTTTTGTTAAGGTACAGTATTATATCGACATTGTACAGGTGTCGCTATTCAGTCTGATAACTAATATCATTCACCTTTTCTATCAGTTGTCGTTGTTTCAGCACCACTTGCAGGTATATATTTTGCTATTGTGACTATGCACTATTGACTTTAACAAGGTAATGCATGATTTTTGTTACCGATTATCATGTTTACATGATGGACCTTTATGATATGGGGTGTTAACTTTCTAATTAAATATGTATTTTTTAAAATGACACAAATATAAGTAATGTTGAAGAGGCCTATTCCTACATCCATTGTTTGCACAATATTACAGGTGTACATCACGTCCCTTAATCAACAATGGATTATTATATTTACTTGTATGCTTTTATTTAAAAGCCAAGAACACTGAAGTCTAACCTTCGCACTGCAGCTGTTGTCAAAGTTCAACCCACATTATGCACTTCCAACATTGCAGCATTTGAGGCATGATGTGAGTTGGATTTGTCTAAGTTATGGAGTGACAAGGTTGACCATCAGTATCCTATAGCATAAGTAGGCTTTTGTGTTAGCATTTGTGTTCGACATGTGCATATCTGCAATAATATGTCACAATTATTTTGTTACAGATTTGTGACAAAGACTAATCATTTTATGGTTTTAAAGCTGATGTTTCACTTGTTTACAGCTTAGAAATCAGGGTGTAGCCTCAAATCTATGTGTAGCACTAGCCACTTTGACATGTCATGTTTTTTTCACCATGTGTAGGTAGCTAGCAGTAATTTTTGCCGGACACACAGCTGGGGAACAGCAGGCGTTACTGAACCCCACAAACACATCAGCGATTGTTTTCATCTGTGCATCCAACACTTCTGAGCAGCAACTGGTGGTGTTGAAGCCCAGGGTCAAGGAGGGTGTAGGCAGAGGCCTAGTATGAGATGTTGGAAGTTTAATTTGGAGTTAGCAGCAGTAATTTTTGCCAGACACACAGCAGGGGAACAGCAGGCGTTACTGAACCCCACAAACACATCAGCGATAGTTTTCATCTGTGCATCCAACACTTCTGAGCAGCAACTGGCGGTGTTGAAGCCCAGGGTCAAGGAGGGTGTAGGCAGAGGCCTAGTATGAGATGTTGGAAGTTTAATTTGGAGTTAGCAGCAGTAATTTTTGCCAGACACACAGCAGGAGAACAGCAGGCGTTACTGAACCCCACAAACACATCAGCGATAGTTTTCATCTGTGCATCCAACATTTCTGAGCAGCAACTGGCGGTGTTTAAGCCCAGGGTCAAGGAGGGTGTAGGCAGAGGCCTAGTATGAGATGTTGGAAGTTTAATTTGGAGTTAGCAGGAGTAATTTTTGCCAGACACACAGCAGGGGAACAGCAGGCGTTACTGAACCCCACAAATACATCAGCGATTGTTTTCATCTGTGCATCCAACACTTCTGAGCAGCAACTGGCGGTGTTGAAGCCCAGGGTCAAGGAGGGTTTTTAAATAAAATATTGAGTTATTGCCTTGTTACGTGGCCATTGCAAATGTATGTACTTCAAACAAGAATAAATGAAGTTTTACTAGGACAATAAAATGATGAATTTCAATTCCAAGAATAAAAATAAACACCCTGCAAATATAAACGCATATAAGCACATGGCAACAAGAAATGGAACAAGACACCACCCAAAAAATATTTTACAAAATATAGTGTTGTAAATTTAAGAATAAAAGTCCATTTTTGTATTTAGGAATAATGCGTAAGGAACGCTATGTTAAACCATAACATAGTGAAGACAATGGATTTTGTAATAGTCACTCATCATCATCATTACAATTTATATGTGACAGTCACACAGATTTCAATTATTTCAGTTAAGAAAATTATTACTTCGGACAG
>JARQOD010000006.1:346080739-346185632 GCA_033576555.1 Oophaga sylvatica
GGAGGAAGGCAACTTAGGTAATGGCACAAAGATGTATCATTTTGGAAATCCTATCACAAATTTACCCAGATGGTGGTCATTCTCTGAGAAACAAGGAAGGGTCGGAAATGAAATCCATAGAGATATGGGTCCATGGTCTCTTGGGCACAGGCAATGGCATCAACAAACCCACTAGAGCGAGAGCAAGGCTGGAGCGGAGAGCAAGTCCCGCAGGACGCACAAATTCCTGACATCACGAGACAAGGTAAGGCCCACCAAAAGGACCGACTAACCAAGTCTCTGGTAACCAAAAATTCCGGGATGCCCAGCCAATGCAGAACAATGAATCTCAGACATCACACTCTTTTTCCACTGGTCCGGGACAAACAATTTTCCAACAGGGCGCACTCGGGCCTATCCTCCTGACACCCCTCCAGAGCAAGTCTCAAATTGGGCGAGATGGCGGAAAGAACTACACCCTCTTTCAAAATAACAGAAGGATCAGATAACTCAGGAGAGTCTGCAAGGAAACTCCTCGAGAGGGCATCCGCCTTAACATTCTTAGTGCCAGGAAGAAAGGAAACCACAAAATTAAAACGTGTGAAAAACAAGGCCCCCTGGCCTGTCTAGGATTGAGTCGCTTGGCAGATTCCAGATAGACCAGATTCTTATGGTCCGTAAGGACCACCACCTGATGTTTGGCTCCCTCCAGCCAATGTCTCCACTCTTCAAAAGCCCACTTCATGGCCAATAACTCCCGATTACCCACGTCATAATTACGTTCAGTAGGAGAAAATTTTCGAGAGAAAAAGGCACAAGGTTACTTTTAGAGGTCTCTGGATCTTTTTGGGACAAAACGGCACCTGCCCCAATTTCAGAGGCATCAACCTCCACCTGAAATGGCAGAGAAACATCAGGCTGCCGTAGAACAGGAGCAGAAAGTGAATCTCTGCTTAAGTTCCTGAAACGCAGAGACTGCCTCCGGAGGCCAATTCACCACATCAGAACCTTTTCTGGTCAAATCAGTTAATGGTTTAACAATAACCGAGAAATTACCAATAAATTTACGATAAAAATTGGTAAAACCCAAAAATCTCTGAAGAGCCTTTAATGAAGTAGGTTGGACCCAATCACAGATGGCCTGAACCTTGACCGGGTCCATTTCGATAACAGATGGGGACAAAATGAATCCCAGAAATGAGATCCTCTGTACGCCAAAAAGACACTTTGATCCTTCACATACAGAGCATTCTCTCTCAAAATCTGGAACACAGTTCGAACATGTTTCACATGAGAGTCCCAGTCATTAGAAAAAATCAAGATATCATCCAAATAAACAATCAGAAATTTGTCCACAAAATCCTGAAAATGTCATTCATGAGGACTGGAAGACGGAAGGAGCATTAGTGAGCCCAAAGGGCATCACTAGGTACTCAAAATGCCCTTCAGGGGTATTGAATGCCGTCTTCCGTTCATCCCCGTGCTTAATGCGAATAAGGTTATACGCCCCCCTGAGGTCAAGCTTGGTAAACCAAGTAGCGTTTTTCACCCTGGAAAACAGGTCAGAAATCAAGGGTAACGGGTATTGATATTTCACAGTAATATTGTTCAAGAGACGATAATCAATACACGGCCTTAATGAACCATCTTTTTTGGCCACAAAGAAAAAACCGGCACCTAAGGGTGAAGAGGATGGTCTGATATGACCCTTCTCCAATGATTCCTTGATATAAGACCGCATAGCGTCATGTTCAGGTACAGACAAGTTAAAAAGGCGACCTTTAGGGAATTTACTACCCGGCACTAATTCAATAGCGCAGTCATAGCTCCTATGGGGAGGCAAGGATGCAGATTTACTTTCGCTAAACACATCAGAAAAATCAATCAAAAAGTCAGGAACATCCTGAGCCTGGGGGGAGGCAGAAAAAACAGGAGTGTTGGTATTAACACATTGGCAGCCCCAACTGGTTACAGACACAGATTTCCAATCCAAAACAGGATTATGAGACTGTAACCAAGGGAAACCCAGCACGATAATGTCATGCAGATTATACAGAACCAAAAATTTGCAGCACTCCTGGTGATCAGGTTCAACCCTCATTATCACCTGAGTAGAAAACTGGGGTTTATTCTCAGCCAAAGGGGTAGAATCGATCCCCAGTAGGGGAATAGACTTCTGTAGGGGTATCAAGG
The DNA here is from genome assembly GCA_033576555.1 of Oophaga sylvatica. Classification (NCBI taxonomy): domain Eukaryota; kingdom Metazoa; phylum Chordata; class Amphibia; order Anura; family Dendrobatidae; genus Oophaga; species Oophaga sylvatica. The sequence continues at coordinate 346,082,912 of JARQOD010000006.1, forward strand.
GAAACCCACAAAGTTTAGCAAAATCATAATCCATCAGGTTAATAGCTGCTCCAGAATCAATGAAAGCCTGAACAGAAAATGAGGACAGAGAGCATATCAGAGTGACAGTTAATAAAAACTTAGTCTGAACACTACCCAAGACAACTGAGCGTGCAAAACGTCTTCCCCGCTTAGGGCAGACTGAAATAGCATGAGAGGCATCACCACAGTAGAAACATAACCCATTGCGCTTTCGAAACTCATGACGCTGTGCCCCAGACACCACTCCATCACACTGCATGGGCTCAGAAGCTGGCTCACAAGGCAACACCACTCCACGCATACTTCTCCGCTCACGCAAACGTCTGTCAATTTGAATCGCTAATGACATAGAATCATTGAGACCAGAGGGGACAGGGAATCCACCATAACATCCTTTACATTATCTGACAGACCCTTCCGGAAAAGGGCTGCCAAAGCGTCGTCATTCCATTTGGTCAGGACTGCCCACCTACGGAATCTCTGACAGTATAACTCAGCGTCATAAGGCCCCTGTTTTAATGCCAACAAGGCTTTTTCAGCTTGATTAGTGACATTAGGCTCATCATACAATAACCCCAAAGCCTGAAAAAATGCATCAACATCACTCAAAACAGGATCCCCAGGTGTCAGGGAAAAAGCCCAATCCTGAGGATCGCCGCGCAGGAGAGAGATGATAATTTGAACCTGCTGCGCTGCGTTCCCTGAGGACTTAGATTTTAAGGCAAAAAGCAATTTACAATTATTTTTGAAATTCTGAAACTTAGCTCGATCCCCCAAAAAAAAATCTGGCATGGGGATCCTAGGTTCCACAACAGGCAACCTAGCAAGATATGCAGCAATACTCTGAACCTCAGTGGCAAGCTGATCCACACGGCCAGACAACCGTGCAAACTCCATTGAGAGAAAAGATCCTCCCCAGCACCCAGAGATAAAGAGGGAAAAAAAAAAATGCAACAAATAGAAAAATATCTCTGACAACTCTGACAACCTTTTTTCTTTCACAATATTTTTTCCCTTCTGTGAGTACCATACAATTTTCAATTTTTAGGCCGGTGATACTGTTATGTTTCGGTAGCTAAGGAGTGCAGGTAAAAAAGGCAATACACCAGAGCAGTTGGAATCTATGAGATTGCAGTACCCTGACTAACCACCACAACTAGAGGCAGCCGTGGAGCGTTCCTACGTTGGTCCTAGACGCCTCGTCACAGCCTGAGAAACTAACTACACCTGAAGATAGATACAGGAAAGCTATCTGCCCCGGAGCAGAACCCCAAAGATAATAGAAAGCCCCCAAACATGTAATGGCGGTTAGACAAGATGAAATACTGACACAGAAAGAAAATAGTATGAGCAAACGCTGGGGCCCAAACTAACTAAATAGAAAAGGATAGGAAAGGTACTTACTGCAATCCCAGAAAACCTGAAAAGCACCAACTCTACTAATTTCAAAAAATACCTGAGATCACACGACCTCTTCCACCTAAATTAGTTCTCTGGTGTAACAAAATCAAAACAGCAGCCACTGAAAAAACTGGAAAAAGCAAAAGTACAAACATCAGTGGCTGAACAAAACTGAGAGGGCAGAAGCCCCCGGAGGGGACCCTGAAGGCCCCCACAGAAGTGCAGGAGAAAATGCAAAAATATAGCACAAACACAAAAGAAGAAAATGTCTTATCTGTAAGCAGGAGATGCAGACACGACACAGCAGGCTACAAGGGAAACTGGAATAAAGGATTCAGACCAGAACAATTGATCACCGGCAACCCTGATGGGAAGGTGACTCCCTTATACAAGACCAGTCAGTAACACCTGATTCCCATTCCTCACAATCTTCACTGAACAGACCCGTACCGCTTGTAACCACCAGAGGGAGCCTCTGCTCAGAACTCATCTCAAACCCATTCACAACAGAAGAGGTCGTGTGATCTCAGGTGTTTTTGAAATTAGTAGAGTTGGTGCCTTTCAGGGTTTTCTGGGATTGCAGTAAGTACCCTTCCTATCCTTTTCTATTTAGTTAGTTTGGGCCCCAGCGTTTGCTCATACTATTTTCTTTCTGTGTCAGTATTTCATCTTGTCTAACTGCCATTACATGTTTGGGGGCTTTCTATTATCTTTGGGGTTCTGCTCCGGGGCAGATAGCTTTCCTATTTCTATCTTTAGGTGTAGTTAGTTTCTCAGGCTGTGACGAGGCGTCTAGGACCAACGTAGGAACGCTCCACGGCTGCCTCTAGTTGTGGTGGTTAGTCAGGGTACTGCAATCTCATAGATTCCAACTGCTCTGGTGTATTGCCTTTTTTGCCTGCACTCCTCAGCTACCTAAACATAACACTTAGTCATGTACCGACTAGCTGCTCTCCCTAATGCTCTCAATGTTCAGTGAAAAATCTGAGAGAAGCAGGAAGAGAAGCTCGTTGTCACAGGACCATAAGTATGAAAATCGCATATGAGTGAAGTGTCCATGTGATGACTGCTGGAACCTGCAGAGTTGAATCCTGACATTGCAGCTTCTGCATTCTCACAACGAATGCACTGCACACTTTTAGGATTCTAACTTACCGGAGGCAAGAGTACACAGTCATGTCAGCACAAGCATGTAATTTATATACTTCTGGCCACATTCCGACTAGACGTGCCCGGCCTCGCTCTGTTCATTTTCATTGAGTGAGGCCACACATGTCTAGTCAGCATGTAACCGCATGTATGTAAATTCCCGGCACGAGAGAAAACTAACAGCGTGCAGTGCGCACTGTGGAATTCTGAAATTGACTAATTCTCATGTTTTTATTTGTTAGGAGCATTAAAGGGGTTGTCCAGGTTTGTGCTGAGTCTGCAGTCATTCTATGTGACTGCAGACTCAGCACAGACCTGGACAACCCCTTTAATGCTCCTAACAAATAAAGACATGAGAATTAGTCAATTTCACAAATAATATTTACATTCAGGTACCTTATAGAGGACGTCGTCTCTGGAGTCGTGCTCCTTTTCTTCATCTTGTCCAGATCCTATGATGAGTTTTCTCATCCACAGCCGTCTCTGCAGACCTCCATCTTCTCCGCTCTTCTGCACCAACTCTCCGCACGATGCCCTTAAAGACAGAAGAGTCATTATAATGCCCCTAAATAAAAATATCTGCAATATACTGTCGCCTCACACTATTCCTCTCCCTTCTCACACTGTCTCCTCTCACATCCCCCCTGTTCAGAATACTGTCTCCTCATATATTTACCCCTTCACTCTCTATACTGTCTGCTCATACATACCCGACTCCCCATACTGAGTCTGCACACATCCCATCACCCTCACTCCCATACTGTGTCCACATACATTCACCCATTCGCTCCCCATACTGTCTGCACCCATCCTCCATACTGTTTCCTCATACATGCCCTCATACATACATACTCTTCAGTACCCTCAAATCCTGACTACGCCCCCCTGCTGGCTGCGCCCGGGGCACATGCCCCGGCTGCCCCCCCTAGATACGCCCCTGAGTTCAGGTGTATATAAGTCAATATTAATTGACATTAGTAAACCAGCCATCAGTCATTATTTTCTACCACCCTTAGGAAATTATTATACATCCCCATAGCAATAGGTACAATCGATTTCCTGAATTTCTCCTTCTTGAACCTTAATAGGATTAGGCGGCTGCTGAATGTGCTCTTCTGCTTCAAGAACAGCTCGTATAGAGGGTGTGTATTATTGTTCATTATAGCCCTACACTTCTTCTGAATTCTATCCTCCAATACCTCCTCAAAAGAGGCCAACAGCTGCACTTGCCTTCTTGATAAGTTTGTTGAGCTTATTAGCGTCAGCTACTCGCACACTACTGCCCCAGCAAATAATAGCAAAAAAGATGGCACTTGCTACAACATACTGCATCCGCTGGTACCTCTCGTGTCCTGATCCGATCGTCCTGGGGAAATTTAACCCCTTTTTTAGATATTGGGAATAAATTCTGCAGGGAGCTAATGGTGGAGATTATCATCCCACCCTCGGACACCGAGGGGAGGGACCTAGCAGGTTTAAGAACTGTGAGCTATGGGCAGACTAGATCCATTCTCACAGCAGCAAGACAATGAAGGACTAAAGGCACTGTCACACTTAGCGATACCTGGCAAGATCGCTGGTGCGATTGCTACGTGATCGCTAGTTAGATTCCAAACACAACTCATCAGCGATCTGTATAACGACATCTGCGGTCGTTGGGAAAACCTAGTCCCACCTGCGACGCTAGTGAAGTCGTTCATAAAGGGTGTCACACTCAGCGATTCAGGCTCATCAGCGGGACACCAACGACCAAAAAACGGCTCAGAACGTTCATTAGCGATCAACGACATCTCAGCAGGGGCCACATCGCTGCTACATGTCACACACAGCTGCGTTGCTAACGAGATTGCTACTGCGTCATAAAATCGGTGACGCATTAGCGATCTAGTTAGCGATCTCGTTTAGTGTGACAGTACCTTTAGGACCAAAGGGACAGATCTGCCAAGGGAGCAGCGGTACATGTTTTGGGGGACTGTCCAGCAACTAAGACTTTCACCTGTGGATCGCAGAGCTCCCTGCCTCCACATGTCCCTACAACCTGGTAATATTGACCTCTAGCTAATACCTTTAAGCCTTGTACATTATTGTTGTATTTTACTCTGACTGCAAATCCATTGTAATTCCGTTGTATAGCTTACTGTATATTTCTGTAATTACCGTATATACTCGTGTATAAGCCGAGATTTTCAGCACCTTTTTTCGTGCTGAAAATGCCCCCTCGGCTTATACACGAGTCATAGGGCAGAAACCAGCGGGGAGGAGATGCCGCGGCAGGAGCCGGTGGCTGGGACATCATACTCACCCCTCCCCGTGCCATCGCTGAGGGTCCCTGCAATCCTGTGTTCTCCCCGGCTTCCTGGCTCCTGCAGCTCTTCTGCACTGAGCGGTGATGTAATACCCGCTCATTAAGGTCATGTAATATGGACGCGACGCCACTCCCATGGGCGTCGCCTCCATATTCATGGCCTTAATGAGCGGTATTACATCACCGCTGAGTGCTGGAGAGCTGCAGCAGGAAGACGGGGAGAACGCAGGATTGCAGGGACGCTCAGCGATGGCACGGGGAGGGGTGAGTATGATGGAGGAGAGGACAAGGAGCACGGAACAGGACGGGGGGGGAGAACGGTGGTCGGGGGAAGCATGGAGGAGGACGGGGGAAGCTGGAGCAGGACGGGGGGGAGATCGGTGGATGGGGGAAGCATAGAGGAGGACGGGGGAAGCTGGAGCAGGACGGGGAAGCATGGAGGAGGACGAGGAAGAACGGAGGACGGGGAAGCATGGAGCAGGACGGGGGGGAGATCGGTGAACAGGGGAAGCGTGGAGGACGGGGGAAGCATGGAGCAGGACAGGGGAGGATGGAGGGCACAGAGGAGCAAGGAGCAGGACGGGGGCACAGGAGGACGGAGAAGGAATGGGGGAGCACTGCGGAGGACGGAGCAGGAGAGGGGAGTACAGAGGAGAATGGGGGAGCACAGAGCTGGATGGGAGAGCAAGGAGCAGGACGGAGGCAGCACAGAGCAGGAGGGCAGTTTATACACCCGGCTTATACACGAGTCAATAATTTTTCCCAGTTTTTTGAGGCAAAATTAGGGGGGTCGGCTTATACATGGGTCGGCTTATACACGAGTATATACGGTATCTAGTGCCCCTTAAGGCAATTAAACCATAAAATTAATCTTGGGCTGATGCTTTTACTCTGATCACGAGTCTTAGAATACCCAGTGGGTAACAGGACACCCTCCCCGACAGCTATTTGCTCTAGGTGCAGTTCCCTTACTGGCCTGAGAGACAAAGGGGCGCCGGAGAGCTGTGCCTGTGGAGTTACATCACATTGGTGACGTGGGAGGATGGGGGTTGTCCTTCACATGCGCTATAGCTTTCTGAATAAGAAGGTGTTAGTATCTATTCAGTTTGACCATCCGCCATCTTGTTGTGGTTTCTGGCTGCTGGTCTGTTTTTCCCTGGTGCTGGGCTTGTCATTCATCAGGTGATTTTATCACCCTTTATTACCCTTCACCTGCCTCACAGTCCTTGCTGGACATCAGTGTTAATCCGCTTGAGTTCTGGCTAGGAGCCTTGACAGCTTTGTGCTATACTTAGTGCAGTTCTTGGATCTCTAGTTCTGCTTGCTTAATCTTTTTTTCTTTCCTTTTGTTTTCCTGCTAGGAGGTTACCAGCGTTTTGTTCCCAGTCCCTAGATCTTTCAGGGATCCCCTTCGCCCTCCTGCAGGTCTTCGCTTGAGTTTAGACTAGGATCATCGGTGGGTCAATTCGCAAGGAATAGGTCGCCCGCTCCATCGTAGGGATCGAGCCTAGTCCTAGAGCAGGGACAGATCATCCCCCCGCTCTATTCCTGAGTTGCAGACTCATAGCAGAAGGGACCCAACGATGTTCGCTCATCTGTAGTCATCAGTATCAGATTTGACAGCGCCATTGATTAGCTGTCTTTCAACATCTCCTGTTCTCAAATATGGCAGCTCAGCTCCCATTCACTTCAATAAATGCTGAGCTGCAGTACTCAAGAATGGACACTACACAGTGTATAAGGCTGTGGCACAATCCCTTGTGTACCACTGGTCGCTATAGAACTTGCTAACAGTTGTTTGATGGAACGCCAAATGTAAGATTCCCAATATCGTAACTTAAGTATCAGCCTGAAATGCAAAAGTTCAGAACAACCCTTTTAGTAAAATAAATCTTCCTATGTTTATTGTTCAATGACATCATGTTTTGCACAATTGACTTCTGACATGGCATATATAAATTCTCAGGTAGATAATCTCTTTTGTATTCATAGAGTTACTATTCTAAAAATGTCAAATCAGATAGGTATCCATGTACAGAATTTATGCAAGCCACTCTACTTAGCAGATCCTATGGGCTTTCTAGTATTAATTCTTTCACAACTACACAGGGTTCTGGACTTTGATGGTGGGGCCTGTCTGACCTGTTCATGGGGAAGATGACAGAAATTGCTGATTTGGAGATAAGTACAATGACAAGATTAGAATCAATTGAATAGCTGGTGGTTATATACGAGTTACAGTCCAAGAGGTCAGCCACTAACCCAAGGGTTTGTCAGTAGAATAAACTAGTTACAAAAAGATATCGATCCCAAATATTGCACTCCAGAGTGATATAACAAATTCATTAGCAGGCACTTGCAAGTTAAGCTGCAAATATTTAAATAGGGTGTTGATAGCACCTGAAGACCTGTGAACCTGTCTAGCTATATGTAAGCCAGTGATTTTTAACATAATTGGCTGGATGGCATTCACAGCACCCAACCAATTATGATAAGAATTACTAAGGCAAATGAGAAGTGATCACCCTCTCTAGAGAAGATGCCAATAAAGCTAGCCAGTGACATTCTGCCCAGCATGGGGAAAAAACATCAAGCCCACTGTTGTTATTGCCACCACCAGAAAAAAAGCAGCAGCATCTGGCAGCAATATGTAATGGCTACTTAACCCCTTAACGACCGCCGATACGCCTTTTAACGGCTGTCATTAAGGGTACTTAAACCACAGCGCCGTTAATTAACGGCGCTGTGGAAAAAGTGAATAGCGCCCCCAGAGGCGCATTTTCTCCGGGGTCTTGGCTATGTCATCAGACATCAGAGGACAGAGAAAAAGGGTCCCCGGGACCCCATGTGGCCCCCGATCTCCTGCATGTGGCCCCCGATCTCCTGCATGTGGCCCCCGTGCCCTTCTGCCTACCCCGGTGCCGCCGCTATGAAGAAAATGGCGGGCGCATGCTCAGTGCGCCCGCCGCTATGTGCTGGGGGGATGGGCAATTTTCTCTGGGGTCTCGGCTACCGGGGGTAGCCGAGACCCCAGAGAACATGGTCCGGGTCGGTATTCACCGATCCCGGTGTTGCGATCGCCGCTATACAGCATAACGGCGATCGCAAAAAAAAAAAAAAATGATTTCTCTCCCCTCTGATGTGATCGCACATCAGAGGGGAGAAAATGAGGGTCCACAGGTCCCCCGATCGCCCCCCTATACCTCCCGGTGTCCTCGGTCCTCCTGCAGGCCCCAGGATCCCGCGTCTTCTTCCTGGAAAAAAAAATGGCGGGCGCATGCGCAGTGCGCCCGCCGATCTGCTTGGCGGCAGATTCAAAATTTTTTTCATTCATTCTCATAAAAGTACATTTTGATCACTGTGATAAACTATCACAGTGATCAAAATAAAAAAAACAGTACATAACCCCCCATTTATCACCCCCTTAGTTAGGGACATATAATAAAAAATAGAAATTATATTTATTTTCATTTTTCCCTTAGGGTTAGGGTTATAATTAGGGTTAGGATTAGCATTAGGGTTAGGGTTATAATTAGGATTAGGGTTAGGCTGGGTTCATACTGCGTTATGGAAGTCCGTTAGACGGACTGCATTACACCACGGTATAACGCGGTGTAACGCAGTCCGTTAACGCTGCCATTCACCCCCATTTGAGGGTGCATCTCGACGCATGCCGTAAAGCAGCATGCGTTCGCGACGTGCCATCATTCAGTGACGGAGTCTCGGATGCGGGCTGCAGCGTCTGGGCTCCGTCACCGCTAGCACAGATGAATCATCTGCTGATTCATTTGCGCTAGCGGGTATAGCATAACGCGATCGTGTTATGCTATACCGTTACCAGCCCGTCAATGGTCTGTGTTGAACGGGCTGGTAAAACGCAAAATGAACCTAGCCTTAGGGTTAGGGTTATAATTAGTGTTGAGCGATACGATACCGCAAGTATCGGGTATCGGCCGATATTAGCTGTATCGGACTTTCGATATTGACTTTCGATATTTCCCATATATCGTATACCGGAATCGGAATTATCACTGTCACTGTGAGTGTCCGTCGGTCGGGTCTGTCAGTAGTCAGCGGCACTTACCTGGCAGAAGATCTCCGGTGGTCACGGCCTGGACTGGTTGATGGCCGCCATCATCTTTCCCCGGCGGTCACATGCAGTTTCTCGCGATAACTGCAGTGACTGCTGGGTAATCCCGGCCGTAAAGCAGTCAGTCCGATGACGTCACCGCCGGGGAAGCAGGTAATAAGCTGTGCTGCGCCAGGATGACAGCCTCTGCCTATCATTCCGATGTAGCAGAGCTGGATCGTCGTGGGACAGTCGTTACTATGGACTGCGTCGGACAGGTGGTATACTGTTGGTTTGTTTTTTTCCTTTTTTTACAGGAGATCGATGGCGTCGCAGGAATGAGAGTATAATAAAAGAAATGAAAACTGTGTTATCTCTTTTATTTCATTAAAATACTTTTTTCTTGCTGTGTCTTTTTTTTTATGCATTTAAAAACTTTGGGATTAATAATGGATCGGTGTCTTATTGACACCTCTCCATTATTAACCGGGCTTATTGTCACCGTGCAATCAACGGTGACATTAACCCCTTATTACCCCACTTGCCACCACTACAGGGCAGTGGGAAGAGCCGGGTAAAATGGCACAATTGGCACATCTTTTGATGCCCAAATGTGGGGCTGCTGCAGCCTGGTATTATCAGGCTGTTGAGGGCCAAAATCCATGGGCCTTGACAGTCTTTTAATACCAGGCCGCAGCAGTCTGCATTTTACTTGGCTGGTTAACAAAAATAGGGGGACCCCTACGCCGTTTTTTTTTCGAGGGGATCCCCTATTTTTGTTAACCAGCCAAGCTAAGCAGACTGCTGTGGCCTGGTATTATCAGGCTGGCAAGGTCCATGGATATTGGATCCTTACCAGCCTGAAAAACCAGGCCTCAGCAGTCTGCTTCATCTGGCTGGTTAACAAAAATAGGGGGGACCCCACGCCAATTTTTTTCGAGGGGATCCGCTATTTTTGTTAACCAGCCAAGATATGCAGACTGCTGTGGCCTGGTATTATCAGGCTGGCAAGGTCCATGGATCTTGGCTCCTTAACAGCCTGAAAAACCATGCCTCAGCTGTCTGCTTCATCTGGCTGGTTAACAAAAATAGGGGGGACCCACGCCAATTTTTTTCGAGGGGATCCCCTATTTTTTTAACCAGCCAAGATATGCAAACTGCTGTGGCCTGGTATTATCAGGCTGGCAAGGTCCATGGATCTTGGCTCCTTAACAGCCTGAAAAACCAGGCCTCAGCAGTCTGCTTCATCTGGCTCATTAACAAAAATAGGGGGGACCCATGCCAATTTTTTTCCAAGGGGATCCCCTATTTTTGTTAACCAGCCAAGATATGCAGACTGCTGTGGCCTGGTATTATCAGGCTGGCAAGGTCCATGGATCTTGGCTCCTTAACAGCCTGAAAAACCAGGCCTCAGCAGTCTGCTTCATCTGGCTGGTTAACAAAAATAGGGGGGACCCACGCCAATTTTTTTCGAGGGATCCCCTATTTTTGTTAACCAGCAAAGATAAGCAGACTGCTGTGGCCTGGTATTATCAGGCTGGCAGGCAGGGTCGGACTGAGCCACCGGGACACCGGAGAAACCTCCGTTGGGCCCCAGCTCCTGCGTGGTGGGCCCTGATTTGAAAGGATAGGTCGCGGGGCAGAGGGGCGGTGGCCCCGGGCCCCGCGCTCTGAGGGGGCCCAACCGGAGCTACGCTACAGTAACTGTATACAGTTACATTCTGCGGCAGAGCAGGGAGAATTGCTCTCCCTGCTCTGCCGCCCGGAAGCTATGGGGCCTGAACAGGCGGTGGGGGGGCCCGGTGCCAGCAGTGGGCCCCCCAACCGTCATCGGAGGGTCAGCTGTATCGGCATGGGTACGGTTGGGGCGAGGATATGGGTGTGATTAGCTGTCAAATGGGTGTGGTCGGGGCGTGGCTTAAAATTTGCAGCGGCGCGCTATGCGCGCCGCAGCCTTTAACCCTCTTTCCTGTCTTCAAAATTTGGGAGGTATGCTGTATGACCTCCCTACAACTTCTGGGCATGCTCCTGATGAGCGTGACGGATGGTTTCCTGAGGGATCCCCTCCCACACCTGGACTAAAGCATCCACCAACTCCTGGACAGTCTGTGGTGCAACGTGGCATGGCCTAAAATTTGCTGCAGCAGGCACAGCGTGCCACAGCCTTTGTCCCTCCTTCCCTTCTTCAAAGGTTGGGAAGTATGATGGTGGGCCCCAAGAATAATTTTTCTCTGGTGGCCCAAGGTACTCCAGTCCGACGCTGCTGGCAAGGTCCATGGATATTGGCTCCTTAACAGCCTTAAATACCATGCCTCAGCAGCAGGGGTGTTGTGAATGGGTTTGAGATGAGTTCTGAGCAGAGGCTCCCTCTGGTGGTTACAAGCGGTACTAGTGAGGATTGGGAATCAGGTGTTACTGATTGGTCTTATTTAAGGGAATCATTTTCCCATCAGGGTTGCCGGTGATCAATTGTTCTGGTCTGAATCCTTCTTTCCAGTTTCCCTTGTAGCCTGCTGTGTCGTGTCTGCACCTCCTGCTATCAGATAAGACAATTTCTTATTTTGTGTTTTTGCTATATTTTTGCATTTTGTCCTGCACTTCTGTGGGGGCCTTCTGGGTCCCCTCCGGGGGCTTTTGCCCTCTCAGTTTAGTCCAGCCACTGTGTTTTGTACTTTTGCTTTTTGCAGTTTTTTCAGTGGCTGCTGTTTTTGTTACACCAGAGAACTAATTTAGGTGGTAGAGGTCGTGTGATCTCAGGTGATTTTGAAATTAGTAGAGTTGGTGTTTTTCAGGGTTTTCTGGGATTGCAGTAAGTACCCTTCCTGTCCTTTTCTATTTAGATAGTTTGGGCCCCAGCGTTTGCTCATACTATTTTCTTTCTGTGTCAGTATTTCCTCTTGTCTAACCGCCATTACATGTTTGGGGGCTTTCTATTATCTTTGGGGTTCTGCTCCGGGGCAGATAGCTTTCCTATTTCTATCTTTAGGTGTAGTTAGTTTCTCAGGCTGTGACGAGGCGTCTAGGACCATCGTAGGAACGCTCCACGGCTGCCTCTAGTTGTGGTGGTTAGTCAGGGTACTGCAATCTCATAGATTCCAACTGCTCTGGTGTATTTCCTTTTTTACCTGCACTCCTCAGCTACCGTAACATAACAGTATCACCGGCCATAAAAATTGTATGGTACTCACAGAAGGGAAAAAATATTTTGAAGGAAGAAAAGTTGTCAGAGATATTTTTCTGTTTGTTGCATTTTTTTTTTTTTTTTTCCCTCTGTATCTCTGGGTGCTGGGGAGGATCTTTTCTCCCAATGGAGTTTGCACAGTTGTCTGGCCGTGTGGATCAGCTTGCCACTGAGGTTCGGAGTATTGCTGCATATCTTGCTAGGTTGCCTGTTGTGGAACCTAGGATCCCCATGCCAGATTTGTTTTCAGGGGATCGAGCTAAGTTTCAGAATTTCAAAAATAATTGTAAATTGTTTCTTGCCTTAAAATCTAAGTCCTCAGGAAACGCAGCGCAGCAGGTTCAAATTATCATCTCTCTCCTGCGCGGCGATCCTCAGGATTGGGCTTTTTCCCTGACACCCGGGGATCCTGTTTTGAGTGATGTTGATGTATTTTTTCAGGCTTTGGGGTTATTGTACGATGAGCCTAATATCACTGATCAAGCTGAAAAAGCCTTGTTGGCATTAAATCAGGGGCTTGATGACGCTGAGTTATACTGTCAGAGATTCCGTAGGTGGGCAGTCCTGACCAAATGGAATGACGACGCTTTGGCGGCCCTTTTCCGGAAGGGTCTGTCGGATAATGTAAAGGATGTTATGGTGGGATTCCCTGTCCCCTCTGGTCTCAATGATTCTATGTCATTAGCGATTCAAATTGACAGACGTTTGCGTGAGCGGAGAAGTATGCGTGGAGTGGTGTTGCCTTGTGAGCCAGCTGCTGAGCCCATGCAGTGTGATGGAGTGGTGTCTGGGGCACAGCGTCATGAGTTTCGAAAGCGCAATGGGTTATGTTTCTACTGTGGTGATGCCTCTCATGCTATTTCAGTCTGCCCTAAGCGGGGAAGACGTTTTGCACGCTCAGTTGTCTTGGGTAGTGTTCAGACTAAGTTTTTATTAACTGTCACTCTGATATGCTCTCTGTCCTCATTTTCTGCTCAGGCTTTCGTTGATTCTGGAGCAGCTATTAACCTGATGGATTATGATTTTGCTAAACGTTGTGGATTTCCCTTGATACCCCTACAGAAGTCTATTCCCCTACTGGGGATCGATTCTACCCCTTTGGCTGAGAATAAACCCCAGTTTTCTACTCAGGTGATAATGATAGTTGAACCTGATCACCAGGAGTGCTGCAAATTTTTGGTTCTATATAATCTGCATGACATTATCGTGCTGGGTTTCCCTTGGTTACAGTCTCATAATCCTGTTTTGGATTGGAAATCTGTGTCTGTAACCAGTTGGGGCTGCCAATGTGTTAATACCAACACTCCTGTTTTTTCTGCCTCCCCCAGGCTAGGATGTTCCTGACTTTTTGTTTGATTTTTCTGATGTGTTTAGCGAAAGTAAATCTGCATCCTTACCTCCCATAGGAGCTATGACTGCGCTATTGAATTAGTGCCAGGTAGTAAATTCCCTAAGGGTCGCCTTTTTAACTTGTCTGTACCTGAACATGACGCTATGCGGTCTTATATCAAGGAATCATTGGAGAAGGGTCATATCAGACCATCCTCTTCACCCTTAGGTGCCGGTTTTTTCTTTGTGGCCAAAAAAGATGGTTCATTGAGGCCGTGTATTGATTATCGTCTCTTGAACAATATTACTGTGAAATATCAATACCCGTTACCCTTGATTTCTGACCTGTTTTCCAGGGTGAAAAACGCTACTTGGTTTACCAAGCTTGACCTCAGGGGGGCGTATAACCTTATTCGCATTAAGCACGGGGATGAATGGAAGACGGCATTTAACACCCCTGAAGGGCATTTTGAGTACCTTGTGATGCCCTTTGGCTCACTAATGCTCCTTCCGTCTTCCAGTCCTTCATGAATGACATTTTCAGGGATTTTGTGGACAAGTTTCTGATTGTTTATTTGGATGATATCTTGATTTTTTCTAATGACTGGGACTCTCATGTGAAACATGTTCGAACTGTATTCCAGATTTTGAGAGAGAATGCTCTGTATGTGAAGGGATCAAAGTGTCTTTTTGGCGTACAGAAGATCTCATTTCTGGGATTCATTTTGTCCCCATCTGTTATTGAAATGGACCCGGTCAAGGTTCAGGCCATCTGTGATTGGGTCCAACCTACTTCATTAAAGGCTCTTCAGAGATTTTTGGGTTTTGCCAATTTTTATCGTAAATTTATTGGTAATTTCTCTGTTATTGTTAAACCATTAACTGATTTGACCAGAAAGGGTTCTGATGTGGTGAATTGGCCTCCTGAGGCAGTCTCTGCGTTTCAGGAACTTAAGCAGAGATTCACTTCTGCTCCTGTTCTACGGCAGCCTGATGTTTCTCTGCCATTTCAGGTGGAGGTTGATGCCTCTGAAATTGGGGCAGGTGCCGTTTTGTCCCAAAAAGATCCAGAGACCTCTAAAAGTAACCCTTGTGCCTTTTTCTCTCGAAAATTTTCTCCTACTGAACGTAATTATGACGTGGGTAATCGGGAGTTATTGGCCATGAAGTGGGCTTTTGAAGAGTGGAGACATTGGCTGGAGGGAGCCAAACATCAGGTGGTGGTCCTTACGGACCATAAGAATCTGGTCTATCTGGAATCTGCCAAGCGACTCAATCCTAGACAGGCCAGGTGGGCCTTGTTTTTCACACGTTTTAATTTTGTGGTTTCCTTTCTTCCTGGCACTAAGAATGTTAAGGCGGATGCCCTCTCGAGGAGTTTCCTTGCGGACTCTCCTGAGCTATCTGATCCCTCTGTTATTTTGAAGGAGGGTGTAGTTCTTTCCGCCATCTCGCCTAATTTGAGACTTGCTCTGGAGGGGTGTCAGGAGGATAGGCCCGAGCGCTGCCCTGTTGGAAAATTGTTTGTCCCGGACCAATGGAAAAAGAGTGTGATGTCTGAGATTCATTGTTCCGCATTGGCTGGGCATCCCGGAATTTTTGGTACCAGAGACTTGGTTAGTCGGTCCTTTTGGTGGCCTACCTTGTCTCGCGATGTCAGGGAATTTGTGCAGTCCTGCGGGACTTGCTCTCGCTCCAAGCCTTGCTCTCGCTCTAGTGGTTTGTTGATGCCATTGCCTGTGCCCAAGAGACCATGGACCCATATCTCTATGGATTTCATTTCCGATCTTCCTGTTTCTCAGAGAATGACCACCATCTGGGTAATTTGTGATAGGTTTTCCAAAATGATACATCTTGTGCCATTACCTAAGTTGCCTTCCTCCTCTGAATTGGTGCCGTTGTTCCTTCAGCACGTGGTTCGTTTACACGGCATTCCTGAGAACATTGTGTCTGACAGAGGAGTCCAGTTTGTTTCCAGATTTTGGAGGACTTTTTGTTCTAAACTGGGTGTTCAATTGTCTTTCTCCTCGGCATTTCATCCTCAGACCAATGGTCAAACTGAGAGAACAAACCAGACATTGGAGACTTATCTAAGATGCTTTGTGTCTGCTGATCAGGATGACTGGGTCTCTTTTTTGCCTTTGGCTGAGTTTGCTCTTAATAATAGGGCTAGCTCTGCCACTTTGATGTCTCCGTTTTTCTGTAATTCTGGGTTTCACCCTCGATTTTCTTCAGGACAGACGGAGGCTTCTGTCTGTCCAGGTGTTGACTCTGTTGTTGAGCGTATGCAGCAGATTTGGGACCAGGTAGTGGAGAGGTTGTCCCTCTCTCAGGAGAAGGCCCAGCGGTTTGCTAACCGGCATAGGACTGATGGTCCTCGGTTTAAAGTGGGGGACTTGGTCTGGTTGTCCTCAAAGAATATTCCTATGAGAGTAGCATCTCCTAAATTTAAGCCTAGGTTCATTGGACCTTATAAGATCATGGAGATTATTAATCCTGTTTCTTTTCGTTTGCTTCTTCCAGGGACATTTAAGATCCATAACGTGTTCCACAAGTCCTTGTTGAAGAGGTTTGTTGAGCCAGTGGTTCCTGCTGCTGTGCCTCCTGACCCTGTTTTGGTTGAGGGCAATCTGGAGTATGTGGTTGAGAAAATATTGGATTCTCGTTTTTCTAGACGAAGACTCCAGTATTTGGTTAAATGGAGAGGTTATGGTCAGGAAGATAATTCTTGGGTGTTTGCTTCGACATCCATGCTAGGAGACTTATCCGTGCGTATCATAGAACTCATCCTGACCGACCTGGTTGCTCAAATGAGGGTTCGGTGACCCCTCCTCAAGGGGGGGTACTGTTGTGAATGGGTTTGAGATGAGTTCTGAGCAGAGGCTCCCTCTGGTGGTTACAAGCGGTACTAGTGAGGATTGGGAATCAGGTGTTACTGATTGGTCTTATTTAAGGGAATCATTTTCCCATCAGGGTTGCCGGTGATCAATTGTTCTGGTCTGAATCCTTCTTTCCAGTTTCCCTTGTAGCCTGCTGTGTCGTGTCTGCATCTCCTGCTATCAGATAAGACAATTTCTTATTTTGTGTTTTTGCTATATTTTTGCATTTTGTCCTGCACTTCTGTGGGGGCCTTCTGGGTCCCCTCCGGGGGCTTTTGCCCTCTCAGTTTAGTCCAGCCACTGTGTTTTGTACTTTTGCTTTTTGCAGTTTTTTCAGTGGCTGCTGTTTTTGTTACACCAGAGAACTAATTTAGGTGGTAGAGGTCGTGTGATCTCAGGTGATTTTGAAATTAGTAGAGTTGGTGTTTTTCAGGGTTTTCTGGGATTGCAGTAAGTACCCTTCCTGTCCTTTTCTATTTAGATAGTTTGGGCCCCAGCGTTTGCTCATACTATTTTCTTTCTGTGTCAGTATTTCCTCTTGTCTAACCGCCATTACATGTTTGGGGGCTTTCTATTATCTTTGGGGTTCTGCTCCGGGGCAGATAGCTTTCCTATTTCTATCTTTAGGTGTAGTTAGTTTCTCAGGCTGTGACGAGGCGTCTAGGACCATCGTAGGAACGCTCCACGGCTGCCTCTAGTTGTGGTGGTTAGTCAGGGTACTGCAATCTCATAGATTCCAACTGCTCTGGTGTATTTCCTTTTTTACCTGCACTCCTCAGCTACCGTAACATAACACAGGGGCGTACATAGAAATCATGGGGCCCCATAGCAAAAGTCTGAATGGGCCCCCCCCCAAAAAAAAAAAAAAACCAGGAGCCATTGTAAATGTAAAGTGCCAGCACAATGAGGGGACACATTAAACAAAAAAATGTATTATGCCCCCATAGATTGTGCCCCCATAGTTGCTCCATAGATCATGCCCCATAGATTGTGCCCCCATAGATGCTCCATAGTATAGGCCCTTATGCTGCCGCAGCTGCTGCAACCAAAAAAAAAAGACATACTCAGCTCTCGTCGCTGGGGGCCAGGTGCCCGTGTCCTGAGCAGGGGGTGACACCAGGTGCCGATGTCACCGCTCGCTCAGGGCCCCGGCACCTGAGATATTTACCTGTCCTCTCTCCACTGCTGAGCGCCGCTGTCTTCGGGGTCCTCCAGCAGTGAATGATCAGGCAGAGGGCACGGCGCGCACTAACGACGTCATCGCACCCTCTGACCTGAACATTGCAGCAAGAGGACGCGAGCAACGGTGGAACGGGACAGGTAAATATCCCTTATACTCACCCTTCCACCGTGCGGTCTCTGCAGCCCTTGCTCTTCTCCCGCGGTCTCCGCCGCCAGTGTTCAGCGGTCACGCAGGACCGCTCATTAAAGTCATGAATATGTGCATATTCATGACTGTAATGAGCCGGACCACCTGACCGCTGAACACAGGCGTCGGAGACCGTGGGAGAAGAGCAGGGGCTGCAGAGACCGCACCAGGAGGGGTGAGTATATAGAAGAGCTGCGCTCCCCCTCCCCTGCCGACCCCCTGGTAGTACTGTGTCAGCACAGCTACCCGACCGTCGCGGGCCCCCTCACCTGTCCGGGCCCCATAGCAGCTGCATGGTCTGCTTCATTCACGGTACGCCACTGCTCAGCAGTCTGCTTCATCAGGCTGGTTAACAAAAATAGGGCGGACCCCACGCCATTTTTTTTTTAAAGGGAACCCCTATTTTTGTTAATCAGTTCCCTCTGATGTCACTGATTGTGTCCCTGGCTGACCTGAAGTGAAAGTGGAAAGCAATCAATTAAGCTTTCCACTTCCTCTCCTGTCAGCCAGGAGAGGAGCTCATTCATTTGGGGGTTTACTGTGAGGCTGCAGCATTAGCTGCGGTCCTGCAGTAAACATTAGCCCTTTCTGAAGGATTACACCGTGGGACCTGACTGTGCATGGGATAGGTAAGAATAATTTTGCTTTTTTATTTTATTTTTATTACAGGAAATGGTTTTTGCAGTAAAATAAAATATGGTCAAAAACATGTGTCTTTATTTCATTAAAATGATTTTTAATTAAAGTGTGTGTGTGTTTTATTTTTATTTCATGCAATAGGATTAATAATTGATAGTTGTCTAATTGACAGCTCTCAATTATTAACCTGGCTTAAGGTCACCTTTCAATAGCAAGGTGGCTTTAACCCCATATTAACCCATTCGCCACCGCTACAGGGCAATGGGAATAGACGGGCAAAGTGCCAGAAAGGGCGAATCTAATTATAGATTTGTCTTTTCTGGGGTGTCTGGGGGCAGATGTTAGTAGCCAGGGGGGGCCAAAAATAATGGTCCCTTTCTGGGCTATTATTATCTGCCCCCACTCGCTGGCTTTGTCTGTCTGGTTGCGAAAATAGGGCAGGAGCCCACGCATTTTTTTTCAACAATTTTACACCTCATATATATATATATACATGTCATTGAATTTGTGACACATATATATATATTTATATTTATAGTTCATACACTTCTACATAGTATAATAGCCGCTAATTCAATTGCCGGCTTTTGTGAAAATACAGAACCCGACATGAAATGACACTTGGTTTACATAGAGTTAACCATGTCATTTCAAGTTGTTTGATCTATTGTTTTCACTAACAATTACATCAGTCTATGTGTGCAAAATTTCACACCTGTAGGGGTTAATTAAAGGTGTAAATTCGTAGCAAAAAAGTCCGTTTTTTTTTACAACGAATTTACACCTTTAATTAACCCCTACAGGTGTGAAATTTTGCACACATAGACTGATGTAATTGTTAGTGCAAATCAGATATCAAACTACATGAAAAGACATGGTTAACTCTATGTAAACCAAGTGTCATTTCATGTCGGGTGCTTCTGTCTTTTCACAAAAGCCGGCTTTACCCGGCAATTGAATCAGAGGGTATTTTACTATGTAGAAGTGTATAAACTATAAATATATGTATATATATATGTCACAATGACATGTATATATATATATATATATATTTATATATATGTATTCTATGTGTGTTTATTTAGTGTTTACAAGGAAAGAAAGAGGTTTTTTTAGTTACGATATTTCTGTCCCATAGACTTACATTGGATTTCCGGTATCGGTATCGGGTATCGCCGATATTTTAGTGATATCGGCGATACCATTCCGATCCGATATTTTTGGATATCGGAAAGTATCGCTCAACACTAGTTATAATTAGGGTTAGAATTAGGATTAGGGTTACAATTAGGGTTAGGGTTAAAATTAGGGTTAGGGTTACAATTAAGTTAGGGTTTACAATTAGGGTTGGAATTAGGGTTGGGATTTAGGTTAGGATTAGGGTTGGGATTAGGGTTAAGGGTGTGTTGGGGTTAGGGTTGGAGCTAGAATTGAGGGGTTTCCACTATTTAGGCACATCAGGGGGTCTCCAAACACGACATGGCGTTCAAAAAGTCAAATGGCGCTCCCTCCCTTCCGAGCCCTGCCGTGCGCCCAAACAGTGGTTTACCCCAACATATGGGGTATCAGCGTACTCAGGACAAATTGCACACCAATTTTGGGCTTCTAATTTCTCCTGTTACCCTTGGGAAAATAAAAAATAGTTGGCTAAAAAATATCATTTTTGAGAAAAAAATTATTTTTTATTTTCACAGCTCTGCGTTTATAAATTTCTGTGAAACACTTTGGGGTTCAAAGTGCTCACCACACATCTAGATAAGTTTTTTAAGGGGTCTAGTTTCCAAAATGGGGTCACTTGTGGGGGGCTTCCACTGTTTAGACACATCAGGGGGTCTCCAAACACGACGTGGCGTTCAAAAAGTCAAATGGCGCTCCCTCCCTTCCGAGCCCTGCCGTGCGCCCAAACAGTGGTTTACCCCAACATATGGGATATCAGCGTACTCAGGACAAATTGCACACCAATTTTAGGGTTCTAATTTCTCCTGTTACCCTTGGGAAAATAAAAAAATAGCGGGCTAAAGAATCATTTTTGAGGAAAAAAAATGATTTTTTATTTTCACGGCTCTGCATTAATAAATTTCTGTGAAGCACTTGGGGGTTCAAAGTGCTCACCACACATCTAGATAAGCTCCTTGGGGGGTCTAGTTTCCAAAATGGTGTCACTTGCAGGGGGTTTCTACTGTTTAGGCACATCAAGGGCTCTGCAAACACAACATGACGCCCGCAGAACATCATCAAAGTCTGCATTACAAAATGGCGCTCCTTCCCTTCCAAGCATTCCCATACGCCCAAACAGTGGTTTCACCCCACATATGGGGTATCATCGCACTCAGGAAAAATTGCACAACAACTTTTGGGGTCCAATTTCTCCGGTTACCCTTGGGAAAATAAAAAAAATAGCGGGCTAAAGAATCATTTTTGAGGAAAAAAATCATTTTTTATTTTCACGGCTCTACGTTTATAAATTTCTGTGAAGCACTTGGGGTTCAAAGTGCTCACCACACATCTAGATAAGTTCCTTAAGGGGTCTTGTTTCCAAAATGGTGTCATTTGTGGGGGGTTTCCACTGTTTAGGCGTATCAGGGGCTCTCCAAATGCGACATGGCGTCCAATTTCAATTCCAGTCAATTTTGGTTTGAAAAAGTCAAACGGCACTCCTTCCCTTCCAAGCCCTGCCGTGCGCCCAAACAGTGGTCCCTCCCCACATATGGGGTATCAGCGTACTCAGGACAAATTGGACAACAGCTTTTGTGGTCTAATTTCTCCTGTTACCCTTGGGAAAATAAAAAATTGGGGACTAAACCATCAGGTTTGTGGAAAAAATATGACTTTTTATTTTCATGCCGGGAGTTATAAACTTCTGTGAAGCACTTGGGGGTTCAAAGTGCTCACCACACATCTATATAAGTTCCTTAGGGGGTCTAGTTTCCAAAATGGTGTCACTTGTGGGGGGTTTCCACTGTTTAGATACATTAGGGTCTCTACAAACGCGACATGGCATCCAGCCAATTCTGCGTTGAAAAAGTCAAACGGCGCTCCTTCCCTTCCAAGCTCTGCCATGCACCCAAACAGTGGTTTACCCCCACATATGGGGTATCAGCATGCTCAGGACAAATTGCACAAAAACTTTTGGAGTCTTGTTACCCTTGGGAAAATAAAAACTGGGGTGAACAGATCGTTTTTGTGGAAAAAATATGATTTTTTATTTTCACGGTTCTATGTTATAAACTTCTGTGAAGCACTTGGAGGTTCAAAGTGCTCACCACACATCTATATAAGTTCCTTAGGGGGTCTAGTTTCCAAAATGGGGTCACTTGTGGGGGGTTTCCACTGTTTAGACACATCAGGGCCTCTACAAACATGACATGACGTCCAGCCAATTCTGTGTTGAAAAAGTCAAACGGCGCTCCTTCCTTCCAAGCTCTGCCATGCACCCAAACAGTGGTTTACCCCCACATATGGGATATCAGCATGCTCAGGACAAATTGCACAAAAACTTTTGGGGTCTTGTTACCCTTGGGAAAATAAAAATTGGGGTGAAAAGATTGTTTTTGTGGAAAAAATATGATTTTTTATTTTCACTGTTCTATGTTATAAACTTCTGTGAAGCACTTGGAGGTTCAAAGTGCTCACCACACATCTAGATAAGTTCCTTAGGGGGTCTAGTTTCCAAAATGGGGTCACTTGTGATGGGTTTCCACTGTTTAGACACATCAGGGCCTCTACAAACGCGACATGGCGTCCAGCCAATTCTGCGTTGAAAAAGTCAAATGTCGCTCCTTCCCTTGCGACCTCTGCCGTGCGCCCAAAAAGTGGTTTACCCCCACATATGGGGTATCGGCTTATTCAGGAGAAATTGCACAACAAATTTTGTGGTTCATTTTTTTCTTTTAACAGTTGTGAAAATAAAAAAAATTGGTTCCGAAGTAAAGTTTTTGCAAAAAAAGTTAAATGTTAATTTTTTCCTTCCACATTGCTTCAGTTCCTGTGAAGCACGTAAAGGGTTAATAAACTTCTTGAATGTGGTTTTGAGCACCTTGAGGGGTGCAGTTTTTAGAATGGTGTCACTTTTGGGTATTTTCTATCGTATAGACCCCTCAAAGTGACTTCAAATGTGATGTGGTCCCTAAAAAAAAAATGGTGTTGTAAAAATGAGAAATCGCTGGTCAACTTTTAACCCTTATAACTTCATAACAAAATTTTTTTTTGTTCCCAAAATTGTGCTGATGTAAATTAGACATGTGGGAAATGTTATTTATTAAGAAATTTGTGTGACATATCTCTCTGATTTAAGGGCATAAAAATGTAAAGTTTGAAAATTGTTAAATTTTCAAAATTTTCACCATATTTCCGTTTTTTTCATAAATAAACACAAGTCATATCAAAGAAATTTTACCACTAACGTGAAGTACAATACGTCACGAAAAAACAATCTCAGAATCAGCTGGATTCGTTAAAGCGTTCCAGAGTTATAACCTCATAAAGTTACAGTGGTCAGAATTGTAAAAATTGGCCCTGTCATTAAGCTGCAAAATGGCTCTGCCACTAAGGGGTTAATATGTGATGCCATAAAAGACTCAGACACTGTGGGCACAAAGCCTACGCATTTCTCATCTTTAGGCCGGGATCACACATGTGAGAAACACGGCCGAGTCTCGCATGTGAATTCCCAGCACTGGCACCGGCACTCGGGAACGGAGCGTGTGGCTGCAAAGAACTACATGCAGCCGTACTCTCCGCTCCCGAGTGCCGACGCCAGTGCTGGGAATTCACATGCGAGACTCGGCCGTGTTTCTCGTATGTGTGATCCCGGCCTTAGTGTTACTAAATTAGGGAATTGTAGGGAGATTGTATATAGATGTACATTGCATAAGGCTTCATAAGCAACTCAGATTCACAATGGTAAGGAAACACAAAGTATGACCTCTAAAAATGTGCAAGATATTATTTTAGCAGAAACATTTCTTTCTATATTAGAAAATAAGAAAATATCTTTTGCATAAAGAAGAAAAGTAAATTCTAATTTCTAAAGAACCTTGTCACGTTCTTTTTTTCATCTGTGAAGTAAGAATACTTGAAAAAAAATAAGAGTAAACTTCATGGGCAAGTGTAAGAACAAAGGATATTCTGATAGTGTAAGAACAAAGATAGGTTAATGTATGTGATGCCCTCATTCAGCTGCAAAGTTTCCAGTTTCCTGAACATGTATATTCATCTCACACTTCTTATGTAACTCAAGCTATTATGGCCTGGGGCCACATTTACATAAACCATTGTAAAATTATCATTCTCATCACCCTAAGATGAAAATATGGCATGAAAGGATTAAGAGAAACAATTTTCTTTTAAACAGAGATCAATTGTTCAGAATATTCAGGGCACTTTTAAAATGTAATATATGCTGAGTGAGACCGTATAAGTAATAATTTGTCCTGAAAATCTTTCAGTAAGTAATATAATTGTATTAAAACTGATCTACTTGTATCTACAGTATATTACAATATATATATCCTTACAATTTACAGGGCATATGAAATCGACAATCATTCAGTTTTAGGTCAGTCTCACGTAGTTGCAATACTGATCTTTCCCTTCCCTACCTTACTTTCTGTCTTAACTTGGCATATGACACTCCTATTGTATTATACCCTATAACATCTCCCCTTCTCATCCTGGAGAGGAGTAATGTACCGCACCAAGCCATACATATCTGACATAGGGACAGTGCGTCAAAAAGTTATGTCTGTGCCATCCACATTCGGAATTGGTTAAGTTCCTGGTGCAACCTATGAGACTTGAGTAAGCAAATGCACGGCACCAATGGCAGTGGGACCCTAAAAGCACCACTCCAGCATTTTTTCTTGTTTCAGCACTTGAGTGATGCTACTAAACTAAGTTCCTTGACCCTAGTAATATAATTACCAGCTGCCGTCTTCAGCTGTTCCCAGCACAATTCCTGTCCCACTCCCCCATCTTGTGACCGCAACATCTGACTGTCTGTAAGTCAGAGGTAATGGTCACAAGCTCTCAGTGTAAGTCTATGTAAGCCTTGTGCTGGGCTCTTTCTGCCTCTCATTGACTTACATTGATTTGTGACTTTTGGACCAACCAATAATCTGAAGTTATCTGACAGGTCACAACCAGCAGAAAACCAACTGTAGTGGCGCCCATAAAGGATGAAGTCAGTGGCTGGTAAGTGTAAAGGGTATGCCACACTAAACAACATCGCTAACGGGATCGCTAAAAAACGTCACTATTTAGCGATCCCGTTAGCGATGTTGTGTGCGGCATGCAGCAACGACGTGGCCCCTGCTGTGATCTCGTCCGTCGTCCTGATCGTTCCGGACCCTATTCTGATCGTCGGCGTCCCGCTGGGTAAGTATAGATCGCTGAGTGTGGCACCTTTTTTAGCAATTTAGCGGTACTTTTGTACCGCTAAAGTCGTTAAGGAGATCGCTAACCGCGATAGCGTCCTTAACGACATTGCTAAATGTGGCCGACACTAGCGATATTTAAACGATCCCGCCAGCGATCTCATTAGTATGCGACGCTAACGAGATCGTTAGCGGGATCGAGTAGTGTGGCAGTACCTTAAGACTAGGGGCAGGGAACTTACTTTAGTAGCACCTCTCCAGCACTGAAATAAAAAATAATGGCTGACATGGTGCTTTAACATTGGCCTCTGTATCTTTCATGTACCTTACTTTGGAAGATCCTGCCAGATGTAGGGCCTTTTCGTAAAATAACACTGTGTCAGGTTGCCTGCCAATATAACACTGACAGGCTGGGATAATAAATGCAATGTATTATCTAACTCATCAAAGCATGGTTCGTTCAATTCTCCATGATCCCCAAAATGATTAAAATTACCTGAAAATGCTGTTACAGAAAATATTTTGGTCTGTGCAAAAATGGTAAATTTAAGTTTTGTCTGTCTTCTTTGCTAATCATTGTAATCATATTGACCTGAAAAACAAAGTTGACATGTAAATCGTCACACAGAGACAGAAAAAAACAAGCATAGTACAATTCTAGATTTAGTGTTTATTTGTTTTTTTCATCTTCCCTAGCAATAAGGTCCTCCACTGAAAACGGACCATGGCAGTGTTCCCTTCTGCCATCCCCCTCATCCTGGCAGCCGCTAGTGTTAACCCCTTTACTCCCAAGGGTTGTTTGCATGTGAATGACCGGGCCAGTTTTTACAATTCTGACCACTGTCCCTTTATGAGGTTATAACTCTGGAACGCTTCAACGGATCTTAGCGATTCTGACATTGTTTTCTCGTGACATATTGTACTTCATGATAGTGGTAAAATTTCTTCGATATAACTTGCGTTTATTTATGAAAAACCAGAAATATGGCGAAAATTTAGAAAATTTTGCAATTTTAAAACTTTGAATTTTTATGCCCTTAAATCAGAAAGATATATCACACAAAATAGTTAATAAATAACATTTCCCACATGTCTACTTTACATCAGCACAATTTTGGAACCAAAATTTTTTTTGTTAGGAAGTTATAAGGGTTAAAAATTGACCAGCGATTTCTCATTTTTACAACACCATTTTTTTTTAGGGACCACATCACATTTGAAGTCACTTTGAGGGGTCTACATGATAGAAAATACCCAAAAGTGACACCATTCTAAAAACGGCACCCCTCAAGGTGCTCAAAACCACATTCAAGAAATGTATTAACCCTTCAGGTGCTTCACAGGAATTTATGGAAAGTTTAAAAAAAAAATTAACATTTAACTTTTTTCACAAATTACAGTGCCTTGCAAAAGTATCCGGTCCCCTGGAACTTTTCAACCTTTTCCCACATATCATGCTTCAAACATAAAGATTAGTGTTGAGCGATACGATACTGCAAATATCGGGTATCGGCCGATATTAGCTGTATCGGGCTTTCGATTCCGAGTACCGATATTTTCGTCATATCGGATACCGGAATCGGGATTGTCACTGTCACTGTCAGTGTCCGTCGGTCGGGTCTGTCACTGTCAGTGTCCGTCGGTCGGGTCTGTCAGGAGTCAGCGGCACTTACCTGGCAGAAGATCTCCGGCGGTCACGGCCTGGACTGCTTCATGGCCGCCATCATCTTTCCCCGAGCGTCACATGCAGTTTCTCGCGATAACTGCAGTGACTGCTGGGTAATCCCGGCCGTAAAGCAGTCAGTCCGATTACGTCACCGCCGGGGAAGCAGGTAATCAGCTGTGCTGCGTCGCGATGACAGGCTCTGCCTGTCATTGCGATGTAGCAGAGCTGGATCGTCGTGGGACAGTCGTTACTATGGACTGCGTCGGACAGGTGGTATACTGTTGGTTTGTTTTTTTCTTTTTTTACAGGAGATCGATGGCGTCGCAGGAATGAGTGTATAATAAAATTAATGAAAACTGTGTTGTCTCTTTTATTTCATTAAAAGACTTTTTTCTTGCTTTGTCTTTTTTTTATACATTTAATAACTTTGGGATTAATAATGGATCGGTGTCTTATTGACACCTCTCCATTATTAACCGGGCTTATTGTCACCGTGCAATCAACGGTGACATTAACCCCTTATTACCCCACTTGCCACCGCTACAGGGCAGTGGGAAGAGCCGGGTAAAGTGCCACAATTGGCACATCTTTTGATGCGCCAAATGTGGGGCTGCTGTAGCCTGGTATTATCAGGCTGTTGAGGGCCAAAATCCATGGGCCTTGACAGTCTTTTAATACCAGGCCGCAGCAGTCTGCATTTTACTTGGCTGGTTAACAAAAATAGGGGGACCCCTACGCCGTTTTTTTTTCGAGGGGATCCCCTATTTTTGTTAACCAGCCAAGCTAAGCAGACTGCTGTGGCCTGGTATTATCAGGCTTGCAAGGTCCATGGATATTGGATCCTTACCAGCCTGAAAAACCAGGCCTCAGCGGTCTGCTTCATCTGGCTGGTTAACAAAAGAAGGGGGGACCCCACGACAATTTTTTTCGAGGGGATCCCCTATTTTTGTTAATCAGCCAAGATATGCAGACTGCTGTGGCCTGGTATTATCAGGCTGGCAAGGCCATGGATCTTGGCTCCTTAACAGCCTGAAAATCCAGGCCTCAGCTGTCTGCTTCATCTGGCTGGTTAACAAAAATAGGGGGACCCCACACCAATTTTTTTCGAGGGGATCCCCTATTTTTGTTAATCAGTTCCCTCTGACGTCACTGATTGTGTCCCTGGCTGACCTGAAGTGAAAGTGGAAAGCAATCAATTAAGCTTTCCACTTCCTCTCCTGTCAGCCAGGAGAGGAACTCATTCATTTGGGGGTTTACTGTGAGGCTGCAGCATTAGCTGCGGTCCCTGCAGTAAACATTAACCCTTTCTGAAGGATTACACCGTGGGACCTGACTGTGCATGGGATAGGTAAGAATAATTTTGCTTTTTTATTTTATTTTTATTACAGGAAATGGTTTTTGCAGTCAAATAAAAGATGGTCAAAAACATGTGTCTTTATTTCATTAAAATGATTTTTAATTAAAGTGTGTGTGTTTTATTTTTATTTCATGCAATAGGATTAATAATTGATAGTTGTCTAATTGACAGCTCTCAATTATTAACCTGGCTTAAGGTCACCTTTCAATTGCAATGTGGCTTTAACCCCATATTAACCCATTCGCCACCGCTACAGGGCAATGGGAATAGATGGGCAAAGTGCCAGAAAGGGCGAATCTAATTATAGATTTGTCTTTTCTGGGGTGTCTGGGGGCAGATGTTAGTAGCCAGGGGGGGCCAAAAATAATGGTCCCTCTCTGGGCTATTATTATCTGCCCCCATTCGCTGGCTTTGTCTGTCTGGTTGCGAAAATGGGGCGGGAGCCCACGCATTTTTTTTAAACAATTTTACACCTCATATATATATATATATACATGTCATTGAATTTGTGACACATATATATATATTTATATTTATAGTTCATACACTTCTACATAGTATAATAGCCGCTAATTCAATTGACGGCTTTTGTGAAAATGCAGAACCTGACATGAAATGACACTTGGTGTACATAGGGTTAACCATGTCTTTTCATGTCCTTTGCTATCTGATTTGCACAAACAATTACATCAGTCTATGTGTGCAAAATTTCACACCTGTAGGGGTTAATTAAAGGTGTAAATTCGTAGCAAAAAAGTCCGTTTTTTTTTACAACGAATTTACACCTTTAATTAACCCCTACAGGTGTGAAATTTTGCACACATAGACTGATGTAATTGTTTGTGCAAATCAGATTGCAAACGACATGAAAAGACATGGTTAACCCTATGTACACCAAGTGTCATTTCATGTCGGGTGCTTCTGTCTTTTCACAGAAGCCGGCTTACCCGGCAATTGAATCAGAGGATATTTTACTATGTAGAAGTGTATAAACTATACATATATGTATATATATATATATATGTCACAATGACATGTATATATATATATATATATATATATATATATATATATATATGTATTCTATGTGTGTATATTTAGTGTTTACAAGGAAATAAAGGTTTTTTTTAGTTGCGATATTTTGTTCCCATAGACTTACATGGGACTTCCGGTATCGGAATCGGATATCGACGATATTTAGTGATATCGGCGATACCATTCCGATCCGATATTTTTAGATATCGAGCAGTATCGCTCAACACTAATAAAGATACCAAATGTAAATTTTTGGTGAAGAATCAACAACAAGTGGGGCACAATTGTGAAGTTCAACGAAATTTATTGGTCATTTAAAATTTTTGCGAAAATACAAAAACTGAAAAGTGGGCGTGCAATATTATTCGGCCCCTTTACGTTCAGTGCACCAACTCACTCCAGAAGTTCATTGTGGATCTCTGAATGATCCAATGTTGTCCTAAATGACTAATGATGATAAATATAATCCACCAGTGTGTAATCAAGTCTCTGTATAAATGCACCTGCTCTGTGATAGTCTCAGGGTGGGTTCTGATTGAAGCACAGAGGGCATCATGAAGACCAAGGAACACAACAGGCAGGTCCGTGATACTGTTGTGGAGAAGTTTAAAGCTGGATTTGGATATAAAATGATTTACAAAACTTTAAACATCCCAAGGAGCACTGTGCAAGCGATCATATTGAAATGGAAGGAGTATCATACCACTGTAAATCTACCAAGACCCCGGCCGTCCCTCTCAACTTTCATCTCAAACAAGGAGAAGACTGATCAGAGATGCAGCCAAGAGGCCCATGATCACTCTGGATGAACTGCAGAAATCTACACCTCAGTGGGACAGTCTGTCCATAGGACAACAATCAGTTCGTACACTACACAAATCTGGTCTTTATGGAAGAGTGGCAAAAAGAAAGTCATTTCTCAAAGATACCCATAAAAAGTGTAATTTAAAGTTTGCAAGAAGCCACCTGGGAGACACACCAAACATGTGTAAGAAGGTGCTCTGGTCAGATGAAACCAAAATCGAACTTTTTGGCAACAATGCCAAACGATATGTTTGGCGTAAAGGCAACACAGCTTATCACCCTGAACACACCATCCCCACTGTCATTGGTGGGGCAGCATCATGGTTTGGGCCTACTTTTCTTCAGCAGGGACAGGGAAGATGATTAAAATTGATGGGAAGATGGATTGAGCCAAATACAGGACCATTCTTGAAGAAAACCTGTTGGAGTCTGGAAAAGACCTGAGACTGGGACAGAGATTTGTCTTCCAACAAGACAATGATCCCAAACATAAAGCAAAATCTACAATGGAATGGTTCACAAATAAACATATCCAGGTGTTAGAATGGCCAAGTCAAAGTCCATACCTGAATCCAATTCAGAATATGTGGAAAGCGCTGAAAACTGCTGTTCACAAACGATCTCTATCCAACCTCACTGAGCTCGAGCTGTTTGCCAAGGAAAAATGGGAAAGAATTTCAGTCTCTCGATGTACAAAACTGATAGAGATATATCCCAAGCGACTTGCAGCTGTAATCGCAGCAAAAGGTGGCGCAACAAAGTATTAAGTTAAAGGAACCGAATAATATTGCATGCCCCACTTTTCAGTTTTTATATTTCCACAAAAATTTAAAATAATCAATAAATTTTATTTAACTTCACAATTGTGTCCCACTTGTTGTTGATTCTTCACCAAAAATTTACATTTGGTATCTTTATGTTTGAAGCATGATATGTGGGAAAAGGTTGAAAAGTTCCAGGGGGCCGAATACTTTCGCAAGGCACTGTATTTACTTCAGATCCAATTTTTTTTACTTTGCCAAAGGTAACAGGCGAAATTGGACCCCAAAAGTTGTTGTGCAATTTTGTCCTGAGTATGATGACATGCGATATGTGGGAGTAAACCACTGTTTAGGCGTACAGCAGAGCTCGGAAGGGTAGGAGCACCGTTTGACTTTTTCAATGCAGAATTGGCTGGAATTGAGATTGGACGCCATGTCGCCTTTGGAGAGCCCCTGATGTGCCTAAACAGTGGAAACCCCCCACATCTGACACCATTTTTGAAAGTAGACCTCTTAAGGAACTTTTCTAGATGTGTGTTGAGCACTTTGAACCCCCAGTGCTTCACAGAAGTTTATAACGTAGAGCCGTAAAAATAAAAAATCATATTTTTTCCACAAAAATGATCTTCTGGCCCCCAATTTTTTAATTTCCCAATGGTTTCTGGAGAAATTGGACCCCAAAAGTTGTTGTGCAATTTGTCCTGAGTACGCCGATACCCCATATGCGAGGGTAAACCACTGTTTGGGCGCATGGCAAACATTTTTTATTGCAAAAACGTATTTGCATTACCATAATTTGAGAGCTATAATTTTTCCATATTTTGGCCCACAGAGTCATGTGACGTCTTGTTTTTTGCCGGATGAGTTTATGTTTTTATTGGTACCATTTTCGGGCACATGACATTTTTGATTGCTTTTTATTCTGTTTTTTGGAAGGCAGAATGGATAAAAACCAGCAATTCATAAATTCTTTTGGAGGGCGTTTATACCGTTCCACGTGTGGTAAAATTGATAAGGCAGTTTTATTTGTTGGGTCAGTACCATTACAGCAATACCTTATTTATATTTTTTTATGTTTTGGCGCTTTTATACAATAAAAACTATTTTATAAAAAAAAATTATTATTTTTGCATCGCTATATTCTGAGAGCTATAACTTTTTTATTTTTTCACTAATGACGCTGTACTGGGGCTTGTTTCTTCGGGACAAGATGTCGTTTTCAGCGGTACCATGTATATTTATATTCGTCTTTTTATGTTCAATAGTTTTTTATTGAAAATTTTTTTTTTTTTTTTTTTTTTTGGTTATTGCATGTACAATAAAGCATATAACTGGGCCTACAGGAGACCATACGTTGTAAAACAGTAAAAATAAACAAGACAAGACATGGACTAACTGGGTATACAAACAATAAACATAAGGAAAGAATTTGGTAATAGGAAGGGAGGGGAGGTAATATCGGTAAGGAGAACTATTTCTTGCGTTTCGTTTAGAGATCGCTTAAGGGTGACCTGTTGAGACAGGATGTAATGAGTCTTTACAATATTTGGACCATGGGGCCCAAGTGCGGTTGCATAGTGTTACGCAATTATTGCGGATAGCATATAAATATTCCAGTGCGTGATGTTCTTTAAGTCGAGAGGTCAGCTCAAGCATCGATGGTGTGGAAGCAGTTTTCCAGCGTTGGGCTAACATTACTTTAGCTACCATTAGAGTGTGTGCTACAAACCTGCGGAATTCTAGAGGTACCGTGTCAATCTCCAGCAGGCATAATGCTATGTGAGGAGAACGCTGTATTCTCAAAGATGTCACCAAATCTAGTAAGTTGAAAACCTCTCCCCAGAAGCACAAAACTCTAGGGCAGCTCCAAAATATGTGGAATAAGGAGCCCGTCTCTCCACAGTTCCTCCAACAACAATCAGAGGTTCCGGGAAACAATCTGGCCAGCCTCTCAGGAGTGTAATACCAGCGTGACATGCACTTCATATGCGATTCTTGAAGCGTCATGGAGAGCGACGCTTTTTTAGCCCATTTAAACGCAAGTTCCCACTGAGTCTCAGAATACAATCCTCCTAGGTCAATTTCCCAACTGAGGATATGGGCTCGTTTAGTAAAGTGAATGGAGTCGTTAAATATTGCATATAAGTGCTTAGTTGTAGCAAAGTGAGGTTGGGGGTTAGTACCCAAGATAAGGTTCCAGAGGGTCAGAGGAACCCGCGTATCAAGCTTATTACCAGAGAGGATATAGGATCTAGCCCTTCGAATATGGAATGCGGTTAGATGTGGCATGTGGCTTGTAAATTGCATTGTGGCTACATCTCCCCAAGTTTGCAGGCCAAGTTCCCCCCAGCTCCGGGTGTCTAAGTCTGGAATACACTGATGAAGAAGTGCGATCGGTAATGCTGTCGCAGAGACCTGTGTATCATATCTCAACTTGGATGTTAATAAGACCCAACTACGTAGAGACGCTTTCACTACATGTGAAGCCGGTGGAGGAAGAGTTTTATCTACAATGTTAACTAACAAATGCAAGTGTAATGGTCTTGAATGATTTAAGACTAATTCTATGGTCGGCCATGAGGAGTGTGTAGATTGCATCCACCAGTGTCTAGTTTGACGTATAATCGTAGCGTGGTAATATGCGTGTAGATTGGGGACGCCCGCCCCTCCATGGTAGCAAGACATTCTCAAGACTGAGGAGGCCACCCTGGGTTTCTTCCCAGCCCAAATAAACCCCAACATTTGTGATGAGAGCCTTGTTATATATTTCTTTGGTATCGGGAGATTAAGCGTTCTATATATATATAGGATTTTAGGTAAGATCATCATCTTATAGGATACGATCCGACCCATCCATGATATGTCTGTTTTTGAGAATGTGTCTAAAGTCTCCTGAATATCCTGTATTAGGCCATTCATATTTTGTAACACTGTCTTGTGAAATGGTAAGGTAAGCTTAATGCCTAGGTACGTTATCGTAGTATCCTGCCATTTGAAGGGGAACTCAACAAGTATCGCAGCCTTAAGTTGGGGATCAATGTGTACTCCCATGAGGTGTGATTTGGTATAGTTGAGTTTGTAGTGAGATATCCGCCCAAATTCGTCTAGGGTGTTACAGGCTGATCGTAGGGAGGTTAACGGGTCGGTTAATAGAAGGACAATATCATCTGCATACAGACTTATTTTGTGTTGTCTACCAGAAATTGGGATACCTCTAATAGTCTGATCCAATCTGACTCTCTCCGCCAATGGTTCCATGATGAGAACAAAGAGGAGGGGAGACAGGGGACAACCCTGACGGGTGCCGTTCGTTATGTAGAATGGTTGCGATAAAGTGCCATTAATAAGCACCCTAGCGGATGGGCAGGAATATAAAGCTTCGATGTAGTGTAAAAAGTCATTCTCGAAACCAAACCTGCGCAAAGTGTGGAACATAAATCCCCAATGAATTCGGTCGAACGCCTTCTCGCATCCAACGAGAGAAGCAAAGAAGGCGCCCGACCCCTCGAAGCAAATTGAAGCAAGTTGAGGACACGTCGTGTTGCGTCAGATGTTTGGCGTCCCGCCACAAATCCTGTCTGATCAGTATGGATCAGCAGTGGTAAAATGTTAGATAGCCTGATGGCTAGTATTTTAGCGTATATCTTAGTATCTGAATTCAGTAGCGATATGGGTCTAAAGTTTCCAGGTTCGTTAGGGGATTTCCCAGGTTTAGGAATCGCAGTTACTGTCGCTTCTAAGAACTCAGGCGGGAAAGAAGCGCATTCACGAGCTGAGTTTAGCATGTTAGTCAAATGCGGCGCAAGTAATTCAGAGAAGGTTCGGAGATATTCATTCGAGTACCCGTCAGGGCCAGGTGATTTGCCCAGTTTAGACATATTGATGGATTGCAAGGTTTCAGTCACCGAGATTGGGGCATTTAGCATAGAGGCCGATGAAGGGGATAGTTTCGGGAGGTCAATTTGAGATAAAAAAGAGTTAATGGCTAGGTCTGTAGGTTGTATAACTCCCGGGAATCTTTGAGATTGTATAACTGTTCGTAATATTTACGAAACGACTCCGCTATTTCCATAGGGTGTGTGATTGACGAGTGAGGGCATTGGGAATTTTTTAGTGAGAACACCGTACTACGGATTCGCCTTTGTTTTAGTTTGGATGCCATGTATCGAGAGGTTTTATTAATTGACCCGTAGTGGGTTGCACGCATGGTGCGTATGTATTTATCGTGTTGGCTAAACAGATGAAGTTGTAAATTATGTCGATGGGTCATCAGACTTCGATGATTATTCAATGTTGGTTGTGAAGTGATTTCATTCTCAGCTAATTGGACTTTCAGCAATAAACTATCCAGCTGACTCGTTAGTGCCTTTTTCCTCTGAGCTCCCATTTGGATGAGGTGTCCCCGCATGACAGCCTTGTGAGCTAACCATAATATCGAGGGAGTAACGTCAGGAGTGGCATTAACACTAAAGTAGTCTGCTATATGCTGTCGTATGCGAGTCGCATATGAAGAATCGGTGTACAGTGCCAGGTTATTTCGCCATTGCCTCGTCGTTGATGCATTGGCTCGCGGAGACCACTCCAACGTTATCGGCGCATGGTCCGACCACGCGGCCGTCCCTACCGTAGCAGTCTTAGCATCTGGCAATGTCCAACGATCCACAACAAACATGTCAATGCGTGAAAAGGTGCGATGTCGAGCTGAGTAGAAGGAGTAAGCCCTAGAGCTAGAATTAAGGCATCTGTATGTATCGTATAGGGAGTGTGATCTTAACCATTGTTGGAGACATGGGACATGCCGGGATCTAGGATTGGAAGAATCTAACGACCCATCAGCTATCATATTGAAGTCCCCTCCCATAAGCAGACTTCCCTTCGCCATTACTCGGACTTTACGCATTACCCTGTTTAGGAAACGAATTTGTCGTAAATTCGGTGCATATATATTAACCACAGTGACCATTTTGTTCTGTAGCAGTCCCACCAGTATTATAAAACGACCTGCAGGGTCAATGTAGGAAGATTCGCATTGAAATGACACGACAGTGGAGAACAAAATAGCAACGCCTGCCCTTTTTTTCTCCTGAGAGGCTAGGAAAATCTGCGTGTATTTAACGCTGCTAAAGAGGGGCATTTTAGTACGAGAAAAGTGAGTTTCCTGCAGAAAAAGTATATCTGCTTTAAGTCTACCTGCCTCTCTCCATAGATAAGAGCGCTTATAAGGGGAATTCAGTCCCCTAACGTTGAGGGATACCAAATTAAGCGACATATTGAGATATCATAATTTGCTTACCGCACCGCAAGGCCGAACCTAGGAGTAGATGAAATTTGGATATTGCGGTCTCAAGGCGAGATATGCTGGGTAATTCCATTTCGGCAACGCAAGAAGGGTTTGGGATGTGAAGTAGATCTTTGGGTAATACTAGGGATAGAAACATAAGGAGGGGGACACAACGAGTAAAGGCATAACAAAAGCAGTGTAACTGAGTTGGATCAAAAAAGATCAATCGAAGGTACATATCGATACTCAAATATGCTCCTCGACCGAAAATCTCCAGGGGGAAGGAGTTCAAATGGCCTTCTAATGAGGCCTCAAAAACTAGTAGGCTAGCCCGTATTAACGGAACGGTCCCAAGTAGCTAGCCGTTGTAGAGAGAACTGCGTCGATTTTTAGCTCGACCGGGTCAGCGTGGGGAGCTCTGGGTTTGCCAATCTTGCGTCGGTTTAGAAGGTTTCTGGATCGCAGTCTGTAGTTGCAGGTCAATCTTCACACCCCAACTCTTTGCCAAGTCGCATCCTTCCTTCAGTGATTGAATGATATGTAGGGTATCTTCATGGCGCACCAAGAGTTTCAGTGGAAAACCCCATTTGTACTGTATGGAAGCTGCTCTGAGAGCGGAGGTCAGGGGCTGGAGGTTTCTTCATGCTTGCAAGGTGGCTTGAGATAGATCAGTATATAGTTGTAATCCCAAGTATGGCGTAGGGAATTCCTTCATTTTCCTGGCTGCAAGTAATATTCGTTCTTTAATATGGAAAAAATGTACTCTGAGCAATACATCCCTCGGCACATTTGGCGGCAAAAATTTGGCTCTAGGAAGCCTATGTATTCGATCGATAATAAGATCGCGGTCGGTGGCTTCTGGGATAAAAATGCGGAACAAATCTACCACATAGTCCTGAAGGTCTGATGAGAGAACTGACTCTGGCACTCCTCTTATTTTAATATTATTTCTGCGATGTCTATCTTCGATATCTGCCATCTTGGATTTTAGATATTGCACTTCGTCATATAATGCATAGTGGGAGTCTATGAGGGCGTTGTGCGATCCTATTACCTCCTCCATTTTGTGTTCTACTGTATTAACCCTGTATGACACATTGTCCACAGATGCTTCCACTGCGGCTTGTAGTTTATCCAGTTTACCTTGTATTGATCCGCTCAAGGCTACGATTAGCTCCTTTATATACGCTTCTGAGGCAGGTTGATTAGAAGCTGGAGCAGAGAATGCAGCATTAAGTTCTGATTGTGACTCACCCACAGGAGTCTCCGTACGTGGTTTTTGCTTCTGAGGGCTGGAGGAAGGAGAGGAGTCAGTCGTTATGTCTGAAGCGTCTTGCGTCGCCATCTCTTCTTCCTGCCCAGTTGCAACTGTGAGCTTTTGCACCCGCGATCGGTGTTGGGATGAACGTGGAGATTGGCCGGAGTGGTCGGGTGTTACCGGCGGTGAGTGTGGTGGTCTCAGCGTTGGAGAGCTGTGTCGCAGGGCTGCAATGCGGCCACGGGTAATGGCAGCTGTTGGTGTCTTCTTAGGTGCAGGTTTCCCGCGTCCCGGCGCCATGTTAGATCCTCCGTCACTAGGCCCAGCAGGATAGAAGTCCGTGAGGCGCTTCAGCTGGTTGCCCGATCCTTTCCTTTTGGACATCGGGGTACTCCTTGTTCTCCCCTACGTCACAAGGGACCGGCTAGTCGTGCTTAGTAAAGCTGAAAATAGTCAGCTATGAGGCCGGGAACAGAGCGCTCAGATTAGCACGTCTTGCTCTGTAGGCGGTAGCCACGCCCCCCCTATATTCGTCTTTTTAATCGTGTGTTATTCCACTTTTTGTTCGGCGGTATGATGATATAGCATTGTTTTTTTTTTGCCTAGTTTTCTTTTTTATGGTGTTCACTAAAGGTGTTAACTAGTGGGACAGTTTCATAGGGCAGATCATTCCGGACGTGTGGGATACCAAATACCGTATATACTCATGTATAAGCCGACCCATGTACAAGCCGACCCCCCTAATTTTTCCACAAAAAACTGGGAAAACTTATTGACTCACGTATAAGCCTAGGGTGGAAAATGCAGCAGCTACTGGGAAATTACAAAAATAAAAATAGATACCAATAAAAGTAAAATTAATTGAGACATCAGTAGGTTAAATGTTCTTGAATATCCATACTGAATCAGAAGCCCCATAAAGTTCTCCATACAGTTAATGATGGGCCCCATAAAATGCTCCATACAAAATACGCCCCATATACTGCTGCACAAAGGTTAATAATGGCCCCGTAAGATGCTCCATAGATTATGTCCCCATTTGGTGCTCCGTAGATTATGCCCCCATATGGTGCTCCATAGATTATGCCCCATAAGATGCTCCATAGATAATGCCCCCATAAGATGCTCCATAGATTATGCCCCATATGCTCCATAGATTATGCCTCATATGCTCCACCGATTATGCCCCATATGTTCCACAGATTATGCCCCATATGTTCCACAGATTATGCCCCATGAGTTCCACAGATTATGCCCCATAGGTTCCACAGATTATGCCCCATAGGTTCCACAGATTATGCCCCATATGCTCCATATTTTATGCCCCATAGGTTCCACAGATTATGCCCTATATACTCCACAGATTATGCCCATAGGTTCCACAGATTATGCCCCATATGCTCCACAGATTATGCCCCATATGTTCCACAGATTAAGCCCCATATGCTCCACAGAATATGCCCCATATGTTCCACAGATTATGCCCCATATGCTCTACAGATTATGCCCCATGTGCTCCATAGTATAGGTCCGGTATGCTGCTGCTGCCGCTGTAACTAAAAAAAATGACATACTCACCTCTCGTCGCTGGGGGCCAGGTGCCGGTGTCCTGAGCAGGCGGGGACACCGGCGCGCTATGGGAGACAGGTGCCGGTGTCACCACTCGCTCAGGGCCCTGGCACCTGAGATATTTACCTGTACCCGGTCCCCCGCAGAGTGCCGCTGTCATCCGGGTCCTCTTGTCAGTGAGCGCTCAGGCAGAGGGCGCGGCGTGTACTAACTACATAATCGTGCCCTCTGCCTGAACATTCACAGCTAGAGAACTCAAGGACACAGCGGCGAGCAGCGGGGGAACGGGGACAGGTGAATATCGCTTATACTCACCCCCTGCCGGCGCGTCTCTGCAGCCTCTGCTCTTCTCTTCATCTTTGATCGCAGTGTGCCAGGGGTTAAAGTGTCCGTGACCGCTCCTGGCACTTAGTGCCGCGTGTCATCTGTGAAAATCAGCTGACACCCAGTCGCGATCGGCCGCGCTCCCCCATAAGCACGGCCGATCGACTATGACAGTACGTCATATGGTAGAAAGAGGTTAATTAAGCTTTCGGTCATAGTGATGTCGTAGCATGATGCATGTTATGACAATAGCAAACATAAATTGGCCTTACACAAAGTTGCAACGTGGCAGACTTTAGTAAATGCCAGAGTCTCGCAGGATGCCAGATCAAAGATGGTGGCTGAACAAGTAAAGACTAGAGATGAGCAAAGCTTTGAAGGTTCAGTTCAATTCGCAGAACGTTTAGACGTTTGCCAAACATGTTAGACAAACGTACTCGAACCTCATCAAAAATTTAATGGGAAGCCAAACCAAAAGTATGCACAACACCTTAAGGGGCAACTAAAGGCTTCCCAAACAGCTAAAGTTAGGAGAATACACCATGAAAATAGCCATCAATTGACCCACAGCCGATTTTCAATTTTTGCAAATGATACAGCAACAGCCAGCCATATGCCATGCATGAGGTATCAGGGTTTAGGCCAACATTTACAGGTTTGAATTGTAGTTTCAATGAGAACCTCTGGTTAAGGGAGTCGTGTAAGCCTGTAAAGCTGGGAGACCTGATACTTCATGCAACACCTCCAATTTTTTATTTTTTTATTCCAGACACACTCAGCTTGCAAAAACATTAGTTTTGTACAGTACAATTGGAAGAAAAATGTCAGGAAAAAAATACAGGTAGTTGACTGATCAATTGACCCACAGTAGAACCTATTATAATGGCACAGAAGTAGTCAGCCATGGGCCATGCCTGATGTACCAGGGTCTGGGCCAGCATTTACAGCTTTACAGTTTCAATGATGACCTGGTGGTTAATTGAAAGGTGTAAGCCTTCTTTGCTGGGAACCCTGATACCTCATGCAACACCTACAATATTTTTTTTTTTCCAGCCACACTCAGATGGCGCAAAAATCAGTTTCATACAGTACTATTTGTAGAAAAATGTAATAAAAGTAACACAGGTAGTTGGGTTAAAGTAAGTGCTGGCCTGCTTGTCTGGGAGGCCTACTTCTAAAGACAACACACATGAAGGAGACCCAACTTGAATTTTCCACATTTCAAAAATTATTGTCACACACCACTGAAGTGGCATAAATTTCCAGAAGGTAGAAACAGTGTAATAGGCCTTTGACACACCTTCCACTACAGGCAACCCACCAAATAAAGACCCAATTTGGAGTCTACACATTTAAATAAATTGTCACATATCACTAAAGTGGCATCAATTTTCACAGAGTAGAAACAGTGTAATAGACCTCTGACACATCTTCTACTACAGGTAATCCACCAGATGGAGACCCAATATGGAGTCTTCATATTTAAAAAAAAATTGCAACATCAGCAGCAGTAGCAACAACAGGTACAGAAGCTACAACAAAGGTGCCACAGACTGCAATAATGCAAGATAAATGCACAACACTAAAAACAGCACCATCGCCTAGTCTGCCCAGTCTGCTTCTGGGGTGCAAAAGTCATTGGAGATCCATGACTTGTTCACTTTGATGAAAATTAAGCAGTCTACACTTTCAAGGAACAGCCGGATGATCTTATCCATCAGGACACCACCCGGAGCACTGAAGACACGTACTGAGAGAAAACTGGCTGCCGAGCATGTCAAAACCTCTAAGATGTGACAGGCAAGTTAAGGCCACTTTTCCATTTTTTGAAAAACAAAATGCAAAGAGTCCAAACCCCCCTGATGTCATTGATATTGAGCTCCAGATACTCCTGCACCATCCTCTCCAGTCTTTCACAATGTGTCAGAATTTTTCTCTGTTCTGCTGGTGCACGTGTTGGTCTAAAAAATTTGTGAATCGACTCACAGAAATTGCTTATGTCACTTATACTGCTGCTAATGTTTTTGTGATGATGCTTTGACATTCCCGGTGTCGGACTTCTAGAATTGCGATGTACCCTGTGTGCCTCAATGCTGTCTTGGGGAAATCCAATCTTAATATTGTCTACAAGCGTGTTTCTAACAGAGTGGCAACCCAGTAGTCAGCAGTATTTCTAACCCTAAGAATATGCAGGCATCATGTTGAAGATGAGCACCTTCTTGCTGCACTATTTGTCGGGTGCTTCCATGAAGTCCAAGTCCATGGTGTGTTTTTGGCAGGGTAACAGTCAAGGTTGCTTCCTCTGTCCCCTCCCGCCAAGAATGGACAACAGAAAGGGGGAGCATTATCTTTTCATCTCTTGACTGTTGCATGTGCATCACCGCTTCCACTTCGTCCTCCTCCATTTGTTCCTCGGCTCCTGCACCTACACTAATAGTTTGTGTGGCACCATAAGCCTCCCTCTATCGCTGTACTCCAACCTTCCATGGCACCCGCCTGTGCTGCGACAGTATGGAAATTTGAGATATTGTTATTCCTTCTGTATCTTTCTCTCTTCCACATCTTCCTCTGGGACCACTACCTCCTCACACAGACTATTCAAAGTGTGTTTCAGCATGTAGATGATCGGAATAGTGATGATGATAATGGCAATGACAGCGCTATCCACCTTAGTTGCCATTTCAATACCGTGTAGAAGGCTGCAGAGGTCCTTTACCTGTACCCACTCCACAAGTGTGATTTGCACCACCTCTGTACTGTGTTGGTCCAGGCTATGCAAAAAAAATACTCTACAAGGGATCGTTGCTGCTGCCACAGTCTCTGCAACATGTGCAGAGAGGAATTCCACCATGTCAAAGCATTGCAAATCAAATGCTTAACCGCTATGCCAAAAGACCTCTGTAGTGATGCAAGTGGATTAATTGCGGGGTGTGATCGTCAGAAGTGAGCACAGAGCAACCGTGTATCCAGCAGTGTATCCAGGCTGGGATGGTGGCGGAGAAATTGCTCT
Source organism: Oophaga sylvatica (assembly GCA_033576555.1). NCBI lineage: Eukaryota > Metazoa > Chordata > Amphibia > Anura > Dendrobatidae > Oophaga > Oophaga sylvatica. The sequence continues at coordinate 346,124,693 of JARQOD010000006.1, forward strand.
TCCACCAGGTTGAGGACGTGAGCCATACAAGGCACATGTGGGAGATTGCCCCGGTGTAGGGCCACTACCAGGATCACACCATTATTGCACTTGGCCTTCCCTGGCTCCAGGTTCAGTGGAGACAGCAATTGCTTTAACTCTGCCTGGATAGCTGTCCACAAATCTTGAGTTGTGACTGCGGTCTCCAAGGCACATTAATTTTAACCCTGCCTGATTTTGTCGAGCTATGACTGAGCAGTACGAAGGTGGGGGGATTCTATCTGGACTATTGGAATGCATGTCTGAATAAGAGAGAGGTTAGGGCACAGGTGGAGGCCCTGGATCAGGTCGTGGAGCCAGAAGCAGTGACGGAAGTGTTGGATACAGAATTTTATCCCACAAGCCTTGGGATTCAAAGGCTTGTGGAGCAGTCCCTTGACCGCCTGCCCCCCACAGCTACCAGAGTCACCCAGTGTCCAGTCAGCAAGATGTAATGGCCCTACCTATGTTTGCTTGTCTAGTAGTCCGTGTTGAAATTTACACTGGCAGACATAGATTTTTTCAGGAAATGGATGATGTTGTCAGCAACATGCTGCTGTAGCACAGGCACAGCTTTCTTAGGAAACAATGGAAACTGGGCAACTGGTACTGGGGGACTGCAACTTTCGGAAACCATCAATATATACCTGGGAAAAGGCAGCATTTCCTTGGCCAACAGATTGGAGATGGTGGAGTTCAAGCTCTTAGCTTTGGCATGGGCAGGAGGAAGCATTATTTTACTTGACCACAACTGTGGAACTGAGGGCTTGGCTGCTGTGCTGAGAAAGCGTGGAGTAGGGTGAACAGAACATACTGCTGGACTGTAAATGAGGTGCGGGTGGAGATGTTATGGTGGATTGAGAAAGATGTGTTGTGCTAGGGACACAAAAAAAGCAGGCATGTCCACTTGCATAACAGCCGAAGGGCTCTCACTCAACCAGACTGTAGGGGATAAACAAGTACATTTTCTGAGGCTGGAAACCTGTTTGAAAACACTTGGCATGGTGACAGAGGAGGAAGTAGCAGCAGATGTGGTTGATGAAATGGCCCGTGGTGGTCGAGCCACACTAGTCAGCTTTTTATTGCAGTGAGATTCCCAGACTAAGGCTTGTTGATTGTGCATATGGCGGTTCATTCATGTAGTTGTCAAATTATCACAATTTTTGACTCTAATGAGTTCTATTTTTGCAGAAATAGCAGATAACGTGAGTTGGGTCATCCTTTGCAGTGGCCTAGGCTAGGAAATACGTGCCACCACTGCAAACTGCACACTCGCGACAGATGTTGCCCACGACCAGAGTTGTGACTGAGGATGCAGTGCTTGTCGTGGTTCAATCACTTCATGTCTGTGCGGAAAGTCGCAATGTAACCTTCTCATCTTAGGCCTCCTCCAACTTTTCCACTGTGCTACTGAACTGTGTACCTCTGGGTTCACACCAAGTGGGATCTACAACCTCTTTGTCATCCTCCCTGTTCTCACACTCCTTATCCTCAGAGTAACCCTCCTCCTCTTCTTCCCCTGATACTACAGTACAGTCCACGTGCACCTCTGGTATTTGAGTTTCATCAGGATCACCTCCACCCCTTTTGTTAATGTTTGGTGATGAGGGTCTTGGTTTTGCTAGCACTCTACTTTGTCCAGCCAAAGATCAAACATGAAAACATCTTTGGCATCGGCACAGATGCTTTCCACCTGTCACTAAATGAACAATCACTATTTTCTTAGATAGTATGCATGAACAACACTGTTATACATAACGATTTTTAAAAGAAAATGTGGCCTTGTGATTTGCCACTAAAACCCAGTTTTATCACAAATGATTTAGAGTAGCTAATTGGGCCTCATGGCTGCACCCAAATATTAGGCCTAATGATTTTTAAGTGGAAATCTGGCCTTTTGATTTGTCACTGCAACACAGTTTTATCACAAACTATTTGGATTAGCAAATTAGGCCTCCTGGATGAACCCCCATATTAGGCCTAACAATTTTTAAGTGGAAATCTGGCCTTCTGATTTCTCACTGCAACACAATTTTATCATAAATGTTTTGGACTAGCAAATGGGGCCTCCTGATACTGCAACACAGTTTTTGCACAGTTTAGTTAAATGCTGGAAGATCAACGTCACACCGGACAGGATCCTATCTAGCTAACTGACAAGCTCACTTTCAGCAGCAGCAGCACTTGCAGGAGCAACTTCTCTGCACTGTGACACTGACAAAATGGCGCCAGCAAAACTAGATGTCAGCTTTTTTTATGGACAGGAACATGTGACTTTTTGCAGCCAATCACAGAAGACCTCGTATCATGACATGGTGGATGATTTCTGTGCCCTGTTTGTCTGCTGTAATGTACACACATTAAGTTATTAAAGAAAAAAAGAAAAAAAAACACTACGCAGCTCCTCTGACCTAAACAAACGATGAATGTTATTTATTTATTTTTTCACTCACTGATAGATCAGTGAACTGTCATAAGCCATACAGATGAATATGTAAGCAGAGCACCACATAAAGACCCCCCAGAAGGCGCCCCAAAGCACGAGAATCTCATTAACTGAAAACTGCAAATAAAGATTAAACAACAACCACAAGATGGATTTCATCACCTCTGCATTATTTTAATCAGTTTAACGGTATCAACCTGACAGTGTCTGTAGTTTCCTGAGCACAATCCTGCTGACAGCTTCACTTTAAGAAGTTATCCCCTATCTATAGATAGGGGATTACTCCAGAACTTGAGACTACCCCTTTAAGTAAAATGTTTATTCATTGGAATCTGACTGGATGGTATAGTAAATGTTCTTGTTAAAAGTACAGTACAGAACTTATCTTTTTAAATAGGGTCCTGGGATCCTGATGCATAAAATCAGCCATATGGAAAAAAGTATTATAAATTGCACATGGTTGTTGGGGATTTGGCTCTGTTCTAAGTGTTTTCAATTATTTTATCTACTTTTTAAGATACTTGAATAACCTATTTCTTTTTATACATACAGTGGGTAAGGAAAGTATTCAGACACATTTAAATTTTTCACTGTTTCATTGCAGCCATTTGGTAAATTCAAAAAAGTTCATTTTTTTCTCATTTATTTACAATCTGCACCCCATCTTGACTGAAAAAAACAGAAAAGTAGAAATTTATGCAAATTTATTAAAAGAAAAAACTGAATTATCACATGGTCATAAGTATTCAGACCCTTTGCTCAGACACTCATATTTAATTCACATGCTGTCCATTTCCTTGTGATCCTCCTTGAGATGGTTTTACTCCTTCATTGGAGTCCAGCTGTGTTTAATTAAACTGATAGGACTTGATTTATAAAGGCACACACCTGTCTATATAAGACCTCACAGTGCATTTCAGACCAAATGAGAATGATGAGGTCAAAGGAACTGGCCAAGGAGCTCAGAGACAGAATTGTGGCAAGGCACACATATGGCCAAGGTTACAAAAGAATTTCTGCAGTACTCAAGGTTCCTAAGAGCACAGTGGCCTCCATAATCCTTAAATGGAAGAAGTTTGGGACCTCCAGAAGTCTTCCTAGACCATTCAGCAAATAAAAAGTAACAAAGAAGCAAAGTGCAGACACAAATGGAGCACAATTGCAGCGCCAGACCCCAAAAGGGGACAGGCTGCAGTCCGCTGCAAGCAGCAAACCAGCAGAGAAAATCAAACAGAGGAAAAAAAAAGCAAACACTTATCTGAAGGAGAGCAGGAAACTAGCAGTGCTTCAAGCAAGACCAGAAAGCACAATTGATAACCGGCAAGGCTGCTGGGAACTCAGGCCACTTATATCCTACCATTCAGCGCCAGCTGAAGGCCATTCAGTAATCAGTTCATTACCCTCATCAACCACCGGATGGAGCCCCAGCTCAGAAGCCGCCTCCAGCATATTCACAACAGTTCACCATCCAACCTGACGGATCTGGAAAGGATCTGCAAGGAAGAATGGCAGAGGATCCCCGAATCCAGGTGTGAAAAACTTGTTGCATCATTCCCAAGAAGACTCATGGCTGTGCTAGCTCAAAAGGGTGCTTCTACTCAATACTGAGCAAAGGGTCTGAATACTTATGACCATGTGATATTTCAGTGTTTCTTTTTAATACATTTGCAAAAATGTCTACATTTCTGTTTTTTTTCAGTCGAGATGGGGTGCAGAGTGTACATTAATGAGAAGAAAATGAACTTTTTTACCCAATGGCCGCAATGAAACAAAGAGTGAAAAATTTAAAGGGTCTGAATACCTTCCGTACCCTCTGTAAATTTTAAGCCAGAATCAGAATCCTGTATTGATTTTAATTATGATTTTCTTGGCTTTCTCAAAAGGATTAGGATGTGGATAGTTGGTGTAGCAATATTTGGCTATTTATTATACCTAAAGAAATTTACCAAAACAGAATAAAAACGTGTTTAAACATTGGCTGTGCTGCTGGAAAGAAGTCACTTGCTGTAATATTCTTAGAAGATTCTTTATTATCCACTACATGTTTCAATGCCGTGCTGGCATCTTTACCAAGTGTAAAAAACAACACTTGACAAAGATGCCAGTAGTGGATAATAAAGAACCTTCTAAGAATACCGCAGAAAGACACTTATTTCCAGCAGTGCAGCCATTTTTTAAATACGTTTTTTCATCCTGTTTTGGTCCATCTGCCATGTTTTCCTAACAACCACAGGGTATTGGCAGCTGGGTGTCTATACCTTTATTGCGGCTGTGACTTCACACAGTCACCCAAGATGAGCCAACCTATTGTTTTTGCTATCTCCTATATTAGGATTCTACCCTATTATGAATTTCTATCTTCACAGTCACTGTTTCCTCAACCTAAAGAAGTTTGCCACTTTTTTTTTATTGTAAGAGATGTGTTGGTGACATGATTTTGTTGTACTTACTACTAAATTAGTACAGGGTTTCCAATAGGAAAACCACTTGCACAATTTTCGGGGCCCCTTGAAACTCTCCCCAGGCTCCACCCTAGTCTCGCCTCCACCCCTCGAGCCTTCCACAGTCCCACCCCCTCTCTTGGAAAAACTCCACTTCTGCACCATGTCCTCCCCATCACACATTAACAGTTCCCATTACCAGATCACAAACATAGCCAGCAGCTTTTGCTTTGGCCAAAAGATTTTTTAATCTGCCACAACGACAAGGTACTAGTAGAAAATTAGGAGACAAAAAAAGTGCAAATAGAGTTTTATCCCAAGGATTAATTTCAATTCCTGCAAGAAAACTGCTCACCTGTGGGTGCAGAATAAGAGCGTGCAAATATCAGCTGCTGCAGATCCACAGGTCAGCAAACCCGACCTCTCAGAACCATTATAGTAGATAAATGTGGATAAAAATCTGCGCTGCTGTGACAAAAGATGGATCCAGATATATTCGTAATACACTCTGGTGGTTTATTCAACGCGTTTCAAAGCTTACAGCTTCTTCTTCAGGAAATAAGCACAGAAAAATAATTTCTGTGGTAATTTCCGGAAGAAGCTGTGAGCTTTGAAATGCGTTAAATAAACCACCAGAGTGTATTACAAATATATCAGGATCTGTCTTTTGTCATAGCAGCGCGGATTTTTATCCACATTTATCTACAACGACAAGGTAGACTCTTCTGGCCGGGCTCTACTCTACTGTAACTTATTAAACATTTGTTAAAATATCTAATACAATTTTACGTATATTTTTATTTGTTTTTCAATTTTTAACATGACCAATAATATCACATACAAGTGACAAATATCACCACACCATGACCAGATCACATATTACCACCACAGTGATCAAAAAATACCACATACAGGGAATAAATACAGCCACACCATGACCAGATAACATATTACCACCACATGGAGACCAATAATACCACATGCAAGGAACAAATACCACAACGCCATGACCAGACCACATATTACCACCACATAATGACTGAAAAATAGCATGTACAAGGAACAAATACTCCCACACCTTGACCGGACCACACATTACCACCACATAGTGACTAAATACTACAATACTGATCATTAAAAAAAAAAACACAATACTAATGCCATTATACACAGGAGATCTGTATTTAGTATACAATGTCTGTATACAGGTAATACAGTGATCATCGGTGACATTATACACAGGAGCTCTGTATATAGTATACAGTATATAGTGTAAGTGTACAGGTAACACACTGACTTACCGGTGACATCTCTAGTTGAAGTCCTTCATCTTCGCTTTTTTTCTTCATCCAGTTCTGACCGCCATCACTTCTTCCAGCCAGGACTCATCTCTGCAGAAAATAAGTTATCTAGAGCACATTCCCCAACCTCTATACTACGCCAGATGAAAAAAGCGACTGTCGCCCTGCACAGTAACAGGACCTCTCCTCCCCCACAATGAAAACAGTATCCTCAAAATAATATCCTTTAATTAGCTCCTACAGTAATAATATCCCAGATTCTGGACCCCACATGTCCTCCTTTTCTGGACCCCATCCCAGTCATATATAGCAGTATAACGCAGCCCCATAGCAGTATAATGCAGTCTCATAGCAGTATATTGCAGCCCCATAGTCATATATAGCAGTATAGTGCAGCAATATAGTGGTATAATGCAGCCCCATAATGGTATAATGCAGCCTCACAGTGGTATAATACAGTCCCATAGAGGTATAATGCAGCCCCATAGGGGTATAATGCAGGCCCATAATATAATGCTCCCCATAGGGGTATAATGCACCCCCATAATATAATGCTCCCCATAGAGGTATGATACAGCCCCATAATATAATGCTCCCCATAGGGGTATAGAGCAGTCCCATAGGTGGATAATTCACCCCCTATAATGTAATGCTCCCCCATGGGGTATAATGCACCCTCATAATATAATGCAGCCCCATAGGGGTATAATGCATCCCCCGTTGGGGTATAATGCTCCCCCATAAGAGTATAAGGCTCCCCTATAGGAGTATAATACTCCCCCATACCGTGGCTTTACAAAAAAATAAAAAAAGGTTCTCCTTACCTGGCTGAGCTCCAGCGATGTCCTCGAGTTGTTCCAATGTGTGACAGTGACATCAGACGCCGACAACGTGCCCGCTGACGTCAGCAGCCGTCTGTGATCGGCCGGCGGTTGTTAACTCTTGCCGTGCAGAAGTCTCCCGCACAACAACAAATTTTAACTGCCCGTGCATCTGAGGACACACGGGCAGTTAATGAGCTAGCAGAATCCTGCCGCTGGGGCCCGGTGAGCAGAGGACAGGGGGCCTGCTGTGGGCCTCTTCTACTCATTGGGCCCCATACGCAAGTGAGAGCACTAATGACCTGATGGCGGCCCTGCATAAGTATTACAGATTCTTTTCCTCTATTTCTTAGCACATTCCTCGTCTCATATCGGATAGTTCTACTGCCAAAAAATGACTGCTGATAGAGGGGCATGTAACCAGAATGTCCATCAGTCTCCTCCATTTGAAACCAAGCATATAATACTTATATATTAGTAAGCGTTTGAGTTAGTGTAAATCGATTTGCTTGTACCAGTCTATCGTCCATGATTGTGTTTGGTGGCCACTGGACAGGAAAGGGATTATGATCACCTCTTACGCCTCTTCTCAGCTTTACTCTTGACTAGCCAGCCTGGCGCTATGTTACATGTGCATTACTATGACATCGTGCCAGGATGGCTACTCAAAAGAAGAGCTGCAGATGCCATCAGGCAAGGTGCCAATCTCCTGATCCAGTCTAGCCTAGCATGGTCAATGGACTTGTACTACATGTACACCAATTGATTCACACCAACTTCTGGTAAGTACCACAGAATAATATTCCCAACATATTTCTTAAAATAAAGATAAAGCGGCTAACACCCTTAAATAATTTTTGCAGAATGTGTGGTTCTTCAGTATCTCTCTTGGGTTTCTGTACACAAGGCCAAACAAGTGTCTGATTTCTTTTTTTAGCTATCTCATGTTTTCATTTTTTAAAGGGTAGAGGAACTATACTGTTTTACCTCTGATAAAAGTTTGGCAATCTAATGATTTTTCTTAACCTGTATATCATAGTTTTATGTTTTTATATTTTGTTCTTTAATCTTGGCAGCAGTATTCACTTCAACTTCAATGAAAGAAAATTTTATCATCCTGCTATGTAAGTATCATCTAAGGCAATTCAGCTAACTGACATCATGAGAAGCATCAAGGCGTTGAGTAAGTGATTCATTCTTTTAATGCTTTACCAGAATTTTACAGAAGCTTAAAATAAAAAAGATTCTGGAAATACTTTTTTTTGTGTAATCTATGACTGAATGCATAAACAATTATGAATTGAATTCTATTTTTGGAGAAGAACTGTATGAGTGATGGAATTGATATGAGCTGAATTAGAGCTGATATTTAAATAGAAGAATTGGAGATTAGATCAGTGTTATAAAAAATGTATCTGTAAGAATATTCCTTTTATTATAAAATATATATAAAACATTTAATTTGCAGAAAATGTGAAATATTTACCGTATATTTTCTATTTAGGTGGCTGCCCAGGATAGAATATTCTTTATGCAACATCCCCACTTGTGTATAAATAATCAATCCCCTTTTCATCCATGAGAATAGGACAATTTTTTCTCACTTGTCATCCCTGTGCAATCCGTTTTTTACTCAACAGTTATTATATCTTTTATAGAACCATTTACAGTTTCCTAAGCTAGAGAATTGTTTTGTATCCATAAAAATAGCGTGCCACACTGATGGTCCATCTGCCATACAATTGTTTTTCTCACACCTATCCGATTTTTAAGTGAAATCGCAGCAATCTGAGATTTGAGTTTTTCTTATCCTGAGAGAAAATTGCAGATCTGCAATGCCTCATTGATAGTGTTGAGCGATACTGCTCGATATCTAAAAATATCGTATCGAAATGGTATCGCCGATATCACTAAATATCGTCAATATCCGATTCCGATACCGGAAGTCCAATGTAAGTCTATGGGAACAAAAAATCGCAACTAAAAAAAACCTTTATTTCCTTGTAAACACTAAATATACACACATAGAATACATATATATATATACATGTCATTGTGACATATATATATATACATATATGTATAGTTTATACACTTCTACATAGTAAAATATCCTCTGATTCAATTGCCGGGTAAAGCCGGCTTTTGTGAAAAGACAGAAGCACCCGACATGAAATGACACTTGGTGTACATAGGGTTAACCATGTCTTTTCATGTCGTTTGCAATCTGATTTGCACAAACAATTACATCAGTCTATGTGTGCAAAATTTCACACCTGTAGGGGTTAATTAAAGGTGTAAATTCGTTGTAAAAAAAACGGACTTTTTTGCTACGAATTTACACCTTTAATTAACCCCTACAGGTGTGAAATTTTGCACACATAGACTGATGTAATTGTTTGTGCAAATCAGATAGCAAAGGACATGAAAAGACATGGTTAACCCTATGTACACCAAGTGTCATTTCATGTCGGGTTCTGCATTTTCACAAAAGCCGGCAATTGAATTAGCGGCTATTATACTATGTAGAAGTGTATGAACTATAAATATAAATGTATATATATATGTGTCACAAATTCAATGACATGTATATATATATGAGGTGTAAAATTGCTGAAAAAAAATGCGTGGGCTCCCGCCCTATTTTCGCAACCAGACAGACAAAGCCAGCGAATGGGGGCAGATAATAATAGCCCAGAGAGGGACCATTATTTTTGGCCCCCCCTGGCTACTAACATCTGCCCCCAGACACCCCAGAAAAGACAAATCTATAATTAGATTCGCCCTTTCTGGCACTTTGCCCGTCTATTCCCATTGCCCTGTAGCGGTGGCGAATGGGTTAATAAGGGGTTAAAATGACCTTGCAATTGAAAGGTCACTTTAAGCCAGGTTAATAATTGAGAGCTGTCAATTAGACAACTATCAATTATTAATCCTATTGTATGAAAGAAAAATCAAACACACACACTTTAATAAAAAAGAAGTTTAATGAAATAATCACACAGTTTTTGACCATATTTTATTTACCTGCTAAAACCATTTCCTGTAATAAAAATAAAATAATAAAGCAAAATTATTCTTACCTATCCCATGCACAGTCAGGTCCCACGGTGTAATCCTTCAGAAAGGGTTAATGTTTACTGCAGGGACCGCAGCTAATGCTGCAGCCTCACAGTAAACCCCCAAATGAATGAGCTCCTCTCCTGGCTGACAGGAGAGGAAGTGGAAAGCTTAATTGATTGCTTTCCACTTTCACTTCAGGTCAGCCAGGGACACCATCAGTGACGTCAGAGGGACTGATTAACAAAAATAGGGATTCCCTTCGAAAAAAAAATGGCGTGGGGTCCCCCCTATTTTTGTTAACCAGCCAGATGAAGCAGACCGCTGAGGCCTGGATTTTCAGGCTGTTAAGGAGCCAAGATCCATGGACCTTGCCAGCCTGATAATACCAGGCCACAGCAGTCTGCATATCTTGGCTGATTAACAAAAATAGGGGATCCCCTCGAAATAAATTGGCGTGGGGTCCCCCCTATTTTTGTTAACCAGCCAGATGAAGCAGACCGCTGAGGCCTGGATTTTTCAGGCTGTTAAGGAGCCAAGATTAGAGTTGAGCGATACTTTCCATATCCTAAAGTATCGGAATCGGAATGGTATCGCCGATATCACTAAAAAATCGGCGATACCCGATACCGATACCGGAAGTCCCATGTAAGTCTATGGGAACAAAATATCGCAACTAAAAAAACCCCATTCTTTCCTTGTAAACACTAAATATACACACATAGAATACATATATATATATATACATGTCATTGTGACATATATATATACATATATGTATAGTTTATACACTTCTACATAGTAAAATATCCTTTGATTCAATTGCCGGGTAAAGCCGGCTTCAGTGAAAAGACAGAAGCACCCGACATGAAATGACACTTGGTGTACATAGGGTTAACCATGTCTTTTCATGTCGTTTGCTATCTGATTTGCACAAACAATTAAATCAGACTATGTGTGCAAAATTTCACACCTGTAGGGGTTAATTAAAGGTGTAAATTCGTTGTAAAAAAAACTGACTTTTTTGCTACGAATTTACACCTTTAATTAACCCCTACAGGTGTGAAATTTTGCACACATAGTCTGATTTAATTGTTTGTGAAAATTAGATAGCAAAGGACATGAAAATACATGGTTAACCCTATGTACACCAAGTGTCATTTCATGTCGGGTCACCCGACATGAAATGACACTTGGTGTACATAGGGTTAAACATTTCTTTTCATGTCCTTTGCTATCTAATTTTCACAAACAATTAAATCAGACTATGTGTGCAAAATTTCACACCTGTAGGGGTTAATTAAAGGTGTAAATTCGTTGTAAAAAAACGGACTTTTTTGCTACGAATTTACACCTTTAATTAACCCCTACAGGTGTGAAATTTTGCACACATAGTCTGATTTAATTGTTTGTGAAAATTAGATAGCAAAGGACATGAAAATACATGGTTAACCCTATGTACACTAAGTGTCATTTCATGTCGGGTCACCCGACATGAAATGACACTTGGTGTACATAGGGTTAAACATTTCTTTTCATGTCCTTTGCTATCTAATTTTCACAAACAATTAAATCAGACTATGTGTGCAAAATTTCACACCTGTAGGGGTTAATTAAAGGTGTAAATTCGTTGTAAAAAAAACGGACTTTTTGCTACGAATTTACACCTTTAATTAACCCCTACAGGTGTGAAATTTTGCACACATAGTCTGATTTAATTGTTTGTGCAAATTAGATAGCAAAGGACATGAAAAGACATGGTTAACCCTATGTACACCAAGTGTCATTTCATGTCGGGTTCTGCATTTTCACAAAAGCCGGCAATTGAATTAGCGGCTATTATACTATGTAGAAGTGTATGAACTACAAATATAAATATATATATATATGTGTCACAAATTCAATGACATGTATATATATATATATATGAGGTGTAAAATTGCTGAAAAAAATGCGTGGGCTCCCGCCCTATTTTCGCAACCAGACAGACAAAGCCAGTGAGTGGGGGCAGATAATAATAGCCCAGAGAGGGACCATTATTTTTGGCCCCCCCCGGCTACTTAACATCTGCCCCCAGACACCCCAGAAAGGGCAAATCTCTAATTAGATTTGCCCTTTCTGGCACTTTGCCCGTCTATTCCCATTGCCCTGTAGCGGTGGCGAATGGGTTAATAAGGGGTTAAAATGACCTTGCAATTGAAAGGTCACTTTAAGCCAGGTTAATAATTGAGAGCTGTCAATTAGACAACTATCAATTATTAATCCTATTGTATGAAAGAAAAATCAAACACACACACTTTAATAAAAAAGAAGTTTAATGAAATAATCACACAGTTTTTGACCATATTTATTTACCTGCTAAAACCATTTCCTGTAATAAAAATAAAATAAAAAAGCAAAATTATTCTTACCTATCCCATGCACAGTCAGGTCCCATGGTGTAATCCTTCAGAAAGGGTTAATGTTTACTGCAGGGACCGCAGCTAATGCTGCAGCCTCACAGTAAACCCCAAATGAATGAGTTCCTCTCCTGCCTGACAGGAGAGTAAAGGCTGGGTGTCACATAACGATACACCAGCGATCCCGACAACGATATGCACTTTTCAGGATCGCTGGTGTATCGCTACATGATCGCTGCTGAGCTGCCAAACAGGCAGCTCAGGCAGCGATCTGGGACAGCGACACTGCGGGTAACATCGCTTAAGGGCCCGTCTCACATAGCGATATCGCTACCGAGATCGCTGCTGAGTCACTAGTTTTGTGACGCAGCAGCGAGCTCACCAGCGATATCGCTGTGTGTGACATTCAGCGACGATCAGCCCCCCTGCCGGGTATCGCTGATCGTCGCAGAAATGTCAGGACCTTTTTTTGATCGCTGGTTTCCCTCTGACAGGCACGCATCGCTGCGTGTGACAGGCGGGAGACCAGCGATCCGCTGGTAACCAAGGTACACAGCGGGTTTCCAGGCACCGCGCAGCGCTTGGAAACCCGCTGTGTACCTTGGATACCAGCTCCCTGCATCAGGGCGCTGGTATCCAAGGTACACAGCGGGTTTCTAGGCACAGCCCCGCGCCTGGAAACCCGCTGTGTACCTTGGTTACCAGCGGATCGCTGGTCTCCCGCCTGTCACACGCAGCGATGTGTGCCTGTCAGCGGGAAACCAGCGATCAAAAAAAGGTCCTGAGTCCATTTCAGCGACGATCAGCGATACCCGGCAGGGGGGCTGATCGTCGCTGAATGTCACACACAGCGATATCGCTGGTGAGATCGCTGCTGCGTCACAAAACTAGTGACTCAGCAGCGATCTCGGTAGCGATATCGCTATGTGAGACGGGCCCTTAAGTGGAAAGCTTAATTGATTGCTTTCCACTTTCACTTCAGGTCAGCCAGGGACACAATCAGTGACGTCAGAGGGAACTGATTAAACAAAATAGGGGTTCCCTTCGAAAAAAAAATGGCGTGGGGTCCCCCCTATTTTTGTTAACCAGCCAGATGAAGCAGACCGCTGAGGCCTGGATTTTCAGGCTGTTAAGGAGCCAAAATCCATGGACCTTGCCAGCCTGATAATACTAGGCCACAGCAGTCTGCATATCTTGGCTGATTAACAAAAATAGGGGATCCCCTCGAAAAAAATTGGCGTGGGGTCCCCCCTATTTTGTTAACCAGCCAGATGAAGCAGACCGCTGAGGCCTGGATTTTCAGGCTGTTAAGGAGCCAAGATCCATGGACCTTGCCAGCCTGATAATACCAGGCCACAGCAGTCTGCATATCTTGGCTGATTAACAAAAATAGGGGATCCCCTCGAAAAAAATTGGCGTGGGGTCCCCCCTATTTTTGTTAACCAGCCAGATGAAGCAGACCGCTGAGGCCTGGATTTTCAGGCTGTTAAGGAGCCAAGATCCATGGACCTTGCCAGCCTGATAATACCAGGCCACAGCAGTCTGCATATCTTGGCTGATTAACAAAAATAGGGGATCCCCTCGAAAAAAATTGGCGTGGGGTCCCCCCTATTTTTGTTAACCAGCCAGATGAAGCAGACCGCTGAGGCCTGGTTTTTCAGGCTGGTAAGGATCCAATATCCATGGACCTTGCAAGCCTGATAATACCAGGCCACAGCAGTCTGCTTAGCTTGGCTGGTTAACAAAAATAGGGGATCCCTCGAAAAAAAACGGCGTGGGGATCCCCCCTATTTTTGTTAACCAGCCAAGTAAAATGCAGACTGCTGCGGCCTGGTATTAAAAGACTGTCAAGGCCCATGGATTTTGGCCCTCAACAGCCTGATAATACCAGGCTACAGCAGCCCCACATTTGGCGCATCAAAAGATGTGCCAATTGTGGCACTTTACCCGGCTCTTCCCACTTGCCCTGTAGCGGTGGCAAGCGGGGTAATAAGGGGTTATTGTCACCGTTGATTGCACGGTGACAATAAGCCCGGTTAATAATGGAGAGGTGTCAATAAGACACCGATCCATTATTAATCCCAAAGTTATTAAATGTATAAAAAAAAGACACAGCAAGAAAAAAGTATTTTAATGAAATAAAAGAGACAACACAGTTTTCATTTCTTTTATTGTACTCTCATTCCTGCGACGCCATCGATCTCCTGTAAAAAAAAGAAAAAAAAACAAACCAACAGTATACCACCTGTCCGACGCAGTCCATAACGATAGTCCACACACGATCCAGCTCTGCTACATCGCAATGAACAGAAGAGCCGTATTCCGCGCGACAAGATTACTGCTTCCGACGGTGAGTCATCGATGATCTTTAGCGGATTACCAGCAGCATGCAGTATCGCGAGGACTGCATGTGACAGCTGGAAAGAGAGGCGCCTGAAGCAGTCCGGATGGACGCCGGTTCTGCCAGGATAAGTCCGTGCTCCGACAGCCGACCGCGACATCTGACGATGAACAGTGAAAATCGGATTCCGTTCGATAAACGAAAATATGGACTTGGAATCGAATTTCGTTTACAGCTAATAAGGGCGATACCGTAGTTGCAGTATCGGAATGCTAACCAGCCAAGATCCATGGACCTTGCCAGCCTGATAATACCAGGCCACAGCAGTCTGCATATCTTGGCTGATTAACAAAAATAGGGGATCCCCTCGAAAAAAATTGGCGTGGGGTCCCCCCTATTTTTGTTAACCAGCCAGATGAAGCAGACCGCTGAGGCCTGGTTTTTCAGGCTGGTAAGGATCCAATATCCATGGACCTTGCAAGCCTGATAATACCAGGCCACAGCAGTCTGCTTAGCTTGGCTGGTTAACAAAAATAGGGGATCCCCTCGAAAAAAAAACAGCGTAGGGGTCCCCCTATTTTTGTTAACCAGCCAAGTAAAATGCAGACTGCTGTGGCCTGGTATTAAAAGACTGTCAAGGCCCATGGATTTTGGCCCTCAACAGCCTGATAATACCAGGCTACAGCAGCCCCACATTTGGCGCATCAAAAGATGTGCCAATTGTGGCACTTTACCCGGCTCTTCCCACTGCCCTGTAGCGGTGGCAAGTGGGGTAATAAGGGGTTAATGTCACCGTTGATTGCACGGTGACAATAAGCCCGGTTAATAATGGAGAGGTGTCAATAAGACACCGATCCATTATTAATCCCAAAGTTATTAAATGTTTAAAAAAAAGACACAGCAAGAAAAAAGTCTTTTAATGAAATAAAAGAGACAACACAGTTTTCATTTCTTTTATTGTACACTCATTCCTGCGACGCCATCGATCTCCTGTAAAAAAAAACAAAAACAAACCAACAGTATACCACCTGTCTGACGCAGTCCATAGTAACGACAGTCCCACGACGATCCAGCTCTGCTACATCGCAATGACAGGCAGAGCCTGTCATCGCGACGCAGCACAGCTGATTACCTGCTTCCCCGGCGGTGACGTCATCGGACTGACTGCTTTACGGCCGCGATTACCCAGCAGTCACTGCAGTTATCGCGAGAAACTGCATGTGACCGCCGGGGAGAAGAGGATGGCGGCCATGAAGCAGTCCAGGCCGTGACCGCCGGAGATCTTCTGCCAGGTAAGTGCCGCTGACTCCTGACAGACCCGACCGACGGACACTGACAATGACAGTGACAATCCCGATTCCGGTATTCGATATGACGAAAATATCGGTATTCGGAATCGAAAGGCCGATACAGCTAATATCGGCCGATATCCGATATTTGCAGTATCGTATCGCTCAACACTACTCATTGAATAAAATTGGTACGAGTGCAATGAGATTTTTTCTTTCAATGCACTCACCGAGTTTATACGCAAGTGAGAACGAGGCCTAAGATGTTTAGTTCTCCTAAGTTACTTGACTGGAAAAAATAAGTCAAGCATGTGTTATAGATAAAAAGCAGAACTGCCAAAATTTTTATATCTGCCTGTTTGTTCAGATTTTACCGAGAATTTTAATTAGCATAAAATTAATTCTTCGCAAATTGAAAGCTCTCAGAACCCATAATAATCACGAGATGTAAAAATTTAGACAAATGCTTAGACTCACCTCATACCTCTGCAGTCGCCCTTGATGCTCTCTGATCCCAGTCCAGTCCTCCTGGCCTCTGTCACATTGCATATCTGTCTGGTGTTTGGTATAGACATTGACTTCCAGCATTGAGCATGACCTAGAGTCAATTATTAGTGATGACCCAAGTACTTGGATGCTCATTACTCAAACTAAGCATTTCCTAATGCTTGTTTTGAGAAAAGCGAGTATAATGGGAGTCAATTGGAAATCCGAGTATTTTTCCAGCATATCATACAAGAAGTTCTGGGGATAGTTAAAATGTTGAAATGGATGAAAAAGTGCTGAATTGAAGGAGAAGACCCCTGGGAGCATCTCTGACTCCAAGATTGCTGCTGAGAACAATGGTGTCACACTTATACTCCACTTCAAAAACTGACAATAAAACATTAAAAATCAAAGAGAAATTAGAATTTACAGGAAATATATGTTAAGAAACATTCTTTCCTGTATAATGACTTATAAGTAAGGCAAAATCTAAAAAGGATTTAAAAAAAATAATTTAAGTTAACCAAAATTGAAAGTTTTATTAAAAAATTGGAAATTTAAGTGTAATTTATGAAGGAAGTAAGAACTGCCAAAAATTTGATCAAAGAGTGACTCATTTACACACTGTATTAGACATAAAGGAGAGCCTTATACACATTTTGTTCAAATTGTCATGTGGTTTTACTCCTAGGCTCATAAAAGCTATGCACACAGTGCAAAACATTCCAAAAATCACAAGCAAGATCATCCATACACCCTTGAAAGCACCAACTGGAAGGCTTCATTAAAAAATTCGGTAGTGTAGCTGTGGTACATCTACACTCATAAAGACTCTGCACACAGTGCAAGCCAGAAAAATATTAAAATTCTAAAGGAGGGTCATCAATACATGCTTGAAGGCAACAACTGGAGGGCCTTCATATATTATGCTATGACCCCTCTGGCATAACGCTACCAGCAGGGCAGCACAACACCTCCAAGGCATAGACGGACAGCTCATACCAGGTGTCAAGCATTGAGACCCAATAGATTAAGGTTGCAAACAAATTAGGTAGTACGGTGGTTTTGTCGGCCAGGTATTACTTGACCATCTTTAAAAACTTTTCCCTCCTTGTCAAAAATACCCGGTCATCAGGGAAAGGAAATGAGGATCAGTATAAGAAAGCAAGCAGACAGAGACAATTGTATCTTGCTGGGTTTTCTAATAAGTCTTTTAATTCACCTCAGTGCTGTATTCACATCTACACTGCTCATTATTGCTATGTATTGCATTTCATTTTGATGCTTTTCTCTTTGTGTTGAAACTGGTGAAAACTGATCAAAATGCATGACACAAGTCATATAATGCCCAGTAAGAGTGTTATTCCTCATATACAGCTTGTTCTGAAAAGTTACTTGAAAGTATGGTTACACTTTAAGATTTTGAGTAGAATTTTTTTTGTGATTTCTCTGTCATTTCTGTCAACTGTTTAGGAAGCAGATATGAGAAGTATTTGATATCATTATGAGCTTTAGTAATATTAATTTACATCATGGTCCTGCTTAAAATCAAATGTTTCACATGACTTTTCAGAATAAGCTTTCAAGTGTGTACAATTATATCACTTATATCCTTTTATCCAGTTTATTTCTTTTAAAGCTCTATCTCTAATTTTCAGAGTTAGGGAGTGGAGACTGGCTACAGTGCTGTCTCAGTAAAGGAGTGATAAAATGTTTGAAACCCTCAATGAAGACTTTTATGTGTTGTTACAAAATGTACTAGTGTTAAGTACTGTGTTATGCTGAATTTGATGTAATGTTTCCAAAGGTTGAACTTGATGGACCTAGGTCATTTTTCAACCTACGTAGCTATGTAACTGTAGAAGAGCAGACAGCTTGGAAAGGAAGAGGTAAAAATTAGCCAGCCTTGACGATGTGATGAGTATTTAAGAGTATGAGCAGAGTTACTTTCTAGTTACAGTGACTCAGCAGCTAGTAGTGAAGTGAAGCCAGCGACAGGGGGTGTGAGAACTGGGTCGCATAGTGCGGAGAGTGTGAAGGTAAGAAGCAGAACAGATATAACAAGATCCTGTAACTGGATGAATAAATAGCAGAGTAACACAGCCAGAGCATGTCACACCTAACATGACTCCTACACAGTACACAGAGCAATGACGGCTTCCTGTTTCCTGTATTGGTCTCATTTCAGACGCAGCAGTTTGGAGGAAATTATACAGCAGTACTGAGCAATGTACTGTGAACCCAGCACAGGGATGAAATAAAAGGTTTACTAGATAGTATCAACATCACATGTGCATCTCTTTCTGCCTTTTATCCTTCTCCTCCTTCCCCTCTCTCTTCCTCTTTAAATAGATGTCAAAGGGCAAAGGTAATCTAACACGGCAATGAGCTGGTCTTGTCTTGAGCAGGTCAGATTTTAGCAGTTTTGAAGAGTGAATGATGAATTCAGTAGGCAGGGATGAGCGGAAGAGGTTACTGACAAGTGGAGATTCATGTTTCTCTAATAAAGATTTTTGTAATATTTCAGTAAAATTCCACTCTAATAGATTCCTTCATATGCATTGATTTTTACCAATGTCTTTTAAAAGAAAGTGACCATGAAATGAGGGTCTGAATATGACATGGTCATCCTAATAGCATCCTCTCTATGGTCATAAACACTTAACAAGAGTAACATATTGCTCACAAATCTGCATGGTTTCCAGTGTTAAGACTCATTATTTGTAAGTGGCTACAATTTTAATTATAAAATTTCTATCTTTTTATCACATTTCAGTTACTACTATCTTTAAGCTTTTAGGCTCAACTGTTTTTCACATTTAAATGCATGCTGGAAGCAGTTTTAATGAGGGAATGTTTCAAAGACTTTAAAAGTAAATTACAGTACTACTGTATAAAATGAATTATACATTTTTATCTTTGGCAAATTACTAAAAATGCTATCTCAACCACAAAATGAAAAGGTTTTAAAACTAATTATGCATTATTTCTCTTGAAGCTTCAGTGTGAGGGTTTCATTTGATTATTTAGCCTGTGTGCTGTTCAACCAAAAACTGGAAGGCCAATCTTTATATTATCATTAGTATACAAACACTATGAATTGCATACTTTTAAAATATATTAGTCTTAAAGAAGTTGTCCACTACTAACATAACACCTTCTGAATCGCTGTTTACCAGTAAAATAAGAACACTTATATTCATCATTTTGGGTGGATGCCTTTACAGCGGTGTCAGCACTTGCTCTCCTGGGGATTGTGTAACATTGTTATGTCAACCTATCACTGCAGACAAAAGAGAAAAGGTGAAGGAGCTTGATCATGCCAATTCCAAAGCAGAAAAGAGGATTGGACCAAAGTATGCCATGTCTCTGTCTTGTGCAGTACAGCAGTAACAAACCTAGGGAATACAGAAGAGACGACATCCAAAGGAAGATAAAAGTCAATAATTCTTTAATCTTGTATCTATTAAAAAGACACCCGAGGGATTTAAAAACCGACGCGTTTCTATTTAGTCACTCGCCGTTAATCATGGTATCAAAATCATACCATGAATAAGGGTGAGTGACTTGGATGTGCCATCTCTTCCATCTTCCCTTGGTTTATCACTGCAGAAAATTAGCACTGGCTTCACTCTCCCTTTCCTTCAAACAAATCTAGACATCCAGAGAAAGTGAAAAAGCATCCACAGTTCTTACTTCTTCTGGATGTCAATTACATCCATGGGAGAGAATAGTGAAGCTAGAGCTGATTGGCCACAGTGATCAAGTTACATATTGATGTCACACAATCCCTGTGACATAATTTTTAACATAATTTTTAAGCCTCCCCTTAGTTTTTTCTTCCACTTCTGATTTCTTCCTCTTTCTTTTTCTTATATTTTGTCACTAAACAGGTGATGAACTTTGTCTGGTATTGCTACTCTCTCCTACTTATTTGTATGGGACAGTGTTGTGAATATGCTGGAGGCGGCTTCTGAGCTGGGACTCCCTCCGGTGGTTGCTGAGGGTAATGAACTGATTACCGAATGGCCTTCAGCTGGCGCTGAATGGTAGGATATAAGTGGCCTGAGTTCCCAGCAGCCTTGCCGGTTATCAATTGTTCCTGCTGGTCTTGCTTGAAGCACTGCTAGTTTCCTGCTCTCCTTCAGATAAGTATTTGCTTTTTTTTCCTCTGTTTGATTTTCTCTGCTGGTTTGCTGCTTGCAGTGAACTGCAGCCTGTCCCCTTTTGGGGGTCTGGCGCTGCAATTGTGCTCCGTTTGTGTCTGCACTTTTGCTTTGCTCTTTTGTTACTTTTTATTTGCTGAATAGCGTTTTGTTACACCAGAGATCTGATTTAGGTGGATGAGATCGTGTGATCTCAGGTTTTTTGGCAATCAGAAGTGTTGGTATTTTTGTTAGGGTTTTTGTTGGATTGCAGTCAGAATTCTTTCCTGTACTTTTCTGTCTAGACAGATTGGGCCCCAGCGTTTGCTCATTCTATTTTCTGTCTGTGTCCGTGCTTTCTTCTTGTCTAACCGCCATTACATGTTGGGGGCTTCCTATTTTCTTTGGGGATCTGCTCCGGGGCAGATAGCTTTCATCTTTCTGCCTTAAGGTGTAGTTATCTCTCAGGCTGTGACGAGGCGTCTAGGACACCGTAGGAACGCTCCACGACTTCTAGTTGTGTGGTTAGTTCAGGTTACTGCAATCCAATAGGTTCCAGCCTCTCTGGTGTATTACCGCTTTTGCTATTTTTTGCTATTTCTCCTCAGTTATCAAAACATAACAGGACAGTTTTGCAATGCCAGATGCAGCCTATTGATTACAGTGACTCCTTTTTTATATATATAAAATACCTTTTGCTAATTTACTATAACTCAACTCATTTAAGATACATATCTTCAAGGATAACATTCAATTAAATTTGCTTTTTTACCAGTTAGTAAGAATTTTTAATGTGGATTGCCGCTATACCAATTAGGCAGTAATGATTGCTGAATTGTGATAGTATCAATGCTATTTGGCATATATTAGGCTACATTTACCCCTTTCTGACATGCGCTGTACATATAATGCTGTGCGGGAGCTGCGTTCCCGCAAAGAGCAGTATATGTACGGTGGCACTATTGCGCGGCCTTACGTTGAGCGCCGCAGCAATCGCATGTGGGTGTCAGCTCTGTATGAGAGCAGCAACCCCCACGATCGGTGCTAGCAGGCATTTAACCCCTTTAATGCTGCTGTCAGTAGTGACAGTGGCATAGCGGAGCATCGCGCAGGGAATCTGTTCCCTGCGTGCTTCCATCAGGACAACACGATGCGATCGTGTTGCCCTGATGGTCTTCATGGAGACCCCAGCCCCAAGATGGCCGTGGGGTCCTTCTGGGTCCAGCAGGGAAGGTGGCTTATGAGCGCCTGCTGGGAGTAGGTGCTGGCATGCCTCCTTCCCTGCCTGTTAGATCCTCATGTGACACTATGCAGTGCAGAGTATCAGATCAGCGTTATGATGTAATACAGTAATGTCCCATCCTTGGACAATGTAAAAAAAATAAGAAAATATTAGAAAGTGTAAAAATATTTTTTAAAAAATCCCTAACTAAATAAAAAATATATATTTTTCCAATAAATACATTTTATGTAAATAAAAAAACAATAAAATTACACATATTTGCTATTGCCACGTCTGTAACGACCCGCTCTATAAAACTGTCCCACTAGTTAACCCCTACAGTGAACACCATAAAAAAATAAAAACGAGGCAAAAAAACAATACTTTATCATCATACCGCCAAACAAAATGTGCAATAAAACGCAATAAAAAAGGATGTAAATAAAAATGGTACAGCTGAAAATGTCATCTTGTCCCTCAAAAAACAGCCCACCAAACAGCTACATCAACAGTAAAATAAAAAAGTTATAGCTCACAGAATAAAGCGATGCAAAAATAATTATTTTTCTATAAAATAGTTTTTATTGTGTAAAAGCACCACCATTCTGTCTCTCAAAAATCGGAATAGAAAGCGAAAAAAAGGTAAGGTGCCTGAAAATGATACTAATGAAAACGTCAGCTCATCCCCCAAAAAAACAAGCTCTCACATGACTCTGTCGGCCGAAATATGATAAAAGTATAGCTCTAAAAATGTGGTGATGCAACAACTAGTTTTCGCAATGAAAAGCGTCTTTTAGTATGTGACAGCAGCCTAACATAAAAAAACGATATAAATCTGGTATCACTGTAATTGCACCGACCTGATGAATAAAGTCACCTAATCACTTATACAGTACAAGAAACAGCGTAAAAAATAAACAAAAACAATTCTTCACATGCTGTTTATTTTTTCATACTACCTCCCAAAGATCTCAGTAAGGCTCGGTGCACATTTATCCTGCGCTCTTCGCTGAGTGCTTACACTGGGGTTTCTGTGTAAATCTCTGAAATATGTGATTCAGACAGAACCCCTGATGGAAGATTCCCTAGAATGAGGCAGATGGAGGCACTGTGGATGCCCTCCGACCTGTGATCCGGCAGTGTCCGTCTTTTTAGAATTCCATAAAAGTGCCGTCGGCCACAGTTTTGTGTGATTCTGAAAAGGACACCACTGAACAGAGGCCAGACGGAGTCCAGAGTAAATCTGCTGCTTCATTATAGTAAACGGATCCCTCGGGCGTTTCATCTGAATCATGTCACTCAGAGATTTAGATGGAAACCCCAAAGTAAGTGGTCAGCGTAGAATGCCAGATAAATGTGATCCCAGATGTTATGTAAAATTTTCCAATAAAAGCTTCAACTCAATCCATGAAAAAAGCAAGTCTCCACTCAGTTCTGTCATCTGTTAATGGAAATATAGGGGCTTCCACGTTACTGGTAGCACAAAGGCTCTTGCCAAGCAAAATGGCTCCTTACCGCCAAAAGAAATTCAGCAAATTCTATGCTCCCAAATCCAAATACCCCCACTCCATTCTGAGCCCCAGTGTTCCTAAACCACATTTAGCACCAACATGTTTGGCATTTCTGTAGTGATAAGAGCCTGCCTTTAATTTGTAGGTATGTGTCTCCAGAAGCACGGGCTAGGCATAATGCACTGGTGACTGCAAAGTATTGTTTACTGCAAAGTAACGGTCACTGCAACATACTGGTCAAAACAGTGTACTCGTCACTGCAATGGCAGTTTGCAATTTTTACTCAGCAACATCCACTACTGCCTGAAAACACTCATGGAGTCAAAATCGTCACCACATCTGTAGATAAATTCCACTTGAGAGGGGATTCTGCTTTTCTAGCACTTAGGGGCACTTTATATGGAATCCCCAAACTAGTCTAGGAAAATCTGCACTCCAGGAATTAAATAGCACTCCGTCCCTCCCGAGTCACCCCATATGGCAAAGAAGTACTGTACATCCACATATGGGGTAATTCTACTTTCAGCAGAAATTGTGGGAAACATTTGGGTGCCATTTTTATCCATTTCCAGTATGAAAATGTAACACTTGGGGCTAACACACAATCTTAGTGGTAAAAATGGAAATTATTTTTTCTTCACTGCCCAATGGTATAAAAGTCTGTGACACACCTGTGGTGTCAATATAATCACTAAACACCTAGATGAATTCATTGAGAAGTTTAATTGGCAAAATGGGGCCACTTATGGGGTGTTCTGCTGCTCTGAAACCTCAGGGGCTCTGCCAATGTAACGTGGCACCCTCAAACAAATGCAGCAAAATCTACACTTTAATATGGGGCTACTTCCCTTCTGAGCTTTGCACTGTGCCTCAAAAATAGGTTTCGACCACATATAGGGTATCGGTGAACTCAGGAGAAATTGCACAACAAACTTTGTGGTCCATTTTCTCCTTTTACCTTTGTGCAAATACAAAATTTGTGGCTAAAGATTTTGGTGGTAAAAATGTGATTTTTTTATTTTCACGGCTCTACATTATAAACTTCTGTGAAGCACCTGGGGGTTCAAGATGATCAGTACACATCTAGATATGTTCCCTAAGGAGTATAGTTTTTAAAATGGTGCCAATTGTTGGAGGTTTCCACTGTTACGGCACATCAAGGGCTCTCCAAACATGATATGGCATCCAATAATTATGCCAGCAAATTTTACATTCTAGAAGTGAAATGGCGCTCCTTCCCTTCCGAGCCACGCTTTGTGCCCAAACAGCAGATTTCCCCATATATGGGGTATCGGCGTGCTCAGGAGAAATTGCACAACTAATTGCATAGTCCATTTTCTGTTACCCTGTCATATAGGCTCCGCAATATCATTTCAAATGTGAAGTTGTCCATAAAAAATGGTTTTGGAAATTTTGTTGTAAAAATGAGAAATTGCTGGTCGATTTTTAACCCTTAAAACTTCCTAACAAAAAAATATGTTTCAACATTTGTGCTATTGTAAAGTAGACATGTAAGAAATGTTATTTATTAATTATTTTGTACGATATGACTTTCCAATTTAAGGGAATAAAAATAAAATTTTGAAAATTGCAAAATTTTCAAAATTTTCGCCAAATTTAAATTTTTTCACAAATAAATGCAAGTCTTATTGAAGAAATTTTACCACTTCTAAGGCTATTCTCACATGTTGAGGCAAATTTTTAGATGCGTTTTACAGTACCAGTAATGGCTATGAGACTTCAGAAATATCATGCACACACATTGTCTTTTTTTCCTGACTGAATTTGGAAAACTGTTACGTTTTTGCAAACTGCAGCATGTCACTTCTTTCAGTGATTTTTCAGCGTTTTTGCAGCATTTTTTCAATATTGATGGATTTGTACAATCAAATTGTAAGAAAACTTAAGTCACATTAAATTTTCATCGCAGAGATATGCTCAACTTATTTATTTGGGGATCACACATTAAAAAACAGACTGGCATGACAAGTACCTGCTAGCTGGCACCATATTGTAAATCAAACAACCAAACAGTGTGTCGTAACACAGAAATGTTCAGTAGGTCAAGATGCTGGAAAGAACTTGACAGATCTAATTTTGTCCTAAATCGGAATTGTAAACAGGATATTTTCGCTGGGTACAGTCTATTTGCTTAGTTTAAATGAAGAATTGAATGGAAAATGACTTTTGAAGTGGCTTTCTGTATCTTTTTATCTACAAGTAAATAGCTTTGTACATAAGGACTTTTCATTTCAAGCACAGCTCCTTGATGTTATTTTCAACCTGGAAAGCATGATTAAATAAGAATTGTTTGTTATTGCAATCTGACAAATCGCAGAGTTATCAGCACTACAGTAAGTGACATGTACATAAACAATGCTTTATGGTATAAGATAGGTTACTAGAGGGTCACTAATGGTGGAATTAGCAATTTAAATGGGATGTCGCAATAATCACAGTCAATTGTTTGATATAGTTTAATGCTAGAAGTATGTTTGCTGCCTTTACAAAATATTTATCCTTTTTTAATAGAATAGCAGAAAAAATAATGTATCATTATATTGCCATTTTTATTTTCACTGAGTGCATACCATTCAGAAATTTTAAAAAGGTTGTATGGCATCACTCACTTCTGCTTTGCAGGCAAGTTGTGCCGCTGATGTTATGACCCCACATACCCACTGAGACGCGTGGACGATCATCAGGTATGGTTCATGTGTCCTATTCCAATGAACAGGAAATATGCATTAAACCTGCTGAATGTCCACAAATCTCTAAAAGCATGCAGGGTTAAAATGTCATATGGAGCATTCATCACCAATGCAGAAGTAAGCTGTACCATAGTAAGTTAAAAACTTGCAATATACTTCGGGTGCTACCAGTGTATATGAGAGGTACCTGATGAAGACGTTAGATCAATTCTGAAATGCATTAAATAAAATCTCTTCGAACCATTCTCCAGAAATCTCATATCCAAGGAAACCCAAACAATCCCACAAGTTTTCTCCTTATTCTTTGGTGATTAATAAATTGTAAGTTCTGCAACAAATGTATATATTAACGACATTATGCTCCATTCAACATGTCTGACAGTATTTCATGCTAAAGAATAAAACTAGGCACTCAACTTAATGCTCAAAGTGAAAATTTAATTATGGTCCAAATTTGGTCAGATTGTGGCAAAACGTTTCGGCTAAAACATAGCCTTCATCAGTTGCCAAATTGCATACAAAAGGTAGAGGACCTAATAAAATATGTGGAAAAAACCATAAATTCACAAAAAGAAAGTATATACAGATATTACATCAACAGAATTAGGTAATGAGATTGCATAGCATAATAGAACATGGAATAAGTTTGCAAGGCACAATCCAATATACTCATAATAGTGTGACAAAAACGTACCGTTATGGTGAGAAGTCAGAATCAATATTCGTAATCAGACAAGTATAAAGAGAGAACACCTAAGAAATATAAACGCATATGATTGAATGGAAATTCTAGTGAGAGTAACGCCTTATGGGTGTAACTGTGGTAAGAAGCATACCCTTATAATCGATTCAAAACGTCAATGAGAGGGGTGTAGGTCAAAATAGACAACCTGTGAAGGATAAATTCCTATTGACAATAATAATAAGTGCACCGTTCTAAATGTGTAAGAGGCTAATGTGCTTACCAGATTCAGTGAAGTGATGATGTTTCTGGTATTAAGTGCATGTAATAATGCTGCCTGTAAATAGTCACAGGGTTAATGAGCCATATAGCCTACGTACAAGTGTGGGTCATAAGTGCGCTTACCGTTACTGTAACAGACGCGGGATCCGCCGCTAGTCTGTGGGGCTATGATCGTGCCCGTTCTGTATGGCGGCGTGTTAGGCTGTGCTTACCCAGTAAATGTACTGCGCCCGGAAGTGAGGGGTGCGCTGGATCGGCGTGCGTGTCAATTGTGAATTTCCAGTGTGATGGATTGTGGGACCGGAAGGACCATGCGTTCCAAGACCTTGCGTTCCAAATCATATCATGTGGGGCATAGTGCCCCGCCTTAAGTTACGCCTTATATTGATGACGTGGTTAGTGCTCGGATTATTGACAGACATCGGTGTTGTGAACTTACTGGTGGCTAAACTGTAAAGTAAGTTCGTTCAATATAGAGGTGATCAGTGCCAGTGAGACAGAGGTGTTCAATATAGACGACTCTGAAAAAGACACAGAAAACAGTAATTAGCCACATGATATAAGCCTCTAAATAAAAGACATCAGATCAAAGTCCCTATTTAACCCCTTTGGTGCCAAAGTCTCTAATGTGTGGATCCAAAAAGACTCTCTTTTCTTTAATTGTAAAATTCTATTCCCACCCCATCTGGGTTGAGGAATAGTTTCAATGACTTGAAATTTGAGTTGGGAGATGGTGTGACCCAGTGTGTGAAAATGATAGGGGATAGGGAGAAGTAGATTTTTGCACCGGATAGTGGATTTGTGTTTTGAAATCCTATCGCGCACTGATTGGGTGGTCTCACCAATGTACAATAACCCACAGGGACATTTAATTGAATATATCATAGAATCATAGAATCATAGAACGGTAGAATTGGAAGGGACCTCCTGGGTCATCTGGTCCAACCCCCTGCTCAAAGCAGGATTCTCTAAATCATCCCAGACAGATGTCTATCCAGCCTCTGTTTGAAGACTTCCATTGAAGGAGAACTCACCACCTCTTGTGGCAGCCTGTTCCACTCATTGATCACCCTAACTGTCAAAAAGTTTTTTCTAATATCTAATCTGTGTCTCCTCCCATTCAGTTTCATCCCATTGCTTCTAGTCTTTCCTTGCGCAAATGAGAATAAAGATGATCCTTCTACAATGTGACAGCCCTTGAGATATTTGTAGACAGCTATTAAGTCTCCTCTCAGTCTTCTTTTTTGCAAGCTAAACATTCCCAATTCCTGCAACCGTTCCTCATAGGACATGGTTTGCAGACCGGTCACCATTCTGGTGGCTCTTCTCTGAACTTGCTCCAGTTTGTTGATGTCTTTTTTAAAATGTGGTGCCCAAAACTGGACACAGTATTCCAGATGAGGTCTGACCAAAGAGGAGTAGAGGGCAATAATGACCTCACGTGATCTAGACTGTATGCTTCTGTTGATACATCCTAGAATTGCATTTGCCTTTTTTGCTGCTGCATCACACTGTTGACTCATGTTAAGTCTGTGATCAATTAGTATACCCAAGTCTTTTTCACATGTGCTGTTACTTAGCCCTATTCCTCCCATTTTGTATATGCTTTTTTCATTTTTATTGCCCAGATGTAGTACTTTGCATTTTTCCCTGTTAAAATCCATTCTGTTAGTTGCTGCCCACTGCTCCAGTTTATGTATATCTTTTTGAATCCTCTCTCTCTCTTCTCTAGTATTAGCTACCCCTCCTAGCTTTGTGTCATCAGCAAATTTGATCAGTTTACCCTCAATTCCTTCATCTAAATCATTGATAAAGATGTTGAACAATACAGGGCCCAAAACAGAGCCTTGTGGTACCCCACTTGAGACATTCTTCCAACTGGATGTGCAGCCATTTACAACCACTCTTTGGGTCCGATCACTAAGCCAGTTATGAATCCACCTAACAGTTGCCTTGTCCATTCCATACTTAGTCATTTTTTCAATAAGGATTGTGTGAGATACTTTGTCAAATGCTTTGCTGAAGTCAAGATATACTATATCTACAGCATTTCCCTGATCCACCCAGTCAGTGATTCTGTCATAGAAGGAAATTAAGTTAGTCTGACATGACTTATTAGTTACAAACCCATGCTGACTCTGTTTAATCACTTCATTCTTATCCAGGTACTTGCATACATGTTCTTTAATAATTTGTTCAAAGATCTTTCCTGGTATAGAAGTCAGACTCACCGGCCTGTAGTTCCCTGGGTCCACCTTCTTCCCCTTTTTGAAGATAGGAACAACATTTGCTCTTCTCCAGTCTTCTGGGACTTCTCCTGTTCTCCAAGAATTTTCAAAGATTATGGACAGTGGTTCAAGAATTTCTTCTGCTATCTCCTTCAGTACCCTGGGGTGTAATTCATCTGGACCTGGAGACTTGAATTCATTTAGGTTAGCTAAGTGTTTCCTCACTGTCTTTCTGTTTATAGATATCCTGGATTCTTCTATTCCTTTAATAGGACAGTGAAGATCAGTTGATGTTACATTTCCTTTCTGAGAGAAAACAGATGCAAAATAGGAATTTAAAAGTTCAGCCTTTTCAACATCCTGACTTACCATTTCATCATTTTCATCCTGTAAAAATCCTATAGCATCTTTGACTTTTCTTTTACTTTTGACGTATCCCCAAAATCCTTTTTTGTTGCTTTTGACGTCACTTGCAAGCCTTAATTCATTGTCAGCTTTAGATAATCTGATTTGTGCCCTGCAGGTTCTGCAGGTTATCACAAAAGATGATTCACAAGTGTAAAATCCTTTAATGTGAAAACTCTTGCCTGTATGTGGGTGATGAATAGTGGAGCCCTTTTGTACATTGTTACATTGGGCACAGTGAAGACAAGGAAATGTGCCTAAACGGGGTTGTGATAAAAATAGTTGCTTTTTCACATGGGTGGAGCCTAAATCTGCCCGTACTAGGTCATCCCTGAGGTTTGGTGGCCTTTTAAAGCACGGCAGAAAAGGTTCTGCAAATTCCGGTATATCCGGATGTGCCTGGGATAATAGTGGCCAATGGCGTCTGATTGCCCTATGAAGAATAAAGGCATAAGGATGAAACATATGAACAAACGGGATGCGTTTGTTGGCATTTCTTGAACGATTAGTGGCTAGATGGTTCTTAGCTGAAGAAAGCAAAGAGGAGGGGTAGCCCCTATTTAGAAATGTATTGGTCATCTCTGAATGTCTAAGGTCACGAAGTTGTGTATCAGTGACAATTCTTGTAACTCGCTGATATTGCGAGATTGGAATGGCACGTTTGACTGAGGAAGGATGGAAACTTTGAAAATGTAGGATACTATTGCGATCTGTAGTTTTTCTATATAGATCGGTAGTTAAATGGCCCTGGTGGTCCTTAATAACAATGGTATCCAAGAAGTTCACCATAGAGGGATCCGCCGTCATGGTGAACTTGATGCCAGGCCATGCTGTATTGAGAAATGAAAAAAAGTCAAGTAATGACTCTTGAGTGCCGGTCCATAGGCAAAATATATCGTCTATGTATCTTTTCCATAGACGTACATTTTGAATATATAATGGGTGTTTATAGATGGTTGTTGTCTCAAATTCTGACATATAAGTGTTAGCGTACGGGGGCGCTACGTTGGATCCCATAGCTGTCCCCCGTATTTGTAGGTAATAGTTATCCTGGAAAAGAAAGTAGTTGTTGAATAAAATAATGGATAGCAAGTCAATGCACAAATTGATTTGATTAATTTCCATCCCGGAGTTTGTGAGTAAATGGTGTACAGCATTGATCCCTTCGATATGTGGGATGGATGTGTACAAGTCACTGAAATCAAGAGTGACCAATATAGTATTGGGTAGTATGGTGTCAAGATCTTTAATAGTTTGTAGAAAGGCACCAGTATCAAGGAGGAAAGACGGTGATATTTGTGTGAGTGGAGTCAGAATCTTCTCTAGGAGCTTGGAGATAGGAGATAGAATAGATTCAGTGGAGGCCACAATGGGCCTCCCTGGAGGATTCTCCAAGTTCTTGTGCACTTTAGGTAAAGTGTAAAACACTGGCGTTATGGGATTAACTTTCTGTAAATATTCACAAGTCTGGGTATCTAACACAGTAGAATATTTCTCCAGTACATTTTGAATCTTGAGAGATATCTCATGAGAAGGATCTCGAGTTAATTTTAAGTATACCGTTTGGTCATTCAACTGTCTATATACCTCAGTTGTATATTGTGTTCTATCCATGATAACTAATGCTCCGCCTTTGTCAGCGGGCTTGAAGATCAAATTAGTGTCGCTACGTAATGATTGTAACGCCTGTTTCTCCACGGGTGACAAATTAAATGGGAAGAATAGTCTCCCTTTCTCAATGTCACTCCTGATAGAAGAAAATGACTTCTGTATAAAATTGATGAAGGTCTCTACCGCGTGAGAGCCAGGTGGAGGACGAAAATTGCTCTTATTATAAAGGCCCAAGGCTTTAGCAGAAAGTATATTAGTTGAATTTACTTCTTCTGAAGTTGTATGGTTGGAATTAGAAAAATATACTTTAAGTCTTAACAAACGAAAAAATCGTTGTAAATCCATCTCTAGTTCAAATGTTTTACACTTATAGGCTGGACAGAAGGATAGACCTTTCTGTAGTACGTTATGTTCGGCTATCCCAAGTGTCCTAGATGAGGTGTTGATGACCAGAGATTCCGTACCTGGGATCTCGTGACGCGGGAGATGTTCTGATTGTTGCCTCCTGTGGCCGCCCCTCCTCGTCTTCTTCTTGGAAAACGTCTTTGTTGTCCTAAAAAATTGCTAGAAGTAGAAGGTGCGTTGCCTCTTTCTTGTTCAGATTCAGAAGTTGAATATTCGGTTGATGATTTCTGGAAACAGGTCTGCCGTCTGGATGAAGAGAGTTCCTGCCACTTGTATACTCTGTTTAATTCATAGTCAGTGGTATCCCTTGTAAACTTGCTACGTTTCCGACTCTCAGTGTCAGTCCTATGTTGGTCTATGCGAACTTGAATCTGGGCTTTGAGGGTTGATAGCTCCTCAGTGGTGCCAGTTGTGGCTAGTTGAGATTCTATGTTCCTGATCTCGATGTTATTCTTCTCGATGGCTTGGTTGAGATGCTCTAGGGTGAGTATCATTAGGTCAAAGGAACATTTATTTAGAATTTGTTCGTAACGGGTGCAAAATTCAGGAGAGTCGTGAAAGAGAGTGGGGCGTAATGGTACACGTAAATCCCTCGGGATCCTTTTTACCCGTAAGTATTCAGAAAGTGTGGCTGTGTGTAATTCAAGATAGCCGAACATAACGTACTACAGAAAGGTCTATCCTTCTGTCCAGCCTATAAGTGTAAAACATTTGAATTAGAGATGGATTTACAACGATTTTTTTGTTTGTTAAGACTTAAAGTATATTTTTCTAATTCCAACCATACAACTTCAGAAGAAGTAAATTCAACTAATATACTTTCTGCTAAAGCCTTGGGCCTTTATAATAAGAGCAATTTTCGTCCTCCACCTGGCTCTCACGCGGTAGAGACCTTCATCGATTTTATACAGAAGTCATTTTCTTCTATCAGGAGTGACATTGAGAAAGGGAGACTATTCTTCCCATTTAATTTGTCACCCGTGGAGAAACAGGCGTTGCAATCATTACGTAGCGACACTAATTTGATCTTCAAGCCCGCTGACAAAGGCAGAGCATTAGTTATCATGGATAGAACACAATATACAACTGAGGTATATAGACAGTTGAATGACCAAACGGTATACTTAAAATTAACTCGAGATCCTTCTCATGAGATATCTCTCAAGATTCAAAATGTACTGGAGAAATATTCTACTGTGTTAGATACCCAGACTTGTGAATATTTACAGAAAGTTAATCCCATAACGCCAGTGTTTTACACTTTACCTAAAGTGCACAAGAACTTGGAGAATCCTCCAGGGAGGCCCATTGTGGCCTCCACTGAATCTATTCTATCTCCTATCTCCAAGTTCCTAGAGAAGATTCTGACTCCACTCACACAAATATCACCGTCTTTCCTCCTTGATACTGTCATGGGTGCATCGCCACGAAGATCGTCGCGATTGCACATTCTGACTTCTCACAGCTGAGCTTCTGTTTCTTTGTTTTTTGGTGATGTGAGAGTTAATTTTTCCTAGCTCTTTGCTAAGGCTAGGTGCAGCCTCGCCCGGCTGCTTTTGTTTATGTTCTAATTAGTTTCCTTTATATTCCTGCCAGTCTGGGTGTTTGATGCCGGTGAAAGCATTCATGTAGTTCAGCAGTCTGGATCGGTTCTGAGAATATTTAAGCTAAGAGTTCATTAGTTGTTTTTACTCTTATAGCTTATAGTTTATCTCTGAGACCTTAGGTGTTCCTACTGTGTGTGAGTGTTGTATGTAAGACTTTATTTACTTTATTCCTTCTCTTTCTTGTATGTCTTTCTGTTCATTATCCGTTACCTGTTCATTCCCTTTGGTGGTATTCAGGGTCCTTCTTAGGACTAGATTACAGTTGGCAGGGATTGATAGGAGACAGGGTTTACGCTGGTGGCCTGGACCTCTGTACCTTTAACAGTACCTCCAGGTTGAGGGATTAGTTAGGACCCCAGTTCAGGGTCAGCTTAGACCCCGGTCACCCTCTAGCCGGAGACAGCGTATAACGGATTCCGTTTTGACCCACTGGACATTCTATCAGGTAAATCCATGTTATAATATATCTATGCGCATGTTATATAGTATGTTGCCCTTTTGATATAGATTACTGACATCTCATATATATATCTGCTATACAGCGTGACATTTTCACCGGCCCCAAAAAGATTCTCCCCAGCTGTCATGGATCCAGTAGCCCAGCTGGCCCGACAGTTGCAGGGGTTGTCCATGGAATTTGCAGACATTAAGTCCAAGGTTTTGTCCCTCCCAGAGCAAACCAGATCTGAACCTAAGGTTGCTCTCCCGGACAGGTTCACTGGTGGGCGGGACAAATTTTTTACTTTCCGGGAGGCATGTAAATTGTACTTTCGGCTGCGGCCTCGGTCATCTGGGAGTGAAGAGCAGAGGGTGGGAATTGTTATCTCGCTCTTACAAGGGGACCTCAATCTTGGGCGTTCTCTATTCCTCCAGGCTCCCCAGATCTCCAGTCAGTGGATCGATTTTTTACTGCCCTGGGTCTGGTATATGATGATCCGGATCGAGTTTCCCTTGCTGAAACAAAGTTACGTAAAATACGGCAGGGAAATCGTCCAGCGGAGGAATATTCTTCTGAGTTCCGTAGATGGGCAACAGATACTCAGTGGAATGACCCAGCTCTTAGGAGCCAGTTTTGTCAAGGGTTGTCTGACAAATTAAAAGATGTGTTGGCTCAGTATGATTCTCCTCCATCACTGGAGGCTGCTATGGCCCTTGCTATTCGCATTGATAGACGACTTCGGGGAAGACGCGAGGTAACTCCGCCCCCCATGATGACTCCACCTACTACTAAAGTCCCTTATACTGAGGTTCCCCTGGTCTGTTCTGAGGAACCCATGCAGTTGGGAGGGACATCATTTTGTAGGAGGGAATCGGCGGTGCGCCGCAAGGCTAGAAGGTGTTTCTTTTGCGGGAGAGAGGGACATTTTGTTGGGGGTTGTCCATCCCGGACCTTTTGACCCAAGGAGTTAACCTGGGAGTCTGTATTTCGTCCCCAAATCCCTCTCAGTTTATCGTGCCTGCGGAGGTGGTGATTGGTACTAGAACTGAGAGGATTTCTGTTTTTCTTGATAGTGGGTCCGGGGCTAATCTTGTGGACGCTCGGTTTGCCCAGGTGCATGGTATGCAACTGAGTGTATTGGCCAAACCGGTCCCTATACTCTCTATTGATTCTAGACCTCTTGGTCAAGGTAGCTTGGTTCAAGCTGTTCATAACATAGATCTTCGAGTAGGGGTAATGCATAAAGAGCAATTGTCTTGTTATGTGTTGGAGGGTCTACCTACTCCTATTGTGTTGGGACTTCCTTGGTTGGCTAAACATAACCCAGTGATTGATTGGCAATCCAGAAAGATAAGCCAGTGGGGTGAATTTTGCAAGAATAACTGCATGAGCACGGTCATCGGTGCAGTTGTGCCTAGGACTTTGCCTCCTTTTCTGGAGGACTTTGGGGAGATGTTCTCAGAGAAGGGGTGTAAAGAGTTACCTCCTCATCGCGCATATGACTGCTCAATAAAGTTGCTTCCTGATGCCTTATCTCGTACTTTCCCAGGGACCGGGAGGATGGATGATCCGGTTCCTATTCCTCAGGAGGGAGTTGTAGTGTCAGCTGTATGCTCTGAGCTTGAGGGGGAGGTATTGGGGGCTCAGGGGGACGCCCCTGTGGGACTTCCAGGGAGACTGATAGTTCCAGATCAGTTAAGACTGAAGGTTACGGAGAACCGTTACAAACGGATGGCTGATAGGGGGAGAGTTTCTGGTCGAGATCTGAAGGTGAATGATCTGGTGTGGTTGTCTACCAGGAATATTAAACTTAAAGTTTCCTCCTGGAGGTTGGGTCCCAGATTCATCGGGCCGTACAGGATCAGCTCCATAATTAATCCTGCGGCATTTCGTCTGGACCTCCCTCCTACGTTTAAAATTCATAATGTGTTTCACAAGTCATTACTTAAAAAGTATGTGGCACCAGTCATACCGTCACCTCTACCTCCTTCAGTGGTGGTCAATGATAACGTGGACGGACCTTTCACACAACTCACCCGGACAGACCTGGTCATGAGGGTCCGGAGGCCCCTCGTAGAAGGGGGGGTACTGTCATGGGTGCATCGCCACGAAGATCGTCGCGATTGCACATTCTGACTTCTCACAGCTGAGCTTCTGTTTCTTTGTTTTTTGGTGATGTGAGAGTTAATTTTTCCTAGCTCTTTGCTAAGGCTAGGTGCAGCCTCGCCCGGCTGCTTTTGTTTATGTTCTAATTAGTTTCCTTTATATTCCTGCCAGTCTGGGTGTTTGATGCCGGTGAAAGCATTCATGTAGTTCAGCAGTCTGGATCGGTTCTGAGAATATTTAAGCTAAGAGTTCATTAGTTGTTTTTACTCTTATAGCTTATAGTTTATCTCTGAGACCTTAGGTGTTCCTACTGTGTGTGAGTGTTGTATGTAAGACTTTATTTACTTTATTCCTTCTCTTTCTTGTATGTCTTTCTGTTCATTATCCGTTACCTGTTCATTCCCTTTGGTGGTATTCAGGGTCCTTCTTAGGACTAGATTACAGTTGGCAGGGATTGATAGGAGACAGGGTTTACGCTGGTGGCCTGGACCTCTGTACCTTTAACAGTACCTCCAGGTTGAGGGATTAGTTAGGACCCCAGTTCAGGGTCAGCTTAGACCCCGGTCACCCTCTAGCCGGAGACAGCGTATAACGGATTCCGTTTTGACCCACTGGACATTCTATCAGGTAAATCCATGTTATAATATATCTATGCGCATG
The DNA here is from genome assembly GCA_033576555.1 of Oophaga sylvatica. Lineage (NCBI taxonomy): Eukaryota > Metazoa > Chordata > Amphibia > Anura > Dendrobatidae > Oophaga > Oophaga sylvatica. The sequence goes on from JARQOD010000006.1 coordinate 346,161,309, forward strand.
TTATATAGTATGTTGCCCTTTTGATATAGATTACTGACATCTCATATATATATCTGCTATACAGCGTGACAGATACTGGTGCCTTTCTACAAACTATTAAAGATCTTGACACCATACCACCCAATACTATATTGGTCACTCTTGATGTCAGTGACTTGTACACATCCATCCCACATATCGAAGGGATCAATGCTGTACACCATTTACTCACAAACTCCGGGATGGAAATTAATCAAATCAATTTGTGCATTGACTTGCTATCCATTATTTTATTCAACAACTACTTTCTTTTCCAGGATAACTATTACCTACAAATACGGGGGACAGCTATGGGATCCAACGTAGCGCCCCCGTACACTAACACTTATATGTCAGAATTTGAGACAACAACCATCTATAAACACCCATTATATATTCAAAATGTACGTCTATGGAAAAGATACATAGACGATATATTTTGCCTATGGACCGGCACTCAAGAGTCATTACTTGACTTTTTTTTATTTCTCAATACAGCATGGCCTGGCATCAAGTTCACCATGACGGCAGATCCCTCTATGGTGAACTTCTTGGATACCATTGTTATTAAGGACCACCAGGGCCATTTAACTACCGATCTATATAGAAAAACTACAGATCGTAATAGTATCCTACATTTTCAAAGTTTCCATCCTTCCTCAGTCAAACGTGCCATTCCAATCTCGCAATATCAGCGAGTTACAAGAATTGTCACTGATACACAACTTCGTGACCTTAGACATTCAGAGATGACCAATACATTTCTAAATAGGGGCTACCCCTCCTCTTTGCTTTCTTCAGCTAAGAACCATCTAGCCACTAATCGTTCAAGAAATGCCAACAAACGCATCCCGTTTGTTCATATGTTTCACCCTTATGCCTTTATTCTTCATAGGGCAATCAGACGCCATTGGCCACTATTATCCCAGGCACATCCGGATATACCGGAATTTGCAGAACCTTTTCTGCCGTGCTTTAAAAGGCCACCAAACCTCAGGGATGACCTAGTACGGGCAGATTTAGGCTCCACCCATGTGAAAAAGCAACTATTTTTATCACAACCCCGTTTAGGCACATTTCCTTGTCTTCACTGTGCCCAATGTAACAATGTACAAAAGGGCTCCACTATTCATCACCCACATACAGGCAAGAGTTTTCACATTAAAGGATTTTACACTTGTGAATCATCTTTTGTGATATATTCAATTAAATGTCCTGTGGGTTATTGTACATTGGTGAGACCACCCAATCAGTGCGCGATAGGATTTCAAAACACAAATCCACTATCCGGTGCAAAAATCTACTTCTCCCTATCCCCTATCATTTTCACACACTGGGTCACACCATCTCCCAACTCAAATTTCAAGTCATTGAAACTATTCCTCAACCCAGACGGGGTGGGAATAGAATTTTACAATTAAAGAAAAGACAGTATTTTTGGATCTACACATTAGAGACTTTGGCTCCAAAGGGGTTAAATAGGGACTTTGATCTGATGTCTTTTATTTAGAGGCTTATATCATGTGGCTAATTACTGTTTTCTGTGTCTTTTTCAGAGTCGTCTATATTGAACACCTCTGTCTCACTGGCACTGATCACCTCTATATTGAACGAACTTACTTTACAGTTTAGCCACCAGTAAGTTCACAACACCGATGTCTGTCAGTAATCCGAGCACTAACCACGTCATCAATATAAGGCGTAACTTAAGGCGGGGCACTATGCCCCACATGATATGATTTGGAACGCAAGGTCTTGGAACGCATGGTCCTTCCGGTCCCACAATCCATCACACCGGAAATTCACAATTGACACGCACGCCGATCCAGCGCTCCCCTCACTTCCGGGCGCAGTACATTTACTGGGTAAGCACAGCCTAACGCGCCGCCATACAGAACGGGCACGATCATAGCACCACAGACTAGCGGCGGATCCCGCGTCTGTTACAGTAACGGTAAGCGCACTTATGACCCACACTTGTACGTAGGCTATATGGCTCATTAACCCTGTGACTATTTACAGGCAGCATTATTACATGCACTTAATACCAGAAACATCATCACTTCACTGAATCTGGTAAGCACATTAGCCTCTTACACATTTAGAACGGTGCACTTATTATTATCGTCAATAGGAATTTATCCTTCACAGGTTGTCTATTTTGACCTACACCCCTCTCATTGACGTTTTGAATCGATTATAAGGGTATGCTTCTTACCACAGTTACACCCATAAGGCGTTACTCTCACTAGAATTTCCATTCAATCATATGCGTTTATATTTCTTAGGTGTTCTCTCTTTATACTTGTCTGATTACGAATATTGATTCTGACTTCTCACCATAACGGTACGTTTTTGTCACACTATTATGAGTATATTGGATTGTGCCTTGCAAACTTATTCCATGTTCTATTATGCTATGCAATCTCATTACCTAATTCTGTTGATGTAATATCTGTATATACTTTCTTTTTGTGAATTTATGTTTTTTTCCACATATTTTATTCGGTCCTCTACCTTTTGTATGCAATCTGGCAACTGATGAAGGCTATGTTTTAGCCGAAACGTTTTGCCACAATCTGACCAAATTTGGACCATAATTAAATTTTCACTTTGAGCATTAAGTTGAGTGCCTAGTTTTATTCTTTAATATTACTTGGTTTGGGAACCTAACTTGGCACCACTATATCCAGCTGTGCACACGTTCAATATACCCATAGTATTTCATGCTACACTCAGAGCACAAGATAAATGGGCTGATAGTTTTTTTTAAATAGCTGATCAATTCAGACTGGCTGATCTTTACCAAGAGAGAAACTAATTTCTCTATCTTCTCCATTGCCGGGGACAGTGTATATCGCACATCACTCAGTTGATATCCGAGTGATGTGCATTGTGTCATTCGCACCCATAGACTTATATGGGTGCGAGTGAGCTGAGATTCAGCAGAGTTTCGGTGACAATTGCAGCATGCTGCTGCGATTTCACTCGCACGTAAAAGAAAAAAAACGGTGATGAGAGCTGCCCCACAGATTGATACTGGTCCGAGTGCTATGTGATGTTTTATCGCATTGCACTCGTCCGTATTCATCGCTATTATGACTCCGGCCTTTGTCATCATTTCGTGATTTGTAAGTCCACCACACCTGTGGTCTAATGATGAGCAGATCATTTGAATTTGCTGCCTTTGCCAAATTTTCCAAAACATTCAATGTGAAATGAATATTCTTTACTATGCTGTAGGTCTCTGCAGACCCCAGAGCATAATAAATGTAAGATGTACAAAAAAATAACACTTACACACTGAACACCTTGCCATCCTACCCAATGCTAGATTCTCGTTGCACAACGTATCTTGTTGTGAACGCTCTGGATCTGACTTCTGAGTGTGGGCTCCCCCTGGTGGCTGCTGATAGTAATGAAGTTGCTTTGGTTAACAGAGGTCTATCAGCTGGGGGTGATGATTGACAATCAGGTGTCACTGACTGGGGAGATATAAGTGAGCAACCTTCCCATGATCCTTGCTGGTGATTTGTTTCTTCCTGGTCCCATTTGAAAGTCAGCTTGCTTCCTGCTTTGTCCTGCAACTTTCAGATAAGTGATTTGCTGTTTATTTCTTTGGCTTTTGTTTTTGTCTATCTCAGTTTCTGCCCTTCTGAAGTTAGTACAGCTGGGTTCCCCTGTGGGGGCCTGCGCTGGTCTCTGTTTCTCATTTGCCACTGTTTGTGTATTTTCAGTTCCCTGTTATTTCAGTGTCTGCTGGTTTGCTACCAGTGCACCCCAGAGTTCTGATCTAGCGGGGGCAAGATCGTGTTGTCTCAGTATTTTTGCATATCAGACATGTTGGAATTTTTCTTACAGTTTTTGCTGGATTGCAGACAGTATTCTTTCCTGTCCTGTTTTATCTAGACAGTTCGGGCCCCAGCATTTGCTTACTCTATTTTCTGCCTGTGTTTGTATTTCATCTTGTCTCACCGCCAATATATGTTTGGGGGCTAACTATTCCTTTGGGGCTCTATTCTGGGGCAGTTAGCCTTCCCCTTTCTCTCTTTAGGCTTAGTTAGCTCTCCAGCTGTGTCGAGGCATCTAGGGCACCGTAGGCACGTCCCATGGCTGCTTCTCGTTGTGCTGTCAGTTTAGGGGTCTACAATCCGCTAGTTACCAACCTCTCTGGGTGTCTGGTTGCCTGGTCTATTTTTTCTGCTGTCCTCCTCGGCTACCAAGTCATAATAGTATCTGTTTTCTCTACTGCAGACCCAGAATTCCAATCACAGCAGTTGCAAAATTGCAGCACCCATTGTGAAATCATGACATTTAAATCTTAATGACACAGAGTGACCCCCCAAGGGCTGATCACAAACCCAAGGTTCTTTTCTACAGTGAAGATGCCAGAGATACAGTGCACTATGGTGGAAAGATGAGGACTGGATGGCAACCAGCTCAACAGCCTGATAAGTAAGTGGTGAAGTGAGAATTAGTTTTTTTTTTATTATTTGTCAGCCCTAAATAGTTCACCAAAATGGTGGCTGGACATTTTTTTTGCAAATTGAATCCCAAAGTTTTCAAATTTGGATGAATCTGAAAATTTAAGAGAATTAAACTCAAAGGGCTCATTCCCACTTGCGATGAAATTGAAAGAATACGATCGGATAAAAGCTCGGATTGAATTCAGACTAAGGTTATTCTATGATTGTGTGTTCATCTGCATTTTTTTTCCAGCTCGGATCGGATCACGATCGGACTGGGAAAAAATCACAGCATGCTTCGATTGTATTCGGAAATCGGATCGCATCCCGCAATAGAAGTCAATGGGTGTGAGAAAAAAATCAGACAGAACTCGGACCATGCGAGTGTTGTCCGATTTTTACACACTGATCACATTTGAAAAGTCGATAATTCATGCCGCGTACAATAAAATCACACTAATAGGTTAGAATAGAATAGATAGAATAGATACAGTGGGTATGGAGTGAATTCAGACCCATTAAAATTTTTCACTCTTTGCTTCATTGCAGCCATTTGGTACATTCAAACAATTATTTTTTTTTCTCATCAATGTACACTCTGCATCCCATCTTGACTAAAAAAACAGAAATGTAGAAATTTTTGCAAATTTATTGAAAAAGGAAAACTGAAATATCACATAAGTATTCAGACCCTTTGCTCAGACACTCATATTTAAGTCATATGCTGTCCATTTCCTTGTGATCCTCCTTCAGATGGTTCTACTCCTTCATTGGAGCCCAGCTGTGTTTAATTAAATTGATAGGACTTGATTTGTAAAGGCACACACCTGTCTATATAAGACCTCACAGCTCACAGTGCATGTCAGACCAAATGAGAATCATGAAGTTAAAGGAACTGGCCAAGGAGCTCAGAGACAGAATTGTGGCAAGGCACATATCTGGTCAATAGAGTTGAGCGATACTTTCCGATATCCTAAAGTATCGGAATCGGAATGGTATCGCCGATATCACTAAAATATCGGCGATACCCGATACCGATACCGGAAGTCCCATGTAAGTCTATGGGAACAAAATATCGAAATTAAAAAAACCCCATTCTTGCCTTGTTGGTTAATTGTACATGAAGGAAAACAAGAAAGAGTAATGTAGAATGTATTGGGGAAGGTTGAGGAGACATTAAAGGCATAGATGTTTAACCCAATCAAATGGAATAGCATAAATATTTTTTTTTTTAAAGATGTTCGGATTGACGAAGAAATTGACAATGTTAACGTTTTTTATATTTTGGCAAATATGTATATTACACAACTTCCATGCTCTTCATCTTCACCTTTTTAACTTTTCACACACTTTCTCCTTCATAATCTTCTGCAGCATCATCTTTTTCATCAAATTATTCTTCATCTTCACCTTCTTTATCTTCTTCTTAAACTTCTTGCTATTCATCTTTGTTAACATTACTCATATTCTTCTTATTAAACTATTATTCTTATTCATATTCTGCTTCATCTTCTTCATCATATTCTTATTTGTGACAGAGAATCCTGTACTTGTAATCTGTCAAAGTATGAATTTTTCATCCTTCCGTTCTTGCTGTCACAAAAGATTTAAATTACAACAGTATTTGTCCGTGTTCAGTTTAGCCTGCAGCAGCAGGCATTTTCCAGGGGCACCACGAGGAGGAACGGACTCACCCCCATACACTGCTTAGTCTTCTTCTGCTTAGAATTTAGAGCATATATTTTGCTCTTCATTTTGGTCTTATACTTCAAGTTCTTCTGCTTTTAGATCTTCTGCTTATTGTTCTTGTGTCTCTTGTTCCGTATCTTGTATTTGTAGCACAATCTTGTACCAGCTGATGTTACTGGGACACGGTTACTAAGCAGGAGGTACCTGTGCTCCAAAGCACTACCAAGGACCAGCAGACGTTGCTGGAACTCGGATACCGAGATGGAGGCACCTAGGCCAAAGGCACTGCGGAGAACCAGTTGACGGTACTGGAACCCGGACGGGTAGCAGAAGGTACAAGAGCCAATGCAAGTAACGAGGACCAGCTGACTGTGCTGGAACCCGGAGGGGCAGCAGAAGGAAAAGAGCCAATGGCACAACCGAGGACCAGCTGACGTTACTGGGACACGGTTACTAAGCAGGAGGTACCTGTGCTCCAAAGCACTACCAAGGACCAGCAGACGTTGCTGGAACTCGGATACCGACATGGAGGCACCTAGGCCAAAGGCACTGCGGAGAACCAGTTGACGGTACTGGAACCGGACGGGTAGCAGAAGGTACAAGAGCCAATGCAAGTAACGAGGACCAGCTGACTGTGCTGGAACCCGGAGGGGCAGCAGAAGGAAAAGAGCCAATGGCACAACCGAGGACCAGCTGACGTTACTGAACCCCAGTAACACAGGAGCAAGTGTTGACTGTGCTAACAGCACTTCCGAGCAACAACTGGCGGTGTTGGAGCCCAGGGTCAAGGAGGATGTTTAAATACTAGATCAAGTAATTTCCTTGTTACCTGTCAATTTTAAATGTCTATACTTCAAACAAGAGAAAGATAACCTTTACTACCATAAGATGATGATTTCATTTAAACTAATATCTAGATAAATAAAGAATTGACAAACATAAACACATACATTAACATGTTGAACAGCAATGCAAACCACAAAATAAATTAGTTAAGGAATCTGCTATACGGTTGTACATAAAAGCATACAAGTACATATCTGAATCCATTAATGATGGATAAGTAACAGTATGTACACCATTTTTATTGTATAGACAATGAATGTCTGACTTCAAAACATCATCAGCATTACAAGTTATCTGTGATATTACTAAAATGTTCCATTTGCTGAATAATGTCACTAAATATTTTATACAAAATTATACAATTTCCATCATGTAATACTCATAATATGTGGCAATAATCATTTTTATTAACAAACATAACCTTTAAAAAGTGCATAGTGCATAGTGAAAATTGCTATTTATGGCTGACTGTCGACTTGGAAGCATGACAACAGATAGATAAGGTATATATAGATGAGACTGCATAGCCACAGATGGTGAATGGCGATGTAATACTGTACCTCAATAAAGTGTGCGTCACTACTACATAATTTTTTTTATATAGCTTTATAAACAGGGTACATGGATGTATGCTTGTGCCTTTGTTTTGACGCACAGACTGCCTTCCTGCTGAGACGCATTGGGTAGTGAACAGTTGTGTGCAGTGTTCACTGCAGTCTCTGCGGAATAACCACACTTAGACCTTATAACTTTTCAGACTTTCTTTATCAATCTACCAAGATGAAGAAGGCAGGGAGTAAGGCACGTGGTCGTGGAGTTTCTTCAGGGAGAGGACGTGGGGATTCTGTGGCTGCTGCGGCCCCCAGTGACACAGCATCCACCAGTTTTCCCCGTGAGCGTTCCTTTATGCGCACTTTTGTAGGAGCTCGGAGTACCCCCTGCTGCGGGAAGAACAAATTGAAGCCGTTGTTGTTTGGATGTCAGCCAATGCATCGACTTCAATTGCTTCCACCTCCTCTCAGGACCACAGCACTGTTGGGCAACCATCTGTCTCTTCACCGCCTGGCAAATTGCCCAGGCAGTCAGAGAGTTCTGTACAGGAGCCAGCTGAGTGTCTGCTTCTGTTCTCAGAATCTATTGGCTTGCAAACAGGGGCCCAGCCAAGCAGCATTCTGTAATGTGAAGAGGGAGTATGCAGTGATGCGCAACAGCTGTGTCTCTCTGAATCTGAAGAGGCGGGTGAGACAGTGCCGATGGTCAGCACACCGCAGAACGCATCTGATGATGATGAGACCCAGGTGCCAGTTTCTGTTGAGCATGGTGCTGGCCAGACCACCCAACAGCAGGTGTTGGAAGAGGGTAGTGGAGATGATGAGGTCCAAGACCCAACATGGCATGAGGAACAGGAAGGTGGTGGGAGCAGCTCAGAGGAATAATAATAATATTTATTTATATAGCGCCATCATATTCCGCAGCGCTTTACAGTTTAGCAGTTTCAGAACACAAGTCATAAGTAACAACGTTAACAATACAATAATTTAAGCTAAATAAGTCGCCCCTGCTCGTGACAGCTTACAATGTACAATGAGATGGGGGAGATACAAAGTATAGGTGTTTATATACAATGGTGCATTTACAATGATGTTCCAGCCATCTTAAGGGACTGAGGGATGGAGATAGTGAATGGGCTAGAGACACACACACACTTACACAGAATACATAGAATGACTTTGATTAGTGAATGTGATAGGCCGCTCTGAACAAATGTGTTTTGAGGGAGCGCCTGAAACCATGCAAATTGTGGATAGTCCTAATTTCTTGGGGTACAGCATTCCAGAGGATTGGCGTAGAGCAGGAGAAGTCTTGGAGTCGGGAGTGGGAGGTACGTATTAGTGCAGAGGTTAGTCGAAAGTCGTTTGCAGAGCGCAGCAGTCGGTTAGGCCGATAGATAGAAATGAGGGAGGAGATGTAGGAGGGGTGCTGCACTGTGGAGAGCTTTGTGGGTGAGAACCAGTACTTTGGTTGAAAGCTGGGAGAGGCCTAGAGAAATGGTTAGTGATAGAAGGAAGATAGAGGAAGACATTGCCCCAACGGTACAAACAGGAGGGAGAGTTAGGCTGCAGACTCGGTTGCCTGTAGCCTCCAGTTTGGCACCTGTTCGGAGCAGTTGTCTTCCAAAAGTCAAAACGTGCGCTCCCAGGACTTGCACTGCGTGGTCCTTTTTTCACACACTTGCACATGATATTTGCTATGTGAAATGCAAGCTGTGTAATCAAAAATTAAAAATAGTAAAAGTGTCAGTCACCTCAATACCACAAATATGTGGAAACATGTGCGGACAAAGCACGTAGTTGAGTTACAAAGACACACTAGAGATGTAGGCCAATCTACAGCAGCACCTACATCTTCAGGTTGTGTTGAAGCCTCTTCATCGAGCTCACACACAGCTGGTTCTGCTTCCTCACAGGATCGCCATGGAAGAACCTCGGCCACTGTTGTCCAGAGACAAACTGTTATTCCACACACAGCAGCAAGTTCCCTGTCATCCTCACACTCCCAGGCCACAAAACAGCCATCGGTAGCACAGGCATGGGATAAAAGACGGCCATACTCCGCAAACCATGCACGAGCACAGGCTCTGAATGCTGGCATTGCAAAACTCCTGTCCCTTGAAATGCTGTGATTCAGGCTGGTGGAGACAGACAGTTTCCGTAACTGAATATCATTGTCAATCCCACAATACAATGTGCCAAGCCGATTTCATTTCAGCAGGCAAGCCATCCCTGGTCTGCAAAAGCATGTTGAGGGAAAAATTAAACATGCGCTACTAAAAGCCCTCAGTAGCAAGGTCCACCTGACCACCGATGCGTGGACCAGTACCCATTGTTATGATCTGCTACAACCAGTAAGGAAAGAAGGGAATTCTGTCCCTACAATACAACTAAGCTGAATCCCTACGATGTAACGGGGAACCTGATCCTGCGACCAGACCCGCTAAAGTCCTCATCTAGTGTGAACGAAGACCTATAGTTGCGAGGGAGTAATCCCTACAAGATCTAGGGACTGTGAGAAAAGGTGGACACCTCCTAACATAAATTGTAGCATGGATAATTAAACAGAAAAATAAATACTTTGTGATCCTAACATCAAGCAAAACTGACAGATTAAGGCACCTAAGCACCCGGCTAGCTTAACAGTAGATAATACAATGAAGTCAAGCAAAGCCAGAAGGGCGGAGCCAGACTAAATAGGGAAAAAAGGTCATGTGACCAGCAAACTGAAACAAAACCTAACAAGAGGGTTCTAACACCCATGGCCAGGGACAATACCTTTCCCTCACTGCCCATTGGGTCAATGTTGTGCAGCCGGGTACTGATCTTGCGAGTGGCGCTGTACGTGTTCTGCCAACTCCAAGGATTGCAGGAATCAAGTCTGTACACATTGATTCCTCCTCCTATTCCAGTTCCTCAGAATCATCGCTGCAGGAGCCGTCACGGTCTACCTCCACATGGATCCGTGAACGTTTACCTGTTGCGACCGATATGAGCACAGCCGTGTCCAAATGTCAACAGGCCATCCTGAAATTAATTTCCATGGGGAATCTTAGCCACACAGCGCAGGAGCTCTGTAATGCCATAAAGCAGGAGAGCGACGTGTGGTTTTTGGAAGAGAATCTACAGGCAGGCTTGGTAGTGTGTGACAATGGCCGAAATCTGGTGTCAGCTCTGGGCCTTGGCAACCTCACTCACATACCATGTCTGTCATATGTGCTCAACTTGGTCGTGCAGAGTTTTTTGAGGGACTATCCGGATCTTGATGCACTGCTGCACAAGGTCCGCCTAGAGTGCGCTCACTTGCGACGTTCCAGCATGGCCAGATCGCTGATTGCAGCTCTGCAACGCAGATTTCACCTTCATGAACATCGCATCATATGTGACGTACCCACCAGGTGGAATTCCTCGTTACATATGTTGGAGCGGTTGTGTGAGCAGCAGCCAACAGTAATGGAGTATCAGCTGCATCAGGCGCAGTCAACTCGCAATTTGCGCCGTTCACACTTCACCACTACTGAGTGGGCCTCTATAATAAGAATAATAATATTATTTATTTATATAGCGCCATAATATTCCGCAGTGCTTTACAGTTTAACAGTTTCAAAACACAAGTCATAAGTAACAACGTTAACAATACAATAATTAAAGCAAAATCAGCCGCCCCTGCTGGTGAAAGCTTACAATCTACAATGAGGTGGGGGAGATACAAAGTACAGGTGTTTATATACAATGGTGTTTTTACAATGATGGTCCAGCCATTTTAAGGGAGTGAGGGATGCATGGAGATAGTGAATGGGCTACACACACAGAATTACACATAGAATGACTTTGATTAGTGAATGTGATAGGCCACTGTGAACAAATGTGTTTTGAGGGAGCGCCTGAAACCATCCAAATTGCGGATAGTCCTAATTTCTTGGGGTAGAGCATTCCAGAGGATTGGCGCAGCGCGGGTGAAGTCTTGGAGTTGGGAGTGGGAGGTACGGATTAGTGCAGAGGTTAGTCGAAGGTCGTTTGCAGAGTGCAGCAGTCGGTTAGGCCGATAAATATAAATAAGGGAGGAGATGTAGGGGGGTGCTGCGCTGTGGAGAGCTTTGTTGGTGAGAACCAGTAATTAGAATTGGATCCTATAATGAATGGGCAGCCACTGCCAGTGTAATGAGTGGCGAATAACTCTATGAAGGATATCTGCCACGTTTTGCGTGCGTTTGATGAGTCAACGCGGATGGCGAGTGCAGATGATGCACTAGTCAGCCAGACTGTCCCCCTTATCTGCCTGCTTCAAAAAACACTGCAAGCACTAAGGCATGAGGTTTTGGAAGAGGTGGAGGATGAGGAGTCACAAATTCCATCACCTTCTGGACAGTCAGCGCAACGTGGTTCCTCACAAAGGGCTGGAGGACTTTCAAAGTACCATGCTGTATCAACAATTGAACCTCCAGAGTCGCTGTCTATATTTTCATAACCATTACAAACTTTTAATGTATTTACAAAGCACATAATGTACATTTTTTGTCTATCCTTTTGTAATGCTATTGTGTTTCCATAAACTGATGTTACAGAATTATGATACAAAGTTTTTAAATTTTGAGTTTTAAATTTTGTAAATTTATATGTATTTGAAGGACTTTGTGAGGAGGATGAGGAGGAGTCAATGGAGGAGGAAGACATCGCTCCAGAGGGAGGTAGACAATGCTCTAGTCAGTATGTAGACCAAGGGTGGGGTGATGCACAGCAGGCGGAGATGACGCCTCTTGCAGGGGACAACGTTTCTTGGCCAGTTGGGAGTCTGCAGCACATGGTTGATTTCATGCTGCAGTGGCTGAGAAACGACCGCCGCATCGAACACATTCACACCACGTCTGATTATTGGGTGTACACCCTCCTAGACCCTCGCTACCGGGACAACTTACAAAGCCTCATCACACCGTTGAACCGGGAGCGTAAAATGCGGAAGTACCAAGACACACTGGTGCAATCCATAATGTTCTCCATTCCAGCCGAGAGCACTGCTGCTGCTACTGATTTACAAAGCAGCTCTGTGCGTCGAGGCAGTGGAGACAGCTCTGCAACAAGAGGGAGCACAAGCAGCGCCTCTGCACAGGGCAAGAACAGTATGTTCCAAATGTGTCGAAGTTTTGTGGCAGCGCCACCAATGTCTACACCATCCGAGACGGCTCCAGTCAGCAGGAGGCAACATTTCCGTAAGATGGTGACAGACTACATGTCTTGCCCTCTCAGTGTACTCCCAGATGGCTCTTCCCCATTCAAGTTTTGTGTCTCTAAGCTGGATACATGGCCAGAGCTTAGCCAGTATGCATTGGAGGTGCTGGCTTGATCTGCTGCCAGTGTATTATCGGAGCGCGTCTTTACTGCTGCAGGTGGTGTACTAACAGACCGTTGCATGCGACTATCCTACGATAATGTAGAACGGCTTACTTTTCTGAAAATGAACTAGGCATGGATCTCGCCTGAATTTGCCTGTCCGGTTTCAGATTAACTAACTGGTTGGCAACGTTTTCCATGTCTCCTGTTATGTTCATCTTTCTACCACCTGAGCTATACTCCCTGGGCTACAACACTGCCAGTTGCTGCTCAGAAGTGTCGTGTCCACAGACCAATACACAAGCTATAGTGATAGTGGGGTTCAGTAACGCCTGCTGTTCCCCTGCTGTGTGTCCGGCAAAAATTACTGCTACCTAGCTACACATGTTGAAAAAAACATGACATGTTAAAGTGGCTAGTGCTACACATAGATATCAGGCTACACCCTTATTTCTAAGCTGTAAACAAGTGAAACGTCAAATTTAAAACCATTCAATGATTAGTGTTGGTAACAAATCTGTAACTAAATAATTGTGACATATTATGGCAGATATCCACATGTCTAACACAAATGCTAACACAAAAGCATACTTATGCTATAGGGTACTGATGGTGAACCTTCTCACTCCATAACTTTGACCAATCCAACTCACATCATGCCTCAAATGCTGCAATGTTGGAAGTGCATAATGTGGGTTGAACTTTGACAACAGCTGCAGTGCGAAGGTTATCCTTCTGTGTTCTTGGCTTTTAAATAAAAGCATACAAGTAAATATAATAATACATTGTTGATTAAGGGACATGATGTACACCTGTAATATTGTGCAAACAATGGATGTAGGACTATTCCTCTTCAACATTACTTATATTTGTGTCATTTGAAAAAATACATATTTTAGTTAAAAATTAAAAACCCATGTTCAGTAGCTGTGAAAGGCCCGTTTGTGTACTTCTATATTGTTTGCAACCAATGTATTGTATACGGATGGAAGCACGTCACTGTAATAGATTTGAATTATTTTAAATAGAATAAAGCAGCACCAATTTTAGAAAAATGACAAGGATGAGCCAGTGACAGACACTCAGCAGAGTACACGCAGCGGTGGTTGAAGAAGTAAATGGAGCGTGATCTGCATTTTAAAAAAAATAAAAATAAAAATACCTCACAGACTGCAGTGAACACTGAAACACAACTATTCACAATCTGTGAAAGGCTACTCCTTTGTCTACTTCTATAGTGTTTGCAACCAATGTATTGTATACGGATGGAAGCACGTCACTGTAATAGATTTGAATTATTTTAAATAGAATAAAGCAGCACCAATTTTAGAAAAATGACAAGGATGAGCCAGTGACAGACACTCAGCAGAGTACACGCAGCGGTGGTTGAAGAAGTAAATGGAGCGTGATCTGCATTTTAAAAAAAAAAAAATAAAAATACCTCACAGACTGCAGTGAACACTGAAACACAACTATTCACAATCTGTGAAAGGCTACTCCTTTGTCTACTTCTATAGTGTTTGCAACCAATGTATTGTATACGGATGGAAGCACGTCACTGTAATAGATTTGAATTATTTTAAATAGAATAAAGCAGCACCAATTTTAGAAAAATGACAAGGATGAGCCAGTGACAGACACTCAGCAGAGTACACGCAGCGGTGGTTGAAGAAGTAAATGGAGCGTGATCTGCATTTAAAAAAAAAAAAATAAAAAATACCTCACAGACTGCAGTGAACACTGAAACACAACTATTCACAATCTGTGAAAGGCTACTCCTTTGTCTACTTCTATAGTGTTTGCAACCAATGTATTGTATACGGATGGAAGCGCGTCACACTAATAGATTAGATTTATTTTAAATTGAATGTAGCAGAACCAATTGGAGATAAATGAAAAGGATGAGCCACTGAGACACGCTCAGCAGAGTACAAGCAGCAGTGCTTGAACAAGTAACTGGAGCGTGATGTGCACTCAAAAAAGTAAAAAACACAGACTGAAGTGAACACTGAAACACAACTGTCCACAATCTGTGAAAGGCTACTCCTTTGTGTACTTCTATAGTGTTTGCAACAATGTATTGTATACGGATGGAAGCGCGTCACACTAATAGATTAGATTTTTTTCCACTAAAATGGAGCAGCACCAATTAGAGAAAAATGTGAAGGATGAGGCAGTGACACACGCTCAGCAGACTACAACCAGCAGTGGTTGAAGAACTAACTGGAGCGTGATCTGCACTCAAAAAATCAAAACCTCACAGACTGCAGTGAACACTGAAACACAACTATTCACTATCTGTGAAAAGCTCCTTTCTGTACTTCTATAGTGTTTGCAACCAATGTATTGTATACGGATGGAAGCACGTCACACTAATAGATTTGATTTTTTTCTAATATAATGGAGCTGCACCAATTCCACTAAATAAAATAAAAAAAAAAAGAGTCAGTGACACGTGCAGATGCCTACAAACAGCGGTGGATGCAGAGCAAACTGCAGCGTCACCTGCACTGTCACACACACACCTTGCACAGAGCTGTTAAAACAACACTGGCAAAATGAAGCTTTACACAGCGGTTGGTAAACTAGCCTGCCTCAAGCACAGTAGTACACAAAATCGCAATATCTAACTGTCCCTCAGAGTCAGCACAGCAGCGTTCTGTCCCTTACTGAGTTCACAGCACAGTGACGCTAAAATGGCTGCGGCGCCTTTTATAGTGCATTCTGACATCATTTCAGCAGCCAATCACAGCCATGCCATTAGTTAAGATGACCGCAGCATTACAGGATGTGCCCACACTTCGTAGGATTCCTCATTGGCTGACTAAAATCACATTGCCTCTCAAAGAATTATGGGAACTTCCGATTCCGGTATACGATATAGAAAAAGTATCGGAATTAAGTATCGGAATTCCGATAACGCGAATATCGGCCGATACCCGATACTTGCGGTATCGGAATGCTCAACACTACTGGTCAACATTACAAAATAATTTCTGCAGTACTCAAGGTTCCTAAGAGCACAGTGGCCTCCATAATCCTTAAATGGAAGAAGTTTATGACCACCAGTCTTCCTAGACCTGGCCATCCAGCCAAACTGAGCAATCGTGGGAGAAGAGCCTTGGTGGGAGAGGTAAAGAAGAACCCAAGATCACTGTGACCGAGATCCACAGATGCAGTAAGGAGATGGGAGAAAGTTCCACAAAGTCAACTATCACTGCAGCCTTCCACCAGTCGGGCCTTTATTGCAGAGTGGCCCGATGGAAGCCTCTCTTCAGTGCAGACATATTGTTAGGGTCTGCGGAACACATCAAATATATGATGTGGAGAGGTGTGTTCGCAGCCCGGGGTCCACCGTGCAGGCGGAGCCTGCTGCTAGTAAAATGGCGCAAGAAGCGAACTCTGTTATCCCGCAGAGTCGTCAAAATAAACGCCGTAACGCGCTGTGGCAAAATGTGCGAACTCTGTTAATCCACAGAGCCGCTAGAAGGAGTGACGCAGCGCTATATGGCGATGTGTGCGAACTCACTTAACACAACTGAGTCGCAAAATAAACACGCTAGGGTGCTGTCTAGCATTGAAAGCGAACCCTGTTACGTTACAGAGCTGCTGAGACTAACTTCTGTGTCCTGTCAGGCACCCAGGTACACAGTTAACTGCTAAGCGAACATAGAACGTGATCATGCGCTAATGTCCTCGCGGGAGTCACCCGCAATCTATGGCGTCTGAACGCCAGACCGTGAATACGGCAATCAAACTCCTCACCGGTTATGCCGGTAATCTAGGGCATCTAGGACACCGACCCTGACCAGCTAGCATACCAAACTCCTCACCGATTAAGTCGGTATTCTAGGAGCTTATTTCAGCCGGGCCCTAACCACACACATGCATGACCACACTGGCGCATAGCATATAAAGATTGATATTAGCGCATGGCGGCCCAGCCATGCTACCCTTTTATAGTAACAGCTACAGGACCTGCCAGAAACAAGGACCAATGAAACCTGTTCCAGAACACCAGTAGTCACAGGACCTTCCTGGCGGACCAATAGGAGCTGCTGCAGTACCTGAGCATGTGACCCCTGATCTCCAATGAGTAGTGTTGAGTAGTGTTGAGCATTCCGATACCGCAAGTATCGGGTATCGGCCGATATTCGCGTTATCGGAATTCCGATACTTAATTCCGATACTTTTTCAATATCGTATACCGGAATCGGAAGTTCCCATAATTCTTTGAGAGGCAATGTGATTTTAGTCAGCCAATGAGGAATCCTACGAAGTGTGGGCACATCCTGTAATGCTGCGGTCATCTTAACTAATGGCATGGCTGTGATTGGCTGCTGAAATGATGTCAGAATGCACTATAAAAGGCGCCGCCGCCATTTTAGCGTCACTGTGCTGTGAACTCAGTAAGGGACAGAACGCTACTCTGCTCACTCTGAGGGACAGTTAGATATTGCGATTTTGTGTACTACTGTGCTTGAGGCAGGCTAGTTTACCAACCGCTGTGTAAAGCTTCATTTTGCCAGTGTTGTTTTAACAGCTCTGTGCAAGGTGTGTGTGTGACAGTGCAGGTGACGCTGCAGTTTGCTCTGCATCCACCGCTGTTTGTAGGCATCTGCACGTGTCACTTACTCTTTTTTTTTTTATTTTATTTTGTGGAATTGGTGCAGCTCCATTATATTAGAAAAAAATCAAATCTATTAGTGTGACGTGCTTCCATCCGTATACAATACATTGGTTGCAAACACTATAGAAGTACAGAAAGGAGCCTTTCACAGCTACTGAACAGTTGTCTGCAGGGTTTACTGTAGTCTGTGAGCTTTTAATTTTGTGAGTGCAGATTACGCTCCAGTTAGTTCTTCAACCACTGCCGGTTGTAGTCTGCTGAGTGTGTGTCACTGCCTCATCCTTCACATTTTTCTCTAATTGGTGCTGCTCCATTTTAGTGGAAAAAAATCTAATCTATTAGTGTGACGCGCTTCCATCCGTATACAATACATTGGTTGCAAACACTATAGAAGTACACAAAGGGGCCTTTAACAGCTACTGAACAGTTGTGTTTCAGTGTTCACTGTAGTCTGTGAGCTTTTCATTTTGTGAGTGCAGATTACGCTCCAGTTAGTTCTTCAACCACTGCCGGTTGTAGTCTGCTGAGCGTGTGTCACTGCCTCATCCTTCACATTTTTCTCTAATTGGTGCTGCTCCATTTTAGTGGAAAAAAATCTAATCTATTAGTGTGACGCGCTTCCATCCGTATACAATACATTGGTTGCAAACACTATAGAAGTACACAAAGGGGCCTTTAACAGCTACTGAACAGTTGTGTTTCAGTGTTCACTGTAGTCTGTGAGCTTTTCATTTTGTGAGTGCAGATTACGCTCCAGTTTGTTCTTCAACCACTGCCGGTTGTAGTCTGCTGAGCGTGTGTCACTGCCTCATCCTTCACATTTTTCTCTAATTGGTGCTGCTCCATTTTAGTGGAAAAAAATCTAATCTATTAGTGTGACGCGCTTCCATCCGTATACAATACATTGGTTGCAAACACTATAGAAGTACACAAAGGGGCCTTTAACAGCTACTGAACAGTTGTGTTTCAGTGTTCACTGTAGTCTGTGAGCTTTTCATTTTGTGAGTGCAGATTACGCTCCAGTTAGTTCTTCAACCACTGCCGGTTGTAGTCTGCTGAGCGTGTGTCACTGCCTCATGCTTCACATTTTTCTCTAATTGGTGCTGCTCCATTTTAGTGGAAAAAAATCTAATCTATTAGTGTGACGCGCTTCCATCCGTATACAATACATTGGTTGCAAACACTATAGAAGTACACAAAGGGGCCTTTAACAGCTACTGAACAGTTGTGTTTCAGTGTTCACTGTAGTCTGTGAGCTTTTCATTTTGTGAGTGCAGATTACGCTCCAGTTTGTTCTTCAACCACTGCCGGTTGTAGTCTGCTGAGCGTGTGTCACTGCCTCATCCTTCACATTTTTCTCTAATTGGTGCTGCTCCATTTTAGTGGAAAAAAATCTAATCTATTAGTGTGACGCGCTTCCATCCGTATACAATACATTGGTTGCAAACACTATAGAAGTACACAAAGGGGCCTTTAACAGCTACTGAACAGTTGTGTTTCAGTGTTCACTGTAGTCTGTGAGCTTTTCATTTTGTGAGTGCAGATTACGCTCCAGTTAGTTCTTCAACCACTGCCGGTTGTAGTCTGCTGAGCGTGTGTCACTGCCTCATCCTTCACATTTTTCTCTAATTGGTGCTGCTCCATTTTAGTGGAAAAAAATCTAATCTATTAGTGTGACGCGCTTCCATCCGTATACAATACATTGGTTGCAAACACTATAGAAGTACACAAAGGGGCCTTTAACAGCTACTGAACAGTTGTGTTTCAGTGTTCACTGTAGTCTGTGAGCTTTTCATTTTGTGAGTGCAGATTACGCTCCAGTTTGTTCTTCAACCACTGCCGGTTGTAGTCTGCTGAGCGTGTGTCACTGCCTCATCCTTCACATTTTTCTCTAATTGGTGCTGCTCCATTTTAGTGGAAAAAAATCTAATCTATTAGTGTGACGCGCTTCCATCCGTATACAATACATTGGTTGCAAACACTATAGAAGTACACAAAGGGGCCTTTAACAGATACTGAACAGTTGTCTGCAGGGTTCACTGTAGTCTGTGAGGAATAACCACACTTAGGCCTTATAACTTTTCTGACTTTCTTTATCAATCTACCAAGATGAAGAAGTCAGTGAGTAAGGCACGTGGTCTGGTCGTGGCCGTGGATTTGCAGCAGGGAGAGGACGTGGGGATTCTGTGGCTGCTGCCGCACCCAGTGACACAGCATCCACCAGTTTTCCCCGTGAGCGTTCCTTTATGCGCACTTTTGTAGGAGCTCAGCGTACCCCCCTGCTGCGTCAAGAACAAATTGAAGCCGTTGTTGGTTGGATGGCAGCCAATGCATCGACTTCAATACCTTCCACCTCCTCTCAGGACCACAGCACTGTTGAACAACCATCAGTCTCTTCACCGCCTGCCAAATTGCCCAGGCAGTCAGAGAGCTCTGTACAGGAGCCAGCTGAGTCTCTGCTTCTGTTCTCAGAATCTGTTGGCTTGCAAACAGGGGCCCAGCTAAGCAGCATTCTGGAATGTGAAGAAGAGGCAGTATGCAGTGATGCGCAACAGCTGTGTCTCTCTGAATCTGAAGAGGCGGATGAGCCAGTGCCGATGGTCAGCACACCGCAGAACGCATCTGATGATGATGAGACTCAGTTGCCAGTTTCTGTTGAGCATGGTGCTGGCCAGACCACCCAACAACAGCAGGTGTTGGAAGAGGGTAGTGGTGGAGATGATGAGGTCCAAGACCCAACATGGCGTGAGGAACAGGAAGGTGGTGGGAGCAGCTCTGAGGAAGAGATTGCCCCAACGGTCCAAACAGTAGGGAGAGGTAGGCTGCAGACTCGCTTGCCTGTAGCCTCCAGTTTGGCACCCGTTCGGAGCAGTTCTCTTACAACAGCCAAACCGGGCGCTCCCAGGACTTGCTCTGCGTGGTCCTTTTTTGATACAGTTGCAGATGATATTTGCTATGTCAAATGCAAGCTGTGTAATCAAAAAATTAAAAGAGGTAAAAGTGTCAGTAACCTTAATACAACAAATATGTGGAAACATGTGCGGTCAAAGCACTTTGTTGAGTTACAAAGACACACTGGAGATGTAGGCCAACCTACAGCAGCACCTACATCTTCAGCTCGTGTTGGAGCCTCTTCCTCCAGTTCACACACAGGTGTTTCGGCTTCCTCACAGGATCGCCATGGAAGAACCTCTGTCACTGTTGTCCAGAGACACAGTGTTATTCCACGCACAGCTGCAAGTTCCCTGTCATCCTCACACACCCAGGCCACAAAACAGCCATCGGTAGCACAGGCATGGGATAAAAGACGGCCATACTCGGCAAACCATCCACGAGCACAGGCTCTGAATGCTGGCATTGCAAAACTCCTGTCCCTTGAAATGCTGTCATTCAGGCTGGTGGAGACTGACAGTTTCCGTGAATTAATGGCATTGGCAGTCCCACAATACAATGTGCCCAGCCGATTTTATTTCAGCAGGCAAGCCGTCCCTGGTCTGCAAAAGCATGTTGAGGCAAAAATTAAACATGCGCTACTAAACGCCGTCAGTAGCAAGGTCCACCTGACCACCGATGCGTGGACCAGTACCCATGGCCAGGGACGATACCTTTCACTCACTGCCCATTGGGTGAATGTTGTGGAGCCGGGTACAGATCTTGCGAGTGGCGCTGTACGTGTTCTGCCAACTCCAAGGATTGCCGGAATTAAGTCTGTCCACATTGACTCCTCCTCCTACTCCAGTTCCTCAGAATCATCGCTGCAGGAGCCGTCACGGTCTACCTCCACATGGACCCGTGGACGCTTACCTGATGCGACTGATATGAGCACAGCCGTGGCCAAACGGCAACAGGCCGTTCTAAAATTAATTTACATGGGGAATCGAAGCCACACAGCGCAGGAGGTCTGGAATGCCATCAAGCAGGAGAGCGACGTGTGGTTTTTGCCAGCGAATCTCCAGCCAGGCTTAGTAGTGTGTGACAATGGCCGAAATCTGGTGGCAGCTCTGGGCCTTGGCAAACTCACTCACATACCATGTCTGGCACATGTGCTCAACTTGGTCGTGCAGAGTTTTTTGAGGGACTATCCGGATCTTGATGCACTGCTGCACAAGGTCCCCTAGAGTGCGCTCACTTGCGACGTTCCAGCATGGCCAGATCGCGCATTGCAGCTCTGCAACGCAGATTGCGCCTTCCTGAACATCGCATCATATGTGACGTATCCACCAGGTGGAATTCAACGTTACATATGTTGGAGCGGTTGTGTGAGCAGCAGCCAGCAGTAATGGAGTATCAGCTGCATCAGGCGCAAGCAACACGCAATTTGCGCCGTCCACACTTCACCATTAATGAGTGGGCCACTATGAAGGACATGTGCCACGTTTTGCGTGCGTTTGATGAGTCAACGCGGATGGCGAGTGCAGATGATGCACTAGTCAGCCTGACTGTCCCCCTTATCTGCCTGCTTCAAAAAACACTGCAAGCAATAAGGGATGAGGTTTTGGAAGAGGTGGAGGATGAGGAGTCACAAATTCCATCACCTTCTGGAAAGTCAGCGCAACGTGGTTCCTCACAAAGGGCTGGGCAGGGCTCACTTTGTGAGGAGGATGAGGAGGAGGAGTCAATGGAGGAGGAAGACATCGCTCCAGAGGGAGGTACACAACGCTCTAGTCAGTATGTAGAGCGAGGGTGGGGTGATGCAGAGCAGGCAGAGATGACGCCTCTTGCAGAGGACAGCGTTTCTTTGCCAGTTGGGAGTCTGCAGCACATGGTTGATTTCATGCTGCAGTGCCTAAGAAACGACCACCGCATCGCCCACATTCTCACGACGTCTGATTATTGGGTGTACACCCTCCTAGACCCTCGCTACCGGGACAACGTCAAAAGCCTCATCACACGTTGAACCGGGAGCGTAAAATGCGGGAGTACCAAGACACACTGGTGCAATCCCTAATGTTCTACCTTACTGCCGAGAGCACTGCTGCTGCTACTGCTTTACAAAGCAGCTCTGTGCGTCGAGGCAGTGTAGAGAGCTCTGCAACAAGAGGGAGCACACGCAGTGCCTCTGCACAGGGAAAGACCAGTATGTTAAAATGTGGCAAAGTTTTGTGGCAGCGCCACAAATGTCTACACCATCCGAGAGGGCTCCAGTCAGCGGGAGGCAACGTATCCGTCAGATGGTGACAGACTACTTGGCTTTGCCTCTCAGTGTACTCCCAGATGGCTCTTCCCCATTCAAGTTTTGGGTCTCTAAGCTGGATACATGGCCAGAGCTTAGCCAGTATGCATTGGAGGTGCTGGCTTGCCCTGCTGCAAGTGTATTATCGGAGCGCGTCTTTAGTGCTGCAGGTGGTGTACTAACAGACCGTCGCATGCGACTATCCTCCGATAATGTAGACCGGCTTACTTTTCTGAAAATGAACAAGGCATGGATCTCGCCAGAATTTGTCTGTCCGTTTTCAGATTAAATAACTGGTTTCGCAACGTTATCCATGTCTCCTGTTATGTTCATCTTTCTACCACCTGAACTCTACTCCCTGGGCTCCAACACTGCCAGTTGCTGCTCAGAAGTGTCGTGTCCACAGAACAAAACACAAGCTCTACTGTTAGTGGGGTTCAGTAACGCCAGCTGTTCCCCTGCTGAGTCAACGGCAAGAAGTCTCCTGTTCCCGACACATGGACAGAAAAACACATGACCAACATGCTCCAAATAGGGAAGAGCCGTCACCCTGCTTGTTATGCTGAAAACATGAAATTGTGAAGTTTTGCAGGCCTAGAATGATAAATTTTAATGACAAATATGGACAAATAATAATTTGTCATCACAGCGCATATCTGCACATGTCTATTAGAAATGGTAACAAAAAATAAAACATAGTCTACTCTTCACATTTTGAAATTAATGCATAAAAGTACATTTCATACTTATGAATTAATGCTTTTTAAGGAACTTTATCTGTACCTGTAAGATAATGCAGTCAATGGATGTACGAATCATTAAATCCTCATCATCATCATCACGAGTTTTATTTATGACAGACATTATAAAATACACATACTGATGCCAACTGTAACTTCAAACACCATATATGAAATGGCCGCATGTAAACAATGGTAATAATGTCCAATAATAAATTATTACATCTAGAAAGTGCATCATGCATACTGACAATAGGTTGTTATACCTGCAAGTGCTGTTGAAACAACCACAAGAGATATAAATTAATACTGGTATATAGGTATCACATTCACAGTGCATAGTTACTCATGGACAATGTTGATGTAATACTGTATCTCAATTAAGTCAGCGTGAACCATTAGGCTTGTTAGTCTTGTACATTGTTAAAGAGGGAACGTAATTTTTTTGTTTGTCATAGGTGGAGTATTACACATTAAATTATTACTGCTGTATTTTTTTTTGCGTCCCTAGTGCGCAAGAACGCAGCCTAACCTCACATTTTATAGTCAGCTAATTGCCACACGCTACCCTACCCTACGCGTGACAGTAGGAAGGTAGTGTTGTTGGATAAAGCTTTGTGCAACCAGACATTCTTTTACCCTCTTCAACACTCTACAAGCAAAAAATGCATGATTTCAGCCACAGACTTTATTGACGTACAGTATAACATCGGCATTACCCATCAGAGGCTGTCCACTGTCTGATACAGACATAGAATATACCTTTGCTATCCGTGCCTTTGTTTCACCTACACTTGCAGGCACACACTTAAATTGTGACAAACAATGCCTAATGTTTTTTTAAATGGTTATTTTTTATCGTACATTATTGTGTCATCAATCA
>JARQOD010000006.1:346185732-346240242 GCA_033576555.1 Oophaga sylvatica
CAAAAACTTGAGTCTGCAATGAATTAATCTCAGACTCAATAGTTTGAAGTGTTAAGCCATTAGATTTAATGAGTAGCTCCATAAAACCATTGGAGCACTTAGAGGCTATACACTCCCATTCTTGTCTGAATGTTTCATCTTCAGTATTAAACGAAGGAAAGACCTGCACTCTGAGACCTCTTGGGATTAACCCTTTAGTGAGGTATCTTTCCAAAAAGGCCTTATTCCACCAAAGGCGGGTTCTCTTGTTGTAGAGATATTTAAGTTGAGACACCAGGTCGTCCGTTTCCTTAGTATTAAAAACCACAAATTGCTCATCACCAAATACTTCATCTAATTTGTTGAGCCACGATTTTTCGCGAGCTCTTAGGTCCATCTGTTCGGGTACATTAACTGTGAAAATACACAGGATTAAATATAATATATTTAGACCAAAACCATGGGTAACAATGGTATACATAGTTTCACAATGGAAACATGGCAACTCCCTGCATACTGAAATATAACTAATAAAGGAGCATCCAGCCAAACTGGTTAATTGTATATAAAAAAGACAATTTTATTGGTAAATATACATAGACATACATGAATAAAAAACATTCGCAAGTGTACATGAGCGTATAAACAGATGAAAATATAATGGTGATATAGCAACACAAGTACCTGTGGTACACTGATGAGTAAAGCAAAAATGCTCCAGGAATCAACCCTGCTGTCACCATGAAAAGGGGGCACAGTATATATGATTAACAAGTGTTAGACACAATGTGCTCCCTCCAACAACAGTAGAAAGTCTAAATTGCATAAAGTATACTGGTGACAGGATGAAGTCATGTAGCCTATAATAATGTATCCCAAGTGGGAATTGTACATCGAGAAGGTAAGTAAGATGATGAAGTAAAGGTTAGCCTATCTCAATGGACATTAGACTAATTAGAGCATTAGAAAGAGTAGTGCTTACCCATATTGTGTAACAACAGGAACGTGCCCCGACGCACGTTTCGCATGTAGCTTCCTCGGGGGGCAGTGTGGTATGAAGTGCAGGGTGCTCTTTATATAGGAGAGATAAATACAACCGGGTGTATAATATTATCCATCAGGCACATGTGCGCATGCGACCGCTGTCACTGGGGCGGCATGCGAGTCGCTTCCGGCGCTCCAGATGACGCTGCGGGTCTAATGAAAAGAAAAGAATAATAACAATTTTTGTTTTTCTTGTTTTTTCTGGATTATTTTTGGTTTTTTTCTTTTTTGTTTTTAGTTTTCCTTATTTTTTCTGCTCTGTTATTTGCTTATATATTACTCGGTACTAATGTTCTGTAACATGGGGACTTATTTGACTTTTTGCACTTTGCAATTATGTATATATGTTCTATCCATTTCCTCCTTTCTTTTCTTTTTTTCTTTCTTTCTCTTTTTTCTTCCCCCTCTTCCCTTTTCCCCCCTTTTTCTCCCCCTTTTTTTTTTTCCCTTTACATTTATACATTTTTTGGCCGCCATACTCCAGTCCTTTCCCCCATACAATATTATATTGATGTATACTTATTCATGGCCTATTGGTCTATTTTTGCTTAGTTTTGTTCCCCCTAGATCTTTTGCGGGACATATGACACATTGAACACAGCGTTATTATGATTCTCACATATTTACTATCCGTTCCATGGGTACGCGCATGCGCGCGCGGCAATGGCGGGGCGAGTCGCAGAAGGTCTCCACCAAGATGGCGCTGGGGTCCTGACGTCACAGGAAATTTTTCCTGGACCCCAGCGTCATCTGGAGCGCCGGAAGCGACTCGCATGCCGCCCCAGTGACAGCGGTCGCATGCGCACATGTGCCTGATGGATAATATTATACACCCGGTTGTATTTATCTCTCTCCTATATAAAGAGCACCCTGCACTTCATACCACACTGCCCCCCGAGGAAGCTACATGCGAAACGTGCGTCGGGGCACGTTCCTGTTGTTACACAATATGGGTAAGCACTACTCTTTCTAATGCTCTAATTAGTCTAATGTCCATTGAGATAGGCTAACCTTTACTTCATCATCTTACTTACCTTCTCGATGTACAATTCCCACTTGGGATACATTATTATAGGCTACATGACTTCATCCTGTCACCAGTATACTTTATGCAATTTAGACTTTCTACTGTTGTTGGAGGGAGCACATTGTGTCTAACACTTGTTAATCATATATACTGTGCCCCCTTTTCATGGTGACAGCAGGGTTGATTCCTGGAGCATTTTTGCTTTACTCATCAGTGTACCACAGGTACTTGTGTTGCTATATCACCATTATATTTTCATCTGTTTATACGCTCATGTACACTTGCGAATGTTTTTTATTCATGTATGTCTATGTATATTTACCAATAAAATTGTCTTTTTTATATACAATTAACCAGTTTGGCTGGATGCTCCTTTATTAGTTATATTTCAGTATGCAGGGAGTTGCCATGTTTCCATTGTGAAACTATGTATACCATTGTTACCCATGGTTTTGGTCTAAATATATTATATTTAATCCTGTGTATTTTCACAGTTAATGTACCCGAACAGATGGACCTAAGAGCTCGCGAAAAATCGTGGCTCAACAAATTAGATGAAGTATTTGGTGATGAGCAATTTGTGGTTTTTAATACTAAGGAAACGGACGACCTGGTGTCTCAACTTAAATATCTCTACAACAAGAGAACCCGCCTTTGGTGGAATAAGGCCTTTTTGGAAAGATACCTCACTAAAGGGTTAATCCCAAGAGGTCTCAGAGTGCAGGTCTTTCCTTCGTTTAATACTGAAGATGAAAATTCAGACAAGAATGGGAGTGTATAGCCTCTAAGTGCTCCAATGGTTTATGGAGCTACTCATTAAATCTAATGGCTTAACACTTCAAACTATTGAGTCTGAGATTAATTCATTGCAGACTCAAGTTTTTGAGAAAATGTCCAGTGATTCTAAAATTAAATTTAACAAAGATCTAGAAAGTGAATTCATTAAATGGGAAAAATATATTCTGGCCTCCAAATCCAAAAAATACCAAAGTGACGTCTCGGATTTCAAATCCAAACATGTTTATAAATGGAGAAGAAAGAAAGGACCCGGTGGCCCTGCAGTCCAAACTCATAGAAATTCATTCTCTTCATTATCATCAGTGGATGAGGAATCAGGACAAAGCGGTCAAGGTGGCACGAGTCATCAGGAACTCACTGGCCCTAATAGATTTGTTACCCAGAGACATAAGTCATACACGAAGCGCAAGACTACCCCTCCCCAATCCAGCAAAAAGAAGTCTAAAACAAATAATCTGGAGGTAATCAATCTGTCACACCATCAATTAACATACACTCAGTTAGAAGTGCTTAGTTTGGGATTAACCTTTGTTCCTACTAATAAATTTGAGTTTTTTCCAGCAATGAAGGATCTACAACTCTTTTTAAGGAAGGTGATTCTTCGGAAATTACACTACAAATCTTCGGGAACTGATGACCTTAATAGCACTATGGAACGAGAGGCCTTGGATACATTGGAAACATTGGAGAGTGAGAGCCTTCCAGGAACCTCAGGTACCTTCCCCACTTCTATTCACCCCAGATCCAGCACTTTCCCCCCCTTTTCCCTCTGCCCGCAGGTGGAGATATTTAACAGATTAGTTATGGAAGATTTAAAATCTATCCCCAAACAATGGAGGGGGGACAATCTCACCTGTGCGCAGAGAGAGGCATTAATACATCTGAGATCCCTTCGGGATGTCGTTTTCAAACCAGCGGACAAGGGGGGGAATGTGGTGGTCTGGCCGGTG
This sequence comes from Oophaga sylvatica, assembly GCA_033576555.1. Taxonomy (NCBI): domain Eukaryota; kingdom Metazoa; phylum Chordata; class Amphibia; order Anura; family Dendrobatidae; genus Oophaga; species Oophaga sylvatica. The sequence goes on from JARQOD010000006.1 coordinate 346,189,531, forward strand.
GAGAAGTACGAAAGGGAAGTTTACAGGCAGCTTAGGGACAGGGAGTCTTACACTCTTCTTCCTAAGAATCCCACGGGGTCTTTTTCAGTGGCCCTTTATCGTATTTTGGAGGAGGCATTCACTCTGGGCATTATCCCTAAAAAAGTTTATGATGGATTGTTGGTGGCATGTCCGGTGGTTCCCACCTTCTACCTATTACCAAAGATCCATAAGGATCCACTCGAACCACCTGGGCGTCCTATTGTCTCTGGCATAGGGGGCTACGTGATCCTATTTGCAAATTCATCGAATATTACTTACATCCTATTGTTGAGACACTGCCCTCCTATGTCAGGGACGCTACGGATGTCCTTAAAAAAGTGGATGGTCTTACTCTTGAACCCGGCATGATCATGGTTACAGCTGATGTGGAGTCTCTGTACACCAGCATCGACCATGCTGATGGCTTACGTGCGGTGGAATTTTTTCTGGATATGGGCGACTTGGACCATTCTCTACATGCCCTGATCATGGAGCTGCTGGAATTTATTCTCACTCATAATTATTTTACATTTAAGGACAGATTTTATTTACAGAAACGCGGCACTGCGATGGGGGCGGCGTGCGCTCCGTCCTACGCTAACCTCTTTCTCGGACTTTGGGAGAGGGGTTTGTTTGGTGACGGCGCGCATGCCCCCTCATCCCATGTCGTGGGTTGGTACAGATATATTGATGATGTTTTATTTATTTGGCATGGCCCAGAGGTTGCCCTCCATGAGTTCATCGGTATGCTTAACACTAATGAACTGAATATTAAATTAACTTACAAATATTCTCAGACCCAAATTGATTTTTTGGATATAAGATTTTTGTTTCTGAGGAGGGCACGGTTTTGACGGATGTTTTCAGGAAGGAGACGTCTGTCAACTCATTGTTACATGCCTCATCAGCACACACCTCAGCAACGATCCGTGCCATCCCTACAGGTCAATTCCTGAGGATGAAACGCATTTGTGCAACCGATGGACTCTTTGAGGGCCAATCCAGAGATCTTTTTCAGCGGTTCCATGATCGAGGTTACAGTGGACGTACGATTAAAAGAGGATACCTACGGGCAAAACGAACACCGCGCAGTCAACTTTTGGGTGGCAGTACCAGAAATAGAGATTCTAATCCGCCAATCAGATTTATATCCACCTATAACAACAGATGGCCCCAGATTAGGCAGATTTTAACTAGACACTGGCCCGTTCTTCGATCAGATCCTGTACTCAGGAAGTTATTACCAGATCAGCCATTACTTACGGCCAGAAGATCGCCTAATCTGAAGGACATCCTGGTAAGGAGCCACTATGTCAGCCATACGCCCCCCATGTTTGATGCTGGTGTGCAGAGACATGGCTGTTTTCCATGTGGCTCATGTCTGGCCTGCAAAAACATATGTCGGGCCACTAATTTTAGTGGAAGTGATGGTGGGAGCCACCGGATCGGTCAATATATCTCATGCAGTACCTGCTACGTCGTATACTTGGCAACTTGCTCCTGTGACCTTAGGTACGTTGGATTGACCTCACGTGAATTTCGCGTGAGGGTCAGGGAACATATCCGAGATATTATGGCTGCTAAAGATGTTGTCGAAATAGATACTCTTAAGACCATCCCTCGACAGTTCAGACTGTTCCATAAATCTAACCCCTCCAGCCTTAAATTTGTAGGTATTGACCGAGTACGGACTGGCATTAGGGGGGTGATTTGAAATGCATTTTGGCACAGCTTGAATGCCAATGGATCATTAAATTGGACACCATGTCACCTAGGGGACTAAATGAGAAATTATCGTTTGCTTGCTTCTTATGAGGTCAATGCTCTTCCATTATATTCCAGTGTTGTCCTATTTTCCTTAGTTTTTAATTGAGTGCTGTTTTTAACCCCTTAATGTCCACTGACGTGCAGAGTCCGTCATGGCAAGGTGCCAGTTCCGGCACCAGGACGGACTCTGCACGTCATGCCTTTGATCTACCACTGCGTGTAAACACAGTGGTAGATCAGTGCCGACAGCTGTCACAGACAGCTGACAGGCACGGCAAGCGGTGTGGGGACCTTTGCCGTCGGTCCCCGCACCCACAGCGCTGTGCTTGGTCAGTCAATCTGACTGACCAAACACAGCAGCGATTGCGCAGGAGAAGCTGAAATTTCAGCTTCCCCAGCGCGATCAGTGCAGGAGCTGGCGCTGCAGTGGCCAGGCTTCCTGCACTGACAGCCAGGAGTGGAGCCCCCACCGCCCCTGGCTGTTAACCCCCTGACTCCTGCGATCCAGCGCGATCGCAGAGCTCAGGGGGGAGGCAGAGGGTCGGGAGCTCCCTCTGCCTCAGATCAGCGTCCTAGCGATGTAATCGCAGGGCCCGATCTCTGCCTTGATGACCCGGGGGTTGTCATGACAACCTCCGGGTCATTTAGCTACGGGAAGCTGCTGTGATCATGTCACAGCAGCTTCCACTATAGTTGCAATGCATTGCAATGCCAGAGCATTGCAATGCATTGTAACTGCAATCAAAAGTAAAAAAAGTGAAAGCCCCATAAAGGGACAAGTTGAAAAAAATCATTTTTTAAAAAAAATTGTAAAAAAAATATTAAAAAATAATTTAAAAAAAATCCCCTAAAAAATACACATTTTTATGTAATAAAAAAAATAAAAAACAAAAAAATACACATGTTAGGTATCGCCATGTCTGTAAAAATCCCATCTATAAAAGCATAACCCTAGTTAACCCCTTCAGTGAAAGCCGTAAAAAAAAAACACAAAAAAGTAGTAAATTATACTTTTTCCAAGCGGTATCATTATACCGCTTGGAAAAAGTGCAATAACACGCGATCAAAAAGTCAGATATAAATAATCATGGTACCGCTGAAAACGTCATCTTGTCCCGCAAAAAACAAGCCGCTATATAGCATCATCAGCGAAAAAATAAAAAAGTTATAGCTCGCGGAATAAACTGATGCAAAAATTATTATTTTTTCTATAAAATTCTTTATTGTGTAAAAAACGCCAAAACATAAAAAAAATATATAAATGAGGTATCGCTGTAATCGTAGTGACCCGAAGAATAAAGCTGCTTTATCAATTTTACCACACGCAGAACGGGGGAAAAAAAATTAAAAAAAAAACAATTCCTGAATTGCTGGTTTTTGTTCATTCTGCTTCCACAAAAATCGGAATAGGAAGCGATCAAAAAACGTTATGTGCCCGAATATGGTACCAATAAATACGTCAGCTCGTCCCGCAAAAAATAAGCCCACAGATAACTCTGTCGGCCGAAATATGGAAAAATTATAGCTCTCAAAATACGGCGATGCAAAAAATTCTACAAAAAATTATTCCAAAAAAAAGCATCTTTTAGAGTTTGACAGAAGCTAAACATGAAAAAAGGGTGTAAATCTGGTATCGCTGTAATCGCACCGATCCGAGGAATAAAGTCGCCTAATCACTAATACCGCACGAGGAACGACGTAAAAAAGAAAACCAATTCTTCACCTTTGGTAGATTTGTTCATTGTGCCTCCCAAAGATCGCAGTAAGGCGATCACAGTGGTTCCCCCCCGCATATGGGGTATCAGCGTACTCAGGACAAAATGCACAATAGCTTTTGGGGTCCTATTTCTCCTGTTACCCTTATAAAAATAAAAATTTGGGGGCAAAAAGGTCATTTTTGTGGAAAAAAATATGATTTTTTTTATTTTCACGGCTCTACGTTATAAACTTCTGTGAAGCCCTTGGGGGTTAAAAGTGCTGACCACACATCTAGATAAGTTCCTTGGGGGGTCTAGTTTGCAAAATGGGGTCATTTGTGGGGGGTTTCTACTGTTTAGGCACATCAGGGGCTCTCCAAGCGCGACATGACACCCGCAGGCCATTCCATCAAAGTCTGCATTTAAAAACGGTGCTCCTTCCCTTCCGATCTCTGCCATGCGTCAAAATAGTGGTTCCCCCCCACATATGGGATATCAGCGTACTCAGGACAAATTGCACAATAGCTTTTGGGGTCCTATTTCTCCTGTTACCATTATAAAAATAAAAATTTGGGGCAAAAAGATTATTTTTGTGGAAAAAAATATGATTTTTTTATTTTCACGGCTCTACGTTATAAACTTCTGTGAAGCACTTGGGGTTCAAAGTGCTCACCACACATCTAGAAAAGTTCCTTGGGGGGTCTAGTTTCCAAAATGGAGTCACTTGTGGGGGGTTTCTACTGTTTAGGCACATCAGGGGCTATCCAAACGTGACATGACACCCACAGACCATTCCATCAAAGTCTGCATTTGAAAAAGGCGCTACTTCCCTTTCGAGCTCTGCCATGCGTCAAAATAGTGGTTTTCCCCCACATATGGGGTATCAGCATACTCAGGACAAATTGCACAATAACCTTTGGGGTCCTGTTACCCTTTGGAAAATAACAATTGGGGTGGAAAGATCATTTTTGTGGAAAAGATATGATTTTTTAATTTTACTGCTCTACGTTATAAACCTTCTGTGAAGCCCTTGGGGGTTCAAAGCATTCACCACACATCTAGATAAGTTCTTTGGGGGGTCTAGTTTCCAAAATGGGGTCACTTGTTGGGGGGTTTTCACTGTTTAGGCACACAGGGACTCTCCAAATACGACATGGCATCCAATCTCAATTCCAGCCAAAAAAGTCAAATGGCGCTGCTTCCCTTCGAGCTCTGCCATGCGCCCAAATAGTGGTTTACCCCCACCTATGGGGTATCAGCGTACTCAGGACTAATTGCCAATAACTTTTGGGGTCCTTTTATCCTTTGGAAAATAATAATTGGGATGAAAAGATCATTTTTGTGGAAAAATATGATTTTTTTAATTTTACGGCTCTACGTTATAACCTTCTGTGAAGCCCTTGGGGGTTAAAAGCTCTCACAACACATTTAGATGAGTTCCTTGAGGGGTCCAGTTTCCAAAATGGGGTCACTTGTGGGGGGTTTCCACTGTTTAGGCACACAGGGACTCTCCAAATGCGACATGGCATCCAATCTCAATTCCAGCCAAAAAAGTCAAATGGCGCTGCTTCCCTTCCGAGCTCTGCCATGCGCCCAAATAGTGGTTTACCCCCACATATTGGGTATCAGCGTACTCAGGACTAATTTCCCAATAACTTTTGGGGTCCTTTTATCCTTTGGAAAATAATAATTGGGATGAAAAGATCATTTTTGTGGAAAAAATATGATTTTTTAATTTTACGGCTCTACGTTATAACCTTCTGTGAAGCCCTTGGGGGTTAAAAGCTCTCACAACACATTTAGATGAGTTCCTTGAGGGTCCAGTTTCCAAAATGGGGTCACTTGTGGGGGGTTTCCACTGTTTAGGCACACAGGGACTCTCCAAATGCGACATGGCGTCCAATCTCAATTCCAGCCAAAAAAGTCAAATGGCGCTGCTTCCATTCCGAGCTCTGCCATGCGCCCAAATAGTGGTTTACCCCCACACATGGTATATCGGTGTACTCTGGAGAAATTGTACAACAAATATTGTGGTTCATTTTCTCCTGATACCCTTGACAAAATTTAAAAAAATTGTGTTGAAAGGAAAATTTTGGGAAAAAAAGTTAAATGTTCATTTTTTCCTTCCACATTGCTTCAATTCTTGTGAAGTACCTAAAGGGTTAATAAACTTCTTGAATGTGGCTTTGAACACGTTGAGGGGTGCATTTTTAGAATGGTGTCACTTTTGGGTATTTTCTGTCACATTGACCCCTCAAATTCACTTCAAATGTGAGGTGGTCCCTAAAAAAATGGTTTTGTAAATTTTGTTGGAAAAATGAGAAATTGCTGGTCAACTTTTAACACTTATAACTTCGTAACAAAAAAAAATTTTGGTTCCAAAATTGTGCTGATGTAAAGTAGACATGTGGCAAATGTTATTTATTAACTAATTTTTGTGACATATCTCTCTGATTTAATGGCATAAAAATTAAATTTTGAAAATTGCAAAATTTTCAAAATTTTTGCCATATTTCCATTTTTTTCATAAAAAAACGCAAGTTATATTGAAGAAATTTTACCACTATCATGAAGTACAATATGTCTCGAGAAAACAATCTCAGAATCGCCAAGATCCGTAGAAGCGTTCCAGAGTTATAACCTCATAAAGAGACAGTGGTCAGAATTGTAAAAATTGGCCTGGTCTTTAACCTACAAAATGGCTTGGTCATTAAGGGGTTAACTTACATTCTTGTGTTTACAGTTTCCATCAATGTATAAATATCCTTTCGGGGTGCTCTCTCTGAATACTTACCCGGGATCTTGACTCCGATGCGGGGATCCGTTTTTCGGCTGTTGTGTGGAGACTCTGTGGGACCGTATGACGGGTGGCGATCTCAGTCTCCTTGTCTAATGAAAAGAAAAGAATAATAACAATTTTTGTTTTTCTTGTTTTTTCTGGATTATTTTTTGGTTTTTTTCCTTTTTTGTTTTTAGTTTTCCTTATTTTTTCTGCTCTGTTATTTGCTTATACATTACTCGGTACTAATGTTCTGTAACATGGGGACTTATTTGACTTTTTGCACTTTGCAATTATGTATATATGTGCTATCCATTTCCTCCTTTCTTTTCTTTTTTTCTTTCTTTCTCTTTTTTTCTTCCCCCTCTTCCCTTTTCCCCCTTTTTCTCCCCCTTTTTTTTTTTTCCCTTTACATTTATACATTTTTTGGCCGCCATACTCCAGTCCTTTCCCCATACAATATTATATCGATGTATACTTATTCATGGCCTATTGGTCTATTTTTGCTTAGTTTTGTTCCCCCTAGATCTTTTGCGGGACATATGACACATTGAACACAGCGTTATTATGATTCTCACATATTTACTATCCGTTCCATGGGTACGCGCATGCGTGCGGCAGTGGCGGGGCGAGTCGCAGAAGGTCTCCACCAAGATGGCGCTGGGGTCCTGACGTCACAGGAAATTTTTCCTGGACCCGCAGCGTCATCTGGAGCGCCGGAAGCGACTCGCATGCCGCCCCAGTGACAGCGGTCGCATGCGCACATGTGCCTGATGGATAATATTATACACCCAGTTGTATTTATCTCTCTCCTATATAAAGAGCACCCTGCACTTCATACCACACTGCCCCCCGAGGAAACTACATGCGAAACGTGCGTCGGGGCACGTTCCTGTTGTTACACAATATGGGTAAGCACTACTCTTTCTAATGCTCTAATTAGTCTAATGTCCATTGAGATAGGCTAACCTTTACTTCATCATCTTACTTACCTTCTCGATGTACAATTCCCACTTGGGATACATTATTATAGGCTACATGACTTCATCCTGTCACCAGTATACTTTATGCAATTTAGACTTTCTACTGTTGTTGGAGGGAGCACATTGTGTCTAACACTTGTTAATCATATATACTGTGCCCCCTTTTCATGGTGACAGCAGGGTTGATTCCTGGAGCATTTTTGCTTTACTCATCAGTGTACCACAGGTACTTGTGTTGCTATATCACCATTATATTTTCATCTGTTTATACGCTCATGTACACTTGCGAATGTTTTTTATTCATGTATGTCTATGTATATTTACCAATAAAATTGTCTTTTTTATATACAATTAACCAGTTTGGCTGGATGCTCCTTTATTAGTTATATTTCAGTATGCAGGGAGTTGCCATGTTTCCATTGTGAAACTATGTATACCATTGTTACCCATGGTTTTGGTCTAAATATAATATACTTACTTGGTTGTTGTAGGAGAATTCCGCCCAGGGCAGTAATTCTACCCAGTCATTATGATGAACGTTGACAAAGTGAACCAGGTATCCAGCCAGGACTTGATTGATCCTCTCCACTTGCCCATTAGACTGGGGATAAACTCTCCCGCGAGGAGGAGATGCTCCAGGAAGAAGCTCTATCTGACAGTCATACGACCTGTGTGGAGGTAGTCTCTCAGCCTCCTTTTTCCCAAAGACGTCAGAGAAGGATCAATAGACGGAAGGCAACCCTGGCAGGGTATCAGGCTGGACTGGAGGCGAAACAGGTTGAATCCGGGTTAAGCAACGATTCATGCAGGTATCTCCCCAACCCAGAACTTCTCCAGTTTTCCAATTAAGGACTGGTTCATGCATCTGGAGCCAAGGTAAACCTAAAAGCATGGGATGGGATAAACCGGGATATACATAAAATCGCATTCGTTCAGTATGCATTAGACCTACCCGGAGTTCCACCAACTCGGTTTGAAACTGGACGGGCTCGGTCAGCGGTTTGCCATCCACGGCGGACACCTGTAACGGATCAGGAAGACGCTGGACTGGTAAGCGGTAATGATCCACAACCGCCTGCTGGATGAAGTTCCCTGCAACTCCAGAATCCAGTAGACAATGTTCGGAGAATTTTATTGCTCCATAGGACACGGAGACTGAGATGTGTAAAGAGGGAGAGGACTGTTCTCTACCTAGGTTGGCCCCTCCTACCGGACCTAGGCACTGGAGTTTCCCGACCTTTTAGGACAGAAATGGATCAAATGTTCAGAACTACCGCAGTAGTAACAACTTCCCTCCTTGCGACGTGCCTCCCGGCGGCGGGTGGCCAAACTTACATGGTCCACCTCCATGGCCTCTGAGGCGGAGGGCGAAGTACCTGTTTTGTACATACTAGAGTCCAGGTGATAGAACCTTTTGTCCCGCTTGATCTCCATGGAGCGCTCCTGAAAACGCAGGTCAATTCGGGTTGCCAAGGATATTAGGTCTTCCATGAGGGTAGGTCTGTCCCATCCCGCCAGCTCATCCTTGATTCTTCCGGATAGGCCTTCCCAGAAATTAGCAACCAGGGCCTCATTGTTCCACGATAATTCAGACGAGAGGGTGCGGAATTTAACAGCATACTGAGCTACCGTGAGAGTACCTTGGCGCACGCGGAGCAGAGCTGAGGCAGTCAAAGTGGTGCGACCAGGTTCATCGAAAGTCCTGCGAAAAGCCTCTAGGAAAGATTGAAGATCGTTAACCAGCGGATCCCCTCTCTCCCATAGCGGGTTTAGCCAGGCGAGGGCCTCTCCTCCAAGGTGTGACATGATGAAGCCCACCTTGGCTCGGTCAGAAGCAAACATATGCCCCAAGATTTCGAAGTGTAGAGTGCACTGATTGAGGAAACCCCGACACAGAGTAGGGTCACCCTGGAAACGGGTAGGAGCCGCCAGACGGGGACCTTGACTTGCCATGGGAACTGGTACCTGATTATTGATAGAAGAGTCAGGTGCAGACGAGGACCCTAAGGAATCCATGCGGGTAGACAAGCTGCGTAGATAAGTCGTGATCTTGTCCTGTTGAACTCCCAAACGGGTCACCTCCTGGCACAGATCCGTGGTCTGAGATCTCTGGGATCCAGCGGGTTCCATGGCCGGAGCAATCTGTAACGAATGGAAGCGGAGGCAGAGGTGGTGAAGTTCACATTCGTTTTTATTCTTTAATGTGGAACCTCGAGACCGCGGTCCGGGGGGCTCCGAAGGGGGCGTAACTAGTGAGCCCCGGGTACCCGTAGTAAGGCCCCTTGAACAGGACCAGAATGGAATACCCGGAGGACACAGGTGCTACCTCCAGTTAGACCCCGGACACGTGGCAGCTGTCCCAGAGGGACCAAAAGGGTAACAGGTATTTACAGAGTCCGTGGAGGGTTCTTGACGGAGAAGGGTAAGGTCCTGGTCCAGAACGGATGGTAGTAGGCTGGCTCCAGTGACCTTGTCACGGTCCACGGGTACGGATGGCTGATGGCGGAACGGGATGACACTTGCGCCAGTAATAGCCGAGATTGTCCAGGTTAGCCACATACGGGTTAGCAATGATCTGAGGAGACAAACAGTATCAGCGAAGCACAGAGACTGCAGACGCAGCGCAGACAGATCAGGAACAGAACCGGATGTAGCAATGATAGAACACGTTGCTCCGGCACTCCCCTAATGGTGGAGTGACCAGATATAGTACTGAGTGCGCAGCCATTGGTTAATTAGCTATTTTAAAAAATGCACGCTGCCCCTTTAAGAGATACGGTGGGCGCGGCCTCGCGTCCTAAGAAGACTATCTGGAGGCCTGCCAGCAGCGTGCCAGGAAGTGGAGGAGGACACAGGACGCCGAGGAGCAGATGGGACAGGTGAGTGAGCAGAACGGAGTGCAGAGCCAGCGCTGGGACCGAGTGTAACACACATTACTCCCACTAGCCTGGCGTGCAGTGCTCTGTCCTCTCACTGTCTGTCTCGAGCGCTAGCTTAATCTCTGCCGGGGCTCGTCCACGAGCTGTCTCTCACGCTGCGGAGCAAGCAGCTAGCCTGATTCTCCTCACGCTGCTGGTGGGAAACTCACCACACTTTCCCACACTGCCTGTTCCTTCCTGTTCCTAGCCATGCCCCCTCTCACCGGGTCATGGGACCTGTTCGGCCCCCCATTCCATCCCCCCAGCAACACTAGACTCAGCTCTGACAGCTCCGGACCCGGCACAACGCAGGTACCCGCAGCGCTGTCTTCCTCCTTACAATGTCATGGAGACTCCTTGGAAATTTCATGACATTACGTTCTCTACAAGGGGTCATCATCTCAGTCATTAGAAATTCTTGATTAATAAAATTGTATACACTGTAAAATAAGTAGAATTACCCCTATGTATATAGGAGTCAGAAACTACAGTTAGTGATGATGATTGGATATATCCTATCTTTTGTCCATATTCATTACCAATAAAATGTGTGATTATTTTCTATACATTTAGTGTGTCTCAATGGTAACCTAATTATTTTCTTACCTTTTGAACAGACAGCAACTGTCGCACAATTATAATGTAGATGATTTTTGTGTATTGATAATATTAAGATTATAATCTTTGAGCTTATTTAGGAGAATATGGAGGTAAAGGGTAATCTCAGGGTTACGACGGGAGGCAGAGATGGTGCTGTTTCCCCACATGATGCCTTACTGATCCATCGTAGTAATGATGGTAATACATAGAAGAACAAGATTGAGGATCAAAACTGGAAATCAAGATGGAGTCTGAAACAAACACAAAGAGGAGACTAAGCTGTGGAAAAGTAAGCAGAACACACATTACATTAGTAAATTATTTCAGAGTGTAAAAGACTATCAGGGGAATGGCGCACTTGTACAACTGTATATTTGTTTATTTAGCGCCATCATATTATGCTACATCAGTCCATGTCCCCAATTAGCCAAATCTTAGAATGCCAATTAACCTATGAATGTGTTCTTGAAACATTTGAGAAAAACTGAGTACCAAGAGGAAACTCATGCATGACAGAACATCTAGACCCCATGCAGAAGTTACTCTTGGCTGGATATAAATCCAGGATATAACTGTTATAGAGCAATATTTCTGACCATTGCATAAACATGACTTACAAATATCTTTTGCTGCTAAGTCTAAATGATCCATAAAATATTAATAATTGTATAAATATATTTCTTAAGTCCATAGGTTTGCTTTTGTACACTGTATTTATAGCTTATCATTTATCTCCCGGTATGTTGGCAGTACTTCAGATGATGAGATTCCCTCTTTATCACAGTCATAAGGTCTTCTTTCAGGAATATACTAGAATGTTAGGTTACAATACATTGAGAGAAAATGTGTTTTCCAATATTACATAGAACATTGTAAAAGAAGTACACATGTATGAGCCGTATCAGTTCATGATCCCTTTAACTAAAATTCATATCAACTCACTCTATACCTTTCTAATCCTCTACCATAATACAGTGTTCAGAAGATCAATATCCATGCAGTAGGTAGAATAAGAAAAGACTATAATTATTGTGTGCTTACAAAGCAATTAGCTAGAATTTAAAGGATTATTAAAGAGCAGCACAAAGCTTAATAGGCTGTCATCTGCAAAAGGATCTTTCTCCTCAAATTGCCGACTAATCTACCACATGCGGTAGTGGCACCAGTGTTGTCCACATCACATACTAATAAACTGATTATACAACTCATACCTGCATGCCATCAATTTTAAAGAGATTTTCCAGGAAAATGCCTAATTGCTAAACTTGAAAATAAGCAGATCACAAGTGTTCATTTGCTGGAACCCCAAGAAATCAGTGGAGAAGACTTACAGGAAAAGTATATTTCCATTGAATAAACAGTCATTAGAAAAGTTTGACATTGTAGTTACTATGTAATCTTTGGCAGAAATGTGAGTCAGAAACTTTACAGATTGAGCTGCATCTATTCAGCAGACAGATAAGCCCCATGTAATGGTGCTCATCCACATGCCACTACTCCCTGTGCTTTTGGGCATTCAATAAGTGATGCATTACTTATTAAAGCCATTTTGGAAGCCATGTCTGTAGAAAAACTTGTCTGTATAAACAGCAACTCGATTTTCCCATTGAAAACAATAGAAAGCATTTTGGATGTCAATTGTGCACAAATATCACGCCAAAATCTATGAGCAAAACTGCAGTGGCATGTAAGAGTTTGGGAACCCCTGGATAAAATTATTGTTATTGTGAATAGTTGAAGGTAAAATTACCTCTAAAAGGGGCTAAAGCTAAAGATGACACATTTCCTTCGTATATTAGCCAAAAAAAATATTGTCATTGTTTTACATTTTATAAATTACAAGAAAAAAAATGGGCTGAAGCAAAAGTTTGGGCAATCTTGGATATTTGTGTGCTCAGATAACTTTGACCAAGGTTTCAGACCTTAATTAGTCTGTTACGGTTATGGCATGTTTACTATCATCATTAGGAAAGGCCAGGTGATGGAAATTTTTGCGGACTTTGGAGTTGTTATACTGTTCAGAGACACCTGCATAAATATGGCATTCACCATAAAATTTTTACTTGCCACAATACAGTGGGTACAGAAAGTATTCAGACCCCTTTAAATTTTTCACTCTTTGCTTCATTGCAGCCATTTGGTAAATTCAAAAAGGTTCATTTTTTCTCAATAACCCCTTTCTGACAGTAGACGTACTATACCGTCCTTTTGACCTGGAACAATTTGACCATGGACGGGATAGTACATCATCATGACCGGCAGCGCTCACGAGGGGAGTGCGGCCGAATGTCAGCTAACAAGATCGCAGCATTCGGGAGCCGGCACAGAGGCTGACAGCCCCTTTGCCTTTGGAACGGAGACCCCACGGCATTAAGTGGGGTCCCAATCATTGCCATGATGAGCGAGATGTCATCATTATGACATCCGGGTCACCAGAGCTGAGTAAAATTGCTGATCATGCGCAGTGCATGATCAGCAAGTCCTCCCTGTCATTGTAGTGCTGACAGCTTATAAGGCATGCAGATGCTGCTACATCTGCGTGCCATACAAGTGATCAGCATGCAAAAAATGATTATCCCATAGTGGGACTAAGTAAAAAAGTTAGGAAAAAGTAAAAAAAATGTTTAAATAATTGCAAAAAATATATATAAAAAATAATAAAAAAATCACTATATATTCTATCTCTAAATAAATATTTGAATGAAAACAAAATAAATAAAAGTACACATATTTGGTATCGCCGCATCCACAACGACCTAACCTAATAAATTGTCCCACTAGTTAACCCATTTAGTGAACACCATAAAAAAAACAAGGCAAGAAACAACGCTTTACCATCATACCGCCGAACAAAAAGTGGAATAACACGCGATCAAAAAGACAGATATAAATAAACATGGTACCACTGAAAATGTCATCTTGTCCCGCAAAAAACAAGCCACCATACAACTCCATCAGAGGAAAAATAAAAAAGTTATAGCAGAATAAATAATAAATAAAGCGATGCAAAAACATTTATTTTTTATATAAAATAGTTTTTATTGTATAAAAGCGCCAAAACGTAAAAAAAAATATAAATTAGGTATCTCTATCATCATACTGATCCGAAGAATAAAACTGCCTTATCAATTTTGCCACACACAGAACGGTATTAACCCCCTCAAAAAGAAATTCATGAATTGCAGGTTTTTGATCATTCTATCTCTCAAAAATCGGAATAGAAAGCGATCAAAAAATATCATGTGTCCAAAAATGGTACCAATAAAAACGTCAACTCATCCAAAAAAAAAAGACCTCACATGACTCTGGGCCAAACTATGGAAAAATTATAGATCTCAAAGTGTGGTGATGCAAAAGCAAATTTTTGCAATAAAAACGTCTTTTAGCGTGTGACAGCAGCCAAACATAAAAACATTAGTTTTCAACCTGGACGATGCCAATATGCGACTGTCCACGCTGAGAACCACTGGTAAATGAGCTGCTATGAACGCTGCGTCAGTAACCGGGGGTGACGTTATAGAGGTTACCTCTGTTCACTGGGCTCCAATCCCATCTGGCTCACGGTGCTAGCGGGATCTCACTGAAGTAATCGCAGTTACATCCGGTCACTGGGCTCTGTTCACAGGTGGGCTAATCTGCGGTGAGATCCGGGGTCACTTACAAAAATTTACATACCAGTAAACAGTAGAAACAGTATATTAGTTCCAAAAAGGGTGCACTTGTTGGGCATTGCCACTGTTAAGGCACATCTAGATAAGTTCCTTGGGGGTCTAGTTTACAAAATGAGGTCACTTGTGGGGCATTTCCACTGTTTGGCACATCAGGGGATCTCCATACGCGACATGATGCCCGCAGACTATTCAATCAAAGTCTACATTCAAAAGCATCACTACTTCCCTTCCGAGCCCTACATGTGCCCAAACAGTAGTTTTCTCCCACATATGGGGTACCAGCATACTCAGGACAAATTGGACAACAACTTTTGGGTTCCAATTTCTCCTATTACACTTGTGAAAATATAAAATTGGGGGTTAAAAATCATTTTTGTGGAAAAAAATGTTTGTTTTTTTTACAGCTGGGCATTATAAACTTTAGTGAAACACTTGGGGGTTCAAAGTTCTCACCACACATCTAGATAAGTTCCTTAGGGGGTCTATTTTCCAAAATGGGTGCACTTGTGGGTTGTGGGAGGTTTCCACTGTTTAGGCACATCAGAAGCTCTGCAAACATGACATGATGCCCGCAGACCATTCCATCAAAGTCTGCATTCCAAAACGTCACTACTACCCTTCCGAGCCCGGAAGTGTGCCAAAACAGTTGTTTTTTTCCCCACATATGGGGTACCAGCGTACTCAGACAAATTGGACAGCAACTTTTGGGGTCCAATTTCTCTTGTTACCTTGGGAAAATAAAAAATTGGGGACTAAAAAATCATTTTTGTGGAAAAAACATGTTTGTTTTTTTCATGGCCGGGCATTATAAACTTTAGTAAAACACTTGGAGGCTTGAAGTTCTCACCACACATCTAGATAAGTTCCATAGGGGGTCTAGTTTCCTAAATGGGGTCATTTGTTGGGGGTTTCCACTATTTAGGCACATCAGGGCTCTCCAAACACGACATGGCGTGTGATCTCAATTCCAGCAAATTTTGTAATGAAAAGTCAAACGGCGCTCCTTCCCTTCCGAGTTCTGCCATGCGCCCAAACAGTGGTTCCCCCACATATGGGATATCATCGTACTCAGAACAAATTGCACAATAACTTTTGGGGTCCAATTTCTCCTGTTAGCCTTAAGAAAATAAAAAAAATTGGATCTGAAATAATTTTTTTGTGAAAAAAAGTAAAATGCTCTTTTTTTAAAAACATTCCAAAAAAATTCCTGTGAAGCACCAGAAAGGTTAATTAACTTCTTGAAAGTGGTTTTGAGCACCTTGAGTGGTGCAGTTTTTAGAATGGTGTCACTTGTGGGTATTTTCTATCATATAGACCCCTCAAAGTGACTTCAAATGTGATGTGGTCACCAAAAAAAAGAATGGTGCTGTAAAAATGAGAAATCGCTGTTTAATTTTAAACCTAATAACTTCCGAACAATAAAAATTTGGTTCCAAAATTCTGCTGATTTAAAGTATACATGTGGGAAATGTTACTTATTAAGTATTTTGTGTGACATATCTGTGTAATTTAAGGGCATGAAAATTCAAAGTTGGAAAAATTTTAACATTTTCGCTAAATTTCCATTTTTTTAAACAAATAAATGTACATCATACCAAATACATTTTACAAATATCATGAAGTACAATATATCATGAGAAAACACAGTCAGAATCACAGGGATCCATGGAAGCGTTCCAGAGTTATTACCTCTAAAGGGACAGTGGTCAGAATTGTAAAAATTGGCCCGGTCATTAACATGCAAACCACCACTGGGGTAAAGGGGTTAATGTACACTCTGCACCCCATCTTGACTGTAGAAATTTGTGCAAATTTATTAAAAAAGAAAAACTGAAATATTACATGGTCATAAATAGTGTCTGAGCAAAGGGTCTGAATACTTAAGTCACATGTTGTCTATTTCCTCGTGATTCTCCTTGAGATGGCTATACTCCTTCATTGAGGTCCAGCTGTGTTTAATTAAACTGATAGGACTTGATTTGTAAAGGCACACACCTGTCTGTATAAGACCTCAGCTCACAGTGCATGTCAGACAAAATGAGAATCATGAGGTCAAAGGAACTGGCCAAGGAGCTCAGAGACAGAATTGTGGCAAGGCACAGATCTGTTCAAAGTTACAAAAGAATGTCTGCTGTACTCAAGGTTTCTATGAGCACAGTGGCCTCCATAATCCTTAAATGGAAGAAGTTTGGGACCACCAGAAGTCTTCCTAGACCTGGCCAAACTGAGCAATCATGAGATAAGTTGCCTTGGATGAGAGAGGTAAATATGAACTCCAAAATCACTGTGGCTGAGCTCCACAGATGCAGTAGGATGATTGGAGAAAGTTCCAAAAAGTCAACTGCAGCCCTCCTCCAGTCGGGCCTTTATGGCAGAGTGGCCCGACGGAAGCCTCTCCTCTTTGCAAGACATATGAAAGCCGACATAGAGTTTGCTAAAAAACACATCAAGTACTCCCAGACTATGAGGCGAAGATAGAACTTTTTGGTGATAATTCTAAGCGGTATGTGTGGAGAAAACCAGGCACTGCTCATCAACTGCCCAATACAATTCCAACAGTGAAACATGGTGGTGGCAGCATCATGCTATGGGGGTGTTTTTTAACTGCAGTGACAGGACAGCTGGTTGCAATTGAAGGAAACATAAATGCTGCCAAGTGCAGAGATATCCTGGATGAAAACCTCTTCTAGAGTGCTCTGGACCTCAGACTTGTCGAGCAAGACAATGACCCTATTCACAGAGCTAAAATAACAAAGGAGTGGCTTCAGAACAACTCTGTGATCATTCTTGACTGGCCCAACCAGAGCCCTGACCTAAACCCAATTGAGCATCTCTGGAGAGACCTGAAAATGGCTGTCCACCAACGTTCACTATCCAACCTGACAGAACCGGAGAGGATCTGCAAGGAAGAATGGCAATACAACAGGGGTGTGGCAAAACCACATAAGCGACCAAAGATCCAAACCTTTAGAAAACAGTTCTCTGTTTGGAAAATAAGGACAGGAAAAGGACTTGTGAAGAGCATGTGCAAAACAAGCAAAAAGTGCAGCAGTGCAAAAAGAGGACACGTTGACTAATGGACCACCACAATCAATGTATATTAATGAACCATATATATAATACTATAGCCACCATTATAATTAAACTTAAGTTATTGAGGCACAACAGATTAAGCAAAAAGGGTCTCGTATGGATAATGTATGATCTGCTAACCACTCAATATGGAATGCACAGGAGGCATCTACAATGTATCTAAGGGTTAATGCCTCAAAGGATGGATAGCCATGTAAAGTCAGCAGACCACTCGATCAAAATTACATGAGAGACACCCTAAACCAAGTCCGCCGCACACACTGCCACCAATCTTGAGGTAATACTGTTTAGGGTATCTCTCATGCAATTTTGATTGAGTGGTCTGCTGACTTTACATGGTTATCCATCCTTTGAGGCAATAACCCTTATGATACTCTGTAAATGCCTCCTGTGCATTCCATATGAGACCCTTTTTGCTTAATCTTTTGTGCCTCAATAACTTAAGTTTAATTATATTGGTGGCTGTAGTACTATACATATGGTTGATTAATATGCATTGATTGTGGTGGTCCATTAGTCAGCGTGTCCTCTTTTTGCACTGTTGCACTTTTTGCTTGTTTTGCACATGCTCTTCACGAGTCCTTTTCCTGTCCTTATTTTCCAAATAAAGAACTGTTTTCTGAAGGTTTGGATCTTTGGTCATTTATGTGGTTTCGCCACACTCTTGTTGTATTGCATATGTGCGACTGATCCATGTGAGTGTCCATGATTTACAGCTAGCATGACTTGTTGATTGAAAACATTTCTTTTACATCTATAGGATGCTACTTCTTACCATTCTTATTGTTTTATAAGGAAGAATGGCAGAGGATCCCCAAATCCAGGTGTTAAAAACTTGTTGCATCATTCATGAGAAGACTCATGGCTGTACTAGCTCAAAAGGGTGCTTATACTCAATACTGAGCAAAGGGTCTGAATACTTATGACCATGTGATCTTTCAGTTTTTCTTTTTTGGTAAATTTGCAAAAATTTCTACATTTCTGTTATGTTTTTATCAGTCAAGTTGGGGTGCAGAGTGTACATTAACCCCTTACTGCCATTCGACGTACTATCCCGTCCATGGTACCTGGGCCCGTATGACCATGGACGGGATAGTACGTCCCAGCGATCGGACGCGATCCCAGGGGGAGCGCAGCCAATCGCGGCCGGGTGTCAGCTGATTATCACAGCTGACACCCGGCACTATGTGTCAGGAGCGGTCACGGACTGCTCCCGGCACATTAACCCCTGGCACACCGCGATCAAACATGATCGCGGTGTACCGGGGCACAGGGGAGGATCGCGCAGGGAGGGGGCTCCTTGCGTGCTCCCCTGAGACCCTCAGAGCAGCGCGATGTGTCGCGCTGTTCCGAGGGTCCGTCCTCCCTCCAGGTCTACGGATCCAAGATGGCGACGGGGTCCTGCAGGGAGGCGGCTTCCTCAGAGCCTGCTGTGAGCAGGCACTGAGAAGCCTGCAGCGATGCCAGAGCGATCGCTGGTGTGACAGAGTGCTGTGCACACTGTACACCAGCGATCTGACCCTATACAGTGATGTCCCACCCTGGGACAAAGTAAAAAAGTTAAAAAAATAAAAATAAAAATTGTTTAAAAAAATCATTAAAAAAAAAAAAAATTCCCCAATAAATTCATTTTTTCCTGTAAATAAAAAAAACAAAACAATAAAAGTACACATATTTGGTATCGCCGCGTCCGTAACAACCCCCCCTATAAAACTGTCCCACTAGTTAACCCCTTTAGTGAACCTCTTAAAAAAAAAAACAAAGCAAAAAATCAATGCTTTATCATCATACCGCCGACCAAAAAGTGGAATAACACGCGATCAAAAAGACGGATATAAATAAACATGGTACCGCTGAAAACGTCATCTTGTCCCGCAAAAAATGAGCTGCCATACAGCATCATAAACGAAAAAATAAAAAAGTTATAGCTCGCAGAATAAAGCGATGCAAAAATAATAATTTTTTATATAAAATTGGTTTTATTCTATAAAAGCGCCAAAACATTAAAAAATTATATAAATGAGGTATTTCCATAATCGTACTGACCCGAAGAATAAAACTGCTTTATCAATTTTACCACACCCGGAACGGTATAAACGCCTCCCCCAAAAGAAATTCATGAATTGCTGATTTTTGTTCATTCTAACCTCCCAAAAATCGAAATAAAAAGCGATCAAAAAGCGTCACATGCTCAAAAATGGTATGAATAAAAACGTCACCTCGTCCCGCAAAAAATAAGACCTCACATGACTCTGTGGGCCAAAATGTACAAAAATTATAGCTCTCAAAATGTGGTGATGCAAAAACTATTTTTTGCAATAAAAGCGTCTTTTAGCGTGACAGCTGCCAATAATAAAAACCCGCTATAAAAAGTAAATCAAACCCCCCTTTAACACCCCCTTAGTTAGGGAAAAATAATAAAATTAAAAAAATGTATTTATTTCCATTTTCCCATTAGGGTTAGGGTTAGGGTTGTGGCTAAAGTTAGGGTTAGGGTTGGCGCTAAAGTTAGGATTAGGGTTGGGATTAGGGTTATGGGTGTGTTAGGGTTAGGTTTGTGGTTAGGGTTGGGACTAGGGTTAGGGGTGTGTTGGGGTTAGGGTTGGAGTTAGAATTGGGGGGTTTCCGCTGTTTAGGCACATCAGGGGCTCTCCAAATGTGACATGGAGTCTGATCTCAATTTCAGCCAATTCTGCATTGAAAAAGTCAAACGGTGCTCCTTCACTTCTGAGCTCTGCCATGCGCCCAAACAGTAGTTTACCCCCACATATGGGGTATCAGTGTACTCTGGACCCCAAGAGTTATTGTGCAATTTGTCCTATTTCTTCTGTTACCTTTGGGAAAATAAAAAACTGGGGGTAAAAATATCATTTTTTTTTAAAAAAAATGATTTTTTTGTTTTTACGACTGTACGTTATAAACTTCTGTGAAGCACTTGGGGCTTCATAGCGCTCACCACACATCTAGATAAGTCCTTGTGGGGTCTATTTTCCAAAATGGGGTCACTTGTGGGGGGTTTCCACTGTTTAGGCGCATCAGGGGCTCTCCAAATGCGACATGACGCCCCCAGACCATTCCATCAAAGTCTGCAATCCAAAACGTCACTACTTCCCTTCCGAGCCCCAACGTGTACCCATACAGTAGTTTTCTCCCACATATTGGGTATCAGCGTACTCATGACAAATTGGACAACAACTTTTGTGGTCCAATTTCTCCTGTTACCCTTGTGAAAATAAAATATTGGGGGCGAAAAAATCATTTTTGCAAAAAAAAAAAAGATTTTTTATTTTTACGGCTGTACGTTATAAACTCCTGTGAAGCACTTCGGGGTTCAAAGTGCTCACCACACATCTAGATAAGTTCCTTGAGGGGTCTAGTTTCCAAAATGGTGTCATTTGTTGGGCGTTTCCACTGTTTAGGCAGATCAGGAGCTCTCCAAACAGGACATGGCATCCAGCCAATTCTTTGTTGAAAAAGTAAAACAGCGCTCCTTCCCTTCCAAACTCTGCCATGCACCTAAACAGTTGTTTACCCCCACATATGGGGTATCAGCGTACTCAGGACAAATTGAACAACAACTTTTGGGGTCCAATTTCCTTTTGAAAAATCAAAAATTTGGGACTAAAAAATAATTTTTGTGGAAAATAGTTTTTTTTATTTTTCAGACCCAGGCATTATAAACTTTTGTGAAACACTTGGGGGTTCAAAGTGCTCACAACAGATCTAGATAAGTTCCTTAGGGGGTCTAGTTTCCAAAATGGTGTCACTTGTGGGGGGGTTTCCACTGTTTAGGCACATCAGGGGCTCTCCAAACACGACATGGCGTCCAATCTCAATTCCAGCCAATTTTAGTTTGAAAAAGTCAAACGGCGCTCCTTCCCTTACGAGCTCTGCCGTGTGCCCAAACAGTGGTTTTCCTCCACATATTGGCTATTGGCGTACTCAGGAGAAATTGCACAACAACTTTATTTGTCCATTTGCTTCTTTTACCCTTGTGAAAATAAATAAAAAGTTTGTAATAGATCATTTTTGTGGCTAAAAAGTTAAATATTTATTTTTTCCTTCCACGTTGCTTCAGCTCCTGTGAAGCACCTGAAGGGTTAATAAACTTCTTGAATGTGGTTTTGAGTACCTTGAGGGGTGCAGTTTTTAGAATGGTGTCACTTTTGGGTATTTTCTGCTATATAGACCCCTCAAAGTGACTTCAAATATGAGGTGGTCCCTAAAAAAAATGGCTTTGTAAATTTTGTTGTAAAAATAAGAAATCGCTGGTCAACTTTTAACCCTTATAATTTCCTAAGAAAAAAAAAATTTGGTTCCAAAATTGTGCTGATGTAAACTAGACATGTGGGAAATGCTATTTCTTAACTATTTTGTGTGACATATTTCTCTGTTTTAAGGGAATAAAAATTCAAAGTTTGAAAATTGCAAAATTTTCTAAATTTTCGCCATATTTGCGCTTTTTTCAAAAATAAACGTAAGTTATATGAAAGAATTTTACCACTAACGTGAAGTACAATATGTCACGAGAAAACAGTCTCAGAATCGCGAAGATCCGTTGAAGCGTTCCAGAGTTATAACCTCATAAAGAGACAGTGGTCAGAATTGTAAAAATTGGCCCGGTCATTAACGTGCAAACCATCCTTGGGGGTTAAGGGGTTAATGAGAAAAAAATGAACTTTTTTGAATTTACTAAATGTCTGCAATGAAACAAAGCTTGAAAAATTTAAAGGGTCTGAATACTTTCTGTACCCACTGTATATATGAAAACTGGTTTTATATAGTGGACATGTTTATTTCCAGTACCTCTATATGGAACTCTTTATTGGCAAAACTCATAAGAAACAATAAAATCCTACCAGCTGAATATTGTTCTTTTTGCATATCTCTCGATAATGCAAAGAAGATAAACAGCTGTTTTTATCATACTTCGTGGTGAGCGTCGATCTACTTTTTGATCTATAACTCAATAATTATATAGTCTTGTAAGGAAAGCTAAGGAAATAATATCAGATCGATAAAAAATGGGGTTATAAAGAGAAGCGGGTAGCAATCAAATTAGTGACTGTTAAACTGAAGCTTATTATGTTTTATGTCAGGGTATGTTTAGGATAGTGGAAAGTATTCACAAACCCTTGGCTTTGACATTACTTCATAGCGGCTATACTAGACTTCCATATCAGGATCCAGTAGACACTCATTAAATGGTGCAATAAACTGTGACCATCAAATAAGCACAACATTTTACTTTTCTCACCTATGGGCTAAGTATGGTCCAACAACTGCGCAGACCTATTGTCCCATTCATTATAAATATAGCAAATTTCCCTATATTAAGGTGATTTTCTGAGCCTACTCCTCCAATTCTCCAGGATTTTACAGAAAAATACAGCACTGAACAGTGCTTGATGAAGGAGACTGTACTTTGCATTTACAGTATGACCAAATATTTCAGACTGGAAGAATATAGAAGAGCAGATCTATGGTATTTACATCTCTTTATATGTGTTTTGCTTTGAAAAAAAAAACTGTTTTGCTTCTCTAATTGAATAGGTGTCAAGTGCACTAATTAGTAATTGCGGGAAGTGATAATGAAGTGCACATATTTAATCTTTTCTGTGACAATGAAGAATATACATTCAGTGTTAGTTTTATGCAGCAAGGTGAAACTGAAGAATTTCACAAATTATGTAAATTAAATTAATTGATGTGGAAATGGCCGTAGATCTAATTCTATTTAAAAAAGTTTCCTCAATTTGGAAATAATGTGCCTAAAGTCTGGAACAATCAGAAAGTGACAAGAAAATAAATTTTACTTACATAATGTATCCCCAGCTGTCCCATTGTCATGTTACCAGTCCTCCCACCAGTCTTCTGATTACTCGTCAACAGCAGTGATGTCCCTTACACCTCTCATTGCATCAAATCACTGCGGTCAGTGATTGACTGCCAGGATGACATGGTAGGAAGTAGCAAATGGGTAAAATATAAGTTTTAATTAATTAAGCAATAAAACAGTTGCCTAATGATCTAATAAAAAGTGCTTAAGTGCAAGTGAGTATTGTGCAAAATGGACGCAGACTGATAGCATAAATGAACGTGTGGATTTACCCCAAATATCAGAGGTTCAATTGCTAAAAGGATGCATTAGGGCTTACTAGCAACATCCCATTGGGTTAATTTAGAAAAGGACAAAACTGTGCGCATAGTGGAAGCCTAGTAGTCCTCTTATACACCAAGATTCAATTTGATGATTGCACTGGTTCTCTTGCTAATTGTATCTCACCTATTGTCAGCATAGACATGAACGGTTGCAAATCATGCCACTGAAGGTCCAGATTGAGGGTGTAGTGCGAAAAAAACATACATCAAAGCAATACAGTCCTCATACCACCAGAGACCACCCATACTTCAACAGAGGGTATCCAGAAAGATAAATGAACTGGTGTCCCTTCATTTTGTAAATAATGCAGCTAAATGAAATGCATAAAAACTACCAAATGACCCATAATTATTGCAGTAATAATAGCAGCTAAAGGAACGTTCTCACCTGGTGTAACTGGGTTGGTTATACCACACTGTTCCCTGCACAGTGTCCGGTGGAAGTCCTAGCCATAGCCTCCCAGGTTTAACCAACCTCCTTACACCCGGTGAAAGTGCATTAAATTATTTCTGATCACCATGTGACCTGCAAACACAGTAAGCACACAGGGGTTTAAGGGTGAACCCAAAGTCACTTCTTCTCAGCATAAGTCTTAGAAGTCTTGTTCTGAGATGCCATAGAGTTTCATAAAAATAAGAAGCTCTGTCCAACACAACGGCCCTTGAGTGAGTTGGCAAAAAAAGAGGAGGACTCTTCTTCGACCCTGGAAACTGGAGAAGATGAACATCACTATGCATTTTAATTCACTAATGCATCATTACATGGGTAATTCGGATGGTTTATTGAATTACATTTTTGATGGTATATCTTCTTTAATTACACTAAAAATTGTATTATTGAACCTTTTTGCTGTACGGTATGATTATTATACAGCTCTT
The DNA here is from genome assembly GCA_033576555.1 of Oophaga sylvatica. Taxonomy (NCBI): domain Eukaryota; kingdom Metazoa; phylum Chordata; class Amphibia; order Anura; family Dendrobatidae; genus Oophaga; species Oophaga sylvatica. The sequence continues at coordinate 346,214,101 of JARQOD010000006.1, forward strand.
TGTTACCTTAGCTTAATAATGGTCTGCCAAAAGTCTCAGGTCCTCATGAAGCTGGTGGCATCGTACACTGTTGTGGAGGGTCTGATTACCTTGTTTATTATTGCTTTATCCAGTAAATCTCTCATTATATAAGCCCAAGTATCTAGATAATTGGTTTCTGCTTTTGCCTTTTGTAAATTTATAGTATTCATGAATTTCAGAAAAGTCACTGATCTGTGTGCTTTTAAGAAGATTAAAAGATGAATAACTTGCTGCGGGCTGCTGAATTAACTTTTTGTCCATTACAGAAATCCTAAATGAAAATTGTCATAATGTGAAGCTTTGGTCCTTATTTATTTTGCAGTTACTGCTAAAATTGACCATCAAATAACCGCATCATGTCATCATTGACAGCATTAATGTATTAAAGGGGTCGATCCATTAAAAGTAATGTTCAAAACCCAATACAGCGTGTCAGAAGAAGTTTGCTTTCAACATACAACAATTACAAATAGCAAAATGTTTCATATATCTCTAGTAGAGTCCATGCTCTTTCTTTCAGGTTCCTGTGCACATTGTGCATTGTCAGCAGGCTGCCAATCAATAGTGGGGGTTGGGTACCTGGAATCAGGGTCTTTGCTAGAACATATTCTGCTCTCGAATTACATAGCAGAAGTTTACTGACATATTTTCTTTAGCAGAAGCTGACTGCTTTGCAGTCTTGGTAGGTTCTGCTACTTTTTGGTCACCAGGGATAAACTGCTGTCTGACCATAGGAACTGAAGAGACCAGAACTGCAGATGAGTGTGTAAAGGGACTGAAAGGGTAAGAATTACACTTGGCAGAGGTGTATATTGTATTGATATGTTTAAAATAACATATTTTTTTAAAGAATAGTTAATTACAGTTTTCTACAAGTAATACAGAAGATTTTCAAGTATAATGAAAAGTTATATCATTACCTATGATCATGGCAAATTCATGTCCCTTGAAGTAATCAATAGTCTGATTGAATGAGACAAGCAGGGAACCTGAAAACCATGAGGAAATTATACAGAAAGTATATTGGAATAATGTACAGCTATTAGAATAATGCATAATATGCACTTGCAGAAACCATAATAGCACTTAACGATAAAATGTTTACTGAATTGCTCAGGTACAATGGCCATTGATAACCTCAGAGGAAAGAACATTTTGGGATACAATAAGGTCAAACAAAATTTGATATGTCGAGAAGTTTTTCTGGGCATATATAGTAGTCCTTTTTTATGCTCTGGCATCTTCTGGCTCTGATGGAGCACAGGAGGGTTCTGTGAGTATACGTGCAACGTCATGACAGAAGCTATGATATCATGACAGCGCGATCTTTCGAGCAAAGCCAAAGTTTCTGGCTTAATGTGAGAGGCCAGGGGATTTCAGTGCAATCAGAGGAGATCTGAAGATGTGCAGGGCCTCTAATTAATTCACTCCTCCATAAATACAATAATAACAATATTTACCCCTTCGAGACACATAATGTATATAAACATCATATGTCGTGTCCCTGCCTTTGATGTCAGAAAAACACCAAACTCGCATCTTTCCCTGCATGTGATGGCTGATTTAATCAGCCATCATGTGATTTTAATGTCTGTGGGTGGAGCAGTGGTTTTCCTGCGGCTGGCAAGCTGTTAAATCCTGCTGTCGGTCTCTGCCAGCAGTATTTGAAACTCATTGGCAGGGGGCGCCAATGCGTTGCCATGATATTTAGGGTTCTGCTGATGAGCCCCGTGCCTCTCATTATGATCATCTTGTGGAGATCATGATTTTCTCTATACAGTCATGGCCAAAAGTTTTGAGAATGACACAAATATTATATTTTCTCATGATCTGCTGCCCTCTGGTTTTTATGTGTGTTTGACAGATGTTTTTATCACAGACAGAAATATAATAATTGCAAACATATGAGTAACACAAGCTTATATTGACAGTTAGAATGAGTTAATGCAGCAAGTCAATATTTGCAGTGTTGACCCTTCTTCTTCAGGACCTCTGCAATTCTCCCTGGCATGCTCTCAATCAACTTCTGGACCAAATCCTTACTGATAGCAGTCCATTCTTGCACAATCAATGCTTTCATTTTGTCAGAATTTTTAGGTTTTTGTTTGTCCACCCATCTCTTGATGATTGACCACAAGTTCTCAATGGGATTAAGATCTGGGGAGTTTCCAGGCCATAGACCCAAAATCTCTATGTTTTGTTCCTTGAGCCATTTAGTTATCACCTTTGCTTTATGGCAAGGTGCTCCATCATGCTGGAAAAGGCATTGTTGATCGCCAAACTGCTCTTGGAGGGTTGGGAGAAGTTGCTCTTGGAGGACATTCTGGTACCATTCTTTATTCATGGCTGTGTTTTTAGGCAAGACTGTGAGAGAGCTGATTCCCTTGGCTGAGATGCAACCCCACACATGAATGGTTTCAGGATGCTTAACACTTGGCATGAGACAAGACTGGTGGTAGCGCTCACCTTGTCTTCTCCGAATGAGGAGTTTTCCTGATGTCCCAAACAATCGAAAAGGGGATTCATCAGAGAAAATAACTTTACCCCAGTCCTCAGCAGTCCACTGCCTGTACCTTTTGCAGAATATTAGTCTGTCCATGATGTTTTTTCTGGAGAGAAGTGGCTTCTTTGCTGCCTTCCTTGAGACCAGGCCTTGCTCCAAGAGTCTCCGCCTCACAGTGCATGCAGATGCACTCACACCTGCCTGCTGCCATTCCTGAGCAAGCTCTGCACTGCTGGTAGCCCGATCCCGCAGCTGAAACACTTTTAAGAGACCGTCCTGGCGCTTGCTGGTCTTTCTTGGGCGCCCTGAAGCCTTTTTGGCAATAATGGAACCTCTCTCCTTGAAGTTCTTGATGATGCGATAGATTGTTGACTGAGGTGCAATCTTTCTAGCTGCGATACTCTTCCCTGTTAGGCCATTTTTGTGCATTGCAATGATGACTGCACGTGTTTCTTTAGAGATAACCATGGTTAACAGAAGAGAAAGAATGATGCCAAGCACCAGCCTCCTTTTAAAGTGTCCAGTGGTCTCATTCTTACTTAATCATGACAGATTAATCTCCAGCCATGTCCTCATCAACACTCTCACACCTGTGTTAATGGAGCAATCACTGAAAAGAGGTTAGCTTGTCCTTTTAAGGCAGGGCTGCAATGATGTTGAAATGTGTTTTGGGGGATAAAGTTCATTTTCTAGCCAAATATTGACTTTGCAAGTAATTGTTGTTAAGCTGATCACTCTTTATAACATTCTGGTTCTGGAGTATATGCAAATTGCCATTAGAAAAAGTGAAGCAGTAGACTTTGTAAAAATTAATATTTGTGTCATTCTCAAAACTTTTGGCCATGACTGTACATAACAGTGCTGATTCATAAGATAAGCGAATGTACAATTGCAGCTTCAAGTCCTCTTAAGGGACTCCATTAAATACGGTACGTTAAAAAAAATTTCAACTTTTAAAAATAATTAGAAAAAAAACACAAAATTTCAAATCACTCCTTTATGAATAAAGCAAAAAAAAAATTAAATACACATATTTGGAATTTCTGCATTCGTGAAATTACGGTCTATCATAATATAACATAAATTAATCTGATCGGTAAATGGCATAATGAAAAAAAATTAAAATGCCAGAATTACATTTTTTTTCCTCGCTTCAACATTGCAATAAAATGCAATAAGAGGCGATCAAAACATCGTATCTACCCCAAAATGTTTTCAGTAAAAACATCAGCAGAAGTTGCAAAAAGTTAGCCTCATATCCTGAAAAATTCAAACATTATGGGTCTCTAAAAATGATGACAAAAGCAAAAAAAAATTACATACAAATTTACACATTTTTTTCAGCACTTAAAAAACATGATATACTGTACATGTTTAGTATCTGTGTACTTATACTGACCTGGAGAATCATAGTGATAGTTAATTTTACCACATTGTGAACATGATAAATAAAATCCCAAAAAACAATTGCAGAAGTCCACCTTTTTGCAATTTCACTGCACTTGGATTTTTTTTCCCGTTTTCCAGTACACTATGTGGTAAAATGAATGGTTTAAATCAAAATTACAACGCGTCCCACAAATAACAAGCCCTAATATGGCTATATTGAAAAACAAGTTATGACCCTTGGAAGAAGGAGAGGAAAAAACAAAGGCAAAAACAGCAGAAAATCACCCAGGGATGAAGCGGTTAAGAAACAGCAAGCAGCAAATGCTAATAAAATAGCTATGACTAATTTCTCCAAAAAAAGTCCCCACAAATGATAAGAACAGATGATGCTCTGTGCTTGATCGAACTCTTTCTGGCAGTTTAGTATTTACAAGGTGGAGCAGGGTTCCCCAACTCCAGTCCTCAAGGCCCACCAACAGGTCATGTTTTCAGGATTTCCTTAGTATTGCATAGGTGATAATTGCATCATCTGTGCAATACAAAGGAAATCCTGAAAACATGACATGGTGGGCCTTGAGGACTGGAGTTTGGGAACCCTGAGGTGGAGCATCAATTTTGTCCACTGACTATTCATGGTATTGCACATCTTTTATTAGACTTAGAGCAGGGTTCCCCATCTCCAGTCCTCAAGGCCCACCAACAGGTCATGTTTTCAGGATTTCCTTAGTATTGTCCAAGTGATAATTGCATCACCTGTGCAATACAAAGGAAATCCTGAAAACATGACCTGTTGGAGGGCCTTGAGGACTGGAGTTGGGGAATCCTGACTTAGAGCAAGGGGAAGCTTGGGTTTATGTCTGGTAAAGTATACAGAGACATTCTTGTCTTGATCAATGGGATTCCAGCACACATGAGCAGATCAATCCATTGAGTTAGGCTGGAGTCACACTAGCGATTTTAAAGTCGGTCCGATTTTGATGCAGGAGAATCGGACGAGTGGAATGCAAGTGTTATGCAAGTGTCATGCGCTTTTTATGCGAGTATAATCTGATTTTTCAAGCCTAGCATCTGATTTACATCCAAATGCAGTGTGGTTGCTATCCGACTGCAATGCGATTTTTAACATGAGCATTTACACAGAGAAATTTTCTATGTCATTTACACATCGTTTTCAAGGGAAATAATCTTCAAACGATAGATAGATAGATAGATAAATAGATAGATAGAAAATCTGGAAATTAAGCTGTATTATTTTTTCAATTAAAGGACTTTATTCTTGGTGGGTGTGTTTTTATACAATATGACTATAGGGTTAGTAATGGGGGCGTCTTATTGATGCCTCTGTCATGTATAGTGTACAGTTCCTATAGCGTCTTGTGCTTGGGTGCGAGGAAAGCACAGGAGACATAGGTTGAAATGAAATGACTTGTATTACTTCATACAAGCATGCTGAAAAGTTCACACAGTTTGCAGGAACAGCGACAGGAGACACCGCAGGCCAGAGTAACTTCAAGCACTACAATAAATCTCCAAAGCAGGTTCAGGATCTCTTCTCTGTACCGTCATTCCTCTGCAAACATGGATTCACCAAACAGCAGGTTTCCAGAGTCCAAAAGTGTTCCAAGGTTCCTCAGTAGGGAATAGCTGGAGTACAAGTCCAAGGTTTCCAGGAGTCAGGTCACAGACTGACTGAGGCTTGATTCAGGAGCACTGATTGTTCAGCTGAGGCTGCTTAAGAAGCAAGAGGGAAGAATCAGGGCGGGAACATGAAAACTGAAACTCCATATTAACTGAGGGCAAGAGCTGCAGAAAGACAGAAAGCAAAATGGCCGACGGAAAACTGAGTTTCAAGGAACATGTCAACAGAGACAAAGAACCTTACATTACTCCCCCCTTAGGGACAACCTCCGGATGACCTCAGACCAGGCTTGTCAGGGTACCTCTGATGAAACTGGCGGAGCAGGCGAGGAGCATTTACATTATTGACTGGTTCCCATGAGTTGTCCTCCACTGGGTAGCCCTGCCATTTAATCAAATATTGCAACTGATTTCTGTACAACCTGGAATCTAGAATCCTTTCCACCATAAATTCTTCCTCACCATCGACCAGCACTGGGTCAGGGCAAGGAGAAGAACGTCCAGGAAACGTATTGGGTGTTGCAGCCTTTAGTAGGGATACATGAAAGACAGGGTGGATTCTCATAGTTCTGGGCAGTTGAAGACGACAAGCAACAGCACTTATAATCTTACTGATCTTATAAGGTCCAATGTACTTATGTCCCAATTTAGACGATGGAATCTTTAATTTAAGATTTCTGGTTGACAGCCAGACCAAATCTCCTACCTTGAAAGCTGATGCAGGTTTACGAAATTTATCTGCTGCTTTCTTGTACTTTTCCTGAGCCAATTCTAGATTTTCCTTTAGAAGATCCATATTCTTTTGTAAAGAAGTGATTCTTTCAGCCACTGCCGGCAAGGGCGTATCTATGGGAAATCGAGGAAGAATGTTAGGATGATAACCTAGATTGGAGTAAAAAGGAGACTGCTTAGTGGAGGCGCTCTGAGAGTTGTTATAAGAGAACTCAGCCAGTGGAAGTAGATCCACCCAATCATCCTGTAGGTGGCAGATAAAACAGCGGAGATACTGCTCCAGGGTCTGATTGGTTCGTTCTGTCTGTCCATTAGTCTGGGGGTGAAAAGCAGAAGAAAGGTTTACTTTAATGTCCAATGCTGCACAGAAATTTTGCCAAAACCTTGAAGTGAATTGCACCCCTCGATCCGAAATGACCTCATCCGGTACTCCATGTAAGCGAAACACATTCTTAATCATCAAGTCTGATGTCTGTTTTGCAGTGGGTAAGCCGACACAAGGGATAAAATGAGCTGCCTTTGTTAGACGGTCAACCACCACTAGAATGGTGTTCTTCCCTTGAGAGGTTGGTAACTCCACAATGAAGTCCATAGAAATGGATCCCCACTGGCGGGACGGGGTGGGAAGAGGTTGCAACAGACCAGTTGGTGAGGAGCGAGGTGTTTTGCATCTTGCACAGACTTCACATGAAGTGACATAGTTTAAAACATCTTTCCTGTAAGTGGGCCACCAAAAGAAACGAGAAAGAAATTCTTGTGTCTTTAGAATTCCCCTATGCCCGGCTATCTTGGAATCGTGGATGAGTTGCAATACTCTCAATCTGACTGTTTCAGGTATATACAGACGTTGTCCCTGAATCCACACACCATTCTTAAAGACAAGACTTACGTCCCTTGGGGGTTGAGCCAACAAAGAATCCGCATGGTATGCTTCCTTGATGTCCTTAAGTAGGTCTTGATTATGAATCACTCCCAGGAATCTAGAGTCAGGAAGAATAGTCTTAGGAGGAGTAAGTGGACATGTCTCTGCTGAATGAATCCTAGAGAGTGCATCAGCCTTTCCATTGCGCGATCCTGGTCTATAAGAAATGACAAAATTAAATTGGTTTAGGAAAAGATTCCAGCGAGCCTGGCGAGGAGTCAGGCACTTAGCCGACCTGATAAATTCAAGGTTACGATGGTCTGTCAGGACGACTATTTGCTGTGCAGCTCCCTGAAGAAGGTGTCTCCATTCCTTGAAGGCGGCAATAATGGCCAACAATTCTCTATTGCCCACATCGTAGTTCCTCTCAGCCGAAGACAACTGCTGGGAAAAGAAGGCACAGGGATGCAAGACATTCTTCTCACCTGTTCTCTGAGAGAGTATAGCTCCAACGGCACAGTCTGAAGCATCCACCTCTATTATGAAGGCAAGCTCGGGGTTGGGATGTACTAAGATAGGTGCGGTGGTAAATTTATCCTTTAAACAGGAAAATGCTTCCTGAGCTTGCGGGGTCCAGGAGAACCTAGACTGTTTCCGGGTAAGTTGGGTGATATGTGACACTACCTCAGAAAAATTCTTAATGAAACGTCTATAGAAGTTGGCAAACCCGATGAAACGCTGCACCTCCTTCACATTTCTAGGAATTGGCCAATCCTTGATGGCTTGGGTCTTGCTTCCATCCATACTAATCCCTTGCGTAGATAGTACATACCCAGAAATTGAATTTCGGTCCTATGGAATTCACACTTTTCAAGTTTGATGTAGAGATGGTTTTGTCTTAGGCGTTCTAAGACCATTCTTACATGTCCATGATGTTCCTCTGTGGAGTTAGAAAAAATTAGAATATCATCCAGATAAATCACCACAAATGTATCTAGGAGATCCCTGAAGATATCATTCACGAAGTGTTGGAAAGTGGCTGGGGCGGTACTCAGACCAAAAGGCATAACTAGATATTCAAAGTGTCCATAGCGTGACCTGAAAGCAGTCTTCCATTCATCCCCAGGTCTAATACGGACCAAGTTATAGGCCCCACGGAGATCCAGTTTAGAGAAAATTTTGGCATGCCGCACTCTCTCCAACAACTCAGGGATTAAAGGCAATGGATAACGGTTTCTAATAGTAACCTTATTGAGTTCCCTATAGTCTATGCAGGGTCTCAGAGATCCATCTTTCTTCTTCACAAAGAAGATGGGTGCACCTGCGGGAGATGAAGAGGGGCGTATGAAGCCCTTGGCTAAATTTTCGTCTATATAATCCTTCAAAGCTTTTAGCTCGGGCCCCGCTAGGGGGTAGATCTTACCAAAAGGTATCTCGGCTCCAGGCAATAATTCAATTGGACAATCATATGGACGGTGAGGAGGAAGCTGATCAGCGTTCTTCTTGTCACATAAATCCACATAGTCCTGGTATACAGCTGGTAGTTCAGGGACTGACATGGTTCCTTTAGGAACAGAGCAAGCTGAAACTCCTTGACTCATCTGTTTCTCCGGAAAGTGTAATTCCTTGGTCTCCCAGTTAATCGTAGGATTCTGCGCCTGCAGCCATGGTAGCCCTAGAATAATGGGAAAGTGGGGAGAAGAGATAAGCATAAAAGACATTTTCTCCTGATGATCTTTACCCATAAGGACCCTCAAAGGCTCTGTTTCTTGATCCACTGGTCCAGAAGTCAGTAGAGAGCCATCCACAGTCTCCATCTGTACTGGAGTAGCCTTCTTCACTGAACGTATCCCCTGTTTCAGAGCAAAGGAGATATCCATAAAATTTCCACTTGCTCCTGAGTCGATCATAGCAGAGCTAGACACCCAGACTGAGTCAACCAAGAGTTTGATGGAAAGGAAGCAATGAGAATTGTTTCTTTTACAACTCAGCTGGGACACCGCTGAGGAAACTTGAAAAATTGCAGCGTTTATACCGTCATCGTCCCCAGAACTAACAGAGTTTAAGTCCGAGAAATCAAGATCTCTTGCAGCAGATCTCTCTGGAGCCTGAGGCTCGGACATGACAGAGCTCCTCTCGCAACACTCACAGTGAATGACTGCTGCAGTAGTCTTACGAGAATGGCTGGGGCAGTTTATAATGAAGTGCCCTGACTTACCACAGTAGAAACATAGATTTTCCTTTATACGATGTTCTTTGCGTGCATCACTAACCCGTCTTTGTAAAGAGTCCACCTGCATGGGTTCAGGTTCTGGTTCCCTTGTGATCCTACTCAAAGGTTCCTTAGCTGAGGAGGGAGGTAGTAAAAGGTTAGTGCGATTATTTTCGAACCATCTCTCTTGTCTGCGTTCAGTCAGACGAGCATCAATACGGATACAATAGTTAATAAAGTCACCTAACGCAGTGGGAGGGTCGGCACGAGCAAGTTCATCCTTAATCAGTGGAGACAACCCTTTCCGAAAAATAGATTTTTTAGCGGAAGTGTCCCAAGTGGTATCAAGAGCCCATCTCCTGAAATCCAGGGCATATTCGGCTACTGAACGCTTACCTTGGCGCAAAGTTAACATGGCTGCTTCAGCTGTTGCACCTCGATTGGGGTCATCAAACACCTGCCCCATGGATGAAATAAAAGCATCAAGGTGATTCAAACAATCATCCTCAGTCTCAATCAGAGGGTTTGCCCACATCAAAGCCTTATTGGTAAGCAACATGATTATAGTAAGCACCTTGGATCGTTCAGTGGGAAATTGTGAAGCATGTGCAGAGAAAAATAAATTGCATTGATTAATAAATCCCCTGAATTTCTCACGTTCACCGCCAAAACGAAAAGGAGGTAATTTGGGGATCCCAGAACTCGGGGTTATGGCAGGAGCCTGGGCTCGTTCCTCTAGAGCCTCAATCCTGGCTCGCAATTCCTGGGTAGTCTGTCCAAACACTTGCAAATTATGATTAGTGAGGTCCTGTAGGCTTGCAAAACGGGTTTTTAAAGTCTGTACATCTGAAAGGATTGTATCAGTCACTCCGCAAAGTTCCTTTATGCGGGCCTCCATCTTCCAGATCTTTTAAGGCAGAAGTGCTGGAAAGAGAAGAGGAAAGGAAAAAAAAAAAACAATAGTGTTTACCTGTGGTAACACTCCAGAGTAAAATTTTAAGGGAATGCGCTCACCTGGAATGGTTGTGAGAAGTCACAACCACTGTCATCACATAAGGTATTAAATGGACATCTGATATCCACAGTCACAGCAGACACGGCTTTCCCAGACCCAGCAGACACTAAACATTGGCTCCTGAATCTTGTCATGTATAGTGTACAGTTCCTATAGCGTCTTGTGCTTGGGTGCGAGGAAAACACAGGAGACATAGGTTGAAATGAAATGACTTGTATTACTTCATACAAGCATGCTGAAAAGTTCACACAGTTTGCAGGAACAGCGACAGGAGACACAGCAGGCCAGAGTAACTTCAAGCACTACAGTAAATCTCCAAAGCAGGTTCAGGATCTCTTCTCTGTACCGTAATTCCTCTGCAAACATGGATTCACCAAACAGCAGGTTTCCAGAGTCCAAAAGTGTTCCAAGGTTCCTCAGTAGGGAATAGCTGGAGTACAAGTCCAAGGTTTCCAGGAGTCAGGTCACAGACTGACTGATGCTTGATTCAGGAGCACTGATTGTTCAGCTGAGGCTGCTTAAGAAGCAAGAGGAAAGAATCAGGGCGGGAACATGAAATCTGAAACTCCATATTAACTGAGGGCAAGAGCTGCAGAAAGACAGAAAGCAAAATGGCCGACGGAAAACTGAGTTTCAAGGAACATGTTCAACAGAGACAAAGAACCTTACAGCCTCTCCATTACTAACCTTAGGGCTTGATGTCACCAGATAATACCAAGGTGACATCAACCCCCCCAACTATTACCCCACTTGCCACAGCTGCAGGGCAGGTGGGAAGAGTGTGACTAAGTGCCAGAATTGGCGCATCTTAGAGATATCAGCCTGCAGCTGTTTGCTTAGCCTTTGCTGGTTATTAATTATAGGATGACCCCACTTCATTTTTTTGAAATCCAATGCGCTGGGGGCAGAAATTTCTAGTCTGGGAAGGGGTAAAACCAATGATGCTTCCCAGGCTATTGATATCAGCAGCCTGGGAAGCTTCATTGGTATTACCCCTTCCCAGACTAGAAATTTCTGCCCCCAGCGCATTGGATTTCAATCTGCCATTTACAAAAGAGGCGCAGGAGCCCAAGCCATTTTTTAATAATCTTTTATTTGCACACACACACTGTACTAATTGTATTTGTCAAAGACATGTATATATCTACCTATTGTATTTGTATTTACTGTATGTAATCCATCTCTTCAGTCCTGTCGGCTCCTGCTGTGAATTTACACTACCGCGGCTGCTGAATTACTGGCTTTTCTTCTATGTAATTTATATACATATATATTTAAATATATATATAATATATATATATATATATTATGTATGTCACGGACATCTATATATCTACCTATCCTATGTGTACATACAGTGGGTACGGAAAGTATTCAGACCCCTTTACATTTTTCACTCTTTGTTTCATTGCAGCCATTTGATAAATTTAAGAAAGTTCATTTTTTCCTCATTAATGTACACTCTGCACCCCATCTTGACTGAAAAATGAAGTAATTTTTGCAAATTTATTAAAAAGAAAAACAAATATCACATGGTCATAAGTATTCAGACCCTTTGCTCAGTATTGAGCAAGTACAGCCATGAGTCTTCTTGGGAATGATGCAACAAGTTTTATACACCTGGATTTGGGATCCTCTGCCATTCTTCCTTGCAGATCCTCTCCAGTTCCGTCAGGTTGGATGGTGAATGTTGGTGGACAGCCATTTTCAGGTCTCTCCAGAGATGCTCAATTGGGCTCTGGCTGGGCCAGTCAAGAATGGTCACAGAGTTGTTCTGAAGTCACACCTTTGTTATTTTAGCTGTGTGCTTATGGTCATTGTCTTGTTGGAAGGTGAACCTTTGGCCAAGTCGGAGGTCCAGAGCACTCCGGAAGAGGTTTTCATCCAGGATATCTCTGTACTTGGCCACATTCATGTTTTCTTCAATTGCAAGCAGTCATCCTGTCCTTGCAGCTGAAAAACACGCAGTTCCTGGTTTTCTCCTCACATACCGCTTACAATTATCACCAAAAATTTCTATCTTCGTCTCATTTGACCAGAGAATCTTATTTATCATAGTCTGGGAGTCCTTCATGTGTTTTTTTAGCAAACTTTGTGCAGGCTGTCATATGTGTTAGGGGTCAAGTTCCCACTTCTGAACAGGGGAGTCTCGAACCAGTCCCGCTGCAGTCCCCCATTCATCTACTGTACACAGTGGAGCCTGCTCAGCTTAGACGTCGGTCCCAGCATCTCGCCCAGTCTGGCAGTGTGCAGAGGATTACTGCTGCTCCTCCAGGCTATGCTATTGTGGCCAGTACTGGTTAGCAGCAAGCAGACGTCTTTAGGACAAAGTCCTTGTTTTCCCCTTCTGAGCATGCCCAGAGTGAGATCTCTCATTGGTAGTGTTGAGCGATACGATACCGCAAGTATCGGGTATCGGCCGATATTAGCTGTATCGGCCTTTCGATACTTTGTTACGATATTTTCCATATATCGTATACCGGAATCGGAAGTTCCCATAATTCTTTGAGAGGCAATGTGATTTTAGTCAGCCAATGAGGAATCCTAAGAAGTGTGGGCACATCCTGTACTGCTGCGGTAATGTTAACTAATGGCATGGCTGTGATTGGATGCTGAAATGATGTCAGAATGCACTATAAAAGGCGCCGCCGCCATTTTAGCGTCACTGTGCTGTGAATTCAGTTAGGGACAGAACGCTGCTGTGCTGACTCTGAGGGACAGTTAGAGTTTGCGATTTAGTGTAGTGTGCTTTAGGCAGGCTAGCACCAACCGCTGTGTAAAGCTTCCTTTTGCCTGCAGTGTTGTTTTAACAGTCTACAAGGTGTGTGTGAGTGCAGGTGACGCTGCAGTTTGCTCTGCATGCAACGCTGTCTGTAGGCATCTGCACGTGTCACTCACAGACTCTTTTATTTTTCTTCAGTGTAATTCTTGCTGCTCCATGCAATTTAACTATTAGTGTGACGCGCTTCCATCCGTATCCAATACATTGGTCGCAAACACTATAGAAGTAGACAAAGGAGTAGCCTTTCACAGATTGTGAACAGTTGTGTTTCAGTGTTCACTTCAGTCTGTGTTTTTTATTTTTTGAGTGCACATCACGCTCCAGTTACTTGTTCAAGCACTGCTGCTTGTACTCTGCTGAGCGTGTCTCAGTGCCTCATCCTTTTCATTTCTCTCCAATTGGTTCTGCTCCATTCCATTTAAAATAAATATAATCTATTAGTGTGACGCGCTTCCATCCGTATCCAATACATTGGTTGCAAACACTATAGAAGTAGACAAAGGAGTAGCCTTTCACAGATTGTGAACAGTTGTGTTTCAGTGTTCACTTCAGTCTCTGCGTAATAACCACACTTAGGCCTTATAACTTTTCTGACTTTCTTTATCAATCTACCAAGATGAAGAAGGCAGGGAGTAAGGCACGTGGTCGTGGCCGTGGAGTTTCAGCAGGGAGAGGACGTGGGGATTCTGTGGCTGCTGCCGCCCTCAGTTACACAGCATCCACCAGTTTTACCCATGAGCGTTCCTTTATGCGCACTTTGGTAGGAGCTCGGCGTGCCCTCTTGCTGCGGGAAGAACAAATTGAAGCCGTTGTTGGTTGGATGGCAGCCAATGCATCGACTTCAATTCCTTCCACCTCCTCTCAGGAACACAACACTGTTGAGCAACCATCTGTCTGTTCACCTCCTGTCAAATTGCCCAGGCAGTCAGAGAGTTCTGTACAGGAGACAGCTGAGTCTCTGCTTCTGTTCTCAGAATCTGTTGGCTCGCAAACACGGGCACAGGCAAGCAGCATTCTGCAATTTGAAGAAGAGGGAGTATGCAGTGATGCGCAACAGCTGTGTCTCTCTCAATCTGAAGAGGCGGGTGAGCCAGTGCCGATGGACAGCACACCGCAGAACGCATCTCATGATGATGATGAGACTCAGTTGCCAGGTTTTGTGGAGCATGGTGCTGCCCAGACCATCCGACAGCAGCAGGTGTTGGAAGAGGGTAGTGGAGATGATGAAGTCCGAGACCCAACATGGCGTGAGCAGCAGGAAGGTGGTGGGAGCAGCTCTGAGGAAGAGATTGGCCCAACGGTACAAAGAGGAGGGAGAGGTAGGCTGCAGACTCGCTTGCCTGTAGCCTCCAGTTTGGCACCTGTTGGGAGCAGTTCTCTTAGAAATGTCAAAATTGGCGCTCCCATGACTTGCACTGCGTGGTCCTTTTTTGACAGACTTGTAGATGATATTTGCTATGTTAAATGCAAGCTGTGTAAGCAAAAAGTTAAAAGAGGTAAAAATATCAGTAACCTGAATACCACAAATATGTGGAAACATGTACGGACAAAGCACGTAGCTGAGTTACAAAGACACACTGGAGATGTAGGCCAACCTACAGCAGCACCTACATCTTCAGGTCGTGTTGGAGCCTCTACCTCCAGCTCACACACACCTGGTTCGGCTTCCTCACAGGATCTCCATGGAAGAACCTCGGTCACTGTTGTCCATAGACAAACTGTTATTCCACCCACAGCAGCAAGTTCACAGTCATCGTCACAATCCCAGGCCACAAAACAGCCATCGGTACCACAGGCATGGGATAAAAGACGGCCATACTCGGCAAACCATCCACGAGCACAGGCTCTGAATGCTGGCATTGCAAAACTCCTGTCCCTTGAAATGCTGTCATTCAGGCTGGTGGAGACTGACAGTTTCAGGAACTTAATGGCATTGGCAGTCCCACAATATAATGTGCCAAGCCGATTTTATTTCAGCAGGCAAGCCGTCCCTGCTCTGCAAAAACATGTCGAGGGAAACATTAAACATGCGCTACTAAACGCCGTCAGTAGCAGGGTCCACCTGACCACCGATGCGTGGACCAGTACCCATGGCCAGGGACGATACCTTTCCCTCACTGCCCATTGGGTCAATGTTGTGGAGCCGGGTACAGATCTTGCGAGTGGCGCTGTACGTGTTCTGCCAACTCCAAGGATTGCAGGAATCCAGTCTGTACACATTGATTCCTCCTCCTACTCCAGTTCCTCAGAATCATCACTGCACGAGCCGTCACGGTATACCTCCACATGGACCCGTGAACGTTTACCTGTTGCGACCGATATGAGCACAGCCGTGGCCAAACGTCAACAGGCCGTCCTGAAAATGATTTCAATGGGGAATCTAAGCCACACAGCGCAGGAGGTATGGAATGCCATCAAGCAGGAGAGCGACGTGTGGTTTTTGCCTGCGAATCTCCAGCCAGGCTTGGTAGTGTGTGACAATGGCCGAAATCTGGTGGCAGCTCTGGGCCTTGGCAACCTTACTCACATACCATGTCTGGCACATGTGCTCAACTTGGTCGTGCAGAGTTTTTTGAGGGACTATCCGGATCTTGCTGGACTGCTGCAGAAGGTCCGCCTAGAGTGCGCTCACTTGCGACATTCCAGCATAGCCAGA
The DNA here is from genome assembly GCA_033576555.1 of Oophaga sylvatica. Taxonomy (NCBI): domain Eukaryota; kingdom Metazoa; phylum Chordata; class Amphibia; order Anura; family Dendrobatidae; genus Oophaga; species Oophaga sylvatica. Next base: position 346,229,911 of record JARQOD010000006.1, read on the forward strand.
TCGCGCATTGCTGCTCTGCAACGCCGATTTCGCCTTCCTGAACATCGCATCATATGTGACGTACCCACCAGGTGGAATTCCACGTTACATATGTTGGAGCGGTTGTGTGAGCAGCAGACAGCAGTAATGGAGTATCAGCTGCATCAGGCGCAATCAAGTCGCTCTTTGCGCCGTCCACACTTCACCACTACTAAGTGGGCCTCTATGAAGGACATCTGCGACGTTTTGTGTGCGTTTGATGTCTCAACGCGGATGGCGAGTGCAGATGATGCACTAGTCAGCATGACTGTCCCCCTTATCTGCCTGCTTCAGAAATCACTGAAAGCACTAAAGGAAGAGGTTTTGGAAGAGGTGGAGGATGAGGAGTCACAAATTCTATTACCTTCAGGACAGTCAGCGCAACGTGGTTCCTCACAAAGGGCTGGGCAGGGCTCACTTTGTGAGGAGGAGGAGGAGTCAATGGAGGAGGAAGAAATCCCTACAGAGGGAGGTACACGACGCTCTAGTCAGTATGTAGAGCGAGGGTGGGGTGATGCAGAGGAGGCAGAGATGATGCCTCTTCCACAGGACAGCTTTTGTTGGCCAGTTGGGAGTCTGCAGCACATGGTTGATTTCATGCTTCAGTGCCTGAGAAACGACCGCCGCATCGCCCACATTCTCACCACGTCAGATTATTGGGTGTACACCCTCCTAGACCCTCGCTACCGGGACAACTTACAAACCCTCATCACACCGGGGAACCGGGACCGTAAAATGCGGGAGTACCAAGACACACTGGTGCAATCCATACTGTTGTACATTCCAGCCGAGAGAGATGCTGCTGCTACTGCTTTACAAAGCAGCTCTGTGCGTCGAGGCAGTGTAGACACCTCTACAACAAGAGGGAGCACAAGCAGCGCCTCTGCACATGGCAAGAGCTGTATGTTACAAATGTGGCGAAGTTTTGTGACAGCGCCAGCAAGGTCTACACCATCCGAGACGGCTCCAGTCACCAGGAAGCAACGTTTCCGTAAGATGGTGACAGACTACTTGTCTTTCCCTCTAAGTGTACTCCCAGATGCCTCTTCCCCTTTCAAATTTTGGGTCTCTAAGTTGGATACATGGCCAGAGCTTAGCCAGTATGCATTGGAGGTGCTGGCTTGCCCTGCTGCCAGTGTATTATCTGAGCGCGTCTTTAGTGCTGCAGGTGGTGTACTAACAGACCGTCGCATGCGACTATCCTCAGAGAATGTAGACCGGCTTACTTTTCTGAAAATGAACAAGGCATGGATATCACCTGAATTTGCCTGTCCGTTTTAAGATTAAATAAATGTTTGGCAACGTTTTCCATGTCTCCTGTTATGTTCATCTTTCTACCACCTGAACTCTACTCCCTGGGCTACAACACCGCCATTTGTTGCTCGTAAGTAATTGGCAGGGGTACTGACTCCTGGCCAGCCTGGTTACAGCACGACAGCTGTTTCCTGGCAGTGTGAACGTCAATTATCCTCCAATAAGTTGTGCTGTCGTGTTGCATTCGGGTTAGCCGACTCTATGGTGCCTGCAGTTTAGGTGATTCCTATGTGTGCTGTGGGATATGTAAATAAAGGCTGTTTCCATTGTGACAATAGGACAGGCTCCCACTGTAGGACTGTGTGATTCGGTAACTGCGGACGGCTTGCGTCCTGTCAACTTACATTTTCATGGGTGCGTTCTGCTACCCGTCCGGGGTCCAGTACCGTCAACTGGTTCTCCCCAGTGCCTTTGACCTCAGTGCCTCCATCTCCGTATACGCGTTCCAGCAACGTCTGCTGGTCCTTGGTAGTGCTTTGGAGCACAGGTACCTCCTGCTTAGTAACCGTGTCACAGTAACGTCAGCTGGTACTCGGTTGTGACATTGCCTCTTTTCCTTCTGCTACCCGTCCGGGGTCCAGTACCGTCAACTGGTTCTCCCCAGTGCCTTTGGCCTAGGTGCCTCCATCTCCGTATACGAGTTCCAGCAACGTCTGCTGGTCCTTGGTAGTGCTTTGGAGCACAGGTACCTCCTGCTTAGTAACCGTGTCACAGTAACGTCAGCTGGTACTCGGTTGTGACATTGCCTCTTTTCCTTCTGCTACCCGTCCGGGGTCCAGTACCGTCAACTGGTTCTCCCCAGTGCCTTTGGCCTAGGTGCCTCCATCTCCATATACGAGTTCCAGCAACGTCTGCTGGTCCTTGGTAGTGCTTTGGAGCACAGGTACCTCCTGCTTAGTAACCGTGTCACAGTAACGTCAGCTGGTACTCGGTTGTGACATTGCCTCTTTTCCTTCTGCTGCCCCTCCGGGTTCCAGCACAGTCAGCTGGTCCTCGTTACTTCCATTGTCTCTTGTTCCATCTGATACCCGTCCGGGTTCCAGTAACGTCAGCTGGTTCTCTGAAATTAGACGACCTTAAAGACCACCCAGAAGAAGATGACGACAACAAGGACGACGAGCATGAAGCCAACCAGCCTGAACACCATCACAAAGAAAAAATAAAAGATTACCCTGAAGAAGATCACCAACAGGACAAAGAAGGTTAAGACAAACTACAAGATACAGAACAACAGACAGAAGAACAATAAGCAGAAGATCAAAAAGCAGAAGAACATGAAGTATAAGACCAAAATGAAGAGCAAAATATATGCTCTAAATTCTAAGCAGAAGAAGACTAAGCAGTGTATGGGGGTGAGTCCGTTCCTCCTCGTGGTGCCCCTGGAAAATGCCTGCTGCTGCAGGCTAAACTGAACACGGACAAATACTGTTGTAATTTAAATCTTTTGTGACAGCAAGAACGGAAGAATGAAAAATTCATACTTTTACAGATTACAAGTACAGGAATCTCTGTCACAAATAAGAATATGATGAAGAAGATGAAGAAGATGAAGAATTTGAATATGAAGAAGATTAATAGTTTAATAATAACAATATGAGTAATGTAAACAAAAACATGAATAGCAAGAAGTTTAAGAAGAAGATTAAGAAGGTGAAGATGAAGAATAATTTGATGAGAAAGATGATGCTGCTGAAGATTATGAAGGAGAAAGTGTGGCACTGGCAAAAGTTAAAAAGGTGAAGAGCATGGAAGTTGTGAAACATACATATTTGCCAAAATAGAAAAAAGGTTAACAACATTGTCAATTTGTTCGTCAATCCAAACGTATTTCCAAAAAAAAATATATTAATGCTATTCCAATGCATTGGGTTAAACATGTATGCCTTTATTGTCTCCTCAACCTCCCCCAATACATTCTACATTACTCTTTGTTGTTTTCCTTCATGTACAATTAACCAACAAGGCAAGAATGGGTTTTTTTTAATGTCGATATTTGGTTCCCATAGACTTACATGGGACTTCCGGTATCGGTATCGGGTATCGCCGATATTTTAGTGATATCGGCGATACCATTCCGATCCGATATTTTTAGATATCGAGCAGTATCGCTCAACACTAGAGTTGAGCGATACTTTCCGATATCCAAAAGTATCGGCATCGGAATGGTATCGCCGATACCCAAAAAATATCGGCGATACCCGATACCGATACCGGAAGTCCAATGTAAGTCTATGGGAACAAAATATCGAAATAAAAAAAAAACCCATTCTTGCCTTGTAGGTTAATTGTACATGAAGGAAAACAACAAAGAGTAATGTAGAATGTATTGGGGGAGGTTGAGGAGACATTAAAGGCATAGATGTTTAACCCAATCCAATGGAATAGCATTAATTTTTTTTTTTTAGGAAATACGTTCGGATTGACGAAGAAATTCACAATGTTGTTAACCTTTTTTCTATTTTGTCAAATATGTCTGTTTCACAACTTCCATGGTCTTCACCTTTTTAACTTTTCACACACTTTCTCCTTCATAATCTTCAGCAGCATCATCTTTCTCATCAAATTATTCTTCATCTTCACCTTCTTAATCTTCTAAAACTTCTTGCTATTCATCTTTTTGTTAACATTACTTATATTGTTCTTATTAAACAGTTATTATTCTTCATATTCTACTTCTTCATCTTCTTCCTATTCATCCTTTTCATCATATTCTTATTTGTGACAGACATTCCTGTACTTGTAATCTGTAAAACTCTGAATTTTCATCCTTCCGTTCTTGCTGTCACAAAAGATTTTAATTACAACAGTATTTGTCCGCGTTCAGTTTAGCCTGCAGCAGCATCAGGCATTTTCCAGGGGCACCACGAGGAGGAACGGACTCACCCCCATACACTGCTTAGTCTTCTTCTGCTTAGAATTTAGAGCATATATTTTGCTCTTCATTTTGGTCTTATACTTAATGTTCTTCTGCTTTTTGATCTTCTGCTTATTGTTCTTCTGTCTCTTGTTCTGTATCTTGTAGTTTGTCTTAACCTTCTTTGTCCTGTTGGTGATGGTACAAAAGCCAATGGAAGTAACGAGGACCAGCTGACTGTGCTGGAACCCAGAGGGTCAGCAGAAGGAAAAGAGCCAATGGCACAACCGAGGACCAGCTGACGTTACTGGGACACGGTTACTAAGCAGGAGGTACTTGTGCTCCAAAGCACTACCAAGGACCAGCAGACGTTGCTGGAACTCGGATACCGACATGGAGGCACCTAGGCCAAAGGCACTGCGGAGAACCAGCTGACGGTACTGGAACCCGGTTGGGTAGCAGAAGGTACAAGAGCCAATGAAAGTAACGAGGACCAGCTGACGTTACTGGGACACGGTTACTAAGCAGGAGGTACCTGTGCTCCAAAGCACTACCAAGGACCAGCAGACGTTGCTGGAACTCGGATACCGACATGGAGGCACCTAGGCCAAAGGCACTGCGGAGAACCAGCTGACGGTACTGGAACCCGGATGGGTAGCAGAAGGTACAAGAGCCAATGAAAGTAACGAGGACCAGCTGACTGTGCTGGAACCCGGAGGGTCAGCAGAAGGAAAAGAGCCAATGGCACAACCGAGGACCAGCTGACATTACTGGGACACGGTTACTAAGCAGGAGGTACCTGTGCTCCAAAGCACTACCAAGGACCAGCAGACGTTGCTGGAACTCGGATACCGACATGGAGGCACCTAGGCCAAAGGCACTGCGGAGAACCAGCTGACGGTACTGGAACCCCGGATGGGTAGCAGAAGGTACAAGAGCCAATGAAAGTAACGAGGACCAGCTGACTGTGCTGGAACCCGGAGGGTCAGCAGAAGGAAAAGAGCCAATGGCACAACCGAGGACCAGCTGACGTTACTGGGACACGGTTACTAAGCAGGAGGTACCTGTGCTCCAAAGCACTACCAAGGACCAGCAGACGTTGCTGGAACTCGGATACCGACATGGAGGCACCTAGGCCAAAGGCACTGCGGAGAACCAGCTGACGGTACTGGAACCCGGATGGGTAGCAGAAGGTACAAGAGCCAATGAAAGTAACGAGGACCAGCTGACTGTGCTGGAACCCGGAGGGTCAGCAGAAGGAAAAGAGCCAATGGCACAACCGAGGACCAGCTGACGTTACTGGGACACGGTTACTAAGCAGGAGGTACCTGTGCTCCAAAGCACTACCAAGGACCAGCAGACGTTGCTGGAACTCGGATACCGACATGGAGGCACCTAGGCCAAAGGCACTGCGGAGAACCAGCTGACGGTACTGGAACCCGGATGGAAGGTAGCAGGAAGGTACAAGAGCACAATGATTGCGTAACGAGGACAGCTGACTTGACCGTAACCGGAGAGGCTGTGCCAGCACGAGAAAAGGCCAATGCAAGACGAGGACAGCGCTGACGTTACAGGGGACAGGTTACTAAGCAGGAGGGTACCTGTGCTCCAAAGCACTACAAGGACCAGCAGACGTTGTGGAACTCGGATGAAGACATGGGGAGGCACTGAGGCCAAGAGGCACGCGATATGAACCAGAACCAGGACGGTAGACTGGAACCACTTCGAGAAAGTAACGGCAGGATGGTAACCCAGTGAGAAAGAACAGTGGAGACAGCAGGACTGTTTGCCGTTCACACAGCAGGGGAACAGCTGACATTACTGAACCCAGTAACACGGGAGCAAGTGTAGACTGTGCTAACAGCACTTCGAGAAACAACTGGCGGTGTTGTAACCCAGGGATGAGAAGAGAACATGGTGGAGGCAGCAGGACTGTTTGCCGTTCACACAGCAGGGGAACAGCTGACATTACTGAACCCCAGTAACACGGGAGCAAGTGTAGACTGTGCTAACAGCACTTCTGAGAAACAACTGGCGGTGTTGTACCAGGGATGAGAAGAGAACATGGTGGAGGCAGCAGGACTTTTTGCCGTTCACACAGCAGGGGAACAGCTGACATTACTGAACCCCAGTAAACACAGGAGCAAGTGTAGACTGTGCTAACAGCACTTCTGAGAAACAACTGGCGGTGTTGTAACCCAGGGATGAGAAGAGAACATGGTGGAGGCAGCAGGACTTTTTGCCGTTCACACAGCAGGGGAACAGCTGACATTACTGAACCCCAGTAACACAGGAGCAAGTGTAGACTGTGCTAACAGCACTTCCGAGAAACAACTGGCGGTGTTGTAGCCCAGGGATGAGAAGAGAACATGGTGGAGGCAGCAGGACTGTTTGCCGTTCACACAGCAGGGGAACAGCTGACATTACTGAACCCAGTAACACGGGAGCAAGTGTAGACTGTGCTAACAGCACTTCCGAGAAACAACTGGCGGTGTTGTAGCCAGGGATGAGAAGAGAACATGGTGGAGGCAGCAGGACTTTTTGCCGTTCACACAGCAGGGGAACAGCTGACATTACTGAACCCCAGTAACACAGGAGCAAGTGTAGACTGTGCTAACAGCACTTCCGAGAAACAACTGGCGGTGTTGTAACCCAGGGATGAGAAGAGAACATGGTGGAGGCAGCAGGACTGTTTGCCGTTCACACAGCAGGGGAACAGCTGACATTACTGAACCCCAGTAACACGGAGCAAGTGTAGACTGTGCTAACAGCACTTCCGAGAAACAACTGGCGGTGTTGTAGCCCAGGGATGAGAAGAGAACATGGTGGAGGCAGCAGGACTTTTTGCCGTTCACACAGCAGGGGAACAGCTGACATTACTGAACCCAAGTAACACAGGACAAGTGTAGACTTGCAACAGCACTTCCAGAAAACTGGCGGTGTTGAAACCCCCAGGGTAGGAGGGTGTAGGATAAAATATTGAGTTATTGCCTTGTTCGGGGCCCCATTCAAATGTATGTACTTCAAACAAGAATAAATGAATTTTACTACGCAATAAAATGATAATTTCAATTACAAGAATAAAAAATTTTATATTTGACAGTCCTCTGTGGTTGATAATTTAATGGAACTAAAAAATGGTAACAAATTCAAAGCTTTCGAGACTACTCAGGTGTCTTCATCAGGCAAAAGTAAAGCCAAAAATGAAGAATCACATTTTTTCTAACACAACAGGACCAGGAAAGCTAAGAAAGTGGGGAGGACAAGGGAGGGGAGCCCGGGGAACAAAAAGGAAACAAGGGAAATTACAGGCCACACATCAGGATAAATTAATGAATTTACTGGGGCAAAAGACTTTTGTATGCCCGGTCATGCTGAGGATAAGGAATTATGGTATTAAAATATAACTTCAAATAGAAAAGTACAAAGGTTTCAGAATATAAGTCATCATACCTTTGACACTGTTATGATGGAAATGAACACATGGATTTAGTCATTCTATATCATTAAGGAAACTGCGTCTATGCCCTTCCGGGTCAGAAAACCAAAAAAAAAAGCCAAGAAGAGGCAATCAAACTTTCTATCCTTATGTAGGAAATTTTCCCAAAATTTTTTATGTTATCCCTGTGAATATGACAGTTCTGAACACGTCACTTATTGCTTACCTTTTCACTATTCCTTGCCTGTTGTTAAGAAAATGTGATGCTTAATTTTTTTTTTAGTCTTTGCCTAGAAGAACGTGATAAGCCTTGAAAGCTTGCAATTTGTTTCCATCTTTTCTTACCCTTAAAAAGGTATCAACCACGTGACTCTGAAGTCTAAATATTTTTATTACTGGCTAACACGGTACAAAGATACACATGTTTTCTAATTTCAAAAGGAAAAATAAAGAAAATACAAATAAACGTAATGCACATCCCAAAAAAAAAAATGGACCAACACAACACCCAAAAAATTGGTAACAAAATATAGTTTGTAAATGTGAATAAAAGCCATTTTTTTTTTTATGAAATGCTTAAGGAACGCTATTTAAACCTAACATAGTAAAGACAATGGATTTTTAATAGTCACTCATCATTCATCGAAAATTTTTAATGTGACAGTCAAGAATTTCAATTATTTAAAGTTCATAAAACGTAACTTTTTGATGTATGACATTCCAGCAGGGGACTCATCAATGTGATGATTGATGACACAATAATGTACGATAAAAAATAACCTTTAAAAAAAAATTAGGCTTGTTTGTCACAATTTAAGTGTGCCTGCAAGTGTAGGTGAAACAAAGGCTACGGTTTGCAAAGGTATATTCTATTCTGTATCAGACAGGGACAGCCCCTGATGGGTAATGCCGATGTTATACTGTACGAATAAAGTCGTGGCTGAAATCATGCATTTTTTCTTTAAGGTTTTAAGGGGTAAAAGAATGTTGGTTTCACAAAGCTTTATCCCAAAACACTACCCTTCCTACTGTCCGCGAGGGTAGGGTAGGTGTGGCAATTACTGACATAAAAATGTGAGGTTAGGCCCCGCGTTTGCCACTAGGGACGCAAAAAAAAATACAAGCAGTAAAAATTTATGTGTAATACTCCACCTATGACAAACAAAAAAATTACTTCCCTTTTAACAATACAAACTAACAAGCCTAATGGTTCACGCTGACTAAATGGATACGTATTACATCAACATTGTCCTGGTAACTATCACTGTGAATGTGATACCATTACCAGTATAATTTAATTCTTGTGGTTGTTTCAACAGCACTTGAGGAAAACAACCTTTGTCAGAGCATGATGCACTTTCTATTGTAATAATTTTTATTGGACATTATTACCATGTTTACATGGGTGGCCATTTATATATGGGGTTTGAAGTTAAAAGTTGGCATCGTATGTGTATTTTATAATGTCTGTCAAAATAAAACTCGTGAGATGATGAGAGGATTTTAAAGATTCGTACTCCATTGATGCATTATCTTACAGGTACAGATAAATTCCTTAAAAAGCATTAATTCTTAAGTATGAAATGTACTTTTAGGGATTAATTTTTAAAATGTGAAGAGTAGACTATGTTTTATTTTTTGTTACCATTTTAAAGACAGTGAGTAGCGCGTGATGAAAAAATTTTTTGCCCCCTTTGTCATTAAAATTTATCATTCTGGGGTGCAAAACTTCACAATTTCATGTTTTCGCATAACAAGCAGGGTGCGGCTCTTCCTATTTTGGGGCAGTTGGTCATTTTTTTTCGCCCCTGTGTGGGGAAAAGGGGGATTCTTGCGTTGACACGCAGGGGAACAGTGGCGTTACTGCCCCCCCCTAACAGTAAACTTTTTTTTTTGTTCTGGCCCGACACTTTGAGCAGAACTGGGGGTGTTGGGGCCGGGATAAGGGGTTAGGTGGTAGAAAATGAACATAAAGGGGGAATGGATACGTTTCGGGCATTATTTTAACGAAAACGGGGAACAATTTGGCGAGTCCATCCCCTTTTTCATTTTTAAAAATAAGCCGGGGTAATTATCGGGGATATCGCATGCGACGGGTTTTAGACACCACCTGCAGATAAAGATCGCTCCGATAATACATTGACGGGAAGCCAGCCCTCCAATGCTACTCTAAAATTGGCCATGTATCCGCTTAAAAGGCCCAAAACTTGAATGGGGAAAAGGCCTTGGAGTCAAGGTGGCAAAGCCAAGTAGTCTGCACCATCTGCGGGGCGTTGCCCCCGCGACTGGGGCCCCCCTTTTGGGGTAGACATTTGTGGGGGTGCCACAAAACTTTGCCACATTTTTAACATACGGTTTTCCCGTGCAGAGGCACGGTGTCTCCCTCTTGTTGCAGAGCTCTTACCTGCCGAGCACGAGTGCTTTGTAAACAGTTGCAGGGGGCATGCTTTTGGGAATAAAGGGGAACATTTGGATGCACCGGTGTCTTGGGACTCCCCATTTTACCCCTCCGGTTCAACGGGGGGTGGGGGTTTTGACGTTTTGGGGGGTAGCGGGGTCGGGGGTGTACCCAATAATCAAAATCGTGAGAATGTGGGCGAAAACGGTGGTCGTTTTTAGGATGCAGCATGAAATCAACCCCGTGTGCAATCCCCCCGGCAAAGAAAAAGGGGCCCCTGCAAGAGGCGTCACTCTGCCTGCCTGCATC
>JARQOD010000006.1:346240342-346288291 GCA_033576555.1 Oophaga sylvatica
TTTTTGGAAGAGAATCTACGCAGGCTTGGGTGTGTGACAATGGCCGAAATCTGGTGTCAGCTCTGGGCCTTGGCAACCTCACTCACATACCATGTCTGTCATATGTGCTCAACTTGGTCGTGCAGAGTTTTTTTGAGGGACTATCCGGATCTTGATGCACTGCTGCACAAGGTCCGCCTAGAGTGCGCTCACTTGCGACGTTCCAGCATGCCAGATCGCTGATTGCAGCTCTGCAACGCAGATTTCACCTTCATGAACATCGCATCATATGTGACGTACCCACCAGGTGGAATTCCCTCGTTACATATGTTGGAGCGGTTGTAGTGAGCAGCAGCCAACAGTAATGGAGTATCAGCTGCATCAGGCGCAGTCAACTCGCAATTTGCGGCGTTCACACTTCACCACTACTGAGTGGGCCTCTATAATAAAAATAAAAATATTATTTATTTATATAGCGCCATAATATTCCGCAGTGCTTTACAGTTTAACAGTTTCAAAACACGAGTCATAAGTAACAACGTTAACAATACAATAATTTAAAGCAAAATCAGCCGCCCTGCTGGTGAAAGCTTACAATCTACAATGAGGTGTGGGAGATACAAAGTACAGGTGTTTATATACAATGGTGTTTTTTACAATGATGGTCCAGCCATTTTAAGGAAAGTGAGGGATGCATGGAGATAGTGAATGGGCTACACACACAGAATTACACATAGAATGACTTTGATTAGTGAATGTGATAGGCCACTGTGAACAAATGTGTTTTGAGGGAGCGCCTGAAACCATCCAAATTGCGGATAGTCCTAATTTCTTGGGTAGAGCATTCCAGAGGATTGGCGCAGCGCGGGTGAAGTCTTGGAGTTGGGAGTGGGGGGTACGGATTAGTGCAGAGGTTAGTCGAAGGTCGTTTGCAGAGTGCAGCAGTCGGTTAGGCCGATAAATATAAATAAGGGAGGAGATGTAGGGGGGTGCTGCGCTGTGGAGAGCTTTGTTGGTGAGAACCAGTAATTAGATTGGATCCTATAATGAATGGGCAGCCACTGCCAGTGTAATGAGTGGCGAATAACTCTATGAAGGATATCTGCCACGTTTTGCGTGCGTTTGATGAGTCAACGCGGATGGCGAGTGCAGATGATGCACTAGTCAGCCTGACTGTCCCCTTATCTGCCTGCTTCAAAAAACACTGCAAGCACTAAGGCATGAGGTTTTGGAAGAGGTGGAGGATGAGGAGTCACAAATTCCATCACCTTCTGGACAGTCAGCGCAACGTGGTTCCTCACAAAGGGCTGGAGGACTTTCAAAGTACCATGCTGTATCAACAATTGAACCTCCAGAGTCGCTGTCTATATTTTCATAACCATTACAAACTTTTATGTATTTACAAAGCACATAATGTACATTTTTTGTCTACCCTTTTGTAATGCTATTGTGTTTCCATAAACTGATGTTACAGAATTATGATACAAAGTTTTTAAATTTTGAGTTTTAAATTTTGTAAATTTATATGTATTTGAAGGACTTTGTGAGGAGGATGAGGAGGAGTCAATGGAGGAGGAAGACATCGCTCCAGAGGGAGGTAGACAATGCTCTAGTCAGTATGTAGACCAAGGGTGGGGTGATGCACAGCAGGCGGAGATGACGCCTCTTGCAGGGGACAACGTTTCTTGGCCAGTTGGGAGTCTGCAGCACATGGTTGATTTCATGCTGCAGTGGCTGAGAAACGACCGCCGCATCGAACACATTCACACCACGTCTGATTATTGGGTGTACACCCTCCTAGACCCTCGCTACCGGGACAACTTACAAAGCCTCATCACACCGTTGAACCGGGAGCGTTAAAATGCGGAAGTACCAAGACACACTGGTGCAATCCATAATGTTCTCCATTCCAGCCGAGAGCACTGCTGCTGCTACTGATTTACAAAGCAGCTCTGTGCGTCGAGGCAGTGGAGACAGCTCTGCAACAAGAGGGAGCACAAGCAGCGCCTCTGCACAGGGCAAGAACAGTATGTTCCAAATGTGTCGAAGTTTTGTGGCAGCGCCACCAATGTCTACACCATCCGAGACGGCTCCAGTCAGCAGGAGGCAACATTTCCGTAAGATGGTGACAGACTACATGTCTTGCCCTCTCAGTGTACTCCCAGATGGCTCTTCCCCATTCAAGTTTTGTGTCTCTAAGCTGGATACATGGCCAGAGCTTAGCCAGTATGCATTGGAGGTGCTGGCTTGATCTGCTGCCAGTGTATTATCGGAGCGCGTCTTTACTGCTGCAGGTGGTGTACTAACAGGGCCGTTGCATGCGACTATCCTACGATAATGTAGAACGGCTTACTTTTCTGAAAATGAACTAGGCATGGATCTCGCCTGAATTTGCCTGTCGGTTTCAGATTAACTAACTGGTTGGCAACGTTTTCCATGTCTCCTGTTATGTTCATCTTTCTACCACCTGAGCTATACTCCCTGGGCTACAACACTGCCAGTTGCTGCTCAGAAGTGTCGTGTCCACAGACCAATACACAAGCTATAGTGATAGTGGGGTTCAGTAACGCCTGCTGTTCCCCTGCTGTGTGTCCGGCAAAAATTACTGCTACCTAGCTACACATGTTTAAAAAAACATGACATGTTAAAGTGGCTAGTGCTACACATAGATATCAGGCTACACCCTTATTTCTAAGCTGTAAACAAGTGAAACGTCAAATTTAAAACCATTCAATGATTAGTGTTGGTAAAATCTGTAACTAAATAATTGTGACATATTATGGCAGATATCCACATGTCTAACACAAATGCTAAACAAAAGCATACTTATGCTATAGGGTACTGATGGTGAACCTTCTCACTCCATAACTTTGACCAATCCAACTCACATCATGCCTCAAATGCTGCAATGTTGGAAGTGCATAATGTGGGTTGAACTTTGACAACAGCTGCAGTGCGAAGGTTATCCTTCTGTGTTCTTGGCTTTTAAATAAAAGCATACAAGTAAATATAATAATACATTGTTGATTAAGGGACATGATGTACACCTGTAATATTGTGCAAACAATGGATGTAGGACTATTCCTCTTCAACATTACTTATATTTGTGTCATTTGAAAAAATACATATTTTAGTTAAAAATTAAAAACCCATGTTCAGTAGCTGTGAAAGGCCCGTTTGTGTACTTCTATATTGTTTGCAACCAATGTATTGTATACGGATGGAAGCGCGTCACACTAATAGATTAGATTTATTTTAAATGGAATGTAGCAGAACCAATTGGAGATAAATGAAAAGGATGAGCCACTGAGACACGCTCAGCAGAGTACAAGCAGCAGTGCTTGAACATGTAACTGGAGCGTGATCTGCACTCAAAAAAGTAAAAAAACACAGACTGAAGTGAACACTGAAACACAACTGTCCACAATCTGTGAAAAGCTCCTTTCTGTACTTCTATAGTGTTTGCAACCAATGTATTGTATACGGATGGAAGCGCGTCACACTAATAGATTAGATTTATTTTAAATGGAATGTAGCAGAACCAATTGGAGATAAATGAAAAGGATGAGCCACTGAGACACGCTCAGCAGAGTACAAGCAGCAGTGCTTGAACATGTAACTGGAGCGTGATCTGCACTCAAAAAAGTAAAAAACACAGACTGAAGTGAACACTGAAACACAACTGTCCACAATCTGTGAAAAGCTCCTTTCTGTACTTCTATAGTGTTTGCAACCAATGTATTGTATACGGATGGAAGCGCGTCACACTAATAGATTAGATTTATTTTAAATGGAATGTAGCAGAACCAATTGGAGATAAATGAAAAGGATGAGCCACTGAGACACGCTCAGCAGAGTACAAGCAGCAGTGCTTGAACATGTAACTGGAGCGTGATCTGCACTCAAAAAAGTAAAAAACACAGACTGAAGTGAACACTGAAACACAACTGTCCACAATCTGTGAAAAGCTCCTTTCTGTACTTCTATAGTGTTTGCAACCAATGTATTGTATACGGATGGAAGCGCGTCACACTAATAGATTAGATTTATTTTAAATGGAATGTAGCAGAACCAATTGGAGATAAATGAAAAGGATGAGCCACTGAGACACGCTCAGCAGAGTACAAGCAGCAGTGCTTGAACATGTAACTGGAGCGTGATCTGCACTCAAAAAAGTAAAAAACACAGACTGAAGTGAACACTGAAACACAACTGTCCACAATCTGTGAAAAGCTCCTTTCTGTACTTCTATAGTGTTTGCAACCAATGTATTGTATACGGATGGAAGCACGTCACACTAATAGATTTGATTTTTTTCTAATATAATGGAGCTGCACCAATTCCACTAAATAAAATAAAAAAAAAAAAAAAAAAAAAGTGACACGTGCAGATGCCTACAAACAGCGGTGGATGCAGAGCAAACTGCAGCGTCACCTGCACTGTCACACACACACCTTGCACAGAGCTGTTAAAACAACACTGGCAAAATGAAGCTTTACACAGCGGTTGGTAAACTAGCCTGCCTCAAGCACAGTAGTACACAAAATCGCAATATCTAACTGTCCCTCAGAGTCAGCACAGCAGCGTTCTGTCCCTAACTGAGTTCACAGCACAGTGACGCTAAAATTGGCTGCGGCGCCTTTTATAGTGCATTCTGACATCATTTCAGCAGCCAATCACAGCCATGCCATTAGTTAAGATGACCGCATCATTACAGGATGTGCCCACACTTCGTAGGATTCCTCATTGGCTGACTAAAATCACATTGCCTCTCAAAGAATTATGGGAACTTCCGATTCCGGTATACGATATGGAAAAAGTATCGGAATTAAGTATCGGAATTCCGATAACGCGAATATCGGCCGATACCCGATACTTGCGGTATCGGAATGCTCAACACTAATATAGACTGTATGTCTTAGTGGAGAGAATCATAAAGATGGATTTGTCTATAAGGCGAACAAGTTAATAAAGGACCTGAAGGTCCAAGGAAAAAGGGTTTGTGATGATCCACAAGGATTCCTAGTGTATTGATTAAATATATGTCGGTAGCGCCGTCCTCTCCAACACTGACGCGGTATATATCTCACATTAAGAATAAAAATCGACCTATTAGCAGTCGGATTGATGAAGGTCCATGTTGGACCGAAACGTTTCCATCTTGTACCCATGTGTACTGTGACTGCAATAAAACTGGATATACCAATATTACAAAGTTGAGTGCCAAGTTTTCTATTCACTATATTGGGCTAATCACCTACTTGTGCACCACCACAGTTGTGCGACGATATATTTTCTCTGTTTTATTTGTAACAGTCACGTAACACTCACAAACAATTATGATTCATTATTCAGGCCATGTTCACAATAGTTAATTTGACTACAAAAAGAACTGCTGCAATGCATGAACTCAATGCAAAATTTACAAACAAACTCTTCGTGCTTTCCTTTCGGCAAAGTTTTTGATAACCGTATCAAAATTGAGACCATCAGCAAGCTCCCTCTCTATGGAGAGGACTGCCAAGTCTGTAAGCCTTGTTTGACTCATTGTAGATCGAAGATAGTTCTTTATGAGCTTCAATTTGGAAAAGGAGCGCTCGCAGCTGGCAACGCTAATAGCTCGGGTAAGGAAGATGCGCAGCAAGATAACAATATTAGGAACAGAATCTCCAAGGCGATATCTCTGTATGAAGCTCAAAACTTCTAAAGGTCCGTCGATTCCGTCGTTTCCTGAAGCTTCCACAAAATACTTCAATCTTCTTCTTTCGACCAAGAATTCCACTTTTTCCACCTCGTCATCAACTTCGCTGATCTGGCAATCGTAATTATCATCAAGCAGATTTGACGGTGCAAGGACAGCGTATTTCTTTGCAAGATCATGAACTTGTTGAAATCTGCTGTATATTTCTTCAGTCAACATGTCTATGACAGACAGCATTTCCCGTCTCAACCCAGCATCAAATGTCATCACTGCATCAGTCGATCCGTCACCATCTATTCGTTTCTTTTTGCGAATTCTACGCTCCATGCTTATCCCCATTTCAGAGCAGAGCTTCTTGGATTCGTGCATTGCACTGTCCACCATTGCTTCCCTATTCTGAAGGAGGTAATCTCTCAATGCTGTGAGCTTGACAGAACTTTGGTGCAGATTCAGCCCTTTTGTTTGAAGATACTTCTGGGCATCATTGATTTCTGGCAGAACAGATTTCCAAAGTCTCAGAAACGACAGAAACGGAAATGACAGTAATGAGGTGAGAATTAAAGATGCATCTGTTCTTGTCATCACATTTTCTCCTTCTTCTGTGAGCTGTTCTAGGGCCGTGACGACTTCTGATAATTTGTTCGCCACAACATTTACAGCATCTGCTCTACTGCTCCATCTAGTCTCCACAAGCCGTTTGATGCTTAGACCAGTCACCTGAATCAAAACATCCCAGCGATGCGTAGATGCAGAAAAGAACGAAAACAACTGGTCCAGTGTGCCGAAACATGTCACAGAGTAAATCGACACAGAAGCTGCATGTACACAAGCCAGATTCAGGGAATGGTTTGAGCATGGCACAAACAGAGCTTTCGGGTTGATTTCGGAGATGCGCTTCTGGACACCTGATCGATGGCCTGCCATAACAGCAGCATTGTCATATGCCTGGCCACGGCAATCATCTATCGGAAGCCCATCGTTCTCCAGTTCTGCCTATATCAGTCTGGAAATTTCCTCTGCGCTTTTACCCTTTGTCTCAATGAAGCGGAGAAATGACTCCTGCACCTTCACTTCATTTCCGTCCAGTTTCACGTAGCGCAACACCTCGCTCATCTGGTCCTTGTGAGATATATCCGGAGTGCTGTCAAAAATTATGCAAAAATACTTGCTTTCCTTTACCTGTGCGATGATTTTCTTTCTCACATGCTCTGCCAAAATGCTCACAAATTCATTTTGAACTTCTGGTGACAGATAAGAAGTAACGATTTTCTTTCCCAGCTTAACTTTTACCAAATGTTCGCGGAGCACAGGGTCATACTTGGCCAACAAATGAACCAATTCCAAAAAATTTCCTCTATTTTCCTGGCCTTCTTCATCTTTGTGGATGTCTTCCCGGTGACCCCGTAGTGCCAAATTCTGCTTGGAGAGAAATCTGACGATATCCAGTAATCTAGCTAGAATTTCTCGCCACTTCTTAGTCTCCTTCTCAATAACGCCTTCCATAGCTTTGTTAATTGTCTTTCCTTCAGCAAGCCGGATCTCTAGCTCCTTCCAGTTGAGGAATGCCTGAGCATGTGATGTGCTAACTTCGTGTTCATGTACTTTAGGATTTAATTTCCACCAGTTCCTGAAGCCCTCAGCAGCAGAAAAACTGGACAGCCCAGTTGAAAAAAGTCTGCAGCAAAAGCAGAACAGGGCCTCTTTCAAAGGAGAATACACCATCCATGTTCTCAAACTTTTCTCTCCGTTCTGCAAATCACGATAAAACCATGTTTTTGTTAGTTTCCTCGTGTCACCTTTTGTTTTAGTTCCTGGTCGCGTTACTTCCTTGAATTCACATTCGAGGTGCTGCACAGCAGCATATCCCTGCCGGACAATCATAGCGCGAATTTCATTGTCAATGTTAACAGGCCACATACCAACATCAGTAAAATCAGTTGCTATGTCCGTTTTCAGACCGACTAGAGATTGCCCTTCCAATGCTTCAACTTCACGCGCACCATCTTCCGCATCACCGACTGTTTCCGCAGCATCGACACTGTCAATGGCGCCTTCAGCAGTATCAGTATCAACGTTAGCAATATCAACTTCATCTTCAGTCTCAGGATGAATGTCGTCTTTTGTTTCCGCCACTTCGGCTATAGGCGTAGATGTCTTTCGGATGAACTTTAATAGCGCGCCTTTATTCTTTGTTGCCTCCTCTTCTTCGGCTTTTTTCTTTTTACGGAATGCCGCGCCGCTCTCTTTTACTCTCTTCATTATGATGCCTTCACTTACAACTCACGCAAAGATTCTGGAAAATACAAGCATAAGCCAAACTAATTTGGCAGGATGCGCATCAACGTTGCCGTAGGCCCGGCTGTGTTTCAACGTTCTTTAATGGCCAGCGTGTAAAAAAAACACAAAGAGAAGGGGTGCAATGTGGAGTATGTATAGGGCCAAATGGTCACTCACCTATTGGGGTTGTGCTGTGCAGCACCTCTGCTTCTCCCCAGCATTGTGAGTGTGCGGCGGTGTAATTAGAGCACTAGGAGAGAGCACACCTGGTCACAGAGATTAAGGTCTGTCACCAGATTTGCAGAACTAACTTCTGTTCAACATGATATTAATGACATCTGAATTTATTGCTGCCCCTATGTACAAGAATATAACTACTATAATACTGCCCCTATGTACAAGAATATAACTACTATAATACTGCCCCTATCCTGGTGGCCATTCAATAAGACTATTCATTCCTTGTAGCCAGATGCATGTGCCCATCAGCCTGCCCGGGTCAGTACAGAGCCCACCGCTCCACTGCCACACTGGCCAATGATGAGATCATATAGCAGTACTGAACAGTGTGACTGTGAATCCAGCACTGTGGTGAGGTAGACACTAGCAAGCAACATCACTATTTATTGCGACTCTCTCACTCTGTCTTATAAGTGGAGAAACAAATCATATTTTTCTAATAAGACATTAAAATGTTTGTCATAGTTGCCTGTACAATGGAGTGGCTCAGATGGTCCTATATACCACCAACTCCTCTGTATATCAGCAGTGTGTCTACACTGCATATATATTATTGCATTGTACACTGCACACTAAGCTATGGACCATTTAAGGGTCTGGGAAAGCTGTGTGGTCACCATTGTCTAGGGATGCAACCCCAGTTTTAATGTAAACTCAGAATTTGCCATTCAGGCATAGATAGATAATAGATAGATAGATAGATAGATATATAGATAGATAGATAAGATAGATAGATAGATAGATAGATAGATAGATAGATAGATAGATAGATAAGGTGATATCATCCGTTACACATTGATTGTAACATATTGCTGGCTTCATTAGTCGTTCAGTGATTAATCAGGAATCTATAGATTGTGTAGTGGAAGCGCATGTGATTGGCACAGAATGCAAGAACAACAGGGGACATCACAGGAGACATTACAGGGGGCATTACAGAAGACATTACAGGGGGCATCACAGGAGACATTACAGGGGGCTTTACAGAAGACATTACAGGGGACATCACAGGAGACATTACAGGGGGCATTACAGAAGACATTACAGGGGGCATCACAGGAGACATTACAGGGGGCTTTACAGAAGACATTACAGGGGGCATCACAGGAGACATTACAGGGGGCTTTACAGAAGACATTACAGGGGGCATCACAGGAGACATTACAGGGGGCATTACAGGAGGCATCACAGGAGACATTACAGGGGCTTTACAGAAGACATTACAGGGGGCATCACAGGAGACATTACAGGGGGCTTTACAGAAGACATTACAGGGGGCATCACAGGAGACATTACAGGGGCTTTACAGAAGACATTACAGGGGCATCACAGAAGACATTACAGGGGGCATTACAGAAGACATTACAGGGGGCATCACAGGAGACATTACAGCAGGCTTTACAGAAGACATTACAGGGGGCATCACAGGAGACATTACAGGGGGCTTTACAGAAGACATTACAGGGCATCACAGGAGACATTACAGGGGGCTTTACAGAAGACATTACAGGGGCATCACAGGAGACATTACAGGGGGCATTACAGGAGGCATCACAGGAGACATTACAGGGGGCATCACAGGAGACATTACAGGGGGCATCACAGAAGACATTACAGGTGGAATCACAGGGGGCATTACAGGGGCAAGCTGCAGTGTCACATACTTAGATACAACTTGGGGCACATACACAGCCGGGGGTGAGGGCGCAGTATAGACAGAATTTAGGATTTGGTTAAAACCAGAATTTCAGCTACAAACATAAAGTCGGAATTTGGGGGTGCACGGAGCTAGAAGTTGGGGAACGGACATAGAATTAAGGAGGCAAAGAGGATCTACATTGTGGCACAGAAAGGATTTTTTGGCACAGACATACAGTCAGAATTTGGGAAACTTACACAGCTAATATTTTGGGGACAGGTGTAATCAGATCTCAGGGCTCAGCCAGGGGTGAAGGTGCAGAGAAAGCCAGAACATGGCTCATTACAGGCAGGCAAGCACTTAATAACACAGCCAGGATGGGGGCACAGGATTTGGGGCAGCAGAGCCAAAACTAGAGTTTTCCTGTATCTAAATATATTTACCAAGACAGAAAAGTATATTATCACCTGTGACATAAATTCAGACAGACCCCCGGCTGTACAGAGCCCCCCCAAAGGGACAGTATAAGTATATTATATATGCTGGGGGTGGAGGTTCCACAGCTAGAATGGAGAAGCTGAGCGGATCCAGCAACAGAAGATCCATAAAGAACAGTGACCCTAAATATCCGGCTAGAAATGTACCCCCATCATCATCATCATCACCCCCCACTGACAAGACCTTCCTGGTCAGAGATGGGACAGGACATTCCTTGCTGTTGGTCAAACAGATGAGGCAGAGCTGAGTATGTCATGAGGAGCAGCAGATGGTGACATCGCAATATGTTCTCAGTGATTTTATATGGGACTGCAAGAGATCAATATCGTTGTTTTAATTCAATTTTTATTGTTCACATTTCACACACTCCTCAGCCCGGCGCTCAGATCTGCTACATCCCTGTGTGCTGGACCTGAAGCAATGAGCTCAGGCTGTAGAAGATGCACCGGACAACAGGCTCAGCTCTGCTACATCCCTGTGTGCTGGACCTGCAGTGATGAGCTTAGGCTGTAGATGCACCAGACAACAGGCTCAGCTCTGCTACATCCCTGTGCGCTGGACCTGCAGTGATGAACTCAGGCAGTAGATGCACCGGACAACAGGCTCAGCTCTGCTACATCCCTGTGTGCTGGACCTGCAGTGATGAGCTCAGGCTGTAGATGCACCGGACAACAGGCTCAGCTCTGCTACATCCCTGTGTGCTGGACCTGCAGTGATGAGCTTAGGCTGTAGATGCACCGGACAACAGCTCAGCTCTGCTACATCCCTGTGCGCTGGACCTGCAGTGATGAACTCAGGCAGTAGATGCACCGGACAACAGCTCAGCTCTGCTACATCCCTGTGTGCTGGACCTGCAGTGATGACTCAGGCTGTAGATGCACCGGACAACAGGCTCAGCTCTGCTACATCCCTGTGTGCTGGACCTGCAGTGATAGCTCAGGCTGTAGATGCACCGGACAACAGGCTCAGCTCTGCTACATCCCTGTGTGCTGGACCTGCAGTGATGAGCTCAGGCTGTAATGCACCGGACAACAGGCTCAGCTCTGCAACATCCCTGTGTGCTGGACCTGCAGTGATGAGCTGAGCTCACTCAGGCTGTAGATGCACCGGACAACAGGCTCAGCTCTACTACATCACAGGCACTTACCGGAGTCCGGCGTCTCGTCTTCTCTGTTGCTCTCAGCAAGATAAGTCTGGCACTGAGTCACTGTCTCCCATATTTCCTCCCGAATCCTCAGCTCTTCCCTCCCTGGGCCCTGTCCTCAGTGGTGCAGATGGCTTCTTCAGAAACAACCTCAGTCACGGTGCAGACTGCAACTGTCTGCCTATCTCCAGCAGGCACAGAGCGATCCTGTGTCACAGTCTCTCAGTCGTGCAGTTTTCACCTGTCCTTGCTTGGAAGTTGGTGGTATATGCACAGCCACACAGCACAGAGCAGAGGATGGGAGTGCCGTCCGGAGCGCGGGGCTGCTGAACTGTGCCTCCGCGCTTCTCCCACAGAGGACAGGAAATGCTGCTGCTGCCGTGCCGCCCCCACACACGTGCTGCCTGGGGCTGACCACCCCCCCCCCACCCTCTCCACGCTACGCCACTGCTGGGAACTCCTTCAAGACTGTTGGAAGACCATTTCTGGTGACTACCTCTTGAAGCTCATCAAGAAAATGCCAAGAGTGTGCAAAGCAGTAATCAAAGCAAAAGGTGGCTATACTTTGAAGAACCTAGAATATAAGACATATTTTCAGTTGTTACACACTTTTTTGTTAAGTATATTATTCAACATGTGTTATTTCATAGTTTTGATGCCTTCAGTGTGAATGTACAATTTTCATAGTCATGAAAATACAGAAAAATCTTTGAATGAAAAGGTGTGTCCAAACTTTTGGTCTGTACTGTATGCTCTCCCTGAGTTTGCATGGGTTTCCACTGGGTTCTCCGGTTTCCTCCTATACTCCACAGACAAACTGATAGGGGCTTAAGATAATGAGCCCCAATGGGGACAGTGGTGAGTAAAATAAATAGTTCAGCAAAATAAATGCCCGACTCCTTTTCACACACTGCTGAAGAGTCAGTGAACGTGCTAATGGCATTAGGTCTTGTGGCATTCCCCTTTATGCTCTACAGTAATCAGATGATCTTTACACAAAATCTATAGTGGAAGGTGCCACCCATAGATAAGAAGTGAAAGGAGAAGTTGCCGTATAAAAGAATAATTTTATTGAAATACAATTTTAAAATTGAAGAAAAAAACATATAAAAGAGTGAGAGAGACTCCAAAAGGAGATGGGGAGCAAGGTGCCAGCGTGATGCACCAAAGAAAATATGCACAGTTCCTGAGTGGCACCTTCCACTATAGATTTTGTGTAAAGATAGTTGATTGAAGTGTCCCCAGCCAAATGACATAGGACTATGGGAATAATCATTAATCAGATGATGTAGGCAAGCCAGGAAGAAGCTATCATACCCAATAAAAAATAGAGTCCTGCCATGGAATGCCATTTTATGCTGCACTATGGATAGAAGCACAGAGAACACAGAATAGCTGTCTTCCATTCTCCTGTCACAGCCACAGCAGCCACCTCTGGCCACTTTCATAGTGCTAGACAGTACTACTGATGCTGGAAATTATGCTAGTACTCAACAGCCGTTGCAGCAAGGTGTCAGCTATGATTTACAGCTGACATCCACTGATGATTTTGCCAGCGATGCTCATGAGCCAGCATAATCATTGTGATGTACCTGTACAGCGGTTGGCCCGCTCGGCTGTTCATGACTCCGGATGTCGACAAGGGGATAACACTTCTAAATAATATCAAGCTTTGTACAAAATCTAGAATATTTTGTATATTAGCTAAAGATGATTATTCAGCTAATCTTTATCTATTTACACGGGATTTCAAAATATGATAGAAAACCAATTACACTTTGCTATGAATATTGCTAGTACCTTGGAGCTTGGTCTGTACAGCACCCCTTATACATAATTATCACTATTATTATGCATTAGGAGATCTTATTACAAGCTTAACTTGATAGGAAATACCGGTAGATTTAGCAATATTTAGCTATGAAGTCTCATATGTCTTATTAAATCTTGTCTTTGAGAAAAGTAAGAGTTTATAAGATGCATTATACAAGCACATGTTTATAAGACGTACAGCATGTTACAGCTCATAAAGGGAGCAATAATAATAAAAATAAGCTTTCGAACCATTACGGTTTCCACTCGATATATCGTAATTGTCAATATCTTGTTTAAGCAAAATAATGCAATATATTTTAGTTAGAAATATCAAGAATTTCTGTTCATAACAGTTTTGATGCTGTTATTCTGTGCAAAATCTATTTCCAGAGATCTGACCCATTGATCTATTGGATACTAATATATTAATATCACCATCGCTTGGCACAGGTACTTAGCACAGTCATTATCCAATGTTAGTGTTGAGCTTGATCATGCAATCCTTTTGTTGCTGGAATCTGGTTTGTTCGCGGTGTAATAATGTCTGAACCTGATCTTGAACTCTCATTTTTTATATATCCTGGTTCAATGTGACCTGTTTACATTTGATTGTTACTATATAGTTGAATTGCTGCTAGACTTTTGGTCTTTTATATAACTTGCACTTAACATTTTATTATAGACTTTAAGCCACTTCTAGCTCTCAGATTATATACTCATGGCGTAACACTTATGGTAAATACCAGGTCTGAATATTTTTGCATTATCATGACTCATTAATATGCAACCAGTGTTTACCTTTATTTTTGCCAATCCATGGTGCCCGATTTCCTTTGCTTGTAGCCACCACTTACATTTTGTACCTTTTCCCTCTCCCCGTTATTTTGTATTTATACGTGAAATAAAATTTGTCATTTTTATTATTATTGGTTCCTCATGTGCTTCCTTGTTTCTATATGATATTGATGGACATTAGCGTGGAACATACCTGAGTCCTATGTATGGCATCTAAGCTTTATGACAGAGAACGTATGTATAAATGTTACTAATTTTGGTACCATACCAGAGGCAAAGTCTTTTGATTGTACTCCCTATTAACTAATTACAGCACTGCCTTCATCATTTAACAGTGATTTCTCCAATATTTAGAAGTTCCCAGCATAATTGTAAAATCAGCATTTTAATAATGTGGTGCAACGTGTAACAATTGGTGAGACTAAATGGAAAGACGTGCACTTAGTGCAGACATGTCTAGCTCAGCATGCTGGCATCACATCAGAGGCCTGGGTGTTGTCTCTATAGGATTCCTCCTCTTCCATATTCCTTAGTTCACACTCAGCTTTGACTTTGGGCATGCACAGCGTTCTTCTACTTATGTTCAACTGCCCTGTATCACACTTTGCTGACCTCGAGTCTGATGATCCAGGTGCTTCCCTCTGTGATCTCACAGCAGGTGGCTTGTGGCTGTGATATAATTCTAAGCCAGAAATTAGTAGTGGCATGTAGTTTGGACATGTACAATGAACTTCTGCTAATCTACTACTACTTTCCGAACTAGCACTAAAAAACAGCAGTGCAGCATGTCTGCTTGCAAGATCGATGAGGGAAGTCAAACTTGGTAAAAGATCACTATACAACCATACAAAGTCACCGCTACAACCATTCATTTCATCAATATACAGTACAGACCAAAAGTTTGGACACACCTCTATTCAAAGATTTTTCTGTATTTTCATGACTGTGAAAATTGTACATTCACACTGAAGGCATCAAAACTATGAATTAACACATGTGGAATTATATACTTAACAAAAAAGTGTGTACAACTGAAATTATGTCTTATATTCTAGGTTCTTCAGAGTAGCCACCTTTTGCTTTGATTACTGCTTTGCACACTCTTGGCATTCTCTTGATGAACTTCAAGAGGTAGTCACCGGAAATGGTCTTCCAACAGTCTTGAAGGAGTTCCCAGAGATGCTTAGCACTTGTTGGCCCTTTTGCCTTCACTCTGCGGTTCATGTTGTGAATGTGCTAAAAATGGTTTCTGAGCAGAGGCTCCTCTGGTGGTTACTGAAGTACTGAACCTTTCAGCGAGGAATGGCAATCTGGGATCACGGACTGGTCTGATATAAGTGAGGTTCCCTCCCATGATGGTTGCCGGTGATCAATTGTTCTTGTCTCAATTGTGGTTCCTGGTTCAATTGGAAGCTTGCTGAGTCTTGCCTGCATCTTCTGCTATCAGATAAGATATTTTCTGCTTTTATTTTTGTGCTTGCTTTTTGCATTGTTCCCTGCACTTCTGTGGAGGTCAGCCAGGTCCCCTCCGGGGGCTTGTGCTACTCTCAGTTTATCTGGAGCCACTTTTGTTTGTTCATTTGCTTTTCCTGTTTTTTCAGTGGCTGCGCTTAGTTTTGTTACACCAGAGAACTGATTTAGGTGGTAGAGGTCGTGTGATCTCAGGTGTTTTTGCAATCAGTAGAGTTGTTATTTTTTAGGTTTTTTTTGGATTGCAGTGAGTATCCTTTCCTGTACTCTACTGTCTAGACAGATTGGGCCCCAGCGTTTGCTCATTCTATTTTCTGTCTGTGTCTGTACTTATTCTTGTCTAACCGCCATTACATGTTTGGGGCTTCCTATTTCTTTGGGGATCTGCTCCGGGGCAGATAGCTTTCATCTTTCTGCTTTTAGGTGTAGTTATCTCTCAGGCTGTGACGAGGCGTCTAGGATCAACGTAGGAACGCTCCACGGCTACCTCTAGTTGTGTGGTTAGTTCAGGTTACTGCAATCCAATAGGTTCCAGCCTCTCTGGTGTATTGCCGTTTTTGCTTACTCTCCTCAGCTTCCAAAACATAACAATATCACCGGCCCAAACTGAAAATTATATGGTACTCACAGAAGGGAAAAATAGTGTGGAAAAAAAAAATTGTCAGAGTTGTCAGAGATTTTTTTTTTTTCCTGTTTGTTGCATTTTTTCCCCTCTTTTTCTATGGGTGCTGAGGAGGATTTTTTTTTCTCTCAATGGAGCTTGCACAGTTGTCTGGCCGTGTGGATCAGCTTGGCACTGAGGTTCGGAGTATTGCTACCTATCTTGCTGGGTTGCCGGTTGTGGAACCTAGGATTCCCATGCCAGATTTGTTTTTGGGGGATCGGGCTAAATTTCTGAATTTCAAAAATAACTGTAAGTTGTTTTTTGCCTTAAAGCCTAAGTCCTCAGGGAACGCAGCACAGCAGGTTCAAATTGTCATCTCTCTCCTGCGCGGCGATCCTCAGGATTGGGCTTTTTCCCTGACACCTGGGGATCCTGTTTTGAATGATATTGTTGAATTTTTTCTGGCTCTGGGGTTATTGTACGATGAACCTAATGTCACTGATCAACCTGAAAAAACCTTGTTGGCCTTAAATCAGGGTCTTGAAACGCTGAGTTGTACTGTCAGAAATTCCGAAAGTGGACAGTCCTGACCAAATGGAATGATGATGCTTTGGCAGCCCTTTTTCGGAAGGGGCTGTCAGAGAATGTAAAGGATGTTATGGTGGGATTCCCTGTTCCCTCTGGTCTCAATGATTCTATGTCATTGGCTATTCAAATTGACAGATGTTTGCGTGAGCGCAGAGGTATGCGAGGGATAGTGTTGCCTTGTGAGCCAGCTCCTGAGCCCATGCAATGTGATGGAGTGACTTCTGGGGCACAGCGTCATGAGTTTCGAAAGCGCAATGGGTTATGTTTCTACTGTGGTGACGCCTCTCATGCTATTTCAGTCTGCCCTAAACGGGAAAGACGTTTTGCACGCTCATTTGTCTTGGGTAGTGTTCAGACTAAATTTCTGTTGACTGTTTCCCTGATTTGCTCCCTTTCCACATTTTCTGCTCAGACTTTTGTTGATTCAGGAGCAGCTATTAACCTGATGGATTTTGACTTTGCCAAACGTTGTGGGTTTCCCTTGATACCCCTGTGGAAGTCTATTCCCCTACTGGGCATTGATTCTACCCCTTTGGCGGAGAATAAACCCCAGTTTTCTACTCAGGTGATAATGAGGGTTGAACCAGATCATCAGGAGAGTTGCAAATTTCTGGTGCTGTATAATCTGCATGACATTATTGTACTAGGTTTCCCTTGGTTACAGTCTCATAATCTTGTTTTGGATTGGAAATCTGTGTCTGTGACTAGTTGGGGCTGCCAATGTGTTAATGCCGACACTCCTGTTTTTTCTGCCTCTCCCCGGTCTCAGGATGTTCCTGACTTTTTGACTGATTTTTCGGATGTATTTAGTGAAAGTAAATCTGCATCCTTGCCCCTCACAGGAGCTATGATTGCGCTATTGAATTAGTGCCTGGTGGTAAATTTCCTAAAGGTCGCCTTTTTAACTTGTCTGTACCTGAACACAATGCTATGCGATCTTATATCAAGGAGTCATTGGAGAAGGGTCATATCAGACCATCCTCTTCACCCTTTGGTGCCGTTTTTTTTCTTTGTGGCCAAAAAGGATGGTTCATTGAGGCCATGTATTGATTATCGTCTCTTGAATAAGATCACTGTGAAGTATCAATATCCATTACCCTTGATTTCTGACCTGTTTTCCAGGGTGAAAAGTGCTAGTTGGTTTACCAAGCTTGACCTCAGGGAGGCGTATTACCTTATTCGCATTAAGCACGGGGATGAATGGAAGATGGCGTTTAATACCCCAAAGGGGCATTTTAAGTGCCTAGTGATGCCCTTTGGGCTCACTAATGCTCCTTCCGTCATCCAATCCTTCATGAATGATATTTTCAGGGAATTTGTGGATAAATTTCTGATTGTTTATTTGGATGATTTTTTTCCAATGACTGGGACTCTCATGTGAAACATGTTCGGACTGTGTTCCAGATTTTGAGAGAGAATGCACTGTATTGAAGGGATCAAAGTGTCTTTTTGGCGTACAGAAGGTCTCATTTCTGGGATTCATTTTGTCTCCGTCTGTTATTGAAATGGACCCGGTCAAGGTTCAGGCCATCTGTGATTGGGTCCAACCTACTTCATTAAAGGCTCTTCAGAGATTTTGGGGTTTTGCCAATTTTTATCGTAAATTTATTGGTAATTTCTCCGGTATTGTTAAACCATTGACTGATTTGACCAAAAAGGGTTCTGATGTGGTGAATTGGCCTCCTGAGGCAGTCTCTGCGTTTCAGGAACTTAAGCAGAGATTCACTTCTGCTCCTGTTCTACGGCAGCCTGATGTTTCTCTACCGTTTCAGGTGAGGTTGACGCCTCTGAAATTGGGGCAGGTGCTGTTTTGCCTAAAAGAGATCCAGAGACCTCTAAGTAACCCTTGTGCCTTTTTCTCTCGAAAATTTTGTCCAACTGAACGTAATTATGACGTGGGTAATCGGGAGTTATTGGCCATGACGTGGGCCTTTGAAGAGTGGAGACATTGGCTGGAAGGAGCCAAACATCAGGTGGTGGTCCTCACGGACCATAAGAATCTGGTTTATCTCGAATCAGCCAAGCGACTTAATCCTAGACAGGCCAGGTGAGCCTTGTTTATCACACGTTTTAATTTTATGGTTTCTTTTCTTCTGGCACTAAGAATGTTAAGGCGGATGCCCTCTCGAGGAGTTTCTTTGCGGACTCTCCTGAGTTATCTGATCCTACTGTTATTTTGAAAGAGGGTGTAGTTCTTTCTGCCATCTCGCCCAATTTGAGACTGGCTCTGGAAGGGTGTCAGGAGGATAAACCTGAGCGCTGCCCTATTGGGAAATTGTTTGTCCCAGACCAGTGGAAGAAGAGTGTGATGTCTGAGATTCCTTGTTCCACTTTGGCTGGTCATCCCGGGATTTTTGGTACCAGAGACTTGGTGAGTCGGTCCTTTTGGTGGCCTACTTTGTCCTATGACGTCAGGGAATTTGTGCAGTCCTTTTGGACTTTCTCTCGCTCCAAGCCTTGCTCTCGCTCTAGTGGTTTGTTAATGCCATTACCTGTGCCCAAGAGGCCATGGACCCATTTCTCTATGGATTTTATTTCTGACCTCCCTGTTTCTCAGAGAATGACCATTATCTGGGTAATCTGTGATAGGTTTTCCAAGATGATACATCTTGTGCCATTACCTAATTTACCTTCATCCTCCGAATTGGTGCCTTTGCTCCTTCAGCACGTGGTTCGGTTACATGGCATTCCGGAAAACATTGTGTCTGACAGAGGAGTCCAGTTTGTTTCCAGATTTTGGAGGACATCTTGTTCTAAACTTGGTGTTCAATTATCTTTCTCCTCTGCTTTTCATCCTCAGACCAATGGACAAACCAAGAGAACAAACCAGACCTTGGAGACTTATTTGAGATGTTTTGTGTCTGCTGATCAAGATGACTGGGTCTCTTTTTTGCCTTTGGCTGAGTTTGCTCTTAATAATAGGGCTAGCTCTGCCACCTTGATGTCTCCATTTTTCTGCAATTTTGGGTTTCACCCTCGATTTTCTTCGGGACAGGCGGATGCTTCTGTCTGTCCGGGTGTTGACTCTGTTGTGGAGCGAATGCAGCAGATTTGGGACCAGGTAGTGGAGAGGTTGTCCCTCTCTCAGGAGAAAGCCCAACGGTTTGCCAATCGGCATAGGACTGATGGTCCTCGGTTTAAAGTGGGGGACTTGGTTTGGTTGTCCTCAAGAAATATCCCTATGAGGGTTGCATCTCCAAAGTTTAAGCCTAGGTTCATTGGACCTTATAAGATCATGGAGATTCTTAATCCTGTTTCCTTCCGTTTGCTTCTTCCAGGGACATTTAAAATCCATAACGTGTTCCACAAGTCCTTATTGAAGAGGTTTGTCGAGCAAGTGGTTCCTATGGCTGCGCCTACTGACCTTGTTTTGGTTGAGGGCAATCTGGAGTATGTGGTTGAGAAAATATTGGATTCTCGTTTTTCTAGACGGAAACTCCAGTATTTGGTTAAGTGGAGAGGTTATGGTCAGGAGGACAATTCTTTTGTGTTTGCTTCGGACATCCATGCTAGGAGACTGATCCGTACCTATCACCGAGCTCATCCTGATCGACCTGGTTGCACAAGTGAGGGTTCGGTGACCCCTCCTCAAGGGGGGGTACTGTTGTGAATTTGCTAAAAATGGTTTCTGAGCAGAGGCTCCCTCTGGTGGTTACTGAAAGTACTGAACTTTTCAGCGAGGAATGGCAATCTGGGATCACGGACTGGTCTGATATAAGGGAGGTTCCGTCCCATGATGTTTGCCGGTGATCAATTGTTCTTGTCTCAATTGTGGTTCCTGGTTCATTTGGAAGCTTGCTGAGTCTTGCCTGCATCTTCTGCTATCAGATAAGATATTTTCTGCTTTTATTTTTGTGCTTGCTTTTTGCATTGTTCCCTGCACTTCTGTGGAGGTCAGCCAGGTCCCCTCCAGGGGGCTTGTGCTCCTCTCAATTTATCTGGAGCCACTGTTGTTTGTTCATTTGCTTTTTCCTGTTTTTTCAGTGGCTGCGGCTTAGTTTTGTTACACCAGAGAACTGATTTAGGTGGTAGAGGTCGTGTGATCTCAGGTGTTTTTTCAATCAGTAGAGTTGGTATTTTTTAGGGTTTTTTTTTGGATTGCAGTGAGTATCCTTTCCTGTACTTTTCTGTCTAGACAGATTGGGCCCCAGCGTTTGCTCATTCTATTTTCTGTCTGTGTCCGTACTTCTTCTTGTCTAACCGCCATTACATGTTTGGGGGCTTCCTATTTTCTTTGAGGATCTGCTCTGGGGTAGATAGCTTTCATCTTTCTGCCTTTAGGTGTAGTTATCTCTCAGGCTGTGACGAGTGGTCTAGGATCAACGTAGGAACGCTCCACGGCTACCTCTAGTTGTGTGGTTAGTTCAGGTTACTGCAATCCAATAGGTTCCAGCCTCTCTGGTGTATTGCCGTTTTTGCTTACTCTCCTCAGCTTCCAAAACATAACAGGTCCAGCTCACCCCAAACCATCTTGTTTGGGTTCAGGTCTGGTGACTGTGGAGGCCAGGTCATCTGGCGTAGCACTCCATCACTCTCCTTCTTAGTCAATTAGCCCTTAGACAGCCTGGATGTGTGTTTGGGGTCATTGTCCTGTTGAAAAAAAAATGATGGTCCAACTAAAAGCAAACCGGATGGAATAGCATGCTGCTGCAAGATGCTGTGGTATCCATGCTGGTTCAGTATGCCTTCAATTTTGAATAAATCCCCAACAGTGTTACCAGCAAATCCCCCCCACACCATCACACCTCCTCCTCCATGCTTCACGATGGGAACCAGGTATGTAGAGTCCATCCATTCACCTTTTCTGCATTGCACAAAGACACGGTGGTTGGAAATAAAGATCTCAAATTTGGACTCATCAGACCAAAGCACAGATTTCTACTTGTCTAATGTCCTTTCCTTGTGTTTTTTAGCCCAAACAAGTCTCTTCTGCTTGTTGCCTGTCCTTAGCAATGGTTTCCTAGCAGCTTTTTTACCATGAAGGAGAGTGATGGGGTGCTACGCCAGATGACCTGGCCTCCACAGTCACCAGACCTGAACCCAATCGAGATGGTTTGGGGTGAGCTGGACCGCAGAGTGAAGGGAAAAGGGCCAACAAGTGCTAAGCATCTCTGGGAACTCCTTCAAGACTGTTGGAAGACCATTTCTGGTGACTACCACTTGAAGCTCATCAAGAGATTGCCAAGAGTGTGCAAAGCAGTCATCAAAGCAAAAGGTGGCTACTTTGAAGAACCTAGAATATAAGACATATTTTCAGCTGTTTCACACTTTTTTGTTAAGCATATAATTCCACATGTGTTAATTCATAGTTTTGATGCCTTCAGTGTAAATGTACAATTTTTA
Source organism: Oophaga sylvatica (assembly GCA_033576555.1). Classification (NCBI taxonomy): domain Eukaryota; kingdom Metazoa; phylum Chordata; class Amphibia; order Anura; family Dendrobatidae; genus Oophaga; species Oophaga sylvatica. The sequence continues at coordinate 346,262,436 of JARQOD010000006.1, forward strand.
TAGTCATGAAAATACAGAAAAATCTTTGAATGAGGCATGTCCAAACTTTTGGTCTGTACTGTATGCTGACTAGCCAACACCTTTAAAGTGTTCCATATTTTCAAAAGTAATAAGACCATGGACAGCCAAACCTTACAATATAGCGTTTGGTCTTTATTGCGCAGTTGATCCCATAATGGAACATTAACATCATATAATTGTAGATGTCATCCATGACATCAGTAGACAAGTCATTGGGTTAGAGGCTGCTGCAGTCAGTGTTTTCCTTGGACTATTAGGATGTAATAAACTAAACGATAACAGCACTTTGCTCTTCTCCACAGCTAAAGTATTAAATGATGTACTTGAAATCATACTTACAGAGGGCTATTTTGTATTAGTTTGTTTACAGCAACTTCCATTATCTCCTGTCTTGTTACACTGGTGCTGACTGGAAGCCATCAATATCACTGTAGCCAGACAGGAGATACTGGAGTGTTATATTAGTTGAATTTTATCATCATTATTCTGTTTACAGCACACCAGAATTTACATCAGCATTTTTGGTCTTGGTAACTTCATCAGACAATGTGTGGCAGATAATATTTCAGAAATGTAAGGAATACATTAAAAATCCAAATATAGAAAAATGGGCTGTACATAAGGCAAAATAAATCAAGATTAGAGAAGTATTCTCAATTTTAAATCCATTCATTGTTTTCTTACTATAACATAATAACTTTTTACAACCATGCTGCATATCCTGTATAAATCAGAAGCTTCTAGGCTTGGCCATCAGCTAAGCTGCTTTCTATGCTGATATTTATTTTTCTTTGCAGTTATTCATTCTTTCTTTACAGATACTCTGTTATTCTGCATGGCTATCTCTACTATGTATGCTGTATGGATGTCTCCTCTGCTATGCCCTGCACTATGGGATGTGATGTCTTAAAGTTCAGTACTTTCTGTATGCTTTAGATTAGAGATAAGCAAACTTTTGATATTCGTATTTGCAGACTTTGCTGAACTTTCCTCTGAAAGTTTATTTCCGACAAATTAACTTAGGTGGATCTCAATATTAAAAAAAAGCTTGAAACTACACATGGGGTAGAGGAGAAAGAGTGAGAGAGAGGACCCCACTGATCATAAGAGCTTACACCCTACAGGAGACAGATAAATAGAGGACCCCGCTGACCATGGAAAGAGACTACAGGATAGAGTGAGACTTACCCGGTGACTCTGGAGAAGGAAAACATCTCCTGTAGAAACGGTGCTACTCTGGGAACTGCTGATCTGTGATGGCCCAAGTACTGACCACCACTGTACAAGGTACGATAATCCATAAGATGTCATATATAGGTATAGGGCATTTTAGGGAGGCCTGCAAAATGACAATAGGCTGCTGTCTGATGCTTCAGAATGAAATAAATGGTGTTGGCAATTTTTTTCTTTTTTCAGAACTGCGGATCGAATCTCAAAATGTTCAAATTTATGTGACACAGCGAGATTCAGGAAACTCGACCTGATTTCAGTCGTTCACACATCTATCAGCTCATCTCTACTTTAGATGTCTTCGGGCCTTATTCATTATTTCATTTGTGGAATCTGGTGATTCAAAATCTGCACTGCCAAGTTTCCAAAGTACGATCACAGACAAATCCACTGTGGTTTTGTCCTGATGAAGAGGTTTGTAAACCTTGAAACACGTTGAAGCAATAAACTGCAGTAATACCACATCTCTGTCTATGATTGTACTTTGGACACTTGGCAGCATGGATTTTGAGTCACCAAATTCCTCATTCTATTTCATCAAACCCCATTGGTGATCCTGCAGCAGCCTTCACATGCTTTATACTGGAGTTCTGACTGTCACAACCCTATCAGATAAGTGGATTTCATTACTTCCTACATCCTTTTGACATAAGATAAGACCCCATCTTGGGCTTCTTGTCTCTCCAGTTTTTGCATTTTTCTTTATATTATTTAATTTGTGTTTTTTTCTGCAATTTTTTCATTTGCGCCAAATTCTTCTTTTAATTTGTGCCATTTCAAGTCTACTTTATACATGTTTGCCTGATTTTTCAATGTTCGACATTGTGGGTGGGGTTAGGGTTCCAGATGTTTTTTGCTGATGCTTTTTAAAAAATTGATCCATTTTTTGAGAAATGCATTTTAGTTTCCTCCCAGAATTATTTTATGTAGATCTGGAATATTTGCATAAATTTTGCAACAATTATCAGAAGATTTATTTGTTTTACTTTTTTTACTCATTTATATAGCGACATTAATTCCACAGCGCTTTACAGACATTATTGGCTGTAAGAAGATAAGGTATTTTGCATTAAAAAGTCGCAAAACAGGAAAAAAATAAAAGAGGACTTTTTTATACTGCACAAAATTCATGAACGATGCTAGCCATTGTGATACAAGAAAATGTCAGCGAATGCCACAAGACAAGGAATGAAAAGTGACTTAAAATAAACCCCAAATGAATCAGGTTTACATTATTTTTCCTTTTTTCTGTCTTTCTTCTACTGCTCATTTTAAACATATTATTTATAATGACTTATATTATTTGATATTTATATTTTGGAATACCTTGGAATTCCCGACAGACGTACTGTTGTATTATTTTATTGTATGAAAACTTTGAATAAATTTCAAAATGAATAGAATACTCCAATGCTAATTTATTTTCCTTTGGATACAGTCTTTTTTCTGTACTTGGAACCATTATATATAACTTACCTTTCTGTTCTTTATCTGGCTCTGATTATTTGGACATTATCCAATACTCATGAAGGTCTCAAGAATGAAAATGTTAATTCAAAAGCTAAAGAGTCGTTTGTAAGGATGAAAATATTGAGCAAATTCAACTCAGTATTCAGAGCATTGCATAGTATATAATGTAATGAAGGAAACAGCATTGTGGTTTCTTGTGTACTAAGCAGCACTGCATTGTAACTGATAAGGGGATCAATCTGCAGAGGATTGAGTTTGGGTGGAATTTCCTGAAATCCATGGTTTAACTCAAATTTGAACTTTTGAGATTTGATTTGCGATTTGCAAAAACAAAAAACCTTGGCTGGCTCAATATTCCAAATTTCTGAAGCATCAGAGAGGCTAATGTAAATGTTGAAATTCGGGCTTCCCCATAATGCTCTGCAGCTGTGACATCTAGTGGATTATTATTTTTACACTGGTAGTCAGTACCTGGGCCATCACAAATCAGCGATTCCCAGTTTAGCACAGTTTGTACAGCAGTCACTGGATGAGTCTCTCTCTTCTGCAGAATGTAAGCTCTTTTGGACAGCGGAGTTCTTTTGTCCTCTCTCTCTACTGTAGAGTGCCAGCTCTCATGATCAGCAGGGTTCTCTTTCTCTATTTTCTTTAGAGTAGAGTGCAATTCTCTTTTGAGCAGAGGGTTTTTTTCTCTCCTCTCCTTCACATTAATTTTTCAAGTAATTAAAGCTTTCCAGAATTTATTTGCTGCAAATCAAATTTTTGGGAAAATTTGGGAAATTTCAATTTAGAAAGATCCACAATCTTTACTGGTAAGGGCTATGATGACAATGCATTCAGTTTAGATCATGAATAATAGCACATATTTCAAACCATTGAGGGTATTCCCCTTTGTGCTTCTTCAGACATTATTTGGCCAAATTCTGTGCAAAGCATCTCATTAATTTTTTCCTAGTATTCAAAAGCCATATTGCTATTCATATTTCATATATTTCACATTGACGTGCTTTAGCACGATAGAGTGCAACCTTTTTTTGCATATTGTAAATGGGGGTAGCTGCTCCTGGTATGCACCTATTCAGACTAGTTTGGATGTGCCAATCAGTTTTTTGTTATTTCCATGTTAGCTTACTGACTGAGCACTCCACCCTTCACCAAGTGGTGATTTTAATTACAGTAGGTTCCTACCAACCCATAAATGCAGGCTTTACTAAGAGAGGTGTCCACATTCATCCAGGAATTCAGACATCAGCCTAAGAGAGGTATTTACATTGGATAGGGACCTATCAGTGTTATGAAGCCACCTTGACGTGGGTTGATGGGCAGATATTATTTGGTCAAATTCTGTGCAAAGCATCTCATTCATTTTTTCCTAGTTTTCAAAAGCCGTATTTCTATTAATATTTCATGTATTTCACATGGACATGTTTTAGCACCATAGAGTGCAATTTTTTTTGTATATTGTATATGGAGGTAGCTGCTCCTGGTATGCACCTATATTCAGACTAGTTTGGATGTGCCAGTCAGTTTTTTCAATAAGCATAATAAATAATGCTTATAATTCATGGGCAGAGCTTAGTAAATTGTTGCTTTCTTTGGCCCTGGTCTTTACAGACACAATTAATGATTGTCTATCAATAAAAATTGAATTAGATTAACCACGGTAGTTTGATTGGGTGGGTCTCAGTGACAGCAGTGCGGATGCGTCTGGTGTTGCATCTCAGCCCTGTGCACTTGAATGTATTGAGCTGCAGTCACAGACAAAACCACAATTATTTTACCGTTGGAGCAAAAGTCAAGAGTAGAGTTGAGCGAAACAGGTGAGTCAGATTCAAAAGTCGCCGACTTTAGCCAAAGTCGAGTTTCGTCAACAAAAACACGACCATTGCGTGAGGTCGGCCATGCGGTCGTCGAAACGAGAGCCAAAGTCATATTTCCCAGAATGCTTGCAGGTGCCTTTTTTCAGCCAATGAGCAAGGACGTAGACTGTGAGCAACGAGATGACATGTGCAGCGTCCACCACCATCTTAGAGAAGGGCATTGCAGTGATTGGCTTGCTTTTGGGGGCATCATAGCATCTATAAAAGCCCTCACTGCCGACCTCCATTTTACTTCTCGCGATTTTAACAGTAGGGAGAGGTTGCTGTTTATCAGTAGGGAGAGAGTTAGGGCTGTAAAGATAGAAGAAGTTGTTATGTGCTTGTGCTGATAGCAATTGTACTGTACAGTTAGTGTGCAGTGACAGGGGAGGATTTTCTTGTGTGCAGCAGCGCTGGTTATTAGGCCACCTGATAACTGTATTGCTGTGTGTACACTGCTGTGCAGAATGCTTTTTACACAGCATTAATACATTTATTCTTTTTTTCTGCACAGTTACCGACCGTTCATTTTTTCCAAAACCGTATAGAGCTGTATGCTCCTGACTAGAGTTGAGCATTCCGATACCGCAAGTATCGGGTATCGGCCGATATTCGCTGTATCGGACTTTAGATACTTAGTTCCGATATTTTCCATATATCGTCTACCGGAATCGGAAGTTCCCATAATTCTTTGAGAGGCAATGTGATTTTAGTCAGCCAATGAGGAATCCTAAGAAGTGTGGGTACATCCTGTACTGCTGCGGTCATGTTAACTAATGGCATGGCTGTGATTGGATGCTGAAATGATGTCAGAATGCACTATAAAAGGCGCCGCCACCATTTTAGCGTCACTGTGCTGTGAATTCAGATAGGGACAGAACGCTGCTCTGCTGACTCTGAGGGACAGTTAGAGATTGCGATTTTGTGTACTGTGCTTTAGGCAGGCTAGTTTACCAACCGCTGTGTAAAGCTTCCTTTTGCCAGTGTTGTTTTCACAGCTCTGCAAGGTGTGTGTGTGTGTGCAGGTGACGCTGCAGTTTGCTCTGCATCCAACGCTGTTTGTAGGCATCTGCACGTGTCACTCACAGACTTATTTTTTTCTTTAGTGTAATTCTTGCTGCTCCATTCAATTGAAATTATAGTGTGACGTGCTTCCATCCATATCCAATACATTGGTTGCAAACACTATAGAAGTACACAAAGGAGCCTTTCACAGATAGTGAACAGTTGTGTTTCAGTGTTCACTGCAGTCTGTGAGGTATTTTTTTTTTTTTAAATGCAGATCACGCTCCAGTTACTTCTTCAACTAATGCTGCGTGTACTCTGCTGAGCGAGTGTCACTGCCTCATCCTTGTCATTTTTCTAAAATTGTTGCTGCTCCATTCTATTGAAAAAAACTAAAATCTATGAGTGTGACGTGCTTCCATCCTGATACAATACATTGCTTGCAAACACTATAGAAGTACACAAAGGAGCCTTTCACAGATAGTGAACAGTTGTGTTTCAGTGCTCACTGCAGTCTGTGAGTTTTTTTTTTTTTTTGAGTGCAGATCACGCACCAGTTACTTCTTCAACTAATGCTGCGTGTACTCTGCTGAGCGTCTGTCACTGGCTCATCCTTGTCATTTTTCTAAAATTGGTGCTGCTTTATTCTATTTTAAATTTACTAAAATCTATTAGTGTGACGCTCTTCCATCAAAATACAATACATTGCTTGCAAACATAATAGAAGTCCACAAAAAGGCCTTTCACAGCAAGTGAACAGTTGTGTTCAGTGTTCACTCTGGTCTGAGGTTTAAATTTTTGGTAGGAGTGTAGATCCCGCTCCACTTACTTCAACCACTGCTGCGTGTACTCTGCTGAGTGTCTGTCACTGGCTCATCCTTGTCATTTTTCTAAAATTGATGCTGCTTTATTCTATTTTAAATGTACTAAAATCTATTAGTGTGACGCTCTTCCATCAAAATACAATACATTGCTTGCAAACATAATAGAAGTCCACAAAAAGGCCTTTCACAGCAAGTGAACAGTTGTGTTCAGTGTTCACTCTAGTCTGAGGTTTAAATTTTTGGTAGGAGTGTAGATCCCGCTCCACTTACTTCAACCACCGCTGCGTGTACTCTGCTGAGTGTCTGTCACTGGCTCATCCTTGTCATTTTTCTAAAATTGGTGCTGCTTTATTCTATTTTAAATTTACTAAAATCTATTAGTGTGACGCTCTTCCATCAAAATACAATACATTGCTTGCAAACATAATAGAAGTCCACAAAAAGGCCTTTCACAGCAAGTGAACAGTTGTGTTCAGTGTTCACTCTAGTCTGAGGTTTAAATTTTTGGTAGGAGTGTAGATCCCGCTCCACTTACTTCAACCACCGCTGCGTGTACTCTGCTGAATGTCTGTCACTGGCTCATCCTTGTCATTTTTCTAAAATTGGTGCTGCTTTATTCTATTTTAAATTTACTAAAATCTATTAGTGTGACGCTCTTCCATCAAAATACAATACATTGCTTGCAAACATAATAGAAGTCCACAAAAAGGCCTTTCACAGCAAGTGAACAGTTGTGTTCAGTGTTCACTCTAGTCTGAGGTTTAAATTTTTGGTAGGAGTGTAGATCCCGCTCCACTTACTTCAACCACCGCTGCGTGTACTCTGCTGAATGTCTGTCACTGGCTCATCCTTGTCATTTTTCTAAAATTGGTGCTGCTTTATTCTATTTTAAATTTACTAAAATCTATTAGTGTGACGCTCTTCCATCAAAATACAATACATTGCTTGCAAACATAATAGAAGTCCACAAAAAGGCCTTTCACAACAAGTGAACAGTTGTGTTCAGTGTTCACTCTAGTCTGAGGTTTAAATTTTTGGTAGGAGTGTAGATCCCGCTCCACTTACTTCAACCACCGCTGCGTGTACTCTGCTGAGTGTCTGTCCCTGGCTCATCCTTGTTATTTTTCTAAAATTGGTGCTGCTACATTCAATTTCAAATAATTCAAATCTATTAGTGTGACATGCTTCCATCCGTATCCAATACATTGGTTGCAAAGAATATAGAATTACACAAAGAGGGCTTTCACAGCTATTGAACAGTTGTGTGAAGTGTTCACTGTAGTCTGAGGTTTTCAGGTATTATTATATTTACTTGTATGCTTTTATTTAAAAGCCAAGAACAATGAAGGCAAACATTCGCACTGCAGCTGTTGTCAAAGTTCAACCCACATTATGCACTTCCAACATTGCAGCTTTTGAGGCATGATGTGAGTTTGATTTGCCTAAGTTATGGAGTGACAAAATGGCTCAGGGAACAAACATAGAGATTTTGGGTCCATGGGCTGGAAACTCCCCAGATCTTAATCCCATTGAGAACTTGTGGTCAATCATCAAGAGACGGGTGGACAAACAAAAAATTAAAAATTCTGACAAAATGAAAGCATTGATTGTGCAAGAATGGACTGCTATCAGCCAGGATTTGGTCCAGAAGTTGATTGAGAGCATGCCAGGGAGAATTGCAGAGGTCCTGAAGAAGGGTCAACACTGCAAAATTAGACTTGCTGCATTAACTCATTCTAACTGTCAATATAAGCTTTTGTTACTCATATGTTTGCAATTATATTTCTGTCTGTGATAAAAATATCTGTCAAACACACATAAAAACCAGAGGGCAGCAGATCATGTGAAAATATCATATTTGTGTCATTATCAAAACTTTTGGCCATGACTGTACAGTTCAGGTGGTAGAAAGATGAACATAACAGGATACATGTATAACGTTGCCAACCAGTTATTTAATCGGAAACAGGACAGGCAAATTCATGCGTGATCCATGCCTTGTTCATTTTCAGCAAAGTAAGCCGGTCTACATTATCGGAGGATAGTCGCATGCGACGGTCTGTTAGTACACCACCTGAAGCACAAAAGACGCGCTCCGATAATACACTGCCAGCAGGGCAAGCCAGCACCTCCAATGCATACTGGCTAAGCTCTGGCCATGTATCCAGCTTAGAGACTCAAAACTTGAATGGGGAAGAGCCATCTGGGAGTACACTGAGAGGGCGAGACATGTCGTCTGTCACCATCTTACGGAAACGTTGCCTCCTGCTGACTGGAGCCGTCTCGGATGGTGTAGACATTGGTGGCGCTGCCACAAAACTTCGCCACATTTGTAACATACTGGTCTTGCCCTGTGCAGAGGCGCTGCTTGTGCTCCCTCTTGTTGCAGAGCTGTCTCCACTGCCTCGACGCACAGAGCTGCTTTGTAAAGCAGTAGCAGCAGCAGTGCTCTCGGCTGGAATGGAGAACATTATGGATTCCGACAAGCTTACAACCTGCAATGATCCTCAGTGTACTCAACCATCGTACGACCAGCTGTACCCTTTCCTATTGCATTCTCACCCATCCCTGCAGACTGTGAGCCCTCGCAGGCAGGGTCCTCTCTCCTTCTGTACTTGTGTGTCCCTTGTCCAGCACATCTTTATTGTACCTGTCTATATTTTTCCCTTGTCATATGTAAAGCGCCATGGAATAAATGGCGCTATATAAATGTATAATAATAATAATAATAATTGCAGCAGTGTGTCTTGTTACTCCCGCATTTTACGCTCCCGGTTCAACGGTCTGATGAGACTTTGAAAGTTGTCCCGGTAGCGAGGGTCTAGGAGGGTGTACACCAAATAATCAGACGTGGTGAGAATATGGGTGATGTGGCGGTCGTTTCTCAGGCACTGCAGCATGAAATCAACCATGTGCTGCAGACTTCCAACTGGCCAAGAAACGCTGTCCCCTGCAAGAGGCGTCATCTCTGCCTGCTCTGCATCACCCTACCCTCGCTCTACATACTGACTAGAGCGTTGTGTACCTCCCTCTGGAGCGATGTCTTCCTCCTCCATTGACTCCTCCTCATCCTCCTCACAAAGTGAGCCCTGCCCAGCCCTTTGTGAGGAACCACGTTGCGCTGACTGTACATAAGGTGATGGAATTTGTGACTCCTCATCCTCCACCTCTTCCAAAACCTCATACCTTAGTGCTTGCAGTGTTTTTTCAAGCAGGCAGATAAGGGGGACAGTCAGGCTGACTAGTGCATCATCTGCACTCGCCATCCGCGTTGACTCATCAAACGCACGCAAAACGTGGCAGATGTCCTTCATAGAGTCCTTCGCCAGTCCTTACACTGGCTGCCCATCCATATAAGGATCCAATTCAAAGTACTTGTTCTCACCCACAAAGCTCTCCACAGTGCAGCACCCCCCTACATCTCCTCCCTCATTTCTATCTATCGGCCTAACCGACTGCTGCGCTCTTCAAACGACCTTGGACTAACCTCTGCACTAATCCGTACCTCCCACTCCCGACTACAAGACTTTTCCCGCGCTGCGCCAATCCTCTGAAATGCTGTACCCCAAGAAATTAGGACTATCCGCAATTTGCATGGTTTCAGGCGCTCCCTCTAAACACATTTGTTCAGAGCGGCCTATCACATTCACTAATCAAAGTCATTCTGTGTGTGTGTGTGTGTGTGTGTGTGTAGCCCATTCACTATCTCCATCCATCCATCCCTCACTCCCTCAAAATGGCTGGACCATCATTGTAAATACACCATTGTATATAAACACCTGTACTTTGTAGCTCCCCCTCCTCATTGTAGATTGTAAGCTTTCACGAGCAGGGCCGGCTTATATTGCTTTAATTATTGTATTGTTAACGTTGTTACTTATGACTTTTGTTCTGAAACTGTTAAACTGTAAAGCGCTGCGGAATCTGTTTGCGCTATATAAATAAAGATTATTATTATTATTAAGCGTTCACTGGTCCATGTGGAGGTAGACCGTGATGGCTCCTGCAGCAATGTTTCTGAGGAACTGGAGTAGGAGGAGGAGTCAATGTGTACAGACTTGATTCCTGCAATCCTTGGAGTTGGCTGAACACGTACAGCGCCACTCGCAAGATCTGTACCCGGCTACACAACATTGACCCAATGGGCAGTGAGGGAAAGGTATCGTCCCTGGCCATGGGAACTGGTCCACGCAGCGGTGGTCAGGTGGACATTGCTACTGACGAAGTTTAGTAGCGCATGTTTAATTTTTCACGCAACATGCTTTTGCAGACCAGGGACGGCTTGCCTGCTGAAATAAAATCGGCTGGGCACATTGTATTGTGGACTGCCAATGCCATTAAGTTACGGAAACTGTCAGTCTCCACCAGCCTGAATGACAGCATTTCAAGGGACAGGAGTTTTGCAATGCCAGCATTCAGAGCCTGTGCTCGTGGATGGTTTGCCGAGTATGGCCGTCTTTTATCCCATGCCTGTGGTACCGATGGCTGTTTTGTGGCCTGGGTGTGTGAGGATGACAGGGAACTTGCTGCTGTGGGTGGAATAACACTTTGTCTCTGGACAACATTGACCGAGGTTCTTCCATGGCGATCCTGTGAGAAAGCCGAACCAGCTGTGTGTCAGCTGGAGGAAGAGGCTCCGACACGACCTGAAGATGTAGGTACTGCTGTAGGTTGGCCTACATCTCCAGTGTGTCTTTGTAACTCAACTACGTGCTTTGTGCCCACATGTTTGCACATATTTCCCACCTCTTCCGACAAGCCTACAACCTGCAATGATCATCAGTCTACTGAACCACCACACGATCAGCTCTTCCCTCTCCTAGTGTATCCTCAACCACCCCTGTAGATTGTGAGCCCTCGCGGGCTGGGTCCTCTCTCCTTCTGTACTTGTGTGTGCCTTGTATTGCTCATGTTTACTGTAATTGTCTATATTTGCCCCTCTTCACATGTAAAGCGCCATGGAATAAATGGCGCTATTAAAATCTATAATAATAATAATATTACTGGTATTGACGTTACTGACACTTTTACCTGTTTTTACTTTTAGATTACACAGCTTGCATTTCACAGCAAATATCATCTGCAAGTGTGTCAAAAAAGGACCACGCAGTGCAAGTCCTGGGAGCGCCCGTTTTGACTTTTGGAAGAGAACTGCTCCGAACAGACTGGAGGCTACAGTCAACCGAGTCTGCAGCCTAACTCTCCCTCCTGTTTGGACCGTTGGGGCAATCTCTTCCTCAGAGCTGCTCCCACCACCTTCCTGTTCCTCACGCCATGTTGGGACTTGGACCTCATCATCTCCACTACCCTCTTCCAAAATCTGCTGCTGTTGGGTGGTCTGGCCAGCACCATGCTCAACAGAAACTGGCACCTGAGTCTCATCATCATCATCAGATGCGTTCTGCGGTGTGCTGAGCATCGGCACTGGCTCACCCGCCTCTTCAGATTCTGAGAGACACAGCTGTTGTGCATCACTGCATACTCCCTCTTCTTCACATTCCAGAATGCTGCTTGGCTGGGCCCCTGTTTGCAAGCCAACAGATTCTGAGAACAGAAGCAGAGACTCAGCTGGATCCTGTACAGAACTGTCTGACTGCCTGGGCAATTTGGCAGGCGGTGAAGAGACAGATGGTTGCTCAACAGTGCTGTGTTCCTGAGAGGAGGTGGAAGCAATTGAAGTCGATGCATTGGCTGCCATCCAAGCAACAATGGCTTCAATTTGTTCTTCCCGCAGCAGGGGGGTACGCCGACCTCCTACTAAAGTGCACATAAAGGAACTCTCAGAAGTGCTGTTAGCACAGTCAACACTTGCTCCTGTGTTACTGAGGTTCAGTAATGTCAGCTGTTCCCCTGCTGTGTGTACGCCAAAAAGTCATGCTGCCTCCACCCTGTCCTCCTCTCATCCCTGGGCTCCAACACCGCCAGTTGTTGCTCGGAAGTAATTGGCACGGGTACTGACTCCTGCCCAGCCTGGTTACAGCACGACAGCTGTTTACTGACAGTGTCAACGTTAATTAGCCTCCAATAAGTTGTCCTGTCGTGTTGCATTCGGGTTAGCCGTCTCTATGGTGCCTGCAGTTTAGGTGATTCCTATGTGTGCTGTGGGATATCTAAATAAAGTCTGTTTCCGTTGTGACAATAGGACAAGCACCCACTGTAGTACTGTGTGATTCGGTAACTGCGGACAGCTTGCGGCCTGTCAACTTACATTTTCATGGGTGCCTTATGGTACCCATCCGGGTTCCAGTACCGTCAGCTGGCTCTCCGCAGTGCCTTTGGCCTCGGTGCCTCCATGTCGGTATCCGAGTTCCAGCAACGTCTGCTGGTCCTTGGTAGTGCTTTTGAGCACAGGTACCTCCTGCTTAGTAACCGTGTCCCAGTAACGTCAGCTGGTCCTCGGTTGTGCCATTGGCTCTTTTCCTTCTGCTGCCCCTCCGGGTTCCAGCACAGTCAGCTGGTCCTCGTTACTTGCATTGGCTCTTGTACCTTCTGCTACCCGTCCGGGTTCCAGTACCGTCAACTGGTTCTCCGCAGTGCCTTTGGCCTCGGTGCCTCCAGTTCGGTATCCGAGTTCCAGCAACGTCTGCTGGTCCTTGGTAGTGCTTTTGAGCACAGGTACCTCCTGCTTAGTAACCGTGTCCCAGTAACGTCAGCTGGTCCTCGGTTGTGCCATTGGCTCTTTTCCTTCTGCTGCCCCTCTGGGTTCCAGCACAGTCAGCTGGTCCTCGTTACTTCCATTGTCTCTTGTACCATCTGATACCCGTCCGGGTTCCAGTAACATCAGCTGGTTCTCGGAAGTTAGACAACCGTAAAGACCACCCCGAAGAAGATGACAACCCCAAGGACGACGAGCATCAAGCCAACCAGCCTGAACACCATCACAAAGAGGAAATAAAAGATTACCCAGAAGAAGATCACCAACAGGACAAAGAAGGTTAAGACAAACTACAAGATACAGAACAAGAGACAGAAGAACAATAAGCAGAAGATCAAAAAGCAGAAGAACATGAAAAATAAGACCAAAATGAAGAGCAAAATATATGCTGTAAATTATAAGCAGAAGAAGACTAAGCAGTGTATGGGGGTGAGTCCGTTCCTCCTCATGGTGCCCCTGGAAAATGCCTGCTGCTGCAGGCTAAACTGAACACGGACAAATACTGTTGTAATTTAAATCTTTTGTGACAGCAAGAACGGAAGGAAGAAAAATTCATACTTTTACAGATTACAAGTACAGGAATCTCTGTCACAAATAAGAATATGATGAAGAAGATGAAGAGGAAGAAGATGAAGAAGTAGAATATGAAGAAGAATAATAGTTTAATAAGAACAATATGAGTAATGTTAACAAAAAAATGAATAACAAGAAGTTTAAGAAGAAGATAAAGAAGGTGAAGATGAAGAATAATTAGATGACAAAGATGATGCTGCTGGAAGTTGTGAAACATACATATTTGCCAAAATAGAAAAAAGGTTAACAACATTGTCAATTTCTTCGTCAATCCGAACGTCTTTAAAAAAAAAATTATTAATGCTATTCCATTGGATTGGGTTAAACATCTATGCGTTTAATGTCTCCTCAACCTCCCCCAATACATTCTACATTACTCTTTGTTGTTTTCCTTCATGTACAATTATCCAACAAGCCAAGAATGGGTTTTTTTTAATTACGATATTTTGTTCCCATAGACTTACATTGGATTTCCGGTATCGGTATCGGGTATCGCCGATATTTTGTGGATATCGTCGATACCATTCCGATCCGATATTTTTGGATATCGGAGAGTATCGCTCAACTCTACTCCTGACACACTACCGTGTACCGGCTGGTATCACGGACAAATACATGCTGACTATTTGTGTGTGACTCTGGAAATATATACGGAGATTTCAATTTTCCCCTACACTATATCCCTAGAACGCATATACATAGAAATCTACACTTTCACAAACCTGGGGCCTTTTAGGCCTGTGTGCAATAACATGGAATAACTCAACTAAAAATACTTTTCAAAGTTTATTTGAAATTTGCAAAGTAAGGATACAATCCCACTACATTATAATTACATGCAAAAAACAACAAAAAAGTAAGTACACGGGCTTAAAAAGCCCAATATATGTATGCTATATAATAACAAGTTTTTTGTCTAAATGTTTTTTATGTAAAAGTTGTAGTAAACATGGTGCAGGAATATTTCTTTTCAACTTTACTGATGACCCCAACAATTTTCACATGTTATCTGTTCGGAAGAATGTTCCTTGCAGACATTTTGTCCACAAGTAGTACAGATACGCACATGTAAACCTACTACAGGCCTTAAAGGCCCCAGGTATGTGAATATGGGGTATTCCCAAAAAAGAGTTGTTATACCAAAATGCCTGTAACATAAAAATATATGAACAACTGGAAATTACTAACAACTATATACCTGAGGAATACCTAGAGTTTCAGAATTCTAACTAAAGTAATCTTGCAGAAAATAGAAAACAATTAACCTAGCAGGCCTGCGAGGCCCCAGGTATGCATTTTAGGGATATACACCTGGTATCTTCTGATACAGTTCCTTTTTTCTGCCTTTTGTATTATGGTAAAATCCATAATGAGTGAGTGTCTGTGTGTGACTCCGGAAATATATATACGGAGATTGAAATTTTCCCCAAAACCGTATACTGCTGTCCGCTTCTGATACAGTACCGTAAATCTGCTCTTTGTATTACGGTCAAATCCATACTGAGTGAGCATCTTTTGCGTGACTCGGAAATATATACGGAGATGAAATTTTCCCCAAAACCATATACTGCTGTCCGCTTCTGATACAGTACCGTATATCTGCTCTTTGTTTTACGGTCAAATCCATACTGGGTGAGCGTCTGTGTGTGACTCCGGAAATATATACGGAGATTTAAATTTTTCCCTACACTGTATACAGCTGTACGCTCCTCATACCGTACCATATATCTGCTGGTATTTTTGGTACATTTTCCCAAACATGAGGAAGTATGATGGAAGAGGCCGCGGACGTGGGCGGGGGGGCCAGCTGGTACTGATGGTGTTGGTGGTGCATCTGCTGGTAGTGCCAAAAGCACAATAGCACCTAAGGCAGGAGGTGTTGAGCCTGCGTCATCATCTGGATCCAGAAGGCCTGGAAGGCTCCCTTTTCTGGGAGTAGGTAAACCGCTTTTAAAGCCGGAGCATCAGGAACAGGTTTTGGCTTACATTGCCGAAACAGCCTCCAGCTCTATCGCCTCCTCTTCTGAAGTTTCAAAAAATGCAAGCACTGAGTCGTCAGTGCAGGCTCCTGGTCAGGAACAACACCTTTCCTTGTGTCCTTCACCCCCAC
The DNA here is from genome assembly GCA_033576555.1 of Oophaga sylvatica. Classification (NCBI taxonomy): domain Eukaryota; kingdom Metazoa; phylum Chordata; class Amphibia; order Anura; family Dendrobatidae; genus Oophaga; species Oophaga sylvatica. The sequence continues at coordinate 346,278,183 of JARQOD010000006.1, forward strand.
CGAAAGTGAAGAATGCGGCAGGCCACACTTCAGATTACTCCCTGGAGCTCTTTTCACATAACATCACTGGGTTATCAAGTCAAATCCTGAATTCCCCAGTCCAAGATGAATATGACATGGAGTTCACTGATGCACAGCCACTGCTATAAGATTCTGCTGGTACATTCACCCAGAGCACTGCTTTGCCCTCGCAGTCTACTGAGCCAGATTCTGACCCTGATGAAACTCAGGTGCCCCTTCCCACATACTATACCACCTTACACGGTGACACAGAGGAAGGTGCAGATGAAATTGAAGAGGAGGTGATGGATGACCCAATTGTTGACCCGGATTGGCATCCATTGGGGAAGAGGGTGCCACTGGCAATAGCTCAGAAGAGGAGGAGGATTCGTAGCAGGCATCGACATCGCAGCTGCGGTAATCTGGCAGGCCTGTAGCAGTCCAAAAATGTGTTAAAAAACAAAAAGAGTTGCAGGACAGCTTGGCCAGACAGTTAAATTAGCACAGCGTGCAAGCCCTGAAAATTTATCCCATAGTAGGAAGAGTGCAGTGTGGCACTTTTTTTACCAAAATCCTATTGATGAGGCAAAAGTTATCTGTGAGAAGTGTGGAAGGACCTTTAGCCGAGGGAAAAATCTCCGAAATTTGAATACCAGTTGCATGCTTAGACATTTAAACACCATGCACTTGCAAGCGTGGACAGACTACAATACCTCAGGTAACACACGTGCATCTGCTCCGACTGAAGGTAGCCAGCAACGGTACATCACTTCCCCCACTGTAAGCCCACCGGTTAGCACACCACCAGCAAGAAATGTTGAGGTGTCGTCGCAAGGCCAAAGCAGTCAGGGAATCACAATAATTTTCCAAAGAAAGATTAAATCTAGGCCATCACCATCACCACCACAACACCATCACCAACCCCCTCTCAGTCTGCCATAACCACCACTAGTTCCCCCATATGCAGCTCTCAAGTCCAGCTCACACTAGCAGACACTCTGAGTAGGATAAGAAAGTATATACATGTATAGACACTGGCGCTCACTAATTAGGACAGAGTATATGTGTTTGAACCTGATGTAAAACCACTAAAAAAGCTGCTGATGATGTTAGACAGGTACTGTGCACACCTGTCACGTCTAAAATTGAGAGAAAGGGGGATAAATCACCGCGCTAAATGAAGGTACTCACTTGAAATGTTGGTGATATCGTGGATAATGGTTCCAGCCGTTGTAGAATAGGCAAGGAATAATGAATTCTCCTACCAGAAGGATGTATATATCTGCAGGAAATGATAGCGTTTTAGGAACAGTATGCAAGTAGAGGTGTATTCCCTTAGACCAGTATATATAGGATCAGTACCTTTCTTCCTAAATGGTGCTGGAGCAGATAGTACCCAATTTGATGAAGGGGTTAAATTGTCTGTCAGGAAATGGATCTGCTGGTGTTGCAGAATGCGGAGCTTTAATAAAGGGTTTTATTAAGTTATAAATACTTGTACATACTTCAAATATATATGTGTGTTAAAGGGCTGACTCAGTATGTGTCATACACTAACAAATAATATTAGTGGCCCCACAGGGTGTATTATACTCACTGTTATGTAGAGCACCAAAGAATGGAGGGAGAGGTATCTTAGTATTTGGATACCTGGAGATCCTAGAGGCTCTGCACCGCTGTAGAGGGATCTGTTAGATTTGATGTTTAGTGCAGGGAAGCCAACAAGCGATGACTGCACTGGTTATAGTTCGATGTGGACAGTGCTGCCGCTGGGGGATGAGCGCTGAGCTGCTGAGCCCTGCAGCTGCAAGGAATCACTGGACCGCAGCGTGCCCCGGCCGGAGGCGACGCAAGGAATCTCAGTGATAGAAGGGGGGACGTAACTACAGTGACGTCACTGTGGAGCACTGTGAGGCTTGGACGGGTGCACACGTGGGACACTAGCCAACGCGTTTCGAGGGATGCTATCCCTCTTCGTCAGCTTTTTCTCCTCTTCCTACCAGCCTCCTCCCTTTCTCTAAAAATCTAAACACTCTGATCCCCATTCAAGATTAGCTGCTACTTTACATAGCATCTTGACCCCTTATCCTGTCAACCGCTTACAGCTGCACTCATTAAATAGGTGGGAGGGAGACACACACATCTCCTCTACATAAGGACGGTATGCAGCGTGAGTAGACACAACCCTGACGAAGAGGGATAGCGTCCCTCGAAACGCGTTGGCTAGTGTCCCACGTGTGCACCCGTCCAAGCCTCACAGTGCTCCACAGTGACGTCACTGTAGTTACGCCCCCCCTTCTATCACTGAGATTCCTAGCGTCGCCTCTGGCCGGGGCACGCTGCGGTCCAGTGATTCCTTGCAGCTGCAGGGCTCAGCAGCTCAGCGCTCATCCCCCAGCGGCAGCACTGTCCACATCGAACTATAACCAGTGCAGTCATCGCTTGTTGGCTTCCCTGCACTAAACATCAAATCTAACAGATCCCTCTACAGCGGTACAGAGCCTCTAGGATCTCCAGGTATCCAAATACTAAGATACCTCTCCCTCCATTCTTTGGTGCTCTACATAACAGTGAGTATAATACACCCTGTGGGGCCACTAATATTATTTGTTAGTGTATGACACATACTGAGTCAGCCCTTTAACACACATACAGTTAGGTCCATATATATTGGGACTGTGATGAGTGCTGTGCTGGAATTGCTGTCCTCATCTCTTTTTTTTGTACTGCTGAAAGCCCTCCTTCTCTCTGCAGCTCTCATACTTCTCCCCAACCCCCAGCCTGCACTCAGGCAGTGTAATGTGAGCTGCCAGTGCTGGAAGTTTTCCCGCTTCACCGCAGGGGGCCTGCATTGTCTGCACACGTGCTTTCTTCCTATAGCAGCCATTTTGGAGAATTCATTCTTTTTTGGTTAATAACACGGTGGGAGCATTCGCTAGAAACACGAAAGTTACTGTGTTGAACCATGCGCCGACGGGCATCGTTCCCATGGTACTGGTAAACCCGTAACTCCAACAGAACCCGAGAAATGGAATTGTCGGGTGCCCCATGTACTAGCCCACCCAAGTGTGGGCTCATTGGAACCGTCAGTTTGGAGTGAGATCATTGATAGGTCTGCCGTTATTCTGCTAGGTTCACAGGACGAGTTATGAACCTTATGATATTGCAGAGCTCAAACCATAGCTTGCAGCCAGGGGAGGTGGCCAGAGGACCAGCCCTTTTTGTGAGGTCAGAAGCTGACATGCATAAGTCTTGCAGTGAAGTTCCTTAGGCAACTTACTTTCTGCTAGGATGTCCTGAGTAAGAGATCTACCAATGAACTATGACGTGTGGCTCCTTCCCCCAGCCTGGCTTGCCTGTAATGATCTAACAACCATGTGAGTTATCTTTCATTCTTAATCCCATTTTATTTTATAACTGCATCTGTATATAACTATATTGTCTCAGTTTGTTACATCTTTTTATATTATATAAGCACTGCCTGTTTTTTCAAGGAATAAACCTATAAATTTATTAGTTTGTTTCTCCTGCTCTATAAACGAATTTGCACGTGCCTGAAGCACTACGCTACTGTTTTGGGGTTGCTACAGACCCTCTTGATAAATTGTTCATCAAAAGCCGTAGCTGGTGGCAGCTAAAAGGAAGGGGTGTAAAGTGTTAATCTATTGGGTGACGCTGGCAGTGACGGAGCGGGGTTTATAAGGGTACTGCCTGGCTGCAGCCAGGAGTAATTATAATTCCCTCACTGCAGCGTGCCCAATAGCCAGCACACATCCAAGTGACCCGTCTGGCGACCAATTATCCTAGGTGCAGTTCCCTGACTGACCTGAGGGTAAGGGGGGCACCAGAGAGCTGCAAGTTCCTAAGTGGAAGTGGGATAATTATAAATCCCTGCAGTTTACTGGGTCGGACGGCAGCAGCCATCGTGTGTGTGCGCGTTTTCGTCACATTTGCAGCACGGAGGGATCACAAGCCGTGATACCCCGGGCTACCGTGTGGCGGACCGCGTGCCCGTTCATCACATATTGGTGGCAGAGCGGTGGGATTATAGAGATTAGTGATCTGTTTGAGCAATCATTCCATTCACTAAAAAAAAAAAAAACTTGCACGGTTCTTCAGCGACCCTGCAACTAAAGTTTTGGAGAACAGACTCAGTGTTTATTAGTCCTGAGACAATTGTGTGTACCTGCAGTTACCCCTCCCTTCTCTTTGTTTTTCTATCCTATCTTTTATTTGCAAACATGGCTACCATAGGAGCAAGTTGGTTCGAAAAGCAGAGCAAGGACACTCTTGTGGGAATCTGCAAGTACCACGGCCTTGTCCACACGAACCGAACCAAAGGCCAACTGGTCCAGGCCCTGAAGGAGCTGGGCGAGCATCGGAGCGTGGCGGGCGCAGGAGCCGGCCCAAGCCAAGGTGGTGCCGCAGGAGCAGAGGCCCAACCCCTGACTGCTTACACCCAGAGAGAGGTGGACCCTTACCTGCAGGCGGCCCTGGAGGGACTCACCGCTGACAACCGGGAAGAACGCCTGAGGCTGATCCAGCAAGCTCAAGAGAGAGCCGACCAGCGAGAGGCCAAACAGCGAGAGGCTGAGAGAGCCGAGCGCCAAGCCCAGCGAGAGGCCGAGCGGGAGGCTGAGAGAGCCGAGCAGGAAGCTCAGAGAGCCCATGAACTGGAGCTGCTCAGACAAGGGGCAATGCCCTCCACAGCCCAGAGCGGTACACCCAGCTGCTCTCAGAGTCCCAAGCCCCGGCCGGAGCACTTTCCCGTGCTGGAAAAGGAAGGAGACTTGGACACTTTTCTGCGGGCCTTTGAGAAAGTCTGCAGACAGTACCGGCTGCCTGCTGACCAATGGGCCAGGTACTTGACCCCCGGGCTGAAGGGCAAAGCTTTGGAGGCGTTCGCTTCCCTCGCACCAGATCAAGACAGTGACTATGAGGCCATCAAGCAGGCCCTGATTGCCAAGTACCAGCTAACCCCTGAGGTATACCGAAAGAAGTTCCGGAACCTCCAACGTGGCCCACACGACAGTTATAGCGATGTGGTGCAAGGACTCAGGAACCACTTTGACCAGTGGATCCATGGACTGTCAGTTGACACCTATGAGGAGCTGAAAGACCTGATGATCAAAGACCAGTTCCTGCATCTGTGCCCAGCTGAGGTCCGACAGTTCATCCTGGACCGAGAACCGGAGGACGCGGTCACAACAGAACGGATCGCCGACAGCTATGAGGCCAACGGAAACCCGAGGTGCGGAAGGCCGTCACCACCCGTTGGGGAGGGGGTAAGCCTGCAACCAACCCCAGTGCCCCTGCCAGTCGTCCCTCTGGAGGCACTATCCCCTTTGCCAGTGCCAGGCATACATCAGACCCCCGCCAGTGTTTCTCCTGCAAAAGGACTGGACACATCAGCGCCACCTGTCTGGAGAGGCAGAAGAACCCCCCAGCCAAGGCCTCCGGGCCCAACGCCTCTGTTCTTTTGGTGGGTGGTGTGGTGGGGAGGGTTGATGACAACGTGCAGCCCGTCCGCGTGGGGGCCCGTCTTGCTACAGGCCTCAAGGACACCGGGGCTGAACGAACCCTCATCCGACCCGAACTGGCGGCCCCTGAAGAGTTGATTCCGGGGAAAACCTTAACTGTCACAGGGATTGGGGGCGTCCACTACCCCTTGCCGATAGCCCGAGTTTTCATTGACTGGGGTACCGGGAGCGGGGTGAAGGAAGTGGGGGTGTCCGAAAACCTGCCCACTGATGTTTTATTGGGGACTGATCTGGGGAGGATGGTGGCGTACTATGTCCCTGACACCCCTTCCCAATCTGATGATAAGGTTAACGTTAACCATGATGTTGATGTTGATGATGATGGGAAACTGATTGTGTTACCTGCTAATGCTTTGCGAAGTGATGATGCAACTGATAACCTTTCTTTCCCTAGGACTGATGTTGATAGTGATGTATCTGTGCCATCTGAATCTGTTAACCCTTTCTCTGAAGTGGTAGATGTGTCCACAGGTACAGGAGCGTTCAGTCCCGTCGCTCTGCGGAGTGAGACGGCTGAGGAACCCCTAGCAGGAGCAAGCGACAGTGCTCAAGGAAATGGGGAGGTGCATGGGAACCGGGAGGAAGGTGACGCCATGACACTGACCAGTGCCACCGAGGAAGGTAACTGGCCCATAAGTAGCACTGCTCCTGAGTGTTGGGGGTGGATGGGGAAGTAGAGCCCATAGCAGCGCAGGCTGATGGGTCTATAGAAATCCCCGGGGAGACTGCATATGTAGCTGCTGTCACCCGCAGTCAGAGTGCCCGGATCGCAGGTAGCGCCCTGCCATCTGGACCCTCCTCCGCTACAGGAGAGACTGAACCAGAGGTGGACCCAGAGCCGGTCCCAGAGGGTCCCAGTGAGGAAGGAACCCTGACGTCACTTCTGGCTGCCTCCAGCCAGGAGTTCCAGGCCGCTCTGCACTCAGATGCGAGCCTGGGGAACTTGAGGCACCTCGCCGAGACGCCCACCTCCGTGACTGATAAGGAGAGGGTGTTCTGGGAACGAGGAAGGTTGTACCGGGAGACAGTACCCGGAGGTTCCAAAAGGAGTGGTTGAGGGAAAAACAGCTGGTCGTCCCGCACCAGTTCCGAGGTGAGTTGTTGAGGATTGCCCATGAGATTCCACTTGCTGGACACTTGGGGATTAGCAAAACTAAGGCACGGCTGTCTCAACACTTCTATTGGCCCAAGATGGGGACAGATGTGACTAACTACTGCCGCTCCTGTATCACCTGTCAAAGAGTGGGGAAGGCGGGGCCTGCTCTTAAGGCTCCCCTGATCCCGTTGCCAGTGATAGAGGAGCCTTTCCAGAGGATCGCGGTGGACATTGTGGGCCCGCTGGCCGTCCCCAGCAGCTCTGGAAAGCAATACATCCTGACTGTGGTAGACTACGCTACCCGGTACCCGGAGGCGGTAGCTCTGTCCTCAACTAGGGCAGATAAGGTGGCAGATGCACTGGTGACCATCTTTTCACGGGTAGGATTTCCCAGGGTGATGCTTACCGATCAAGGGACACAATTTATGTCTCGCCTAATGAAGGCTCTCTGCAGCAAAATGCAGGTGACGCGTATGGTATCGAGTGCGTATCACCCACAGACCAATGGTTTGTGTGAGCGCTTTAACGGTACCCTCAAACAGATGCTCCGCATGCTGGTTGAGACCCAGGGACGCGATTGGGAGCGGTACCTCCCACACCTGCTATTTGCCTACAGAGAAGTCCCGCAGGCCTCGACGGGGTTCTCCCCCTTCGAGCTCCTGTATGGTAGGCGAGTCCGGGGACCCCTTGGGTTGATAAGAGAATCCTGGGAAGATGAGCCAAACCCCACGGAAGTGTCCATCGTGGATTATGTCATGCGCTTCCGCGACAAGATGCAGACCTTGACGCAGTTGGTGCATGACAACATGACGCAGGCTCAGGCTGACCAGAAGCACTGGTACGACCAGAACGCCCGGGAGCGGACCTACCAGGTGGGTCAAAAGGTGTGGGTGCTGGTCCCCGTACCAAAGGATAAGCTTCAGGCAGCCTGGGAAGGCCCGTACGTCGTGCACCAACAGCTCAACCCAGCCACCTACGTGGTCACGCTTGACCACACTCGGGGTAGGCGCAAGGCCTTTCACGTCAACATGATGAAGGCCCATCACGAACGTGAAGCCTGCGTCCTACCGGTCTGCAATCTGCCCGAGGACGGGGAAGAGGATCCCCTCCTAGACATGCTGGCCCAAGCTAATGCCAATGGGTCCATTGAGGACATGGAGGTAAATGCCTCGCTAACCGTCTCCCAGCGGTTGCAGTTGCTGACCACTCTGGAACCCTTCCGGGCCGAGTTCACGAACCGACCCGGAAGGACCGAGTTGGCAGTCCACGAGGTGGACACCGGGAATCACGCCCCGTTACGGCGGACACCTTATCGGATCTCTGAGGAAGTGCAGCAGATTATGCGCCAGGAGATCCATGAGATGTTGCAGCTGGGGGTGATTCGGCAGTCCCAAAGCGCGTGGGCCTCACCTGTAGTTCTCGTGCCAAAAAAGGATCGGACCACCCGGTTCTGCGTGGACTACAGGGGGCTCAACGCCATCACTACCTCTGATGCGCACCCAATGCCACGCATCGAGGATCTGCTGGAGCGGTTGGCGAATGCCAAGTACATATCCATCATGGATCTGAGCCGGGATACTGGCAGATTCCCCTGAGCCCTGCGGCGCAGGAGAAATCTGCCTTTATCACCCCTTTTGGACTGTACGAGTCCACGGTCATGCCTTTCGGCATGAAGAATGCCCCTGCCACTTTCCAGCGGATGGTCAACCACCTGCTTCAGGGACTGGAGGAGTACGCTGTGGCGTACCTGGACGACATTGCCGTCTTCAGTTCCACCTGGGAGGAACACCTTCAGCATCTCCAGGAGGTGCTCAAGCGTATTCACCAGGCAGGTCTGACCATCAAGCCGGGAAAATGCCAGATGGGCATGAGGGAGGTCCACTACCTGGGGCACCGGGTAGGCGGGGTTCCATGAGTCCAGAGCCCGAGAAAGTGGACGCGATCGTGTCCTGGCCCACCCCCAGGACCAAAAAGCAGGTGAAGTTCTTCCTGGGCACTGCAGGGTACTGTAGGCGTTTCGTACCGAACTATAGCGCCATTGCAAAACCCTTGATGGACCTCACCAAGGGCGGTCTACCCCAAACAGTCAACTGGACAGATGGCTGTGAGGCGGCATTCCGAGCTTTGAAAACAGCCCTGTGCAGCTCTCCAGTGTTGAAAGCCGTCGACAGCAGTCGGCCATTCCTGGTACAGACTGACGCCAGCGAATTTGGCCTCGGTGCTGTACTCAGCCAGGTTGATTCGGGGGACCAGGAGCACCCCGTGTTGTACCTGAGCCGGAAACTTCTGCCAAGGGAAGTGGCATACTCCACCATCGAGAAGGAGTGCCTGGCCATGGTCTGGGCACTGCAACGTTTGCAGCCCTACCTGTACGGGCGCACCTTCAAGGTGGTCACCGACCACAACCCTCTGAGCTGGCTGCACACAGTGTCCGGAACCAATGGTAGGTTGCTACGCTGGAGCCTTGCCCTGAAGCAGTATGATTTTGCCGTACCACACAAGAAAGGCAGTGATCATGGAATGCTGATGGGTTATCACGACGTGGCGAACCCGCTGAGGTGCGCATGTCGGATTACCGACAGGTCATGCCTCCGTAGCGCCCTCTAAGGGGGGGGGTGTGATGAGTGCTGTGCTGGAATTGCTGTCCTCATCTCTTTTTTTTGTACTGCTGAAAGCCCTCCTTCTCTCTGCAGCTCTCATACTTCTCCCCAACCCCAGCCTGCACTCAGGCAGTGTAATGTGAGCTGCCAGTGCTGGAAGTTTTCCCGCTTCACCGCAGGGGTCCTGCATTGTCTGCACACGTGCTTTCTTCCTATAGCAGCCATTTTGGAGAATTATTCTTTTTTGGTTAATAACACGGTGGGAGCATTCGCTAGAAACACGAAAGTTACTGTGTTGAACCATGCGCCGATGGGCATCGTTCCCGTGGTACTGGTAAACCCGTAACTCCAACAGAACCCGAGAAATGGAATTCTCGGGTGCCCCATGTACTAGCCCACCCAAGTGTGGGCTCATTGGAACCGTCAGTTTGGAGTGAGATCATTGATAGGTCTGCTGTTATTCTGCTAGGTTCACAGGACGAGTTATGAACCTTATGATATTGCAGAGCTCAAACCATAGCTTGCAGCCAGGGAGGTGGCCAGAGGACCAGCCCTTTTTGTGAGGTCAGAAGCTGACATGCATAAGTCTTGCAGTGAAGTTCCTTAGGCAACTTACTTTCTGCTAGGATGTCCTGAGTAAGAGATCTACCAATGAACTATGACGTGTGGCTCCTTCCCCCAGCCTGGCTTGCCTGTAATGATCTAACAACCATGTGAGTTATCTTTCATTCTTAATCCCATTTTATTTTATAACTGCATCTGTATATAACTATATTGTCTCAGTTTGTTACATCTTTTTATATTATATAAGCACTGCCTGTTTTTTCAAGGAATAAACCTATAAATTTATTAGTTTGTTTCTCCTGCTCTATA
>JARQOD010000006.1:346288391-346321481 GCA_033576555.1 Oophaga sylvatica
TATTGAGTTATTGCCTTGTTACGTGGCCATTGCAAATGTATGTACTTCAAACAAGAATAAATGAAGTTTTACTAGGACAATAAAATGATGAATTTCAATTCCAAGAATAGAAAAATATTTATACTTGAGAGTCCTCTGTGGTTGATACCGTTTAATGGCTAACTGAAAATATGGTAACAAATTCCAAGCTTTCGAGACTACTCAGGTCTCTTCATCAGGCTAAGACTAAAACAAAAAATGAAGAATCACATATTTCTACACACAACAGGACACAGGAATAGGTAAGACAAGTGAGGAGGGGACAAGTGAGGGAGACCGGCCAAAAAATTAGAACAAGGATGAATTATCAGCGCCACACAATAAGAGAAAAAATAATGGATTTACCTGTGGCAAAACACTTTTGTATGCCCGGTCATAGCATGATGGATATGGAATTACTGGTATTAAAATATAACTTCAAATATGAGAAAGATACAAAGGTTTCAGAATATAAGCTCATCATGACCTTTGACACTGTTAGTGATGGAATGAATAGATCACACGGATTTATGTCATTCTATATCAATTAAGGAATCTGCGTCTCTGCCCTTCCAGGGGCATGAAAACACAAAACGAGACCCCAATCAGAGGGCAATAAAACTTTCTATCCTTATCTATAGGAAAGATGTGTATCTTCGTACCGTGTTAGCCAGTAGATAGAAAAATATTTAGACTTGAGAGTCCTCAGTGGTTGATACCTTTTAATGGCTAACTGAAAAGATGGTAACAAATTGCAAGCTTTCGAGACTACGCAGGTCTCTTCATCAGGCTGAACTAATACAAAATCTGAAGAATCACATATTTATACACAAGAGGACACAGGAATAATGCAATAGGTAAGACATGTGACGTGAAGCAGAACTGTCATTATGGCCGAGGGATGAACATAAATATGACTAGTTCATAGATAAGGAGTGAAAGTTTTATTACCCTCTGATTGGGGTCTGGTATTGTGTTGTGATGACCCTAAAAGGTCAGGGAAGCAGATTCCTTAATTGTTGTAGAAAGTCATAAAACTCTGGGATATATTCATCCCAGCACTAAGAGTGTCAAAGGTCATCATAAGTTTATATTCCCAGACTTTTCTATCCTTCTCAGATTTGAAGTTAGATTTTAATACCAGTAATTCCATATCCGTCATGCTATGACCGGGCATACAAAAGTGTTTTGCCTGTGGCCTGTGGCAAAACACTTTTGTATGCCCGGTCATAGCATGACGGATATGGAATTACTGGTATTAAAATCTAACTTCAAATCTGAGAAGGATAGAAAAGTCTGGGAATATAAACTTATGAATATAGTCATATTTATGTTCATCCCTCGGCCATAATGACAGTTCTGCTTCACGTCACATGTCTTACCTATTGCATTATTCCTGTGTCCTCTTGTGTATAAATATGTGATTCTTCAGATTTTGTATTAGTTCAGCCTGATGAAGAGACCTGCGTAGTCTCGAAAGCTTGCAATTTGTTACCATCTTTTTAGTTAGCCATTAAAAGGTATCAACCACTGAGGACTCTCAAGTCTAAATATTTTTCTCTCCTTATCTAGGAACTGTTCCAATATTTATGTTCATCCCTCTGTGATAATGACAGTTCTGCTACACGTCACTTACTTGTCTTACCTATTGCACTATTCCTGTGTCCTGTTGTGTATAGAAATATGTGATGCTTCATTTTTTGTTTTAGTCTTTGCCTGATGAAGAGACGTGAGTAGCCTCGAAAGCTTGCAATTTGTTACCATCTTTTCAGTTATCCATTAAAAGGTATCAACCACTGCGGACTCTCAAGTCTAAATATTTTTCTATCTACTGGCTAACACGGTACGAAGATATTTATGAATAATGCTTAAGGAACGCTATGTTAAACCATAACATAGTGAAGACAATGGATTTTGTAATAGTCACTCATCATCATCATCATTGCAATTTAGATGTGATAGTCACAGACATTTCAATTATTTAAGTTAATAAAATCCTTACTTTGTACAGCATGTATGACATGTCCAGCATGGACTCATCAATGTGATGACACAATAATGTACGATAAAAAATAACCATTTAAAAAAACATAATGCATTGTCACAATTTAAGTGTGTGCCTGCAAGTTTAGGTGAAACAAAGGCTACGGATAGCAAAGGTATATTCTATGTCTGTATCAGACAGTGGACAGCCTCTGATGGGTAATGGCGATGTTATACTGTACATCAATAAAGTCTGCGGCTGCAATCATGCATTTTTTGCTTGTACAGTGTTGAAGAGGGTAAAAGCATGTCTGGTTGCGCAAGGCTTTATCCGTCAACACTACCTTCCTACTGTCACGCGTAGGGTAGGGTAGCGTGTGTCAATTAGATGACTCTATAAAATGTGACGTTACGCAGCGTTATTGCGCCCTAGGGACGCCAAAAATACGACAGCAGTAATCATTTACTGTCTAATACTCCACCTATGACCAACAAAAAAAGACCGTTCCCTCTTTAACAATCTACAAGACTAACAAGCATAATGGTTGACGCTGACTTTATTGAGGTACAGTATTACATCGACATTGTCCATGAGTAACTATGCACTGTGATACCTATATACCATTATTAATTTATATCTGTTGTGGTTGTTTCAACAGCACTTGCAGGTATAACTACCTATTGTCAGTATGCATGATGCACTTTCTAGATGTAATAATTTATTATTGCACATTATTACCAGGTTTAGATGCTGGCCATTTCATATATGGTGTGTGAAGTTACAGTTGGCATCAGTATGTGTATTTTATAATGTCTGTCATAAATAAAACTCGTGATGATGATGATGAGGATTTTATGATTCGTACATCCATTGACTGCTAGTGTTGAGCGATACTGCTCGATATCTAAAAATATCGTATCGAAATGGTATCGCCGATATCACTAAATATCGTCGATATCCGATTCCGATACCGGAAGTCCAATGTAAGTCTATGGGAACAAAAAATCGCAACAAAAAAAACCCTTTCTTTCATTGTAAACACAAAATATACACACATAGAATACATATATATATATATATACATGTCATTGTGACATATATTATATATATATATATATATATATATATATACATATATTTATAGTTTATACACTTCTACATAGTAAAATAGACTCTGATTCAATTGCCGGGTAAAGCCGTGACATACCCCATAGAAGTCGACGGGCTCGGTGCCGAGTACCCCCAAAACCTCTGGCTCTGTGCGACTGTTCTTGGGCGTCAAGAACAGGATTCTGTAGCTCGCTATAAGCGAGTCCTGTGTGCCTGAATTGAACTGGTTTTGTGCTTGAGAATTGCTAAAATCATCAGAGAATGTATTTGCCATTTTTCCGCCATATCTGCGTCACGACGAGGCACTGGTGAAGAAGAAGGGCGTGCTCTTCGTGGGTGTACACTCACTCAGTGGCGTGAAAACGATGGCCGACCACTCTAAATGGTACTGCAATGTAAGATCGTGCCCCACAGCTCTTCAGTTCCGCCTCCTCATCCTCCTCAGTGTGCGGAAACTAACACGAAGGTCCCGCCTCACTACAAAAGAGGGGCCCTCTCCAGATGCTAATGACACATGTGACTTGGCAGAGATGGCTAATGGACACGAGCAGAAGTGTGAAGGGATGGAGCAGTCAGAGCTCTCCCCCCACGGAAGCGACCCGATCGCCACGGAACCACCGTTGGGCACCCGGCCTGGAAACCCTCCTACGCTGCAAGAAGCGGAGGATACCCTAAGAGGCCTGGCCCGGCACCGGGAGGAGGTCGCCAGGATGGAAGCCAGCTGGCGTGCCCTAAAACTAAACTTGGAGCGGCGCCAATCCCTCTTACCTGAAGTGTCTGTACCGGAAGGTGAGGCACCCGTTCTAGTAGAGGAGTCTGTGCGGGCATCCCAGCCCTTGCAATGTGATCCGGTTGACGTTGTCGCAGTGGAGGCACCCGTTCCTGCAAAAAACTCTGCACCGGCAGCACCCCAGATCTCGCTGTCTGCCCCCGTCGCTGAGACAGAAGAAGCGACACCCGTCCTCATGGAGGAGGCCGCGCAGGCACCAGAGGTGTACCTGTCTGTACCAGAGCCCCGACTGTCATCTGTTCCAGAGCCGGCTGCTTCCTCCGCAGGTGAGCGCCGCCAGGACTGGGGGGCGCAAGGAGAGCTGCCACAAACCGGACATCGTAAGCTGCAGTTTGATGGTGGAGACATGGAGATGCTGGAGGAGAATTTCAACCGGCGTCAGGAGGAAGAGTGGAGACGTTGGGAGCGGGAAGCAGAGCGACAAAGGGAGCAGCGAGAATCCCAAAAACTTCGGCAACGTAACCTGGAGAAGGACCGGGCAGATAAGGACTGGATGAGAAAAGATAAAGGAACCCTGAGGGAGCCGCGGCGTAAGGGTGCAGTATGGAGCTTTAAATTGAAAGGTGGTTGGGGCTTCATCCAGGAGCCTGGACTTTATTTAGAAGTCTTTGTGACCCGGCGGGACGTGGAGACTCACCTCCCAGAAGGACACCCGGGGAGGGACCTGTTGCCAGGAGACTTGGTGACTTACACTGGGGTTACAATGGATGGTACGCCCTAAATGTTACCAGGTGCGACCCCTACTCCCAGAGTGTCAGGAACCTGTGAGACCCTTGGAGCCTTCAGCCTCCCACATCCAGGCCTCTGCACAAGTGCCCACCCCACGCCGTAAATCTCCCCAGCCTCCCTCAGTGGTCTCCTCAGCAGCCCCAGCTATGGACATGATAACTATAGCTGGCCCGTACCCGGCGCCTGTTAGGCCCCCTGGGGTTCGTTCAGTCCGTGACATAGGGCTCCAGACCCGGAGGGAGATGAAAGAGGTGGCCACACAGACACAGATAGCGGGTCACGACTTGACTGTACAGGCCACACGACGTCATCAGGTCCTGGTGGTCCTTGGTGTCTCGGATGTTTGGCAAGCATCAGAAGAGTACCAGGTGGTACCTGGAACACCCCTACCAAAGAATTATAAATAACCCGGACAGGGTCCCTGTATGTAAATAGTTAAATTGTTGATGTACCCGGACGGGTGAATGTTCATATAAAAGTTTTTTAATTTAATAAAAAAAACAACAGTTTTCATTACTTTTATTACAGTCTCATCCTGCGACGCCATCGATCTCCTGTAAAATAATGAAAAAAAAAACAGCAGTATACCACCTGTCCGACGCAGTCCATAGTAACGAGTGTCCCACGACGATCCAGCTCTGCTACATCAGAATGACAGGCAGAGCCTGTCATCCCGGCGCAGCACAGCTGATTACCTGCTTCCCCGGCGGTGACGTCATCGGACTGACTGCTTTACGGCCGGGATTACCCAGCAGTCACTGCAGTTATCGCGAAAAACTGCATGTGACCGCCAGGGAGAAGATAATGGCGGCCATCAAGCAGTCCATGACGTGACCGCCGGAGATCTTCTGCCGGGTAAGTGCCGCTGACTCCTGACAGACCCGACCGACGGACACTGACAGTGACAGTGACAAATCCGATTCCGGTATCCGATATGACGAAAATATCGGTATTCGGAATCGAAAGGCCGATACAGCTAATATCGGCCGATATCCGATATTTGCAGTATCGTATCGCTCAACACTATTGACTGCATTATCTTACAGGTACAGATAAAGTTCCTTAAAAAGCATTAATTGATAAGTATGAAATGTACTTTTATGCATTAATTTCAAAAAGTGAACACTATGTTTTAGTTTTTGTTACCATTTCTAATAGACATGTGCAGATATGCGCTGTGATGACAAATTATTATTTGTCCATATTTGTCATAAAAATTTATCATTCTAGGCCTGGAAAACTTCACAATTTCCTGTTTTAAGCATAACAATCAGGGTGACGGCTCTTCCCTATTTGGAGCATGTTCGACATGGGTTTTTCTGTGCATGTGTAGGGAACAGGAGACTTCTTGCCGGACACACAGCAGGGGAACAGCTGGCATTACTGAACCCCACTAACACTATAGCTTGTGTATTGGTCTGTGGACACGACACTTCTGAGCAGCAACTGGCAGTGTTGTAGCCCAGGGAGTAGAGTTCAGGTGGTAGAAAGATGAACATAACAGGAGACATGGATAACGTTGCGAACCAGTTATTTAATCTGAAAACGGACAGACAAATTCTGCCGAGATCCATGCCTTGTTCATTTTCAGAAAAGTAAGCCGGTCTACATTATCGGAGGATAGTCGCATGCGACGGTCTGTTAGTACACCATCTGCAGCACTAAAGACGCGCTCCGATAATACACTGGCAGCAGGGCAAGCCAGCACCTCCAATGCATACTGGCTAAGCTCTGGCCATGTATCCAGCTTAGAGACCCAAAACTTGAATGGGGAAGAGCCATCTGGGAGTACACTGAGAGGGAAAGACATGTAGTCTGTCACCATCTTACGGAAACGTTGCCTCCTGCAGACTGGAGCCGTCTCGGATGGTGCAGACATTTGTGGCGCTGCCACAAAACTTCGCCACATTTGGAACATACTGGTCTTTCCCTGTGCAGAGGCGCTGCTTGTGCTCCCTCTTGTTGCAGAGCTGTCTCCACTGCCTCGACGCACAGAGCTGCTTTGTAAAGCAGTAGCAGCAGCAGTGCTCTCGGCTGGAATGGAGAACATTATGGATTGCACCAGTGTGTCTTGGTACTCCCGCATTTTACGCTCCCGGTTCAACGGTGTGATGAGGCTTTGTAAGTTGTCCCGGTAGCGAGGGTCTAGGAGGGTGTACACCCAATAATCAGACGTGGTGAGAATGTGGGCGATGCGGCGGTCGTTTCTCAGGCACTGCAGCATGAAATCAACCATGTGCTGCAGACTCCCAACTGGCCAAGAAACGCTGTCCCCTGCAAGAGGCGTCATCTCTGCCTGCTCTGCATCACCCCACCCTCGCTCTACATACTGACTAGAGCGTTGTGTACCTCCCTCTGGAGCGATGTCTTCCTCCTCCATTGACTCCTCCTCATCCTCCTCACAAAGTGAGCCCTGCCCAGCCCTTTGTGAGGAACCACGTTGCGCTGACTGTCCAGAAGGTGATGGAATTTGTGACTCCTCATCCTCCACCTCTTCCAAAACCTCATCCCTTAGTGCTTGCAGTGTTTTTTGAAGCAGGCAGATAAGGGGGACAGTCAGGCTGACTAGTGCATCATCTGCACTCGCCATCCGCGTTGACTCATCAAACGCACGCAAAACGTCGCAGATGTCCTTCATAGAGGCCCACTCAGTAGTGGTGAAGTGTGAACGGCGCAAATTGCGAGTTGATTGCGCCTGATGCAGCTGATACTCCATTACTGCTGGCTGCTGCTCACACAACCGCTCCAACATATGTAACGTGGAATTCCACCTGGTGGGTACGTCACATATGATGCGATGTTCAGGAAGGCGAAATCTGCGTTGCAGAGCTGCAATGCGCGATCTGGCCATGCTGGAACGTCGCAAGTGAGCGCACTCTAGGCGGACCTTGTGCAGCAGTGCATCAAGATCCGGATAGTCCCTCAAAAAACTCTGCATGACCAAGTTGAGCACATGTGCCAGACATGGTATGTGAGTGAGGTTGCCAAGGCCCAGAGCTGCCACCAGAATTCGGTCATTGTCACACACTACCAAGCCTGGCTGGAGATTCGCTGGCAAAAACCACACGTCGCTCTCCTGCTTGATGGCATTCCAGACCTCCTGTGCTGTGTGGCTTCGATTCCCCATGGAAATTAATTTCAGGACGGCCTGTTGACGTTTGGCCACGGCTGTGCTCATATCGGTCGCAACAGGTAAGCATTTACGGGTCCATGTGGAGGTAGACCGTGACGGCTCCTGCAGCGATGATTCTGAGGAACTGGAGTAGGAGCAGGAGTCAATGTGGACAGACTGGATTCCTGCAATCCTTGGAGTTGGCAGAACACGTACAGCGCCACTCGCAAGATCTGTACCCGGCTCCACAACATTGACCCAATGGGCAGTGAGGGAAAGGTATCGTCCCTGGCCATGGGTACTGGTCCACGCATCGGTGGTCAGGTGGACCTTGCTACTGATGGCGTTTAGTAGCGCATGTTTAATTTTTCCCTCAACATGCTTTTGCAGACCAGGGACGGCTTGCCTGCTGAAATAAAATCGGCTGGGCACATTGTATTGTGGGACTGCCAATGCCATTAAGTTACGGAAACTGTCAGTCTCCACCAGCCTGAATGACAGCATTTCAAGGGACAGGAGTTTTGCAATGCCAGCATTCAGAGCCTGTGCTCGTGGATGGTTTGCCGAGTATGGCCGTCTTTTATCCCATGCCTGTGCTACCGATGGCTGTTTTGTGGCCTGGGAGTGTGAGGATGACAGGGAACTTGCAGCTGTGGGTGGAATAACACTGGGTCTCTGGACAACAGTGACAGAGGGTCTTCCATGGCGATCCTGTGAGGAAGCCGAACCAGCTGTGTGTGAGCTGGAGGAAGAGGCTCCAACACGAGCTGAAGATGTAGGTGCTGCTGTAGGTTGGCCTACATCTCCAGTGTGTCTTTGTAACTCAACCACGTGCTTTGTCCGCACATGTTTCCACATATTTGTGGTATTAAGGTTACTGACACTTTTACCTCTTTTTACTTTTTGATTACACAGCTTGCATTTGACATAGCAAATATCATCTGCAAGTGTGTCAAAAAAGGACCACGCAGTGCAAGTCCTGTGAGTGCCCGTTTTGGCTGTTGTAAGAGAACTGCTACGAACAGGTGCCAAACTGGAGGCTACAGGCAACCGAGTCTGCAGCCTACCTCTCCCTACTGTTTGGACCGTTGGGGCAATCTCTTCCTCAGAGCTGCTCCCACCACCTTCCTGTTCCTCACGCCATGTTGGGTCTTGGACCTCATCATCTCCACTACCCTCTTCCAACACCTGCTGCTGTTGGGTGGTCTGGCCAGCACCATGCGCAACAGAAACTGGTACCTGAGTCTCATCATCATCAGATGCGTTCTGCGGTGTGCTGACCATCGGCACTGGCTCACCCGCCTCTTCAGATTCAGAGAGACACAGCTGTTGCGCATCACTGCATACTCCCTCTTCTTCACATTCCAGAATGCTGCTTGGCTGGGCCCCTGTTTGCAAGCCAACAGATTCTGAGAACAGAAGCAGAGACTCAGCTGGCTCCTTTACAGAGCTCTCTGACTGCCTGGGCAATTTGGCAGGCGGTGAAGAGACAGATGGTTGTTCAACAGTGCTGTGGTCCTGAGAGGAGGTGGAAGCAATTGAAGTCGATGCATTGGCTGCCATCCAACCAACAACGGCTTCAATTTGTTCTTCCCGCAGCAGGGGGGTAGGTCGACCTCCTACAAAAGTGCGCATAAAGGAACGCTCACGGGGAAAACTGGTGGATGCTGTGTCACTGGGTGCGGCAGCAGCCACAGAATCCCCACGTCCTCTCCCTGCTGAAACTCCACGGCCACGACCACGTGCCTTACTCCCTGCCTTCTTCATCTTGGTAGATTGATAAAGAAAGTCAGAAAAGTTATAAGGCCTAAGTGTGGTTATTCCTCAGAGACTGCAGTGAACACTGCAGACAACTGTTCAGTAGCTGTGAAAGGCTCCTTTGTGTACTTCTATAGTGTTTGCAACCAATGTATTGTATACGGATGGAAGCGCGTCACACTAATAGATTAGATTTTTTTCAGATATAATGGAGCAGCACCAATTAGAGAAAAATGTGAAGGATGAAGCAGTGACACACGCTCAGCAGACTACAACCAGCAGTGGTTGAAGAACTAACTGGAGCGTAATCTGCACTCAAAAAATGAAAAGCTCACAGACTACAGTGAACACTGCAGACAACTGTTCAGTAGCTGTGAAAGGCCCCTTTGTGTACTTCTATAGTGTTTGCAACCAATGTATTGTATACGGATGGAAGCGCGTCACACTAATAGATTAGATTTTTTTCAAATATAATGGAGCAGCACCAATTAGAGAAAAATGTGAAGGATGAGGCAGTGACACACGCTCAGCAGACTACAACCAGCAGTGGTTGAAGAACTAACTGGAGCGTAATCTGCACACAAAAAATGAAAAGCTGACAGACTACAGTGAACACTGCAGACAACTGTTCAGTAGCTGTGAAAGGCCCCTTTGTGTACTTCTATAGTGTTTGCAACCAATGTATTGTATACGGATGGAAGCGCGTCACACTAATAGATTAGATTTTTTTTCAAATATAATGGAGCAGCACCAATTAGAGAAAAATGTGAAGGATGAGGCAGTGACACACGCTCAGCAGACTACAACCAGCAGTGGTTGAAGAACTAACTGGAGCGTAATCTGCACTCAAAAAATGAAAAGCTCACAGACTACAGTGAACACTACAGACAACTGTTCAGTAGCTGTGAAAGGCCCCTTTGTGTACTTCTATAGTGTTTGCAACCAATGTATTGTATACGGATGGAAGCGCGTCACACTAATAGATTAGATTTTTTTCAAATATAATGGAGCAGCACCAATTAGAGAAAAATGTGAAGGATGAGGCAGTGACACACGCTCAGCAGACTACAACCAGCAGTGGTTGAAGAACTAACTGGAGCGTAATCTGCACACAAAAAATGAAAAGCTGACAGACTACAGTGAACACTGCAGACAACTGTTCAGTAGCTGTGAAAGGCCCCTTTGTGTACTTCTATAGTGTTTGCAACCAATGTATTGTATACGGATGGAAGCGCGTCACACTAATAGATTAGATTTTTTTCAAATATAATGGAGCAGCACCAATTAGAGAAAAATGTGAAGGATGAGGCAGTGACACACGCTCAGCAGACTACAACCAGCAGTGGTTGAAGAACTAACTGGAGCGTAATCTGCACTCAAAAAATGAAAAGCTCACAGACTACAGTGAACACTGCAGACAACTGTTCAGTAGCTGTGAAAGGCCCCTTTGTGTACTTCTATAGTGTTTGCAACCAATGTATTGTATACGGATGGAAGCGCGTCACACTAATAGATTAGATTTTTTTCAAATATAATGGAGCTGCACCAATTCCACAAAATAAAATAAAAAAAAGAGTCAGTGAGTGACACGTGCAGATGCCTACAAACAGCGGTGGATGCAGAGCAAACTGCAGCGTCACCTGCACTCTCACACACACCTTGCACAGAGCTGTTAAAACAACACTGGCAAAAGGAAGCTTTACACAGCGGTTGGTAAACTAGCCTGCCTAAAGCACAGTACACAAAATCGCAATGTCTAACTGTCCCTCAAAGTCAGCAGAACAGCGTTCTGTCCTAACTGAGTTCACAGCACAGTGACGCTAAAATGGCGGCGGTGCCTTTTATAGTGCATTCTGACATCATTTCAGCAGCCAATCACAGCCATGCCATTAGTTAAGATGACCGCAGCATTACAGGATGTGCCCACACTTCATAAGATTCCTCATTGGCTGACTAAAATCACATTGCCTCTCAAAGAATTATGGGAACTTCCGATTCGGTATACGATATTGGAAAAATATCGGAACTAAGTATCGGAATTCCGATACAGCGAATATCGGCCGATACCCGATACTTGCGGTATCGGAATGCTCAACACTAATCACAACATATACAATAAATTGAGAAGAAATATCTTTATGACAGAGCAACATAGCCACACTACATGTGTAATAATGCCTCCTCTTGCCAGGCAGTAGCACCCTCAGGGGACAGAAAATATTGAGTGAACACATCACGTACTTTTATGCCTGAAGGTGGACGACGGGGATGGATGGGTGGTGACATAGGCAAAGACACATTCACAGAGGCTAATTCACCCACATGTTGAGAGGAGCATTCATGGATTCTACCTAAAATTATGTAGGACCACACATGCTTTGAGGACCACATTAACATTATCTTCACTGAGTTGAATTGCAGATTGAAGTATCCGCCATTTAGCACAAAGAATTCCAAATGTGCACTCCACCAGCCGCCGAGCACGTGACAGCCGACAATTAAATATTCTACGCCGATGGGTGAGATAGCGACGGGGATATGGCCTCATTACATTACGGATTAATTGAAAGGCCTCATCCGCTACTATAACATAAGGCACATGTTCTGGAATAGAGTCAGTAAGTTGACTTGCTGGAGGTAGGTCCAGTTGGCTATTGCGTATCCGCCTACCCATTATGGAAGTATTGAAGACTCTTGAGTCTCCAGTCCTTCCATAGGCCCCAATGTCTACAATTATAAACATGTAGTTTGTGTCGACCAAGGCCAACAAAACAACAGAAAAATATTGTTTGTAATTGAAGAATTGGGAGCCTGAGTTAGGAGGTTTCCGAACACGTATGTGCTTGCCGTCCAGGGCTCCTATACAGTGTGGAAACTGGCAATTTTGTGCAAAACCCTGTGCTATCCTCAACCAGTCACTCATTTTGGGTTCAGGCATGACTTCTTCATGTAGTCTGTTCCAAATTTCCACACAAGTTGACCGAACAATTCCATAAATTGTTGATCTGCCTATTAGGAACTCTAAGTGCAGAGCAGCGTAGGACATGCCAGTAGAAAGGAACCTGTAACACACATAGAACATGGACAAATCAGTTTAAAAAAAAAAATAGCATTCACAACTAGAGTTGAGCGATACTTTCCGATATCCTAAAGTATCGGAATCGGAATGGTATCGCCGATATCACTAAAATATCGGCGATACCCGATACCGATACCGGAAGTCCCATGTAAGTCTAGGGGAACAAAATATCGCAACTAAAAAAACCCCATTCTTTCCTTGTAAACACTAAATATACACACATAGAATACATATATATATATATATATACATGTCATTGTGACATATATATATATATACATATATGTATAGTTTATACACTTCTACATAGTAAAATATCCTCTGATTCAATTGCCCGGTAAAGCCGGCTTCAGTGAAAAGACAGAAGCACCCGACATGAAATGACACTTGGTGTACATAGGGTTAACCATGTCTTTTCATGTCGTTTGCTATCTGATTTGCACAAACAATTAAATCAGTCTATGTGTGCAAAATTTCACACCTGTAGGGGTTAATTAAAGGTGTAAATTCGTTGTAAAAAAAACGGACTTTTTTGCTACGAATTTACACCTTTAATTAACCCCTACAGGTGTGAAATTTTGCACACATAGTCTGATTTAATTGTTTGTGCAAATTAGATAGCAAAGGACATGAAAAGACATGGTTAACCCTATGTACACCAAGTGTCATTTCATGTCGGGTCATAGGTGTTCGGTCTGGATGCCGAACTTTACTGTTCGGGTTCGCCCATCTCTACTTGCAAAATCACCAATCTATAGCACTAGCTTCTCCAAGAGCAGTTCTCCTAATCACAGCTCTGACTATCCTGAGCTATGTGCTTGTTCAAGTGCCATTATCTCTATATGTACCGTAAATACAGTGATAGAAGTGTACATTATAAAACAAATCACTAATAGCTGAATGTGTTACAGCAGAACTTTATAGTTCTACTAATACTATAACTCAGCCTATCCTATCAGAAACAAAGAAGTAAAGAGCAACATAGCTCTGACCTGCTCCAGAGACAAATTGAGAATATTTCTTTAATTGTAACCACAACAATACCAGCACATTAAAAAGTTGTTGTTGTCCAATGTCCATATAGTACTATATTATGCTAAACAGTGGCCAGAGACCGCCATACCATGCCACAATAGTCCCATAGTTTGTTTTCATAGGACAGTGCGATTCTGTGCCTGCACACAGCCATATACTTTGCATAAAGTACCATATTCTACCTGCAAAGAACCAAATTGTGTGTTTGCAGTCCTACAATGAGCCTATATTGCACCCAATAAACTACACATTAGACCCAAATTAGAGTAATACTTGCCCATGTACATAGATGCCAGAGAGAACCACGTTTGTAAGTTACTGTGTATAACAACGCACATTATTCCATATTGTGCCCTGTTTGATTGATCCGATTCCTAACTGAAGGTGGTTTTCCAATGCTTAAAGAAAACTTCAAACTTGCTCCAAATAGTAAAACATAATCTAATATATTCATGTTTTACCCTTACCCCTCCTGTGCTGCTGGCCACAGGACCAACCGTGTGTTGATTTCCATTGCGCTTGACAGCAGTGATTGGCTGCCTGAGTGACATGGCATTCAATCGACCTCAAAGCATGGTTAACAACTCCTGAAGGTTCTCAGCTCCCAAAACTTTCATGAATGGGCTAATCTCTAAATCCCACCCTTGCCCACTCAAATTGTATAAAATATAGACATGCGGACCCTCGATTTTACCTGATCCGTAGACCATATTGTTTTATATCCATTCAGGAGTTAGGAACACTCTGGCACAACAAGATACTTCTCTTTTATATCCTAAATATGCATGCATGCTAATATTCTGTTACTTTTGATGATGCCAAACCCTATATAGATTTGTATAATCATTGGGTCACATGGCAAAACAAAAATAGGGACAAAGTCAAGTTTGACACCAAATCAGACAAATTCACATTTAGGAGAATCAAAGAACAATCAGACTAATGATCTGTTGAGACTGGGTACACCTTTAGAATACATATAGCCAGTGGCACAACATAAATCTTTTACACGTCAATGCAAAGTCAATAACATGGCCCTCTATAATTGAAAATAAAAATAGTTTGCGCACATAAAAACTACAAGACACAAAAGGATCTGTAGAAAAATAGGAATATGCATGTGTCAAATGGAAAACAATACATAAATTCAGACGCACTCTGTAGAACAGTTTGAGATGCAGATGTAATAATACAGTAATAAATAAATATTGCACTAAGACCCGTGAGAAAAAGGTGATGAGAAAAGCCTGTAATCTATTATGTAGTAAACCCCAAACCAAAGGACTAAATAGTCATAATACGCATAAGGTATTTATTCATATGGGTATTAATATGGACAAACCCTGAAAAAGTAAAAGAGGTCCTCTTTTAACGATGGAGCAGAAAAACGCTGCAGAAATCCTAAAAAAACCTTTTATGCAGAAAGGTCAGAAGAAATTGACACTGTCCCGGCCGGTGACAGCTCAGATGAATGAGTATTAGTGGTGCACTGTGGAGAAAATAGTCCTGTTTGCACAGGTTTTACCTGACAACCCCGATGGGTCACTTGCAATAGAAAGTCCAATTTCAGCCTCCTCTGGCCTGCTGACAACCCCGATGGGTCACTTGCAGTAGAAAGTCCGACTTCAGCCTCCTATGGCCCGCAGACGAAACTTACATCCGTTGATGAAAGCCGGTGATCTCTGGCCTCCGTGGCCAGATCAGGAACGCCGGCTGATGATGTTGAATCCTCACTAGGAAGAAGGATGTGGGCAGGACCTGTTGGTAAACTAGCCTGCCTCAAGCACAGTAGTACACAAAATCGCAATATCTAACTGTCCCTCAGAGTGAGCAGAGTAGCGTTCTGTCCCTAACTGAGTTCACAGCACAGTGACGCTAAAATGGCTGCGGCGCCTTTTATAGTGCATTCTGACATCATTTCAGCAGCCAATCACAGCCATGCCATTAGTTAAGATGACCGCAGCATTACAGGATGTGCCCACACTTCATAAGATTCATCATTGGCTGACTAACATCACATTGCCTCTCAAAGAATTATGGGAACTTCCGATTCCGGTATACGATATTGAAAAAGTATCGGAATTAAGTATCGGAATTCCGATAACGCGAATATCGGCCGATACCCGATACTTGCGGTATCGGAATGCTCAACACTATTCACAACACTTACAATGCTTGAGTTTGTTACAGCACACATGCTGGAAATTAGATTACAAGCCATGGCTTCTGTAGAATAGACCATAGGCAATAATTGAGATAGCTAAGGTTGAGAAATACATTACACACATTATAAGTTTACAAGAAGTGTGCTCCAACACTTGCTAAGTGAGTATGTGGAGGAAAACATCATCAACATATCGTTGACACACATACCTGTTGTGAATGGGTTTGAGATGAGTTCTGAGCAGAGACTCCCTCTGGTGGTTACAAGCGGTGCTGGTCTGTTCAGTGAAGATTGTGAGGACTGGGAATCAGGTGTTACTGACTGGTCTTATATAAGGGAGTCACTTTCCCATCAGGGTTGCCGGTGATCAATTGTTCTGGTCTGAATCCTTTATTCCAGTTTCCCTTGTAGCCTGCTGTGTCGTGTCTGCATCTCCTGCTAACAGATAAGACATTTTCTTCTTTTGTGTTTGTGCTATATTTTTGCATTTTGTCCTGCACTTCTGTGGGGGCCTTCAGGGTCCCCTCCGGGGGCTTCTGCCCTCTCAGTTTTGTTCAGCTACTGATGTTTGTACTTTTGCTTTTTCCAGTTTTTTCAGTGGCTGCTGTTTTGATTTTGTTACACCAGAGAACTAATTTAGGTGGTAGAGGTCGTGTGATCTCAGGTATTTTTGAAATTAGTAGAGTTGGCGCTTTTCAGGGTTTTCTGGGATTGCAGTAAGTACCCTTCCTATCCTTTTCTATTTAGTTAGTTTGGGCCCCAGCGTTTGCTCATACTATTTTCTTTCTGTGTCAGTATTTCATCTTGTCTAACCGCCATTACATGTTTGGGGGCTTTCTAATATCTTTGGGGTTCTGCTCCGGGGCAGATAGCTCTCCTATATCTATCTTTAGGTGTAGTTAGTTTCTCAGGCTGTGACGAGGCGTCTAGGACCAACGTAGGAACGCTCCACGGCTGCCTCTAGTTGTGGTGGTTAGTCAGGGTACTGCAATCTCATAGATTCCAACTGCTCTGGTGTATTGCCTTTTTTACCTGCACTCCTCAGCTACCGAAACATAACACATACCTTATTGTTAGGAGAAGACGTTCCTCGGCAGAAATTGCTTTTCTCATCCTGGTGTCATGAAATGTAATCCCAGGGCGCACAATTTCAAGCAGCGTATCAAAGGTAGCTATGCTCATTCGACAATATAGGAAAAACTTCTCTCCATGGCTACGCAGTGACAAATATAGCCGGTGAAAATGGCCTTTAGTTATCCTTCTTGTCAAAAGTGGATGTACCCACATCCTTCTGCGTCTTCTGGGATCTAATATTACAGGATATGGCTCCCCAATACGTCTGGATATAACCCAATGGAACAGCACACGCTCAGTGGGAGTAAATCTGAGTGTGTCGCTCATGTTTGTATAAAGCAGCTAGCAAGCACTAAGCAGAAGGAACAAAATTAAACCAGTCCAGAGGTGGGAGAGTCACAGCTGTAGCAGATCACTTAAATATAGCTCTGCCTGATGATTTAAATTAGTATCAGGCCTCAAAACCGTTATTGGTCCTTTTTGGTAAGCTGCGACAAAAAAACGGTGGTCGGATGAAAATCGGATGTTACAAGGTACACACACATGCGACTAAATCACATCTTTGAAGGAAAATCGGATGCCAGAAGGATGTGTGATGTTTGCATTTTGATCCGACAATCGACCGACTAAAACGGACCGATTTTTTGTAGTTGTGTGTGACGCCGGCCTAACAGTTACCATTACAGATAGTAAAGCATCCATAATGAGCAGACCCATCTGGGCTCCTAAAAGTATAAGGCAGACATGAAGATTTAACATCTGACATGTATACATCAGAGAGCACTTAACGATGTTTTCCCCTTTTAGAAAAGTAGATCCCAAATATTTCTAGTCATGTAAAATAACACAATCAGAAAGTACTTACCCTCTCCAGAGCCAGCACTAACTCTCCACCTCTCCACCACTGCTCTGGTCACAGTGTGAAGTAGATAAAAGAGTATATCAAATATAGGTAACCTTTTTATTGTTTTGCAAGACAGCCTTAAAATTTAATAAAAAAATCTAGAGGGTTGGTGCAAAGCTAAAACCAAACTTTGGGATAGAACCAATAGCAAGACACAATATAAGGTGTTAAAGTACTACATATTTCCATTAGCTTTTCATCCTAGCCTGCTAATAAAACTTTTTAACTTGGAAGTTAGATTTTCATATATTCAAAGAAAAGGTGGTTTCCATGAAGTCTTCATTTAGGAAACCAGCGTTTTCTTTTCTTATAAAGATAGCACACTAAGTATAAAGTAGCTGGCGTTTTGGACAACCCGTTTTTATCATAACTTATATAATTTAAATGGTGACACATTTTAAACCCCAAAAAAGTTTAAACCAATCACATTTTGTACAATAATTATTTTCTGGAAAGCATAATTTACATCAGTATGAAAACATGAAAAGAACAGGCAGGGAAATGTTTTACCTCACAGAAAGACTCAGCTGTGATCCAATGCAGTCCAATCTGTATTCTCTTTTGCTTCCTACTCTGTTCAGGAGCTTTGGTATGATC
This sequence comes from Oophaga sylvatica, assembly GCA_033576555.1. Classification (NCBI taxonomy): domain Eukaryota; kingdom Metazoa; phylum Chordata; class Amphibia; order Anura; family Dendrobatidae; genus Oophaga; species Oophaga sylvatica. Next base: position 346,306,746 of record JARQOD010000006.1, read on the forward strand.
AGACCATGTTAATGCGCGGTCAGACACAGCCATTACACAGTACATAGCAGGGGGATATTTATACGATTATCTCAGCAAACCTTTTTTTAACACATCTTATTGTGGAGCTTATTATTTCAAGATTTATTGATTAAAATGTACCATATATACTCGTGTATAAGCTGAATTTTTCAGCACATTTTTATGCTGAAAAGCCCCCTCAGCTTATACTCGAGTGAGGGTCCCATATACAGTATTTTTTGGACTTTTAGAAAGAGGGGGAGCAGCAGCGGCAGAGCGGCATGTCACAGAAGGCATGAACTGGCTGCTGCGACAAACACCTGTGCTCGCTGCTAAATTTAAATGAATATTCACTGCTCTCCACGGCCATGGGCATGGAGAGCATTTAACATTCATTTGTCTTTAATAGCTTGCACAGTAACCTCAGCTGATGGCTTGCTACAATGGCTGGGTGATCACGTGTGCCCGCTACTAAATGGAATGAATATTCGCTGCTCTCCACATCGATGAGAGTGGAGAGCAGTGAATATTCATTTCTCTTTAATAGATGACACACTGTTAGCCGCAGTAGCCGGCTTTCTGTGACTACTGGGCTCTGAAGTGTGCCCACTACTTAAGGTTATGAATAATCACTGCTCTCCACTCCAATGGGCATGGAGAGCAGTGAATATTCATTCTGTTTAGTAGCAGGTACACATGATCATCAGGCCGCTGCTGCAAGCCAGCGGCTGAGGTTACTGTGCCTGCTATTAAAGATCAATGAATATTCATTGCTCCACACGCATATAGTCCTGGCATAGAGAGCAGTGAGTTTTCCAGCAGCTGTCCTCTGCTTGTAAGCATTGCATGATTTCACAGCCATGCACTGCATGCAAGCATAAATCAGATACTGGCATCATAACAGTACCCTGCAAGGGAGCACAGGGAAGGTAAGTATAATGGTTTATGATTTTTAATGTTTTTCTGAAGGGGCCATGCATACCAGGATAGAACAAGAAGACACGTCACTCTGAATCACACTGAAAGGGTGCACAGAAAGGGTTACCAGTCCCAATAACATGTAAAAATAAATCTGGCACTCCCGTTGCGAAAATTTTTTTTTTTTATTTCACAAAGAAACAATCCACATGGTTTATACAAAACGTAACGTTTGGGTCACAATCTAGACCATCTTCAGACCATATAAACTATTTAGATGGCCCCATGTGTCACTTTGTGCAAAAAGGGTCAGAAAGAACCACATGTCTCGGCACAACATATGCCAATAAGTACCAGGGTAACAGTGCAAACGCGCCAAAAGGAAAAGCCTGTAATCAGCTGTGGAAAGTGGGCGCCCAGCAACAATCAGAGATATTTCTTGGTTCATTTTGATCACTGTGATAGACCCTATCACAGTGATCAAAATAAAAGAATGTAAATCAAACCCCCCTTAGTTAGATAAAAAATAATAAAATAAAATATATATATTTTTCCATTCTTTGTAGGGTTAGGGTTGGGGGCAAGGGTGAGTTTTGGGGTTGGGGCTATAGCTAGGGTTAGGGTTGGGACTAGGGTTAGGGTTGGGGTTAGGGTTGGGGCTGGGTTTAGGGTTGGGGTTAGGGTTGGGGCTGGGGCTAGGGTTAGGTTTGGGGCTAGGATTAGGATTGTGTTGGGGTTAGGGTTGTGATTACTGTTGTGATGATGGGATTAGGGTGGTTAGGGTTATGGTTGTGGTTAGGGTTGGGATTAGGGTTAGGGCTAGTGTTGGGGTTAGGGCTGGGGCTAGGGCTGTGTTATGGTTGGAGTGAGAATTGGGGTGTTTTCACTATTTAGGCACATCAGCCGGTCTTCAAATGTGACTTGGTGAATGCCATTGACGCCAGCCAATTTTGCATTCAAAAAGTCAAACGGTGCTCCCTCCTTTCTGAGCCCTGCCATGTGCCCAAACAGTGGCTTTTCCCCACATACGGGGTGCATATTCAGGAGAAATTGCACAACAAATGTTGTGGTCCATTTTCTCCTTATATCCTAGTGAAAATAAAAAAGTTGGGGTCTAAACTAAATTTTTTGTGAAAAAAGTTTAATGTTAATTTTTTCCTTCCACATTGCTTTAGTTCTTGTGATGCACCTGAAGGGTTAACAAACTTCTCGAATGTGGTTTTGCGCACCTTGAGGGGTTCAGTCTTTAGAATGGTGTTACTTTTGGGTATTTTCTGTCATATTGACCCCCCAAAGTCACTTCCAATGTGAAGCGGTCCCTAAAACAGATGGTTTTGTAAATTTTGTTGGAAAAATGAGAATTTGCTGGTAAACTTTTAACCCTTATAACATCCTAACAAAAAAAATGTTTCCAAAATTTTCCTGATGTAACGTGGGAAATGTTTTTTAATAACTATTTTGTGTGGCATGACTCTCTAATTTAAGGGCACAAAAATTAAAAGTTTGACTATTGAATATCGAAGAAATTTTACCACTAGCATGAAGTACAATATGTCACGAAAAAATAATCTCAGAATCAGTAGAATCCGTTGAAGCTTTCCAGCGCTGTAACCTCACAAAGTAACAGTGGTCAGAATTGTAAAAATTGGCTTGGTCATTAAGGTCAAAATTGTCTCGATCACTAAGGGTTTAAAGGAGAAACACAATGTGAATTTTTTCACTAAAGGCATGAATTTAATCTGTATTTCAGCATCATTGCAGTCATATCTTTACTTCACATGACAAAATCATGCTGACAGGTTCTCTTTATACACGTTGCGCTAAATTATCCTGAGAAAGTAACAAATAGTAGACAATAAAAAAAAACCCACATTATCGATGTGGATGGTGTTTTGCAGCGTGTTGTTTATAAAAGTGTCTATTGTACAACCGCATTACAGAAGTAGAAACATGTAGTAGTCTATGGATCATACAGAGTTTTAATTCATTGGAGATGGGGGATAATAGAAGGAGCAGTGTCAGACTCGGAGTGGTTGATCAGTGATATCGTGTAATTAAGATCTTTGCTGATGTATTGGAATATCAATTACACAATATTTTTTTACAGAAAAAAATCTGAAATTGGGGTCAGTCAGAGAAAGTGTGCTTATCACAGTACAGTATTGATTTTTTTTACATTTATTGTGAAATCCTTTCTCTGAAGGGGGAATAATTGTTTTTTCTTAAAAATACAATATAAAATTCCCCGAAATTCAAACATTTAACTGGAATATTTTACTTCACAATGTGTGGGTTGTAAACATTCTTTTTTGTACCTGTTTTACTTGTCAAATTTTATACCCATACACACCCCACCAATACTTTGCCCTTTTGGATTTGCTTGCTTTAAAACGTGTACCTCCTTATTTCTTATTGCAGAATTTTTAAGAAGGGGGTTGAATTTTATTGTGAAAAAAATGTAGACATTTTAATGTGCATATCTACACATAACCACATTTATACTTTAGCTTAAAAAAAGTCAAAAGTCTGTCAGTACGCTGTGTTAGAAGTTAGAGCTCATGCAGACACCGTAGTTTCGGTCTGAGTGCAATCAGTCGAAACATTGCATCTCACTTGGATCAAAGTTATTCAATGAGACCAGCCACACATCCATTTTTTTCCGCAGGCCGAGTGGTCCAAGAAAAAAAAAACCCCGCATCATGCATGGAGAAGAAGAAAAATTTTAATTTTTTTATTCTCCACAGCTGCGAAAAACGAATCCCACTCAGATCAAACTCTGATTATTACTTTCTATTATGGAGAACATATGGTATGGTCATGTAGCTTTATTATTGGAAATCTGTTGACAGCTTTTCTCCACCTAATATGAGAGCAGCATAATGTTGGGGAAGAGTTCATAATTTCAGCGATGTGTCACCTACTGGGCTGCTTAGTGTAGTGTTGATAAAAATAGCTGTTTTAGCAGCAGGAAATAATCACTAGAGGACAAGTAAACCTGTTGCCATGTAGTCAATCAAATTCTTGAACTTGGTATAATCTTTCCCCCAACACTGGCATCTTACTGTGTACACTGTACATGGGCAGAAAGCTGCCAATCATTTTTGAGGGCGGGGTTATACAGGGCTCAATATGTTGCTGATAAAACATCAAAATGATCTCAAGCAGCTCAATAAGTGACACATCACTGGAATCAGGATATCTGAGCCTGCATTGTGATCTTTTACTGATAGGGTAGCAAAAACTTGGTAAAAGATTCCCTTTAAGTCAGCTGTTGGTTACAACTTGATTACGAACTGTGACGGATCTGCACAGGGGAAGGGGGTGTCTACTTCGCTCACCTCGGGGGAAGGGGAGAAAAGGACCTAGCAGGGATCTGCTCTCTGGCACCACCAGTTGCCCCAGGTCAGTCAGTGAACTGCACCAAGTGCAAATAGTCACTGGAAAGGCTTCCCTTATAGGTACGAGTTAATGAGGCGCTCCTAGTGAGGGGGATATATATCACCCATCCAGATATATATATATAAATATGTATATAAACCTCCCGGCCGTCACTGCCAGAGTTCCTCATTAAAGCAGTACGGTATTGTGCCACCAGTTCCTCGTTCAACCTAAGCCCCGTCCGACACAGGCTTATATCGGGTCAGAAACCAACCCGTGTAGCGTACAATTGACCAACCGAGTGTGCGAACATGGGGGTTCTTGTATTGAGATAAAAGAGCAGCCCAAGATTAATTTTATATTTAATCACCGAAAAGGAGCACTAGAAATATACAGGTATATATTTACAAGAACAATATACAGGTATACAGTCAGGAGTGCAGTACAAAGGTACGGTATAGATAGGTTGCAATTACCGTGTTATGTAGTATGTCACCACAGGGAGGCGCTAATGGATCACAGGTCCAAATCTTAGTTACGTGGTTCCCTTGGCCACGACAAATAACGGGTCCTCCTGCCAGTAGAAAACTAAGTTCAAATGAGGGTCTGGATTATATCTCCTACGCTGTTACCTCCCACACTCTGCTGCCACCCCTGAGCTGGGGCTGCCTCCCTCCTCCCATGACCAAGAATATGATTTTCTGTCCAGAATCGTGGATGGCCCAAAAATTTGTCTGTTTCACAACTTCCATGCTCTTCACCTTTTTAACTTTTCACACACTTTCTCCTTCATAATCTTCAGCAGCACCCTCTTTCTCATCAAATTATTCTTCATCTTCACCTTCTTAATCTTCTAAAACTTCTTGCTATTCATCTTTTTGTTAACATTACTTATATTGTTCTTATTAAACAGTTATTATTCTTCATATTCTACTTCTTCATCTTCTTCCTATTCATCCTTTTCATCATATTCTTATTTGTGACAGACATTCCTGTACTTGTAATCTGTAAAACTCTGAATTTTCATCCTTCCGTTCTTGCTGTCACGAAAGATTTTAATTACAACAGTATTTGTCCGCGTTCAGTTTAGCCTGCAGCAGCATCAGGCATTTTCCAGGGCACCACGAGGAGGAACGGACTCACCCCCATACACTGCTTAGTCTTCTTCTGCTTAGAATTTAGAGCATATATTTTGCTCTTCATTTTGGTCTTATACTTAATGTTCTTCTGCTTTTTGATCTTCTGCTTATTGTTCTTCTGTCTCTTGTTCTGTATCTTGTAGTTTGTCTTAACCTTCTTTGTCCTGTTGGTGATGGTACAAAAGCCAATGGAAGTAACGAGGACCAGCTGACTGTACTGGAACCCGGAGGGTCAGCAGAAGGAAAAGAGCCAATGGCACAACCGAGGACCAGCTGACGTTACTGGGACACGGTTACTAAGCAGGAGGTACCTGTGCTCCAAAGCACTACCAAGGACCAGCAGACGTTGCTGGAACTCGGATACCGACATGGAGGCACCTAGGCCAAAGGCACTGCGGAGAACCAGCTGACGGTACTGGAACCCGGATGGGTAGCAGAAGGTACAAGAGCCAATGAAAGTAACGAGGACCAGCTGACTGTGCTGGAACCCGGAGGGTCAGCAGAAGGAAAAGAGCCAATGGCACAACCGAGGACCAGCTGACGTTACTGGGACACGGTTACTAAGCAGGAGGTACCTGTGCTCCAAAGCACTACCAAGGACCAGCAGACGTTGCTGGAACTCGGATACCGACATGGGAGGCACCTAGGCCAAAGGCACTGCGGAGAACCAGCTGACGGTACTGGAACCCGGATGGGTAGCAGAAGGTACAAGAGCCAATGAAAGTAACGAGGACCAGCTGACTGTGCTGGAACCCGGAGGGTCAGCAGAAGGAAAAGAGCCAATGGCACAACGAGGACCAGCTGACGTTACTGGGACACGGTTACTAAGCAGGAGGTACCTGTGCTCCAAAGCACTACCAAGGACCAGCAGACGTTGCTGGAACTCGGATACCGACATGGAGGCACCTAGGCCAAAGGCACTGCGGAGAACCAGCTGACGGTACTGGAACCCGGATGGGTAGCAGAAGGTACAAGAGCCAATGAAAGTAACGAGGACCAGCTGACTGTGCTGGAACCCGGAGGGTCAGCAGAAGGAAAAGAGCCAATGGCACAACCGAGGACCAGCTGACGTTACTGGGACACGGTTACTAAGCAGGAGGTACCTGTGCTCCAAAGCACTACCAAGGACCAGCAGACGTTGCTGGAACTCGGATACCGACATGGAGGCACCTAGGCCAAAGGCACTGCGGAGAACCAGCTGACGGTACTGGAACCCGGATGGGTAGCAGAAGGTACCCATGGAAATTAAAGTTGAGGCAGCAGGACTGTTTGCCGTTCACACAGCAGGGGAACAGCTGACATTACTGAACCCAGTAACACAGGAGCAAGTGTAGACTGTGCTAACAGCACTTCCGAGAAACAACTGGCGGTGTTGTAACCCAGGGATGAGAAGAGAACATGGTGGAGGCAGCAGGACTTTTTGCCGTACACACAGCAGGGGAACAGCTGACATTACTGAACCCCAGTAACACAGGAGCAAGTGTAGACTGTGCTAACAGCACTTCCGAGAAACAACTGGCGGTGTTGTAACCCAGGGATGAGAAGAGAACATGGTGGAGGCAGCAGGACTTTTTGCCGTACACACAGCAGGGGAACAACTGACATTACTGAACCCCAGTAACACAGGAGCAAGTGTAGACTGTGCTAACAGCACTTCCGAGAAACAACTGGCGGTGTTGTAACCCAGGGATGAGAAGAGAACATGGTGGAGGCAGCAGGACTTTTTGCCGTACACACAGCAGGGGAACAGCTGACATTACTGAACCCCAGTAACACGGGAGCAAGTGTTAACTGTGCTAACAGCACTTCCGAGAAAACAACTGGCGGTGTGTAGCCCAGGGATGAGAAGAGAACATGGTGGAGGCAGCAGGACTTTTTGCCGTAACACAGCAGGGGAACAGCTGACATTACTGAACCCCAGTAACAGGAGCAAGTGTAGACTGTGCTAACAGCACTTCCGAGAAACAACTGGCGGTGTTGTAGCCCAGGGATGAGAAGAGAACAGGGTGGAGGCAGCAGGACTTTTTGCCGTTCACACAGCAGGGGAACAGCTGACATTACTGAACCCCAGTAACACGGGAGCAAGTGTTAACTGTGCTAACAGCACTTCCGAGAAACAACTGGCGGTGTTGTAGCCCAGGGATGAGAAGAGAACATGGTGGAGGCAGCAGGACTTTTTGCCATACACACAGCAGGGAACAGCTGACATTACTGAACCCCAGTAACACAGGAGCAAGTGTAGACTGTGCTAACAGCACTTCCGAGAAACAACTGGCGGTGTTGTAGCCCAGGGATGAGAAGAGAACATGGTGGAGGCAGCAGGACTTTTTGCCGTTCACACAGCAGGGGAACAGCTGACATTACTGAACCCAGTAACACGGGAGCAAGTGTTAACTGTGCTAACAGCACTTCCGAGAAACAACTGGCGGTGTTGTAACCCAGGGATGAGAAGAGAACAGGGTGGAGGCAGCAGGACTGTTTGCGTTCACACAGCAGGGGAACAGCTGACATTACCGAACCCCAGTAACACAGGAGCAAGTGTGGACTGTGCTAAAGCACTTCCGAGAAAAAACTGGCGGTGTTGTAACCCAGGGATGAGAAGAGAACAGGGTGGAGGCAGCAGGACTTTTTGCCGTACACACAGCAGGGGAACAGCTGACATTACTGAACCCTAGTAACACAGGAGCAAGTGTAGACTGTGCTAACAGCACTTCCGAGAAACAACTGGCGGTGTTGTAACCCAGGGATGAGAAGAGAACATGGTGGAGGCAGCAGGACTTTTTGCCGTACACACAGCAGGGGAACAGCTGACATTACTGAACCCCAGTAAACAGGAGCAAGTGTAGACTGTGCTAACAGCACTTCCGAGAAACAACTGGCGGTGTTGTAACCAGGGATGAGAAGAGAACAGGGTGGAGGCAGCAGGACTGTTTGCCGTACACACAGCAGGGGAACAGCTGACATTACTGAACCCCAGTAACACAGGAGCAAGTGTAGACTGTGCTAACAGCACTTCCGAGAAACAACTGGCGGTGTTGTAACCCAGGGATGAGAAGAGAACATGGTGGAGGCAGCAGGACTTTTTGCCGTACTCACAGCAGGGGAACAGCTGACATTACTGAACCCCAGTAACACAGGAGCAAGTGTAGACTGTGCTAACAGCACTTCCGAGAAACAACTGGCGGTGTTGTAGCCCAGGGATGAGAAGAGATCATGGTGGAGGCAGCAGGACTTTTTGCCGTACCACGCAGGGGAACAGCTGACATTACTGAACCCAGTAACACAGGAGCAATGTAGACTGTGCTAACAGCACTTCCGAGCAACAACTGGCGGTGTTGGAGCCCAGGGTCAAGGAGGATGTTTAAATACTAGATCAAGTATTTCCTTGTTACGTGTCAATTAAAAATGTCTATACTCCAAACAAGAGAAATATAACCTTTAGTACCATAAGATGATGATTTTACTTTAAAAAATATATGTAAATTAATAATTGACAAACATAAACGCATACATTAACATGTTGAAAAGCAATGCAAACCACAATAAAAATCGGTTAAATAATCTGCTATACGGTTTTAAATAAAAGCATACAAGTACATATCAGAATCCATTAATGATGGATAAGTAACAGTATGTACACCATTTTCATTTGCTGAATAATATCACTAAAAAGTTTTTAAAAAATATCTAAAATTTCCATCATGTAATACTGATAATATGTGCCATCATTTATATTAACAAAAAAAAACCTTTAAAAAGTGCATAGTGAAAACAGCTATTTATGCCTGACTGTGGACTTGCAAGCATGACAACGGATAGATAAGGTATATATAGATGAGACTGCATAGCCACAGATGGTGAATGGCGATGTAATACTGTACCTCAATAAAGTGTGCGTTACTACTACATCCTTTTTTTTATATAGCTTTATAAAAGGGTACGTGCATGTATGCTTGCGCCTTTGTTTGGACGCACAGACTGGCTTCCTGCTGTGACGCATTGGGTATTGGAGCGTCTGTGCGTCTTATGACCCAGACTAACATTCACGGTGCGCATCGTTCATCATCGCAAGCGTACCGACAACACAAAGGCGTTGTCATGACTGCTTTACTCAGTAAACATGCACCTATGATGAAACATACACGCATGTGCCCTATTACATACACAGCTACAAGAAAAATGCGTGTGGAGGTGTGACACAGCTGTTTTGTTAAGGTACAGTATTATATCGACATTGTACAGGTGTCGCTATTCAGTCTGATAATAGATATCATTCACCTATTCTATCAGTTGTCGTTCTTTCAGCACCACTTACAGGTATATATTTTGCTATTGTGACTATGCACTATTGACTTTACCAAGGTAATGCATGATTTTTGTTAGCGATTATCATGTTTACATGAAGGACCTTTATGTATGGGCTGTTAACTTTCTAATCAAATATGTATTTTTTAAATGACACAAATATAAGTAATGTTGAAGAGGACTATTCCTACATGCATTGTTTGCACAATATTACAGGTGTACATCACGTCCCTTAATCAACATTGGATATTATATTTACTTGTTATGCTTTTATTTCAAAGGCAAGAACACTGAAGTATAACCTTCGCACTGCAGCAGTTGTCAAAGTTCAACCCACATTATGCACTTCCAACATTGCAGTATTTGAGTCATCATGATGTGAGTTGGATTTGTCTAAGCTATGGAGTGACAAGGTTGACCATCAGTATCCTATAGCATAAGTAGGCTTTTGTGTTTGCATTTGTTTTCGACATGTGCATATCTGTAATAATAATGTCACAATTATTTTGTTACCGATTTGTGACAGACAAATCATTTTATGGTTTTGAAAGTTGACGTTTCAAATGTTTACAGCTTAGAAATCATGGTGTAGCCTCATATCTATGTGTAGCACTAGACACTTTGAGATGTCATGTTTTTTTCACCATGATTAGGTAGCTAGCAGTAATTTTTGCCGGACACACAGCAGGGGAACAGCAGGCGTTACTGAACCCACAAACACATCAGCGATTGTTTTCATCTGTGCATCTAACACTTCTGAGCAGCAACTGGCGCTGTTGAAGCCCAGGGTCAAGGAGGGTGTAGGCAGAGGCCTAGTATGAGACATTTGAAGTTGAAGTTGTAGTTAGCAGCAGTAATTTTTGCCAGACACACAGCAGGGGAACAGCAGGCGTTACTGAACCCCACAAACACATCAGCGATTGTTTTCATCTGTGCATCTAACACTTCTGAGCAGCAACTGGCGCTGTTGAAGCCCAGGGTCAAGGAGGGTGTAGGCAGAGGCCTAGTATGAGACGTTTTGAAGTTGAAGTTGTAGTTAGCAGCAGTAATTTTTGCCAGACACACAGCAGGGGAACAGCAGGCGTTACTGAACCCCACAAACACATCAGCGATTGTTTTCATCTGTGCATCTAACACTTCTGAGCAGCAACTGGCGCTGTTGAAGCCCAGGGTCAAGGAGGGTGTAGGCACAAAATATTGAGTTATTGCCTTGTTACGTGGCCATTGCAAATGTATGTACTTCAAACAAGAATAAATTGAAGTTTTACTACGACAATAAAATGATGAATTTCAATTACAAGAATAGAAAAATATTTATACTTGACAGTCCTCTGTGGTTGATAACGTTTAATGGCTAAACTGAAAATATGGTAACAAATTCAAAGCTTTCGAGACTACTCAGGTGTCTTCATCAGGCTAAGAGTAAAGCCAAAAATGAAGAATCACATATTTCTACACACAACAGGACACAGGAATAGCTAAGACAAGGAGGGAGGGACAAGTGAGGGGAGACGGCAACAAAAAGGAGAACAAGGATGAATTATCAGCGCCACACAATCACAGATAAATTAATGAATTTACCTGTGGCAAAAGACTTTTGTATGCCCGGTCATAGCATCATGGATATGGAATTACTGGTATTAAAATATAACTTCAAATATGAGAAACGTACAAAGGTTTCAGAATATAAGCTCATCATGACCTTTGACAACTGTTAGTGATGGAATGAATAGATCACATGGATTTATGTCATTCTATATCAATTAAGGAATCTGCGTCTATGCCCTTCCAGGGTCATGAAAACCCAAAAAAAGACGCCAATGAGAGGGCAATCAAAATTTCTATCCTTATCTAGGAATGTTCCAATATTTATGTTCATCCCTGTGAGATAATGACAGTTCTGATACACGTCACTTACTTGTCTTACCTATTGCACTATTCCTGTGTCCTGTTGTGTATAGAAATATGTGATGCTAATTTTTTTATTTAGTCTTTCCCTGATGAAGAGACGTGAGTAGCCTTGAAAGCTTGCAATTTGTTTCCATCTTTCAGTTATCCATTAAAAGGTATCAACCACTGCTGACTCTGAAGTCTAAATATTTTTCTAAAAATCTACTGGCTAACACGGTACAAAGATACACATGTTTTCTAATTTCAAGAAGGAAAAATAAAGAAAATACAAAATATAAACGCATATATGCACATGCCAAAAATAAATGGAACAACACAACACCCAAAAAATTGGTAACAAAATATAGTGTTGTAAATTTAAGAATAAAAGTCCATTTTTTTTTTATGAATATGCTATAAGGAACGCTATGTTAAACCATAACATAGTGAAGACAATGGATTTTGTAATAGTCACTCATCATCATCATCGCAAATTTTATGTGACAGTCACAGACATTTCAATTATTTAAGTTCATAAAATCGTAACTTTCTATAGCATGTATGCATGTCCAGCATGGACTCATCAATGTGATTGATGACACAATAATGTACGATAAAAAATAACCATTTAAAAAAACATTAGGCATCGTTTGTCACAATTTAAGTGTGTGCCTGCAAGTGTAGGTGAAACAAAGGCTACGGATAGCAAAGGATATATCTATGTCTGTATCAGACAGTGGACAGCCTCTGATGGGTAATGCCGATGTTTATACTGTACGTCAATAAAGTCTGCGGCTGAAATCATGGCATTTTTTGCTTGTAGAGTGTTGAAGAGGGTAAAAGAATGTCTGGTTGCGCAAAGCTTTATCCGTCAACACTACCTTCCTACTGTCAGCGTAGGGTAGGGTAGCGTGTGGCAATTAGCTGACTATCAAATGTGGTTAGGCTGCGTTATTGCGCACTAGGGACGCAAAAAAAAATACAGCAGTAATAATTTAATGTGTAATACTCCACCTATGACAAACAAAAAAATTACGTTCCCTCTTTAACAATCTACAAGACTAACAAGCCTAATGGTTGACGCTGACTTAATTGAGATACAGTATTACATCAACATTGTCCATGAGTAACTATGCACTGTGATACCTATATACCAGTATTAATTTATATCTCTTGGGTTGTTTCAACAGCACTTGCAGGTATAACTACCTATTGTCAGTATGCATGATGCACTTCTAGATGTAATAATTTATTATTAGACATTATTACCATGTTTTACATGCTGGCCATTTCATAATGGTGTTTGAAGTTACAGTTGGCATCAGTATGTGTATTTTATAATGTCTGTCATAAATAAAACTCGTGATGATGATGATGAGGATTTAATGATTCGTACATCCATTGACTGCATTATCTTACAGGTACAGGATAAAGTTCCTTAAAAAGCATTAATTCATAAGTCTGAAATGTACTTTTATGCATTAATTCAAAATGTGAAGAGTAGACTATGTTTTATTTTTTGTTACCATTTTAATAGACATGTCAGATATGCGCTGTGATGACAAAATTATTATTTGTCCATATTTGTCATAAAAATTTATCATTCTAGGCGTGCAAAACTTCACAATTTCATGTTTTCAGCATAACAAGCAGGGTGACGGCCTTCCCTATTTGGAGCATGTTGGTCATGTGTTTTTCTGTCCATGTGTCGGGAACAGGAGACTTTTTGCCGTTCACACAGCAGGGGAACAGCTGGCGTTACTGAACCCCACTAACAGTAGAGCTTGTGTTTTGTTCTGTGGACCACACTTCTGAGCAGCAACTGGCAGTGTTGAGCCCAGGGAGTAGAGTTCAGGTGGTAGAAAGATGAACATAAACAGGAGACATGGATAACGTTGCGAACCAGTTTATTTAATCTGAAAACGGACAGACAAATTCTGCCGAGATCCATGCCTTGTTCATTTTCAGAAAAGTAAGCCGGTCCAACATTATCGGAGGATAGTCGCATTGCGACGGTCTGTTAGTACACCACCTGCGCACTAAAGACGCGCTCCGATAATACACTGGCAGCAGGGCAAGCCAGCACCTCCAATGCATACTGGCTAAGCTTGGCCATGATCCAGCTTAGAGACCCAAAACTTGAATGGGGAAGAGCCATCTGGGAGTACCTGAGAGGCAAAGCCAAGTAGTCTGTCACCATCTGACGGATACGTTGCCTCCCGCTGACTGGAGCCCCTCGGATGGTGTAGACATTTGTGGCGCTGCCACAAAACTTTGCCACATTTTAAATACTGGTCTTTCCCTGTGCAGAGGCACTGCGTGTGCTCCCTCTTGTTGCAGAGCTCTCTACACTGCCTCGACCACAGAGCTGCTTTGTAATGCAGTGCAGCAGCAGTGCTCTCGGCAGTAAGGTAGAACATTAGGGATTGCACCAGTGTGTCTTGGTACTCCCGCATTTTACGCTCCCGGTTCAACGGTGTGATGAGGCTTTTGACGTTGTCCCGGTAGCGAGGGTCTAGGAGGGTGTACACCCAATAATCAGACGTCGTGAGAATGTGGGCGATGCGGCGGTCGTTTTCTTAGGCACTGCAGCATGAAATCAACCATGTGCTGCAGACTCCCAACTGGCAAAGAAACGCTGTCCTCTGCAAGAGGCGTTATCTCTGCCTGCTCTGCATCACCCCACCCTCTCTCTACATACTGACTAGAGGGTTGTGTACCTCCCTCTGGAGCGATGTCTTCCTCCTCCATTGACTCCTCCTCCTCATCCTCCTCACAAAGTGAGCCTGCCCAGACTTTTGTGAGGAACCACGTTGGCGCTGACTTTCCAGAAGGTGATGGAATTTGGACTCCTCATCCTCCACCTCTTCCAAAACCTCATCCCTTATGCTTGCAGTGTTTTTTGAAGCAGGCAGATAAGGGGACAGTCAGGCTGACTAGTGCATCATCTGCACTCGCCATCCGCGTTGACTCATCAAACCACGCAAAACGTGGCACATGTCCTTCATATTGGCCCACTCATTAATGGGTGAAGTGTGGACGGCGCAAATTGCGTGTTGTTGCGCTGATGCAGCTGATACTCCATAACTGCTGGCTGTGCTCACAC
>JARQOD010000006.1:346321581-346397955 GCA_033576555.1 Oophaga sylvatica
ATCAGTAATGTTTGGCCACATTAGATGGGAGCACTGCAAACCACTTCTCATCTGATAGCTTCTTTGCTATTCATTTCATTAACCAGCCTAATTTAAAAGAGGAGCTGGAAATGCCATCAAATAAAAGTGGTTCGCAGGTTTCCTATCCAGTGGCTACAGATTACTAAAGTTCCTGCTGCACGGGGTCCAGCCAATTGATTCACACCTTCTCCAAATCTAGACATTTAAAGTAATTTTTGATTAGTCCTGCACATCAGCATGGAGAAATTTTAACCTGTTTGTGTCTACAAAAACAACTTTAACTATGTTTATGTTAATGGGTTTTCTCCCATCAACTGCTTGCTTCAGGTTCTTCCGCAATATTTCTCTAACACTAAAGTCAGCACTTTGACTTGGCCATTCCAACATTTCAGCTTTATGTTTCTTTAACCATTTTTTGCAGAATGACTTGTGTGATTAGCATCCCTGTCCTGTTGCATGGCCCACATTGTCTTGAAATTCAGGTCATGCATTGCTGTCCTGACATTTTTCTTTAGAATTTGCTGGTATAATTTAATATGCAAATAGTCTCTTCAGAAGGAAGAATATTTAATTTGTGGTGCCATCTGTAGGCTGTAGCAATTCTAAAAGTGAATGTCGGTCCTTTTATGAACCTTGCCACATTATGAGATAAAAATGTTTCTCCTTGTGGAGAGTGACATGCTTGGCATGCCAGTATAAGGAGACTTAAAAGCCATGCAATGCTTTTCTGGGAAATTAAGTATGGAAATTGACTCTTCAGAAGGAAGAGGGTTTGATTGACCACAATCATCTTGACTGCGATTAAGGGCGTGGTTTGTTGGCAATGTCACAATCCTGGACACATAGCCGCCCAGTGTCATATGTCCCTGGAACTGATGGACTGCAACGTGGGTCTCATTGTTCTTATTACGCCTAATCGGCCTGCAGTGTAGACTGTCAACCCAGTGAGGGAACCGTTTGCCGTGTTAGTTAATGGTGTTTTGGCACTTGGACTCTTGGACTCGGGAAGTCTGGTGACCCAGGTCAGTGCTGCCCTTCCCCACCAGCTGATTTCTGACAAATTTGTAGGCATTCGTTGTATACACAGAGACACCAAGGACTACTCTCTGGCCATAGTAACCATGAAAAAATACTGCAGTACCAAGTCCCATGAGGTCCGGGTAGTCAAAGATTGGATACATCCAGTCATATTGGGGCAGGATTTTTCCTTGTTTTGGATCTTGTGGCAAAAGGGGTCTATATTGAGTATCTTGGCAAAATACAGATCCCTGGGGAGAAACACCTTCAAAATCAGAGGAGGAAGAGGTCCACCTGTGTGCTCTGCTGGGGAAGAGGACGAGATGGTGTCCGAGGAGGCCATCCTCCCTGATTTTAGGGTGTCTGGAAGGAACTTTGGGACTGCCAAAATTAGACCTTAAAGGGTTTTTTTGACAATGGTACCTTCACTAACTCAAGAGCTGGGGCAGACACCAGGTTCCCACACTTTGCACTTAATGCGGAGCTATTGTATCGTATGACTTAACTGAGGGGAGGAGATATCATGGAGCAGCTGCTGGTTCCAAGTCCCTATCAGAGGAGATATTTAGACATGGCCCAGTTGCAGGTTTTGAAGGGACATCTATGTATAGAAAAAACTCAGGAGAGTATAATGCGGCGGTTCTACTGGCCTGTATGCTGCTAGTAGAGATGAGCGAACCCTTGGATGTTCAGGTTTGGCGAACAGTTTAAAAAAGGTTTGGTTTGGATACCAGAACAGTACACGAGCCTGAATCCAAATCTGGACCCAATTCACTTGAATGGGGAGCTAAAACATCCTGTGTTTGCCAAGCTGTCATGTGCAGGACAGCATGGCAAACACTGCCTCTGATTGGCGGTAAAGTCATTACAGCTCGTCAGAGAGCCATTGTTCCCATGCTGTCAAATGACAACGTGAGCGAGCCAGCAGCTGTGATGGGAGGTAAAAATTTTACCTCCGGTCACTGGCATCAGCTGATTTTTATCCACTACACCCATCAGTAGACCCTGTTGCCGCTAATAAGCACTGCTGATGGGTAGTATTCATCAGGTGGCACCTGCGATCTAAATAAATAATTAAAAAAAAACCCTTGCATCGGTCCCAGTATTTTTGATAACAAGCCAGGCAAAACTGACAGCTGCGAGCTGCAACCCTCAGCTTTCAGCTCTAGCAAGGTACAATCGTCAGCGTCGATGGGTGTCCATTGAAGAGTTTGGAACTCCTCATCACATCTCTTCAAACAGTTGACAGTCAGATGGAACACTTGCCCGAAGGCTATGGAAACCAATTCTCAGTACCTTGCAGCTTCTTTGGCAGCCTGGTCGTTGCTTGCTTCCTTGACTCTTCTGACCAGCCTATGCCCTGCAGTCTTCCCACCAATTCCTGGATCCTGGCTCTCCCATCCACAGTCTGCAATAACCCAAGCAGTGAAGGCTGTAGGCTGGGTTCAGGCCTAAGTCCAGGCCTTGATGGCTCAGTGAAAGTGGCTGGTTCCACATCACAGGTTCCTGTCACTTTTGCTGTCGCACCATCTTGGTCTGGCTCCAATATTCCTCTGGTCACTCCTTCGAGAGTCTTGAGTGATTCATCCAACTTTGTCACATTAAATCAAAGCTTTTTCAGTGCTATATACCACCAAAATGTACCAAAAAGCATGTAATACTCTATCAATGAGTAATTGAATCCAGAAAAATTTTACAACTCTTTGTTGTAGTGTTACATACCACTAAAATGTACCACAGAACATGTAACATTGTATGGATGAGTAATTGAATCCAGAAACATTTTCAACACTTTTTTGGAGTGTTATATATAACACAGAAATGTACCACAATGTATTGTTATGTTTCGGTAGCTGAGGAGAAATTGCAAAAATAGCAAAAGTAGTAATACACCAGAGAGGCTGGAAACTATTGGATTGCAGTACCCTAAACTAACCGCCACACTAGAAGTAGCCGTGGAGCGTACCTATGGTGATCTTAGACGCCTCGTCACAGTCAGAGAGATAACTACACCTAATGGAAGAAAGATGAAAGCTATCTGCCCCAGAGCAGAACCCCCAAAAGAAATAGGAAGCCCCCAAACATGTAATGGTGGTTAGACAAGAAGAAAATACGGACACAGACAGAAAATAGAATGAGCAAAAGCTGGGGCCCAATCTGTCTAGATAGAAAAGTATAGGAAAGAATTCTGACTGCAATCCAAAAAAACCCTGACAAAAATACCAACCTGAGATCACACGATCTCTACCACCTAAATCAGATCTCTGGTGTAACACACAGCAATCCAGCAAAAAAGTGACAAAGAAACAGAGCAAAAGTGCAAATACTAAATGAGCACAATTGCAGCACCAGACCCCAAAAGGGGACCAGGCTGAAGTCCACTGCAAGCAGCAAACCAGGCAAGGAATATCCAACCAGAGGAAAAAAAAAAGCAAATCACTTATCTGAACTAGAGCAGGAATGCAAGCTGAGCTCCAAGCTAGACAGGAAGAACAATTGATTACCGGCAAGGCTGAAGGGAGTTCAGGTCACTTATATCAGACAATTCAGAGCCAGCTGAAGGGCATTCGGCAATTAGTTCATTACCCTCAGCAACCACCGGAGGGAGCTCCAGCTCAGAATTCGCCTCCAGATTATTCACAACAATGTATGTAATACTATTTAGATGAGTTTTTGAATCCAGAAAAAAATGTCAACACTTTTTTGGAGTGTTATATACCAACAAAATATACCAATGAGCATGTAATATTCTATAGGTGAGTAATTGAATCCAGACAAATGTTTCAATGCTTTTTTGGAGTGTTATATACCACCAAAATGTACCACAAAGTATATAATCCTCTATGGATGAGTAATTGAATCCAGAACAATTTTACACTTTTTTGGAGAGTTATATACCGCCAAAATGTACATCAGAACAAATAATGCTGTATGGATGCGTAATTGAATCTGGAAAAAATTTTCAACTCTTTTTTATTGTATTATATAACACAGAAATGTACCACAAAGCACGCAATACTGTATGGATGAGTAAACGATGAGTAAACTAATCCCAAAAAAATGTACAACTCTTTTCTTGAGTGTTATATAACACCAAAATGTACCAAAGAGCATGTAATCTTTAGGTGAGTAATTGAATTCAGACAAATATTTCAATGCTTATTTGGAGTGTTATATACCACCAAAATGTACCACAAAACACGTAATCCTCTACGGATGAGTAATTGAATTCAGAAAAAAAATTCACTGCTTTTTTGGAGTCTTATACAACATGGAAATGTACCAAAGAACACGTTATACTGTATGGATGAGTAATTGAATCCAGAAAAAAAAATAAACTCTTTTTGGAGTGTAAAATACCACAGAAATGTACAACAAAGCACATAATTCTGCATTTACCATTAATTGAACGCAAAAATATTTTTCAATGTTTTTTTTAAAGTGTTATACACTACTAAATGTACCACAAAGCATGTAATACTTTATGGATGAGTAATTGAATCCAGAAAAAATTTACAATGCTCTTTTGTAGAGTTATATACCACTGAAATGTACCACAGATCACATAATACTCTAAGGATGAGTAATTGAAACATTTTTCAATGCTTTTTTGGAGTATTATATTCAACAGAAATGTACCACACAGCACGTAATACTCTATGGATGAAAATATAATACATTTTTTCCACCCCCCAAAAGAATTGTGGCATTGTGCAGCAGATATTTATTTCGCAACAGACTGCAAATTTTAAGCCCTGCCTAGAAACTATATTCTGCAACTCTCCCTGCAAGTGTCTGTCCTTAGGCTAAATGCAGAATGTATCTGATACAAACAGCAAGTGCAGATTTAACCTTTACAAGGTCTGTTAGTATGATGGCTCAGATTCAGCACCATTTCCAATGCTATAGCACTCTGATTCGTTAACTGTGTTCATACAATCCTGGAGAAGCACTCTCTCCCTCCAATAAGAACTGATCATGAGCTGTGTAATGGCATCAATTTGCTAAGCGTGGCAGCACTGTCCTTTATAGCTTCTGATGATGTCATACAGCCAGTCAATCAAAGTAATGCCACTTACAAGATGGCTACCGCATTACAGTGGCTCACCACATCCTTATTGGCTGTATAACAGGCGCCAAACATGCGGGACGGGGATTCAAGTTTTGATCATCCCTAATTTTTATCTAATTGATCTATTGTATATTCTATCTTATTATTATATTTATTATGCAACTATGAAATATTGTTTTATCTTTTTCCATATCCTCTATATCATCTGGTAATTATTCCGGTACAGTCAAATAAATGAGGGTGTCTCAGTAAAATGGAACAACAAAGAAAAAGTGGAATAACATCCAGTCATTAAATAAGCGTAGGAGGAGAAGCCAGATCTTACAACAAATACGTTAATGATAATTACTTTATCTGATTATGTTCTGTCTCCCTCAGATATTTCATTCTTTTCTAAAAAGATAACATTTTCTCTTTCCTCTTGATTTGATACGTACACAGCGATAAAAGACTTAAATATTTTTGCAAGATCCCTTATCTTTAAGAGATGGTTTCATGATGAAGAATATAAAAAGCAATTTCCAAAGAAAGAGAGCAAGACGACCTAAAGATAGTGGAAGAATTGGCGATTGAGCATTGATCTAATACTTTAGGACAAGATCCCTTCATTTGTTCACCCTAGATCTAACAAATGCCCCCCTTTGTCAATGTGTCCTGTTGTGGATGTCTTTGTTTAATCAATTTCTAATGTATTTTTTTAATTCCATTCACAATGATAACTTGACATATCTAGAGAGGTGTCACTTGAACCATCTTAAAAAAATTCCTGATGTTCTTTTCAAGCTGGCTGATAAGGGTGGAAAGATAGTGATTGAAAGATAGCCACAAAAATGTATGAAACAGAAGCTAATCAACACCTTATGCTATAAAAATTACCTACAATCCCCTCTGTTCTTATACGACTTCCCTCATTAAAATGTTTGCCAGAACTTATCAGAATGGCCAGATCACCAAAGCTCTTATGCAGGCTTTTTTCTGTATCTTATTTGGATGTTCCAACTCCATGCTTCCTCCCAAAGATCCAGAAAATAAGGTCACCACCCTTCCAGTTAGGCCGATAGTTTCTGGTGTTGGAGTCCTAGGTGAAAACATCTGCAAATACATTGACAGTCAATTGAAAAATCTGGTGAAAAGATTAACTTCTTTTCTACAAGATACTTCTGACTTGCTTCATAAAGTCGATGGTTTGCATATTTAAGATGAC
Source organism: Oophaga sylvatica (assembly GCA_033576555.1). NCBI lineage: Eukaryota > Metazoa > Chordata > Amphibia > Anura > Dendrobatidae > Oophaga > Oophaga sylvatica. The sequence goes on from JARQOD010000006.1 coordinate 346,327,896, forward strand.
CTGTTGGTGACATGCGATTCAAATTACTTTATACAAGTATGAGACATCGTGATAGTCTACAAGAGGTCTTTTTCTTCCTTCAGGTATGTAATTTATATCGAGAACATACACACTTTATTATTCAATTGTTGGAGTTCACCCTTTCTCATAATTTCTTTCCTTTTACCAGGTCCTTCTACCTGCAACTCCAAGGCATGACTATGGGAGCAGCATGTGCCTCATCGTATGCCAATTTATTCCTGGAATTGCTGTAGTGGAAACTATTTTTTATGGACTCAAGCTTATCAATGGAGTGTTTAATTTTTTGGACACATTACATGGATGACATTTTTTTTATTTGGAAGGACACTTCAACAGATATTTAAACTTTTCTTTGATGCACAAAAAAACAGTCTAAACCTCCATCTTACATATACATTTGATTACAGATAGATTAATTTTCTTGATGTGATCATCAAAAGTAATCACATGAATATACTTCAGACTGATATCTTTAGGAAGGAAACTGCAGTAAACTCAGTATTACATGCAAAATCTTCTCGTCTTCCCCAGATTTTTAAAGGCATACTCACAGTACAATTTCTCCATATAAGATACATCTATTCCATCAATAACAATTTTGAGACTCAAGGTAACAAGCTTAGGAAATGTTTCTTTGATGAGGGCACAGTAAGAACATTAATCTAGCTTATAATAGAACTAAGAATTCCAACTGTCAACAACTGCTGCATTCATGAACCAAACGATCTATGAGCAATCAGGTGAGATACATTACTCAGTATCTTTCACAATGGACCCATATGAAAAGCAGCAATGAAAAATTTTGGCCAATCTCAGTCAGATAGCCTATTATGAAGCAATATCTATCAATTAAAGCAAGTATCACTGCTCGAAGTGGACATAATATAAAGGATATCTTGTTACCGACCACTGCAAAGGAGTCTCACCCTCTCTAACTCCAGACCAAGTTGGGGTTTTGCACCACGCGGCAATAGTGTCGCTTGCCCAAACATAAAACTAGGGATACATTTTTCTCAGCAGTTATAAAAAGTACCATTACACAAAGCATTACATATTCAACACGTATTGTTGTCTATTGTGCTGTGTGTCCCTGCACGAAAATCTATGTTGGACTTACGACAAGAGAGTTAAAGGTGAGGGTACTTGAAAACGTCTGTGATATCCTAGTGGACAAAATGAAAATAATACTGAATCTAGCAAGACCATTCCAAAGCAATTTAAAAAGTCATCATCAATATGATCTCACACTCTTACAAGTAAGGAGCATTGATCGTATTCTTGCAGGCACTCATTATGGTAACAAATCCAAGAGACTTTCCCAGTGTGAATGCAAATGGACTTGGACCCTTGACACAGTATACCCAAGGAGACTGAACAAGACCCTAAGTTTTGCATCATTCTTAAAGATCTTGCCTTGACCAGCTGTTTATTTGAATTTTATTATTTATTTTTATTCTATTGAGCAGCTTTAGATTATTTTAATTGTTTTATTCTTTAAGCACTTGACATCTTTTGAGGTTTTTTTGCATGGTTTTCTTTTTTATATTTTATTTTTGCATGTTTCAATATTGTCAATAGTTTGTCAAGTGCAAGTGAACATACAGTACAGACCAAAAGTTAGAACACATCTTCTCATTTAAAGATTTTTCTGTATTTCCATGACTATGAAAATTGTAAATTCAAACTGAAGGCATCAAAACTATGAATTAACACATGTGGAATTATATACTTAACAAAAAAGTGTGTAACAACTGAAATTAAGTCTTATATTCTAGGTTCCGCAAAGTAGCCACCTTTTGCTTTGATGACTGCTTTGCACACTCTTGGCATTCTCTTGATGAGCTTCAAGAGGTAGTCACAGGAAACAAAACAAATTTTGTTGCAGTGTGTTAGCAAAGTTATTGACACCAGTTTGCTGTTAAAAATAGTTACCTACAGGCCAGCTATTTAAAACTGTGGTTTGTCCATCATACGGATCACATATAAGTGCACTCAACATTCTGCCATTTCTGGCCTCCATTTAAATTTTGTTGCAGTATGCTAGCGAAGTTATTTGCACCAGTTTGCTGTTAAAAATAGTTACCTACAGGCCAGCTGTTTAAAACTGTGTTTTTTTGTCGCACGGATCCCATATAAGTTCACTCAAAATTCAGACATTTGTAGTGAACGTGGAAAATATTGTCCTCTGTTTAAAATGGGCAAGGAGCTTGGTAAGGGACGGGAAACTGGACGTGATGGTGATAGTGCATGCAGAGGCCAAGGCCGTGGGCTAGCTGAAATTGTGCCACAACAAACACCCACATCTTCTCAGCCGACCTTCCTTTCTCAATTACTGCAGCACACCACTATTGATTTTGAATCCAGAGCAGTGTCAAAAGGCATTTGGTTGGATAGCGGATAATGCTTCCTGTCACTTTGTCACCACCACCACCCTGTCTTCCACACTGTCAAGTCTCAGAAGCCAAGAGTCTGGACCGCATATTCCTCACCCTGATCCTCCTTCCTCCCACCATGTCGAGTGCCCAGAGACAACTGATCCCACACATGGACACTCCGAAGAGCTGTTCACTTTTCCATTTATAGATTTGGCCTCTCGCCCAGTCCACTTGAAGCGGGGCAAGAGGAGATCGCATGTAGCGATGCCCAAATATTTGAGCAGCCGCAGTCACATGAAGTCAATGGTGGGAAAGTGTCAAAAAAGGTGGACGATGATGAGACACAATTGCCAGAAAGTCAGGAGGAGGACCAGGGTGCGGAAGTGGAAGACAAGGTATTGGATGATATAGTAACTGACCCAACCTGGCAGGAGGACATGCAGATCGAGGACAGCAGCACACAGGGCAGGAGGCCTGCGAAGATGCCTCCTGCCCTGCACCTGTCGTTACACACATTCAACTAGCACCATCAGCAAGCACGTCCATGTCCTTGTCCAAGTGTAGCGTTCAGTTGTCCATACCCAAGTCCTTGGAATGCAAGTGCAAATATGCAGCCAATGCCCATCATGGAGACGGAAGCTTTTCACAACCTGATGGTAGCGGCCATCCCTCGATACCTGGTCCCCAGCCAGCACTATTTCTCCTGGTGTGCCGTCCCGCATTACACAAGCACATGTCTAACAACATTAGCCATCCCACAATTCAGCTATTGGGAAAGTCCATCTAATGACAGAAGAGCAGGCAGATCTGTGGCTGACACCGCTCATCCTACAACCAGGCATGGTTATGCATTAAAATGGCCAGAACCTGGTGGTGGCTCTGAGGCGAGGCGAGCTCACACACATACCATTCTGGCCCATGTTCTTAAAATCGTGGTTCAGTGGTTTTTCAAAACATACTACCTGGAGCTGCCGGATCTCGTTGTCAAAGTACACCGCCTCTGTGCCATTTAAGAAAGTCAGCTATAGCTTCTGCCGACCTTGCCGTGCTTCAGCAGCGTTTGCAGCTTCCGGCTCACAGACTAGTGTGTGATGTCCCCACATATTGGAACTCTACACTTCAGATGTTGGAAGGATTTGTGAGCAGAAGAGGGAAGTTATTGACTACCAGCATCAAGAAGGCCGTCGGAGATCAGTTCAGACTCCACACATAAGACCTCAGGAGTGACATGGATGTCAGACATATGTACCATCATCCAAAACTTTGAGGACTCCACCAAGATGATGAGCGGTGATGACGCATAATTAGCATTACTATCCCTCTTCTCTGTGTTCTGAAATGCTCTCTGTTCACAATCAAAGAGGATACATTGCAGGCAGAGCACGATGAGATGGAGCAAGGAATCATACAAGGTGACACACAGCCCAGCCTCATCTCATCCCAACATGGATTGGGTGACAATGAGGAGGAGGAGTAGGAAGAACAGAGCTAGTTTTATGTGCTATAGACGGTACTACCTGCACAACTGTCATACCGTCTGTTCAGCAAGGATGGTCTGAGGACAGGGCAGAGGAGGAGTCGTCCTCTTGGTGAGGACACGGAAGTCTTGCCTGTTACCAGTCTGGCATGCATGGCTGAGTTTATTTACGCTGCCTTTCCGTGACCCGCGCGTTCTCAAATTTTGGTGACAGTTATTACTCGTTGGTGACTACAAGGAGAACTTTCAATCTCTTATTCCCAAGGCGGACAGGTCTACTAAAATGGGGCAGTACCAGAAGGCCCTTGTTGTGGAATTATTAAAATAATTCCCATCTGTAAGTGCTGGTGGCAGAAGTCACAGTTCCTTGGACAACCAAGGAGTACAGGCGAAAGAGACACAACGCCAATCCAGCAGAGGCAGGGGAACACTGGCAAAGTTCTGGGAGAGTTTTCTCAGACCCTCCCATCGCACAGGCCTGAGGCATGGGGTACTCTCACAAGGAGTGCAAAGTTTGGGAAGATGCTGAGGAGTACCTTGCTGACCGTACCAATGTCCTCCGTGATTCAACTTTGCATTATAATTATTTTGTATCCAAGCTGGACATGTGGCATGAACTGGCTCTCTATGCCTTGGAGGTCCTGGCCTGCCTGCTGCTAGCGTTTTGTCAGAGCCGGTTTAGTGCCGCTGGTGGAATTATAACTGATAAGTGCCGCCGCTGTCAACTGAAAATGCTGACAGGCTGACTCTTATAAAAATGAACAAGGGCTGGATTGGGCCAGACTTCTCTACACCACCGAATGATAGCAGCGTAACATAAACTCAAATCCAGTGTCTTTGTTTGAGAGGTCTATTTCAATGCACCTCTTCACACACACACACGAGTATACGGTTCCTGATTTTGGCTTTTTGCTCTTGTCCTCTCTTTCTCCTCATCCTCATCCTCCACACCATATCATAAGGGTGACCGTGATCAGGGATGCAACACCACATAATTTTTTGAAGGGTGTTTATGATGCCCGTAAAAAAAATTGTTATACAGTATGTTCATGTATACCCCACAGGGGTAAACGTTTGTCAGCCCATACACTTAGTGCATGGGCATTACAAGTATAGGAGACTCGCTCATTTCTATTGGGAACATTTTTTTATGAGACCCTTCTCCACGTCTCCTCCAAGGGGCATTGGAGTGCCTCCAAATTTTTGGCAGCCCTTGCATTCACTGCAAAGGCAAACAGTATGGGAGACCCACTTCCAAATAATGGGAACATTGTTTTCAGGAGGCCCTCCTGTACGTCTCTTCAAAGGGGTATTGAGGTGCGTCCAATATTTGGGAAGCCCTGCCTCTCACTGCATACGCAATAACAGTATAGGAGACCCACTGTTTAATAATGGGAACAACAAAGCATAGCCGGCTGATGGCTCTCTAAAAATAGGGAGGGCCGACTACTGGCCCTTTAAGAATAGTAAAGGCCACCTGATGGCCCTATAAAAATAGGCTTTGTGACTTTCAGAGTCCCTCCTTCATAATTGAAACAGGATATGTCTGATGATGTGTCACACACCACATGGCCAGATAAGGTTGTAAAATTTTAAAATGACATTTCCCAGTGAATGCATTTGTCTTGGTTGAAAGCAATTCTAAAGTTCAAAAACGCATCAAAAACGATACGTGTGAACATAGCCCAAGGTGTGGAGGAGCATTTTTGTTTTTGGCTATTTATTTTACCTTATATACAAGTCATTACACTGTAAAAGATGTTCCTTAACATATTTCTCATGAAAATCCATTTTGTTTAATTTTTGTCTGTTTTATTTTGAGTCTGTAAAAGTGGTGTAAGACTCTGACAACATTGTTCACAGCAGTGACCTGGGAGTTATTCTCCATGCTGTTCCCATGTCTTTTGAGTACTGTTCCCATCTATTACTGCAATTTCTATTCCCTCTGCTTGCGGAAAAAATGCTTGCGTTTTCCATAGATTTACATTGGGCTCGTTGCTCGGGTCGAGCACCCGAGCATTCCAATCTGCTCGACCTGAGTAACAATCACCCGAGCATTTTAGTGCTCGCCATCACTAATTAATTACATTATTTACATTATTCACACACTCATTCACCATATGAATTACATATTTTTCACACATATATTTTTCATATCTATTTATATATTTACATTTTGTATTTTATGATGATATCATAAATAAAATATAAATTAGCTTTTTTAATGTACCTAGTATTTTTATATATCTATTACATAAAGCATCCTTACTCTTTTCAGATGTTTATGGCTTCACAGGCATTATTATATCTAATTTTTTTTTGCATTATGTGTTTGTACCTATGTACATTTTCATACATATTTCTATAATGTATTCCACATATATTTTTTGATATATACTTTTTATATTATGAAGCTATTCTATATTCTATCTTATTAAGTATATTAATTATGCAATTATGAAATATTGTTTGCATATTTGATATATAAGCTCTATGTTTCTATATTCAATGTTATCAATTCAGTCTCAGTTTATCCTTCTCCTCTTTGTCTCTTTCCCCATTACCTCAGGCTTATTATATCCAGACTAGAGATGAGCGACTTTGACTTTTTGAGGGTTGAGTCGGGTTTCGGACCACCCGACTTTCACAAAAGTCGAGTCGAACGAAATCGGTCGACTATCGGAAAAAGTAGAAGGTCCAACTGAAACACGAAACCCAATGCAAGTCAATGGGAAAGCAAAGTCGGTAGGGAGTGGAGGACAGTAAACACACTACAGTGCCCATTTCAATGCCAACGACATCAATTCTTTTACTTAAGCTTTTCAACCTTAATTTACTTTATAATAATAGTAAAACATTGAAAACTGGGGGTTATTTGGCTAAAGTTGCGGGGGGGCAGGGCTGGCTCCAGGTTTTTGTGGGCCCGGGCCAAAGAGTCTCAGTGGGCCCCTTTAACACATACCACAATTCATGATGCTCCGATATGGCACAGAAATATATGTATAGTACAGTGCCAAATACTTCACTTCTTACATTACAAGACTGATATCTATTTTAAATTCTATAATAGCTCAAAAACCATACAGTATATTCCTCCATACAGTATTATGGCCACCACATGGTGCGCCATACAGAATAATGAGCCCCATATATTGCTCCATACATATAAATGTTCCATACAGTATATGATGAGCTCCACATAATGCTACAGTACAGTGGCGTAGCGTGGGGGGGGCAGTCCGCCCCAGGCGGCACATGTGTGGGGGCGGCACAGCGCAGCAGCATTTCCTTCCTATCCTTTCTGTGGGAGAAGCGCGGAGGCACAGTTCAGCAGCCCCGCGCCTACATGGGACCCGCTGCTGAAGGAGGACTTACAACGGCGGAGGCTGCAGGCCTGCAGGAATCTGTATAAGAAGGACCTGCTCGGACACTTCGGTTGTGGACGCCGCTGTGCTGAGGAGCCGGTAAGGAAGCGCTGCTGTTGTTATAGGACGGAGACTGCGGTGAGAGGCGCGGAGTCATGTGATGGAGGGGAGGCCGTCCCGTCCTCCATCTCTGCCTGTGGCTCATGCTGCATCCTGCTTACGGTGTCCAGAGCTGGGCGCTGATTCCTGCTGATCTCTGACAGGTTATTTAGCTAGTGAGAATGTGAGGGGAGAGGTCTAATTATTGGAGCAGTTTCCCATAGCAACCAATCAGATTGTAGTTCTTGGAAAATGAAAAGGCAGCTGATTGGTTGCTATGGGAAACTGTTACCTATTTCACACTGAGGGTGAGTTTCCACGATCAGGAAACACTGCGTGTTTGGCGCTGTGAGTTGGCGCAGCGCCAAACACGCAGCATCCAGATGTTACAGCATAGTGGAGGGGATTTCAAGAAATCCCGTCTCACTATGCGTAACAACACGCAGGCGGAAGACCTGCGTTTACGGACATGCGGCGCGTCTTTTCAGACCGCAGCATGTCCTAGCGTATTGCGGCAACGATGCGTCGCCGCAACGGAATTTAACACAGGCTATGTAGCCCTGCGTTATTTCCGGAGGTGTCCTGAACACCTCCGGAAATAACGCGCGTCAGAAAGGGGGCGGGGCTTAGACGGAGCGGAGTTTCCGCTCCGTCATATACGCTGTGTTTCCTGATGGTGGAAACACAGCCTAAATGTGCTGCCCCCGGATATTCCGCCCGTGCGCTGCCCTCTCGCCTCCGCCCGTGCGCTGCCCTCTCGCTCTGCCCGTGCCTGCCCTCTCGCCTCTGCCGTGCGCTGCCCTCTCGCACTGTTTCATTATTGTTGATCGCCCCTTGATGTTGGGAAATGTGGTTAAAGGGGTTTTCAGGAAAGTGGACTTCCGGATTATCAACGACCAAAGGGGCGGCAACTTTTTCGACCGCCCCGGGCGCCACAAACAGTTGCTACGCCACTGCTACAGTATACCCTCTCCTAGTGTATCCTCACCCATCCCTGTAGACTGTGAGCCCTTGCGGGCAGGGTCCTCTCTCCTTCTGTACTTGTGTGTGCCTTGTATTGCTCATGTTTACTGTACTTGTCTATATTTGCCCCTCTTCACATGTAAAGTGCCATGGAATAAATGGCGCTATAAAAATCTATAATAATAATAATAATATGATGGTCGCCATATAATGTGCCATACAGTATAGGATGGTCCCCATAGAGTAATAATGAGCCCCACATATTGCTCCATACAGTATAATGAGTCACATATAAAGCTCCATACAGTATTTGATGGGCCCCATTTATTGCTCCATATAGAATGGGCTCCATATAATGCTCCATACAGAATAGGCCCCATATGTGCTCCATATGATGCCCCATAAATAATGAACCCCATATGATGCTCTAGTATATGATGGGCCCCTGGATTATGCTTGAGTGTATGATGGGCCTATATAATGCTCCATACATAATGGGCCCCATATGATGCTCCAGTATATGATGGGCCCCATGGCTGATGCTCCAGTGTATGATAGGCCTATATAATGCTCCATATATAATGGGCCCCATATGATGCTCCAGAGTATGATGGGCCCCATGGATGATGCTCCAGTGTATGATGGGCCCCATTTATAATGCTCCAGTGTATGATGGGCCCCATGGCTGATGCTCCAATGTATGATGAGCCTATATAATGCTCCATATATAATGGGCCCCATATGATGCTCCAGTATATGATGGGCCCCTTGGATGATGCTCCAGTGTATGATGGGCCCCATTTATAATGCTCCAGTGTATGATGGGCCCCATGGCTGATGCTCCAGTGTATGATGGGCCTATATAATGCTCCATATATAATGGGACCCATATGATCTCCGGTAACGATGGGCCCATGGATGATGCTCCATGTATGATGGGCCCCATTTATAATGCTCCAGTGTATGATGGGCCCCATGGCAGATGCTCCAGTGTATGATGGGCCTATATAATGCTCATATATAATGGGCCCCATATGATGCTCCAGAATATGATGGGCCCCATGGCTGATGCTCCAGTGTATGATGGGCCTATTTAATGCTCCATATATAATGGGCCCCATATGATGCTCCAGTATATGATGGGCCAAGTGGATGATGCTCCAGTGTATGATGGGCCTATATAATGCTCCATGTATAATGGGCCCCATATGATGCTCCAGTGTATAATGGGCCCCGTATATGATGCTCCAGTGTATGATGGGCCCCATTTATAATGCGCCAGTGTATGATGAGCCCTATATATAATTCTCCAGTGTATAATGCTACCCATATATTGCTACAAACATTAAAAAAAAAGAAATACCACCATTCGAACTATTTCTTTGATTGATGGGGCGGTCAAGAAAGAGGAACTCATGTGCATTCTGTCGATTGACGCAGAAAAGGCTTTCGACAGGGTGCACTTGGATTTTATATTTCAAATGTTAGAAGGATTTGGCTTAAAAGAAAGTATGCTCCGTAGAATTTGTGCCCTGTACTCATTTCCCAGTGCTCAAGTTAAAATTAATGGCACACTTTCAAACACATTTTTAATTCGGAATGGCATGAGGCAAGGCTGTCCTCTTTCACCATTGCTTTATATACTCAGTATGGAACATCTAGCAATGGCGATATGGAATAATCCCTCCATTAGAGGCATAAAAGCCCAATCAGAAGAGCACAAACTGGCACTTTTTGCAGATGATGTCCTATTGTATGTCTCTTCCCCAACTATAAGTCTCCCAAATATTATCTCAGAATTACATAGGTTTGGTCGTCTGAGTAATTTCAAAATTAATACCCACAAATCGGAGATTCTCAATATCTCAATAAATCCAAGTGAGGTGGAGAGGTTGGCAGCTTCATTTCCCTTTAAGTGGTGTTCAGATTATCTTACTTATCTAGGAATAAAAATCACCGCCAAAGTATCTAATCTTTATGAAGCAAACTTTAAGACAGCTTTACATAAAGCTGAGTTAGACTTAGAAAAATGGCATAAACTACAGTACAGACCAAAAGTTTGGACACAATTCTCATTCAAAGATTTCTCTGTATTTTCATGACTATGAAAATTGTAGAATCACACTGAAGGCTTCAAAACTATGAATCAACACATGTGGAATTATACATTAAACTTTACAAAAAAGTGTGAAACAACTGAAAATATGTCTTATATTCTAGATTCTTCAAAGTAGCCAACTTTTGCTTTGATTACTCCTTTGCACGCAGAAAAGGTGAACGGATGGACTCTACATGCCTGGTTCCCACCGTGAAGCATGGAGGAGATGGTGTGATGTGTGGGGGTGTTTTGCTGGTGACACTGTTGGGGATTTGTTCAAAATTGAAGGCATACTGAAGCAGCATGGCTACCACAGCATCTTGCAGCGGCATGCTATTCTATCCGGTTTGCGTTTAGTTGGACCATCATTTATTTTTCAACAGGACAATGACCCCAAACACACCTCCAGGCTGCGTAAGGGCTATTTGACCAAGAAGGATAGTGATGGGGTGCTACGCCAGATGACCTGGCCTCCACAGTCACCAGACCTGAACCCAATCGAGATGGTTTGGGATGAGCTGGACTGCTCACCGCTTTAATTTTGAATAAATCCCCAACAGTGCCCCCAGCAAAGCACCCCCACACCATCACACCACCTCCACCATGCTTCACGGTGGGAACCAGGCATGTAGAGTCCATCCGTTCACCTTTTCTGAGTGCAAAGCAGTAATCAAAGCAAAAGGTGACTACTTTGAAGAACCTAGAATATAAGACATGTTTTCAGTTGTTTCACACTTTTTTATAAAGTGTAATGTATAATTCCACATGTGTTAATTCATAGTTTTGATGCCTTCAGTGTGATTCTACAATTTTCATAGTCATGAAAATACAGAAAAATCTTTGAATGAGAAGGTGTGTCCAAACTTTTGGTCTGTACTGTACCTTTATCTTGCTTTGGAAGAGTGAGCACTATTAAAATGGATCTATTACCCCGTCTCCTATATTATTTCCAAACAATCCCTTGCATTTATCTGCCTCCTTTTTCTCACGCCTTAAAAAAGCGATTACTCGTTTTATTTGGTCACAAAAACGAGCACGTACCTCATACTTTTTTTTAAGTAGATCGAAGCAAGAAGGGGGAATAGGTCTGCCAGATTTTGCTATGTATAGTCAAGCAGCAATTGTTTCATGTATTTTAGATCTGTTTCATAATAAAAACAACAAAAATTGGGTTACATTAGAAACTGATCTTAATGGACGTGACTCCCGTATAGTTATTTGGTCCCCGATGGAAGAACGGGATATACCTTTACCCTTCCTCACCAAAACATGATATCATTTATCAGAAGAGGGAGTCGAGAGCTGGGAGTCTCTTCGTTCCTGGGCCCCTAACTCCTATATATGACAATCCATCCTTTCCTGCAGGATTAAAAAGAGACACTTATCTACATAAAAATAGAGCTTCAGGCCCCATAGTCCATGATTATGTTACAAGGATAGGAATGAGGTCTCTCAAGGACATTTTTCGGGATAAGGAGCCGCCAACAGGTGCATGGTTCTTTTATGAACAAATACCGTATATACCCATGTATAAGCTGAGATTTTCAGCCCATTTTTTAGGGCTGAAAGTCCCCCTCTCGGCTTTACGCGGGTCATATATCGGGGGTCGGCGGGGAGGGGAAGCGGGGGGTGTCGGATCATACTTACCCCTCCGCCGGCGCGGTCTCTGCAGCCCCCCTGCTTCTCCCATGATCTCCGGCTCCTTCCTGCAGCGGTCACATGGCACCGCTCATTAAAGTCATGAATATGCACATATTCATGACTTTAATGAGCGTAGCACGTGACCGCTGCAGGACAGAAGCGCTGCGGAGAGCGCCGGGAGAAGAGGAGACACTGCAGGGACGCGCGGTGGAGGGGTGAGTATATGCTATATTTACCTTTCCCTCGGTCCACCGCAGCGCACTAATCCCTGGGTCCGACTCCTCTGTGTGTGAATGATGAGGCAGAGGGCGCGATGACGTCGTTAGTGTGCGCCCCGCCCCCTGACTGATCATTCTCACACACAGAGGAGTCGGACCGAGGGATTAGTGCGCTGCGGTGGACCGTGGGACAGGTAAATATCTCAGGTGCCGGGGTCCTGAGCGAGCGGTGACACCCCCCGCCTGCTCAGGACACCGGCACCTGGCCCCCAGCGACGAGAGGTGAGTATGTCATTTTTTTTTTTTTTCAGCAGCAGCATATGAGGCCGGCATAATTGTGCAGAATATGGGGCAAATATGGAGCATATGGGGATAAGCTGGAACATTGGGCATAATCGGAGCATAGGGGGCAAATATGGAGCATATGGGCATAAGCTGTGAACATATGGGGCATAATCTGGAGCATATGGGGGCATAACATGGAGCATATGGGGCATAAGCTGTGGAACATATGGGGGCATAATCTGGAACATATGGGCATAATCTGAGCATATGGGGCATAAACTGTGAGCATATGGGGCATAATATGGAGCATATGGGGCATAATATGAGCATATGGGCATATAGAGCATATGGGGCATAATATGGAGCATATGGGGCATAATATGGAGCATATGGGGCATAATATGGAGCATATGGGGGCATAATCTGTGGATCATACGGGGGCATAATCTGTGGAATATATGGGGCATAATCTGGAGCATATGGGGGCATAATCTGTGGAGCATATTGGGCATAATCTGTGGAGCATATGGGGGCATAATCTGTGGAGCATCATATGGGGGCATAATCATTTTTCACCCTAGGCTTATACGCGAGTCAATAAGTTTTCCCAGTTTTTTGTGGCAAAATTAGGGGGTCGGCTTATACACGGGTCGGCTTATACATGAGTATATACGGTAGTTTTATTATTAAATTAGGAAAACAATTCGATCCATGCAGAATATTATCTCCATTTGAGACTCTTTGTTTATCAACAAACTCTATAGATCACACTATCTCTTTATTATACAAAACCTTTCAAGAAGGGCAGACCCCATTGAGAGATTTCCCAGCATTTTTTTCAAAATGGGAGATTGATTTGGGGAGACCCTTATCAGTTCAAGAAAGAACAAAGATTCTCTTATGCATATTCAGGTCATCGCTCTGTTCGACATCACAGGAGATGAGCTACAAAATCTGGTCGAGGTGGTACCGATGCCCATCAGATTTAAACTTAATTTATCCAACAGCACCGGATACGTTCTGGAGATGCTTAAAAGATAGAGCTTCATTTGAACACATTTGGTGGCACTGCCCACTCATACACAAACTGTGGTTAGCATCCTTTGATCTCTGCAACAAGCTGTCTATAACCAAAAATAACACCCACAATGGAGGTGGCCTTACTGTCCTTGTGTAGCTCCTCGATTTGTAGATTTAAGAAAGGTCTTTTTAGACATATTTTCACTGCTACCAGGAACGTGATTACTAGATTTTGGAAAAGGAAAAGGTTCTCTCAGGTTCTGATTTGATGATGGAACTCAACGACATATATAGAATGGAACAGCTGATAGGACAACTGAATGGTACCACAGGAAAGGTATATAACACTTGGGCCCCTTGGGTTATGTTTAGAGAATCATCGGAATTGGACTCTTGGTTGATAGACCCATAGATGATGGGTCATATGAGTTTCTTTTCTTTTTTTTTCTTTTCCCTTCTTTCCCCTTTGTTTCTTCTCTATCTTCTTTTCTTTTGTAGACCTAGAGTCTTAGTCTAGGTACCTTCTTCTTTAAAATTTATAAACAAACTAATACTGATGTTAATTGCCTACCTGAGCAAACACCTCAGGTGCTCATCCAACATTTGTTTTATATGTATGACTTTCTGGGGAAAAGTTATAGTTGCTATATAATTTTTTTTTTGCATATGATAGTAGAAGAGGTATGTTCTTTTCTCTTCCTGTTATTAATGATTGATGTGTATAAATACCTAAATAAACTTGATTTACACAAAAAAATGAAATACCTCTCCTGGCTGGGCACTGCTCTACTCTGGACTCCTCAGTGTCACCATCTTCCATCTCTCTGCACTTTGACTGTTCAGGCAGAGAGCGCATAGACGTGAAGTCATTGCGTATCTGACCAGAATGTCACTGTCAGGAAACGCGGAAGATGTCACAGCGGTGGAGCAGGGAGAGGTAAGTATTGCAAGTGCTGGGGCCCTGAGCAAGCAGGGGGGGCCCACTCATGGGCGATGGCCCTGGCACAGGGCCACTCAGAATACCCAGTGTCTCTGATGGCAAGTGGGCCCCCCAGGCATGGTTCATTTTAATGAAGGTGAGATCACCAACATTTTTGGTTGACAGCCGGGTCCTTCTTTCTGTCTGGATTGATCCAGCAGCACTGAAGACTCTTTCTGATAGCACACTACCAGCAGGGCAAGCGAGCTCCTGTAAGGCATATTGTGCCAATTCAGGCCAGGTGTCCAGTTTACAGGCTCAGTAGTCAAAGGGGAATGAACTGTGAGGGAGAGCATCGATAGGGGAGGAGAGGTAATTTTGAACCATAGTGGACAACTGCTGTCTCCTGTCTGTTGCAATCGATTCAGTATTAACAGTCGTGTGAGCGGTACTCGAGAAATCAGTCCACAACATGGTCATGAAACCCCTGTCTCCAACGCCACTTTGGCTGTGTGCACAATGAACACCTCTTCCATTTGGCCCAGTACGGCTCGTGGTAGAACCTGCATCGCTGCTGTGTGCTGGGAAAGCCTCTAAGAAACGGTTTACCAGAGTTGCTTGTTTGTTCACCAATATTAGCTCTACGTTGTCCTGTGGCATGATGTTCTGTAATATGCCTTTATAGCGTGGATCGAGGATGCAGACCAACCAGTAGTCGTCATTCTTCATAATTTTGGCAATGCATGGGTCCCTTTTTAGGATCCTCAACACATAATCACACATGTGGGCCAATGTTCCAGGTGTCAATGATGCACTGCCAGTGGTGGGTGGAGGTGCACTTTCTGCCAAATCCACATCCCACCATCACGCACAAACCCTGTATCAACATTTTCTCTTGCCCCCTGAGAAGCATTCTCCTCCCCAAAATAATCATCCCCCTCATCCTCCTCCTCTTCCTCTTCTTCCTCCACCTCATCCAGGACAGTTCCCTGAGCAGACAATGGCTGACTGTCATCAAGGCTTCTCTCCTCCTCTTCCTCCTCCGCTGCAGACGCCTGATCCTTAATGTGCGCAAAAGTTTGCATGAGCAGACGCATAAGTGGGATGCTCATGCTTTGATGGCTTCGTCTGTGCTGGTGCATTCCTCAAAACACTGAAGGACTTTACAGAGGTCTTTCAGCTTTGACCACTGCACACCCGACTACTCCATGTCTGCCCTCAAACTGCCTGCCCGTATATCCTCCCACAAATGCATTACAGCCTGCCTCTGTTCGCACCGCCTTTTAAACCATGTGCATGGTGGAGCTCCATCTTGTTGCAACGTCTATGATTAGGCGGTGCTTGGGGAGGTGGAGCGACCGCTGCAGCCTCTGCATACGACTAGGAGTCTACGGGCGAGCAATAGATGTGCGAGCACAGTCTTCGCACCTTATGGAGCAGGGCTGTTAACTCTGGATAATTATTTAAGAAGCACTGCACCACCAGGTTCAAGGTGTGAGCCAGGCCAGTTATGTGTCTGAGTTTTGCCAGGGCTATAGCCACCACAAAATTACGGCTGTTTTCACTGACTACCTTGCCAGGCTCAAGATGTAGACTGTATATCATGACTCAGTTTCTCGCTGCAAGTAGTCGGCCAGTACCTCAGCAATGTGTCTGTTGTCCCCCAAAGACATCATCTTTTAAAACAGCCTGCTGATGCTTACCACTAGCTGTTCGATAGTGGGACACCTCGTGTGCAACACTGGTAGCTGCGGATGGAGTGTTCGTGCGACTGCGCTCTGTGGACGAGCTTTCGCTTCTGGAGGAGTAGGAAGTTCGAACGCCTACAGCTAACTGTTGCCTATACCGTGGGCTAGGCAGCACTGTCCCACCGCCGCTGTACTGTGTGGACCCTGCATCCACCACATTAACCCAGTGCGCAGTGATGGACACGTAACGGCCCAGGCCATGCCTACTGGCCCATGCATCTGTTGTGAGGTGCACCTTTCTACTCGCTGATTGTTTGAGTGCATGGACAATGCGGCCTTTCACATGCAGGTGGAGGGCAGTGATGGCTTTTCTAGAAAAGAAGTGCCGACTGGGTAGGTCAGCCTAGGCCATGAACTCTCGGAACGCTGCGCTTTCAACCAAACGGAAGGGCATCATCTCTAATGAGATCAGTTTGGTAATGTAGGCGTTCAAAGCCAGTGTATGCGGATGAGAGGATGAGTACTTTCTTGTCCTACTCAGAGTAGTCTGCTTGGGTGAGCTGGACTTGAGAGCTGCAATGGGGGAACTAGCGATTGACATGGCGGACTGAAAGGGGGTTGGTGATGGTGATGGTGGTGGTGGTGGTGATGGCCTAGATTCAGTCTTTCGTTGCAAAAACATTTTGATTCCCTGACTACTTTGGCCTTGTGACGACACCTCAACATTTTTTGCTAGTGGTGTGCTAACCTGTGGACTTACATTGGGGAAAGCGATGTAGCGTTGCTGGCTACCTTCAGTCGGAGCAGGTGCACAAGTGCTACCTAAGGTTTTGTAGTCCGTCCACGCTTGCAAGTGCATGGTGTTTAAATGTCTAAGCATGCAACTGGTATTCAAATTTCGGAGATTTTTTCCCTCGGCTAAAGGTCCTACCGCACTTCTTACAGATAACCTTTGCCTCAATAGGATTTTGGTCAAAAAAGTGCCACACTGCACTCTTCCTACTATGGGATACATTTTCAGGGCTTGCACGCTGTGCTAATTTGACCGTCTGACCAAGCTGTCCTGCAACTCTTTTTGTTTTTTTAACACGTTTTTGGACTGCTACAGGGCTGCCAGATAACCGCAGCTGCGATGTCGATGCCTGCTGCGGATCCTCCTCCTCTTCTGAGCTATTGGCAGCGGCACCCTTTTCTCCCAATGGATGCCAATCTGGGTCAACAACTGGGTCATCCATCACCTCCTCTTCAATTTCATCTGCACCTTCCTCTGTTTCACCATGTAAGGTGGTATAGTATGTGGGATGGGGCACCTGATTTTCATCAGGGTCAGATTCTGGCTCAGTAGACTGCGAGGGAAATGTAGTGCTCTGGGTGAATGTACCAGCAGAATCATATAGCAGTGGCTGTGCATCAGTGCACTCCATGTCAGATTCATCTTGGACTGAGGAATTCAGGATTTCATTTGATAACCCAGGCATGGTATGTGAAAAGAGCTCCATGGAGTAGTTTGAAGTGTGGCCTACCGCATCCTTCACTGTTGGTGGGGGTGAAGGACACAAGGAAAGGTGTTGTTCCTGACCAGTAGCCTGCACTGAGGACTCAGTGCTTGCATTTTTTGAAACTTCAGAAGAGGAGGCGATAGAGCTGGAGGCTGTTTCGGCAATGTAAGCCAAAACCTGTTCCTGATGCTCCGGCTTTAAAAGCAGTTTGCCTACTCCCAGAAAAGGGAGCCTTCCAGACTATGACGCAGGTTCAACACCTCCTGCCTTAGGTGCTATTGTGCTTTTGGCACTACCAGCAGATGCACCACCACCACCACTATCAATACCAGCTGGCCCCCCCGCCCACGTCTGCGGCCTCTTCCACCATACTTCCTCATGTTTGGGAAAATGTAACAAAAATACCTGCAGATATATGGTACTGTATCAGAAGCATACAGCTGTATACGGTGAAGGGGAAAATTTAAATCTCCGTATATATTTACGTAGTCACACACAGACACTCACTCAGTATGGATTAACACTAGAAGTCCCAGAGAGGGGTCATTTAACATTTCTACCTTTGGAACCCAGAGACGGGTCGAATGACCTGAAGGATTTTAGCTAACATCCTATAAGCACCGTCTTTTGTTCTGTAATTAAGGCCATTACTGTCGCACCACAGGAGGTTGTTGTTTTCCATTGAGTTTAGCCATTTAGTTTCTAGTTACAGTAGTTCTATTCAGTTTATTGTATTTGATAATATAAAGACTATACATATTGTATTTAGTTTAGTTTTATTTGAGCAAAAAAGCACTGAAACAATGAATCATTTTTTATATATTTTAAATAGAGAATTAGAAATTTTAGAGCAAGGTACAGCTGTGAGTAATGACCAGAAGCATTTGTCTCTAAGGCCTCAAGCAGACTAGCGAAAAAAAATTGCGCGAAAATCGCATCGCAATGCGATGTGATTTTTTTTCTGTGATTTGCCATATATTTCAATGGCACCAAACACACCCGCAATTTTTTTCCAGCAATTTTTTTTTTTTGTGCGAAAAAAACCCAGAGGAGTGATCTATATGACCAATGGGACAACCTTATGTTAGCAATCTTATGCATATCCCCTGCACAACAATGCAGCTGGGGGTGTGCAGACACACTCAGGAGCAGCTTACATTCTTTTGTTTACACTCTCTTACAAGACCTTTGTTGAGGTGGATCAACACAACACAATTGCCCCCTGAAGATTCCTCAGGCAATGGCCACATTTACAAATGAAAGGATGCTAATTGGAGCCAACAGAGTTGTCAGTTTGGACTTTCGGGACTTCAGGGGGGAGCTCGAAATTTCTGGGACTTCTAGTGTTAAACCAGAATATAAAAAGCAGAAAAAGGGTACTGTATCACAAGATACCATGTGTATATAGTACAGGGACAATTGTAAATCTCTGTATATATTTCCGGAGTCACAGATAGACGCTCTCAGGCTCAGTATGGATTAGACCAGAATATAAAAAGCAGAAAAAGGGTACTGTATCACAAGATACCAGATGTATATAGTACAGGGGAAAATTGTAAATCTCCGTATATATTTCCAGAGTCACAGACAGACGCTCTCAGGCTCAGTATGGATTAGACCAGAATATAAAAAGCAGAAAAAGGGTACTGTATCAGAAGATACCAGGTGTATATAGTATAGGGGAAAATTGTAAATCTCTGTATATATTTCCGGAGTCACAGACAGACGCTCTCAGGCTCAGTATGGATTAGAAACCGAAAAAAACAAAGGAATTGAGCAAATATAGCAAAAATAGCAAAGTTTATTAAATAACATATATTGCAAACTATACAGGAGAAAAGACAGCCAGGTACAATACACCAGGAATACAAAAAATGTTGCAAGGAATGCCCAAATAACACATGAACCCAGGACACATAACGTATCCATACATAGCATATAGCTTGTAAAAATTCTTCTATGTGAATACCCAAGTGTGTGGAGATGTCTCCATAAAAGAGCATGCAAAGAAATAATGGAGCATTACTCCCTATGGGCTATATAGATAATCCAAAAGTTGGTAGTATACATATACTCATATCCCCACAATATACAGCTGTAAATAACTCAAAAGCGGTCACTTCACATAGGGTATGGAGATAACATGGCAAAGCTATGTATTAAGAAAAAGTGGGACAAATGTAGATCGTATACAAGGCTGAGATGTAACTAGAAAAACGCTAAGTAGCACAAGAGAAGTCTCAAGAGGAGCCTGAAAGGGGCAAAAGGCTGCGCTAAGATATTAATCCTGAGCGGGAGGGATACCTGTATGACAGGCAATCAGCTACGCTCTACATACATGTAACTAATAGGGTACAATGACCATAGTAATGGGAAGTAGAGCTACAGAAAATAGGTAGCTGAAATAATACATATCCCACCCATCAATGTGCACGAGATACCATAGCAAGCATATCAGACCTAAAGTTAATTATTGCACATGAGCCCAGAGTGGTAATGGAGAATAATAGCAGCTAAACATAAGATTGTAAGCACAGTGCCACAAGCATATTACCTGGTGGGAGGAGAACCCCGACGCACGTTTCGCAAATGCTTCCTCGGGGGGTTGTGTAGAAAAAGGGCATAGGTACCCTATATATATGTGTATGGCAGCTGATCCAAATCATCGCGGTATAGCGGCGCTTCCGGTGCCGACACTGAATGCCGGAAGCTACGCACCACGCGCCCAGCGTCACAGGACACACACCCCCAGTGACGCGTCAACTGGGAGGCGGATCCTGCGACGCTGCTCGGGCGCGCGTCCATAGCCACCGGCAGACCATCAACACTACAGGAGCGCTCACCGCAGGAACATAAGAAATAATGGGTAAGTGGAAGCGGATTGGGCAGAGAAATACAGAGATGGAGACTGAGTATAAGATGATATAACATCCCATGAAGGATATCCACGTCCAGATTAAATCTGTTGTGAGCATATATATATTTTAGTAGACAAGGAAGACATCTATCCATATAGACGATCTCATATTGGGGACTCAATTCCCTATGTATACTCTGTAGGCAGATCCATAGTAATTACACCAGAATATACAAATATCAACTGCGATGAAAATGCTTTCATCGAAGGATGAAAGAGGCCGGATACACACTCAAATATTTCGGAAAGAGACTGCTGTGAACTCCCTTTTGCACGCATCATCGGCTCATCCACGGGCGTTGAAAAACAGTATTCCATTGGGCAATTTTTGCGTACTCGAAGAGTATGCTCAGAAGACTCATCCTTTGATAGACAATCACATGACTTGGCTTTGCGATTTGAGGAACGTGGTTACTCGAGACAAGTTATCCATAAGGGATGGCGGAAAGCACTACAATCCAAACGAGAAGACTTGCTGCACCCAACGAATGATAAAAACAAGAATAAAGGGAATCCAACACAGGTGAGATTTATTTCTACCTTCAATGAACAAAACAATGGCCTAAGGAACTCCCTACAGAAGTTTTGGTCTATTCTAAAACAAGACCCTACTCTAGACCAATGTCTGGATACATATCCTTCTATCACTTATAGAAGAGCGAAAAACCTGCGGGATCTCTTGGTACATAGTCACCATAAGGAATCCAAAACTTCAGGACTTTTTGGCACCAAGGGCCTTAAGTGGGGATTTTTTCCATGTAGGGACTGCATGGCTTGTGCTAATCTTGAGCGGTGTAACACTTTCTGTTCCAGTAATGGTGAGAGAGAATTCAAGATCACACACCACATAACATGCAGCACCACTGGGGTCATATATCACGCCTCATGTCCATGTGGCCTGGTATATATCGGATTGACGTCACGCCAGCTACGTATTAGGGTCCGTGAACATGTGCGTGATATCATTAAGGCAAGTGGGATCACGGACACATCTACTTTGAAACCAATACCTAGACACTTTAGGATGGTACATGCTTGTGACGCCAGGCTACTACGAATAAGGGGCATCGATAGGGTCCTGGATGATGGCAGGGGTGGCGATCTTAAGAACAAACTTGCACAGTTGGAAGCTAGGTGGATTATGAGGGTAGATAGTGTTAGACCTAAGGGTTTAAATGAAGTGCTAAGCTTCGCTCCATTTCTATAAATGTTCCCTGCTCTATTCTATTTCTTGATTTTAACATTATGTCTTATCTCACCTTAGGTACCCTTTTTTATTTTTGTGTGTGTATTGTTTCTACGTTATGATGTTCTCCTTCCATGAATTGACGAAATATGAGAATACTATGAAGAATAGGTGAAGACACCATTGAAGACAGGAACATAAACAACGATTTTATTTATTTTTTATGTTCAGTTTTTTTCAGTGCGTACTATGTGTATATTGAGTTTTTCTTTTCTTTTATTTTCTGTTCTATATTGTGTATGGCTATTCTCTATACATAAGCATTTTCATCGCAGTTGATATTTGTATATTCTGGTGTAATTACTATGGATCTGCCTACAGAGTATACATAGGGAATTGAGTCCCCCATATGAGATCGTCTATATGGATAGATGTCTTCCTTGTCTACTAAAATATATATATGCTCACAACAGATTTAATCTGGACGTGGATATCCTTCATGGGATGTTATATCATCTTATACTCAGTCTCCATCTCTGTATTTCTCTGCCCAATCCGCTTCCACTTACCCATTATTTCTTATGTTCCTGCGGTGAGCGCTCCTGTAGTGTTGATGGTCTGCCGGTGGCTATGGACGCGCGCCCGAGCAGCGTCGCAGGATCCGCCTCCCAGTTGACGCGTCACTGGGGGTGTGTGTCCTGTGACGCTGGGCGCGTGGTGCGTAGCTTCCGGCATTCAGTGTCGGCACCGGAAGCGCCGCTATACCGCGATGATTTGGATCAGCTGCCATACACATATATATAGGGTACCTATGCCCCTTTTTCTACACAACCCCCCGAGGAAGCATTTGCGAAACGTGCGTCGGGGTTCTCCTCCCACCAGGTAATATGCTTGTGGCACTGTGCTTACAATCTTATGTTTAGCTGCTATTATTCTCCATTACCACTCTGGGCTCATGTGCAATAATTAACTTTAGGTCTGATATGCTTGCTATGGTATCTCGTGCACATTGATGGGTGGGATATGTATTATTTCAGCTACCTATTTTCTGTAGCTCTACTTCCCATTACTATGGTCATTGTACCCTATTAGTTACATGTATGTAGAGCGTAGCTGATTGCCTGTCATACAGGTATCCCTCCCGCTCAGGATTAATATCTTAGCGCAGCCTTTTGCCCCTTTCAGGCTCCTCTTGAGACTTCTCTTGTGCTACTTAGCGTTTTTCTAGTTACATCTCAGCCTTGTATACGATCTACATTTGTCCCACTTTTTCTTAATACATAGCTTTGCCATGTTATCTCCATACCCTATGTGAAGTGACCGCTTTTGAGTTATTTACAGCTGTATATTGTGGGGATATGAGTATATGTATACTACCAACTTTTGGATTATCTATATAGCCCATAGGGAGTAATGCTCCATTATTTCTTTGCATGCTCTTTTATGGAGACATCTCCACACACTTGGGTATTCACATAGAAGAATTTTTACAAGCTATATGCTATGTATGGATACGTTATGTGTCCTGGGTTCATGTGTTATTTGGGCATTCCTTGCAACATTTTTTGTATTCCTGGTGTATTGTACCTGGCTGTCTTTTCTCCTGTATAGTTTGCAATATATGTTATTTAATAAACTTTGCTATTTTTGCTATATTTGCTCAATTCCTTTGTTTTTTCGGTTTGATTATTTGGGAAGGGCTCTGTATATTTGGACCCTCTTTTTTGGTTTTCAGTATGGATTAGACCAGATTATAAAAAGCAGATAAAGGGTACTGTATCAGAAGATACCAGGTGTATATAGTATAGGGGGAAATTGCAATCTCCCTATATATTTCCAGAGTCACACGCAGAAAAAAAGAATAAAGTATTAGTGCTGTGTAAAAAGCAGTCTGCACAGCAGTGTACACACAGCAATACAGCTAGCAGGCAGCCTAATAACCAGCTCACACAAGAAAATTCTCCCGTCACTGGCAGGCAGCCTAATAACCAACGCTGCTGCACACAAGAAAATCCTCCCCTGTCCCTGCACACTTACTGTACAGCACAATTGCACAGAAGAACTTTTCTTTTCTGCCCTAACGCTCTCCCTACTGATAAACAGCATCAGCAACCTCTCCCTACTGCTAAGATCGTCAGAAGTAAAATGGCAGTCTGCGGTCAGGGCTTTTATAGCCACTGTAACGCCACACAAAGCAAGCCAATCACTGCAATGCCCTTCTCTAAGATGGTGGTGGACGCTGCCTATGTCATCTCGTTGCTCACAGTGTACGTCCTTGTTCATTGGCTGAGAAAAGGCGCCTGCAAGCATTTTGGGAAAACCGACTTTGGCGCTCGGGTCGACGACCGCATGGCCGAGTTCACGCTATGGTCGGCTTTCGCTCGGCGAAACTCGACTTTAGCGAAAGTCGGCGACTTATGAATCTGAGCGACCTGTTTCGCTCAACTATAAAGATCACTGTATGGTGGTAATATCAGACCTAGTATGGAGGTTTTGGTTAGAGATCAGTATGTTGGTATTATCACCACTGTATATCTGGTGATATTTGTCTGTTAGATTGCAATATTATTAAATTTTATGTAGCTGTATTATTGGAAATATAGGTAGCTGGCTACATTCCCTGCAGGTAGGGTACTATAAGTAATAGAGACTCCAGAATGGAGAAAGAGGTGTGTACAGCATGGGTCCCTGATCAAAGCAAAGAGCTAAGGTTTTTTGTACCATTGAGCTATATAAATTAACAAATCAAACGATTAAGTGATCAAGTGATTATTGAGATCCTTTCACATAGGCTTAGACAAATATATGAATATGTTGATATTAACATTAAAGGGTATGCCACACTAAACAATATCGCTAACGGGATCGCTAAAAAACGTCACTATTTAGCGATCCCGTTAGCGATGTTGTTGTGTGCGGCAGCTTCCAGCGACGAGCTTCCTGCTGTGATCTCGCTCGTCGCTGGAATCGTTCCGGACCCTATTTTCTCGTCGGCGCTCCCGCTGGGTAAGTATCTAATCGCTGTGTGGCACCTTTTCTTAGCGATTTAGCGGTACTTTTGTACCGCTAAAGTCGTTAAGAAGATCGCTAACGGCGATAGCGTCGTTAACTATATCGCTAAATGTGGCCGCATTTAGCGATATAGAAACAATCCCGCTAGCAATCGCATTAGTATGCGTCGTTATCGTGATCGCTAGCGGGATTGTTTAGTGTGGCAGTACCTTAAGTCTTCATATAGCATGGCTACTGACATCAATGATTTAATGACTTAAATTATCAATTATCCAACAGACTAGCTTATGGCTCATCCATCACTTGAATATTTATAAAAGCTATTGATTTGAAATGAGCTCTCCTATTATTGCGGTTGGGTTGAGTATCGACAGGGCCTTTGTTGCAAACTATGGGGGACATTTATTATAGTGTTTATAGAATTTTTTGGCATGAAAAATGGTAAATGATGGCAAAATACCATATGTAGTCCATAATTTGTCCCAATTTACTCTTTCACTCAGCTCCCACCATTTTTCTAAACATTGGGTGGAAGTTTGCAGATCTGAATCAGTGCCACTCTCATCCCAACACATGTTCTCTAACTTACATCAGAGAGTGAGTTAAACTATAGCCAGGGAGCTCACAGCTAGGGATGTGCTAGATTTAAGAGAGCATGTGCAATCTTTCTATTAGGACTGGCATACGGTATATTACACCAATTTTATTATATGTGACCTTATGTCTCTGAGGGACACAAGGCATCCATGTTTTACGTGCACTTTCAATAATTTAAAATAATTTAAATGGCTGTCATGTAATACTACATATCCTCTGCCAGCTGCTGTATTATAAATTTATGGTTAGCCAACACCTTCTCTTTTTATAATATATAAAAAGTATTGAAGGAATACATAGATGTAAAAACGCAAGAAAATCTCCAAACAACAAAAATATGATTCTTTAAATTTTAAAGGCCATCTACAATGAATTTCCCAAAGAGAATATAAC
This sequence comes from Oophaga sylvatica, assembly GCA_033576555.1. Taxonomy (NCBI): domain Eukaryota; kingdom Metazoa; phylum Chordata; class Amphibia; order Anura; family Dendrobatidae; genus Oophaga; species Oophaga sylvatica. The sequence goes on from JARQOD010000006.1 coordinate 346,353,669, forward strand.
CAAATGAATGTGCCATAATCTACATACACACTTATATAGAAGGGTGGAAGGGTATAAAAAAATTACCAATTCAAAAACATACTTAAATTTTAAAAATAATACTTAAACATTGTTTTAAAGGATGCCCTCAGTCGCCCCTTAGTAGGAGCATATATGCTCGTGTAGTAGAGCAATATGTCATTTTATTTTGTTTCACTGTACATTTTCACATATGTCTTTTAAAAGAATCACACGCTTCCCACAGGAATCAATGACCCCTATGTCTCCTATTGCTCCATTTCTGTCTCAAAGAAGAAACACAATGTGCCTTTATCTATTACTGTTTTATACACACCTCCCAAGAGAAGGAATGAATACGTTTATCCAAAGTAGGCTTAAAAAGATAAAATACCATAATGTAATTAGCATACATGCATGGCAAAGTGTTTATATAATTAGTTACATTTTTATATAACAAGATTATGTCAAAGAATCAAAGAATTAGGTAATATATCTTTTGTCTATTTTGATTTCCTAATCTTCTAATAAAGAGATGGCAACAGTTCCCCATTTAATACCTCAATAGCTTTAAATTGCCCAGAGCAGAGCATTGCATAATTCATTTTGTGCTGTATACACTGAGCACACCATCGTACTTAACTTAGCAGTCATAAATATCAGTCACAACCAGTGCACTGTGAAAATGAATATTTACACCTCTTAGGAAGGTTTAATAGAACATGAACATTTCTGCAAACCCACACAAAGGTTATGGGTTGTTTAAGTTAGATTTTATTTGTCATTAGTCTTGTGTGGCAGAGAAACCAATATTACCATAAATTAAGAGTAAAACTACTGCAAACAGGAAGAGTAAATGTTTATTAGTGATGAGCGAACGTGTTCGGATGAGGTGATATCTGACAATGCTCGGGTGCTGACCAAGTGAATTTGGCGTGCTCGAATAATACAGTATGTTTGAGTCCCTGCGCCTGCATGTCTCGCAGCTGTTTGACATCCCAACACATGAATTGATTGTCTAGCAAACAGGTAATCCCTGTATGCATTGCGGCTGTTGGATAGCTGGGAGACAAGCAGCCACGGGGACTCAAACATATTTTTCGAGCAAACCAAAGACACTTGGTTAGCACACAAGCATGCTCTGAAAAACACCTTATCCGAGCACGTTCGCTCATCACTACTGTTTATGTATTAATGCCTTCACGACCTTTGACGTATCTACACATCCAGGTCAGTAAGTACTTACCGACTGTGGACTTATAGATAGAGATGAGCAAACTTATTCAGAAAACGGTCACCAATCTCAAGTTCTGCATGAACTTAGCACATTCTGATTTATGCTCGGTTTCCCAAGCATTTTTCTTCGAAGTCGGCAAAATTTGGTCACAGGTCAGTAAATGATCGCGTTTCCACTAATGCTCTTGTTTTGACTTAGTCTAGGATAGTGGTGCTGTATCATGAGCAGAGCGAATGTTTTTTATGAGGGGAGGGGGAGTGTTTAGGTCAGAGGAGCTGGGGAGTGTAATTTTTTTTTTCATTTTTTTTGTTCTGTAATAACTTAATGTGTGTACATTCCGGTAGCCAATCAGGGCGGGGAAACCATCCACAACATCATCACACAAGATCTTCTGGGATTGGCTGCCGAAGTTACATGTCCCTCTCCAAATAAAAAGCGGACATCATGCTTTTCTGTCACCATTTTCTCAGTGCAATGGTCAAAGGTGGTGCATGCAATATGTCAGTTTGGTGCTTGAAGGAAAAAAAAAGTATATAAATTGATAACCTTCAGCACTCAATAAGTCACATGACTTATTGAGTGCTGAAGGTTATCTATTTATATACATTTTCTCAGTGCAACAGCTCAGAGAGGCCACTCTGCTGCTGCTGCTGCTGCTGCTGCTGCTGCTGCTGCTGCTGAAAGTGAACTTGTCAGTTAGCTAGATAGGATCCTGTCCTGTGTGAAAATGATCTTCCACCATCTAGCTAAATTGTACTACAACGTTGTTGTAGTCTCAGGAAGCCACATTTACTAATCAAAATCATTTTGGCAAATCTGTGTTGCACTGAGGACTCAGGAGGCCAAATTTTCTTAAAAATCGTCAGGCTTAAGATAAAGGTTCAGCCAGGAGGCCCTATTTGCTAATCCAAATTGTTTGGGATAAAACTGTGTTGCAATGAGGTTACGCCTAATATCTGGGTTCAGCCAGATGTTTTCCTTTCCGGAAAGGAACTTGCACAAGCTGGAGTATTGAAACAGGCCTGTAGACAATCTTAAGAGTGTTTTTCTCCAAGATAGTAGTCAGGCACACAGTGTGCATCACACTTCTAGACTTCCAACCCCAGGAATGTCAAGGCATCACTGCAAATACATTAGTAGCAGCAGTGTAAGTGGCACAAACAATTTCTGTGAGTCATTTTACTCATTTTTTAGACCAGCTTGTGCACCAGCAGAACAGAGTACAAGTCTGACACGTTGTGAATGACTGGAGAGAATGGTATAGGAAAGATGTATATCTTCGTACCGTGTTAGCCAGTAGATAGAAAAATATTTAGACTTGAGAGTCCTCAGTGTTGATACCTTTTAATGGCTAACTGAAAAGATGGTAACAAATTGCAAGCTTTCGAGACTACTCAGGTCTCTTCATCAGGCAAAGACTAAAACAAAAACTGAAGAATCACATATTTATACACAAGAGGACACAGGAATAATGCAATAGGTAAGACATGTGACGTGAAGCAGAACTGTCATTATGGCAGAGGGATGAACATAAATATTGGAACAGTTCATAGATAAGGAGTGAGAGTTTTATTGCCCTCTGATTGGGGTCTGGTATTGTGTTTTGATGCCCCCAGGTCAGAGAAGCAGATTCCTTAATTGATGTACACAGACATGAATCCATGTGACACGTTCATTCCAGCACTAAGAGTGTCAAAGGTCATCATAAGTTTATATTCCCAAATCTTTCTATCTTTCTCAGATTTGAAGTTAGCTTTTAATACCAGTAATTCCATATCCATCATGCTATGACCGGGCATACAAAAGTGTTTGGCCACAGGTAGATCCATTCTTTTTCTCTTATTGTGTGGCGATGAGAATTCATCCTTGTTCTCAGTTTTTGCCTGGTCTCCCCCACATACAGACCCCCAGTTGGACATTTCGTACAAATAATTAGGTACACCACATTAGATGTGATGCAGCTGAAAGTACCTGGGATCTTGTAGTCCTGATGGGAGTTGGGGATCTTTATCTTGTCCGTGGTCATTATAGATGGACAGGTTTTGCACTTCTTCTGTTTGCAAGGAAAGGTTCCTGCAGCTGTTCGGGAGGACAGGGAGCTTCTGACAATGATGCTTCTTAGATTTGGGGGCTGCCTAAAACATAGTAGTGGGGGGTCTGGAAATATGGATTGTAATCGGGCATCTTTTTGTAGTAAAGGTTGTAGTTTCTGTGCAGCTCCCCTTAGCATCTCCAGATTTGGATTGTAGGTGACCACTAGAGGCACCCGTTATTTTCTTCTTTAGCTTTGTAATGTAGCAGGTGATTCCTTGATATTCTGGTGGCTCTTGTAATTTGGTTCTCAATTGTTCTTGGATGGTAGCCCTGGTTCAAAAAGGTCTTTCTGAGGCGAATAAGGTGTTCATCTCTATCCATAGAGTTGGAACATATACGATTGTATCTGATGGCTTGCTGTAGACAATAGAGTTTTTTATGTGTTTTGGATGGAAACTGTCCCATTTAAAGTATGTTGGACGGTCGATTGGCTTCTGATACAGGGATGTCTCTATTTCATTGTTCTTTAGCTTAATGGTGGTGTCTAAAAAGTTAATTTCAGTGCTGGAGTAGTTAAGTGTTAAGTTGATGGTGGGATGAAATTGGTTGAACTGTTCATGGAACGTCTTTAGCTGTTCTTCAGACTCCGTCCAGATGATTAAAATGTCATCAATGTAGCGGTAGTAGGCCCGAGGCCTGATGGGACATGAGGACAAAAATTCGCTTTCAAGCTTGGCCATGAAAAGATTTGCATACTGTGGAGCCATTTTACTTCCCATCGCTGTGCCAGTCTCCTGAAGATTATCTTGTTGTCAAATTCAAAGTAATTGTGGGTGAGGATGAATTTTGTGAGTTTCACCACAGAATCAGCATCACTCGCGGTGTTTCCCATGAAGACTTTGCAGGCATTTAATCCATCCTGGTGTGGGATATTAGAGTACAAAGATTCCACATCCATGGTGGCCAGGATGGTTCCTTCTGGTAAGGGACCTATTGCTGCTAGTTTATTCAGTAGGTCAGTTGTGTCCTGAATGTAGCTGGGTGTATCCTTTACCAGGGGTTTAAGAATACCCTCTGGAGAGAATGGGGCAGAAGTATTTTGAGCTCAGTATCAATGCCATCAGGAGGAATTTGGACACCTTTGCATTTTGGTCTCCAAAAATGGAATACTGGCCAGAGCTCACCTGTCACGCCTTGGAGGTTTTGTCATGGCCCGCAGCCAGCATTTTTTTTTTTTAAGAAGTGTCTTCGGTGCTTCGGATGGTGTCTTGACGGATAAAACGCATCCAGCTGTTCCCTGAAAGTGTAGACTACCTAACTTTCATCAAAATGAATAAGTCATGGCTAGCCAATGACTTTTGCACACTAGTCGCAGACTGGGCAGACGAGGTGATGGTGTCATTTTTAGTGTCATGCATTGATGTCGCATTACTGCAGAATAGAAACAATTTTTTGAAATCTTGATTGGTCTTCATCTGGCTGGTTGCCTCTAGTGGAAGGTGTGTCAGAGGCCTATTATACTGCTTCTACTCTGTGCAAATTGATGCCACTTTAGTGGTGTGTGACAATAATTTTTTAAAATGTGGAGACTCGAAGTTAGGTCTACATCTGGTGGGTTGCCTGTAGTGGACGGTGTGTCGGAGGCCAAATATACTGTTTCTACTCTGTGGAAATTGATGCCACTTTAATGGTGTGTGACAATAATTTTTTGAAATGTGGAGAATTCATTTTGTGTCTCCTTCATGTGTGTTGCCTTTAGAAGTATGGCTTCCAGACAGGCAGGCCTGCAATTACTGTCACTCAGCTACCTGTGTTACTATCCTTACATTTTTCTTTCAATAGTACTGTTTGAAACTTATGTTTGCGCCATCTGAGTGTGACAGGGAAAAAAAAAAACTATTGCATGAGGTATCAGGGCTCCCCCCCACAAAGAAGGTTTACACCGCTCTCTTAACCACCAGGTGTTAATTGAAGCTTCAAATCAAAGCTCTAAATGCTGGCCCAGACCCTGATACCTCATGCATGGCCCTAGTCTTAAGTACTGCCACACTACACACCGTAGCGATCTCGCTAGCGTCGCATACTAATGAGATCGCTAGCGGATGTTTCTATATCGCTAGTAGCTACCTATTTTAGCGATGTCGTTAGACGCTATCGCGGTTAGCGATCTCCTTAACGACTTTAGCGTACAAAAGTACCACTAAATCGCTAAAAAGGTGCCACACTCAGCGATTAGATACTTACCGCGGGGCGCCAGCGAGAAAATAGGGTCCGAACGATCGCTGTGATGAAACATCACAGCAGGGCCTCGTCGCTGGTAGATGCCGCACACAACAACATCGTAACGGATCGCTAAATAGTGACGTTTTTTAGCGATCCGTTAGCGATGTGTTTAGTGTGGCATACCCTTTACTGCTCTGTGTCATTCTAAATGTTCTACTGTGGTCAATTTTTTAGTCAACTACAGTACCTGTGTTATTGTCTTACATTTCTACCAATAGTGCTCTGTGAAACTGATGTTTTTTGCCATATGAGTGTGGCTGGGAAAAAATGGAGCTGTTGCATGAGGTATCAGGGCTCGCAGCAAAGAAGCTTACACTGCTCCTTAACCATTATGTCTTAATTGAACCTTCAATTCACAGCTCTAAATGCTGCCAAGACCCTGATACATCATGCATGGTCCATGCTTGACTGCTGCTGTGCCATTAGCAAAGTTCTACTGTGGGTCAATTGCTGCCACTTTCTAAAGTGTCTGCCCCTAATTTTAGCTGTTTGAGAAGCTTATTGTCACCTCTTAAAAGTGTTGTGTATACATTTGGTTTTCCCTCCCATTGAATTTAATGGGGTTCGGGTAGGTTCGGCGAACTGTTCGGCAAACATGAACCTAATCTTGGAAATTTCACTCATCTCTACTTATGGATACATCATGGCGATTTTGTGTGCGCAGAAGCTGTGCGCGCATTTCAGAGCTGACACCCGGCATTCACTGGCAGGAGCCCACACAGCTTCTGGTAGATTAACCCTCTGATTGCTGCAATTGTTATTGATCGCAGCATTTAGAAGGCAGGCAGAGGGAGGGAGCCCCTTCTGCGCTACGATCTGCACCCCCACGACATCATAGCCGGGAACTGATCGTTGCTATAGTGACCCAATATCATCATAAAGACACTCAGGTCACCAGGCTCTAGCAAGTTAGTTAGATCAGGTGCTATGCATGATCTAACTAACTCAGTACAGCATTGACAATTGTGAAGCTCAGAGTGCACTCTGCGCTCAGAGTGCTGAAAGTAAAAGTCTCATAATGGGACTAAGTAAAAAGGGAAAAAAAGGAAAAAAGTTGTTAAATGTATTTTTAAAAAATCACAAAATAATTAAAAAAATAAAAATATTTTGTACCCTTCAATAAATATTTTTATAAAAAAACAAAGAAAAAATACACTTTTGCTAACGCCATGTCCGAAACAACCTGCCTTATAAAAATGTCACACTAGTTAACCCCTTCAGTGAATACTGTAAAAATCTTAACACAAAAACGATGCGTTAACATCATAATGCTGAACAAAAAGTAATAAAACAAGATCAAAAAGATGAATGTAAATAAAAATGGTATAGTTGGAAATGTCATCATGTCCCACAAAAAGAAGCTGTCATGCTGCTCTATTAGTGGAAAAATAAAAAAGTTATGGCTCTCAGAAAAAAGATTAAAAAAAAATATTTTTTTCTATAAAATGGCTTTTATTTTATAAAAGTGCAAAAACATTAAAAAAAGACGCAAATGTGGTATCGCTGCAATCTTACGGACCCGAAGAATAAAGCTGCCTTATCAATTTTACCACACGTGGAATGGTATATAAATAAAAGACTACAAAAATTTCCTGAATTGCTGGTTTTTCTTCAATCTGCCTCAATAAATCAGAATAGAAAGCGATCATAATATGTCAGGTGCCCGAAAGTGGTACTAATAAAATAGTTAACTCGTCCCGCCAAAAAAAAAACCTCGCATGACATAGCTATCTAAAAATGGTTGTGCAAAATCTAGATTTTGCAAAAAAAGTGTTTTTTAATCTGTGGCAGCAGCCAAACAGAAAAAAAATAGAAATCTTATATCATTGTAATCGCATCGACCTGAAGAATAAAGTCATCTTATATTGCACCAGGAATGGAGCAAAAATAAATAAAACCAATTTTTCACCTGCTGTTGATTTATTTATTCTGTCTCCCAAAAATTGCAGTAAGGCTCAGCTCACATACAAGTGCTTCTCACAAAATTAGAATATAATCAAACAGTTAATTTATTTCAATATAAAAAGTGAAATTGTATAATTATTGCATAGAGTCACTACAAGCAGAGTGATCTATTTCAAGTGTTTATTTCTGTTAGTGTTGATGATTATGGCTTACAGCGAATGAAAACCCAAAAATCACTGTCTCAGTAATTTAGAGTAATTAACAAAAAAACAGCTGCAAAAGCTTCCTAAGCATTTAAAAAGGTCCCTTAGTTTGTTTCAGTAGGCACCACAATCATGGGAAAGACTGCTGACTTGACAAATGTCCAGAAGGCAGTCATTTACACACTCCATAAGAAGGGTAAGCCACAAAAGATCACTACTAAAGAAGCATCCTGTTCAAAGAGTGCTGTATCCAGGCATATTAATGGAAAGTTGAGTGGAAGGAAAAAGTGCGGTAGAAAAAGGTGCACAAGCAACTGGGATAACCGCAGCCTTGAAAGGATTGTTAAGAAAAGGCCATTCAAAAATTTGGGGGAGATTCACAAGGAGTGGACTGCTGCTGGAGTCATTGCTTCAAGAGCCACCACAACACACAGACGTATCTAGGACAAGAGCTACAAGTGTCACATTCCTTGTGTCAAGCCACTCATGACCAATAGACAATGCCAGAAGCGTCTTACCTGGGCCAAGGAGAAAAAGAACTGGACTGTTGCTCAGTGGTCCAAGGTGTTGTTTTCAGATGAAAGTAAGTTTTGCATTTCATTTGGAAATCAAGGTCCCAGAGTCTGGAGGAAGAATGGAGAGGCCACAATCCAAGCTGCTTGAGGTCTAGTGTGAAATTTCCACAATCAGTGATGGTTTGGGCAACAATGTCATCTGTTGGTGTAGGTCCACTGTGTTTTATCAAGACCAAAGTCAGCACCGCTGTCTACCAAGAAATTTTACAGCATTTCATGCTTCCCTCTGCCGACAAGCTTTTAGGAGATGGAAATTTCATTCTCCAGCAGAACTTGGCACCTGTCCACAGTAACAAAAGTACCAACACCTGGTTTAAAAACAACAGTATCACTGTGCTTGATTGGCCAGCAAACTCGCCTGACCTTAACCCCACAGAGAATCTATAGGGTATTGTCACGAAGAAGATGAGAGACACCAGAACCAACAATGCAGACAAGCTGAAGGCTGCTCTCAAAGCAACTTGAGCTTCCATAACACCTCAGCAGTGTCGCAGGCTGATCGACTCCATGCCATGCCACATTGATGCAGTGATTGATGCAAAAGGAGCAAGTATTGAGTGCATTTACTGATCATACATTTCAGTAGGTCAACATTTCCAATTTTCAAATCATTTTTCAAGCTGCTGTTATAAATTATTCTAATTTACTGAGGTAATGACTTTTGGATTTTCATTGGCTGTAAGCAATAATCATCAACATTAACAGAAATAAACACTTGATTCAGATCACTCTGTTTCTAATGACTCTATATAATATATGAGTCTCAACTCATTTTGTGCTTGCACCTTAACACAATATGGGAGCAACTCTTTACCTGGGTACTATTATACTTAGCTGGCAGAGCACATTGTAATTCCTTTACCCCCAGGTAAAAGAAGTGAGAAGTGAGAAGCACTTGCATATCCTGTGCTTTGCATTGAGCATTTACACTGGTGATTCGGTGTAAATCTCTGAAATACGTGATTCAGACAGAACCCCCGACGGAAGTTTCCTATAAAATGTTGTTGGCCACTCTAGTTATGCACCTCTGAAAGGAATGATACCACTGAACATAGGCCAGATGGAGTCGAGAGTAACTATACTGGCTCTTTATAGTGGGTGGATCCTTTGAGGGTTTCATCTGAATCATATCACTTGGAGATTTAGATGGAAACACCGATATAAATGCTCAGCGAAGAGCACAGGATAAATGTGATCCCAAATGCTATGTAAAATGTTCCCAATAAAAACTTCAACTCAATTCACAAAAAAGTAAGGTCCATCAACTATTAATGGAAATATAGGGTGCTTCCACATTATTGGTAGCACAAAAGCTCTGGCAAAACAATATAGTCCATCACATCCCCAAAATAAATTCAGCAAATTCTGAACTCACAAATCCAATTGACCCCTCCCTTCTGAGTCCCAGTGTGCCAAAACCACATTTAGCATCCGCATTTTTGGCATTTCTGTAGCGATAAGAGCACGCCTAATTTACCGGTGCATATCTCCAGTAGCACAAGCTCAAAATCATCACTACACCTGTAAAAAAAATTCCCAAAGGGATATAATTCACAAAATGGGGTCACTTGAAGGGAGATTCTGCTCTACTACATCTTAAGGGCTCTGCATATGGAGTTCGAAAGTTACTCTAGGAAAACCTACAGAGGCAAATACTGCTGCTTCCCTCCGTCTCTCCATATGACTAAGCAGTATGGTATAGCCACATAATGGGTATTTGCATGTTCAGCAGAAATTGTGGGACAAACTTTGGTGTTATTTTACCCACTTCCAGGGTAAAAATGTAAAATCTGGACCTAAAACAAAAGTTTGTTGGTAAAAATATAATTATTTTTTCTTCACTGCCAAATGGTATAAAATTCTGTGAGGCACATGTGGTGTCAATATGATCACTGCACCCCTATATGAATTCAGTGGGCAGTGTAGTTTGTAAAATTAGGTTACATGGGGAGTTTCCACTATTCTAGCATCTCAGGGGTTTTACTAATGTGACCTGGCACCCTGAAACCATTCCAGCAAAATCTGAATTCCCTTATGGCTCTTCTTCCCTTCCGAGCTTTGCACTGTGCCTCAAAAGTAGTTTTTGACCACATATGGGGATTCTGTGCGCTCAGCAGAAATTGTACAACAAATTTTGGGGTCCATTTTCTCCTGCTATTCATGCAAAAATTAAACCAATTTGGGGCTAAAGGATCAATTTTGGAAAAATATATATTTTTTTCATTTTCACAGATCAACGTTGTAAAATGCTGTGAAGAACTTGGGGTTCAAGGAGCTCACCACTTGTCTAGATAAATTCCTGAGGGGTCACTTTTGGTAGCTTCACTGTTTAGGCACATGAAAGTGTCTCCAAACTTGACATAACACTAGAAGACCATTCCATCAAAGTATGCGTTCCAATTTGTCACTCCTTCCTTCCTAAGCCCTAACGTGTGTTTCCAAAAAAAATACATTTTTTTTTATTTTTACAGCTCAACGTTATAAACTGCTTTGAAGCAACTTTGGGTTCAAAGTGCTCACCACACATGTAGATACATTTCTTAAGGGGTCTAGTTAAGTGACAAGGGGTGAGGAATGCAGCTGGCACTTTGTCTCAAATGCCTCTATTTAGGTAAGGTCTTGACTAGAGATGAGCAAGTAGGCTCATTGCTCTGGTGGTCTCCAAGTATTTGGAAGTGCTCGGAGGTTTAGTTTATGTCGCCACAGCTGCATGATTTGCGGCTACTAGACAGCCTGAATACATGTGGAGATTGCCTGCTTGTTAGGGAATCCCCACATGTATTCAGGCAGTCTAGCAGTCACACATCATGCAGCTGCAGCGACATAAATTAAATCTCCGAGCACTTCCAAATACTCAGACACCACCCGAGCATGCTTGGGAAAACCCGAGCAACGAGCATACTCGCTCATCACTAGTCTTGACCATATGTATTATTGTTTCAATACAATTTTTGCACTGCATCAGTAGTGGTTTATAATACCTTATCTGGCTTTCATATACAGAACTAGCACTTTAGATATAATATTTCTTACTTGTATAAATATGTTGTTACTATGACTTGAAAAGTCTAGTTACATGTGATAAATCCACTTGAATCGGAATGGTATCGCCGATACCATTAAAATATCGGCGATACCCGATACCGATACCGGAAGTCCCATGTAAGTCTATGGGAACAAAATATCGGAACTAAAAAAAACCCATTCTTTCCTTGTAAACACTAAATATACACACATAGAATACATATATATATACATGTCATTGTGACATATATATATACATATATGTATAGTTTATACACTTCTACATAGTAAAATATCCTCTGATTCAATTGCCGGGTAAAGCCGGCTTCAGTGAAAAGACAGAAGCACCCGACATGAAATGACACTTGGTGTACATAGGGTTAACCATGTCTTTTCATGTCGTTTGCTATCTGATTTGCACAAACAATTAAATCAGTCTATGTTTGCAAAATTTCACACCTGTAGGGGTTAATTAAAGGTGTAAATTCGTTGTAAAAAAAACGGACTTTTTTGCTACGAATTTACACCTTTAATTAACCCCTACAGGTGTGAAATTTTGCACACATAGACTGATTTAATTGTTTGTGCAAATCAGATAGCAAAGGACATGGTTAACCCTATGTACACCAAATGTCATTTCATGTCGGGTTCTGCATTTTCACAAAAGCCGGCAATTGAATTAGCGGCTATTATACTATGTAGAAGTGTATGAACTATAAATATATATATATATATATATATATATGTGTCACAAACTCAATGACATGTATATATATATATATATGAGGTGTAAAATTGCTAAAAAAAATGCGTGGGCTCCCGCCCTATTTTCACAACCAGACAGACAAAGCCAGTGAGTGGGGGCAGATAATAATAGCCCAGAGAGGGACCATTATTTTTGGCCCCCCCCCGGCTACTAACATCTGCCCCCAGACACCCCAGAAAGGGCAAATCTCTAATTAGATTTGCCCTTTCTGGCACTTTGCCCGTCTATTCCCATTGCCCTGTAGCGGTGGCGAATGGGTTAATAAGGGGTTAAAATGACCTTGCAATTGAAAGGTCACTTTAAGCCAGGTTAATAATTGAGAGCTGTCAATTAGACAACTATCAATTATTAATCCTATTGTATGAAAGAAAAATCAAACACACACACTTTAATAAAAAAGAAGTTTAATGAAATAATCACACAGTTTTTGACCATATTTTATTTACCTGCTAAAACCATTTCCTGTAATAAAAATAAAATAATAAAGCAAAATTATTCTTACCAATCCGATGCACAGTCAGGTCCCACGGTGTAATCCTTCAGAAAGGGTTAATGTTTACTGCAGGGACCGCAGCTAATGCTGCAGCCTCACAGTAAACCCCCAAATGAATGAGTTCCTCTCCTGGCTGACAGGAGAGGAAGTGGAAAGCTTAATTGATTGCTTTCCACTTTCACTTCAGGTCAGCCAGGGACACCATCAGTGACGTCAGAGGGAACTGATTAACAAAAATAGGGGTTCCCTTCGAAAAAAAAATGGCGTGGGATCCCCCCTATTTTTGTTAACCAGCCAGATGAAGCAGACCGCTGAGGCCTGGATTTTCAGGCTGTTAAGGAGCCAAGATCCATGGACATTGCCAGCCTGATAATACCAGGCCACAGCAGTCTGCATATCTTGGCTGATTAACAAAAATAGGGGATCCCCTCGAAAAAAATTAGCGTGGGGTCCCCCCTATTTTTGTTAACCAGCCAGATGAAGCAGACCGCTGAGGCCTGGTTTTTCAGGCTGGTAAGGATCCAATATCCATGGACCTTGCAAGCCTGATAATACCAGGCCACAGCAGTCTGCTTAGCTTGGCTGGTTAACAAAAATAGGGAATCCCCTCGAAAAAAAAACGGCGTGGGGATCCCCCTATTTTTGTTAACCAGCCAAGTAAAATGCAGACTGCTGCGGCCTGGTATTAAAAGACTGTCAAGGCCCATGGATTTTGGCCCTCAACAGCCTGATAATACCAGGCTACAGCAGCCCCACATTTGGCGCATCAAAAGATGTGCCAATTGTGGCACTTTACCCGGCTCTTCCCACTTGCCCTGTAGCGGTGGCAAGCGGGGTAATAAGGGGTTATTGTCACCGTTGATTGCACGGTGACAATAAGCCCGGTTAATAATGGAGAGGTGTCAATAAGACACCGATCCATTATTAATCCCAAAGTTATTAAATGTTTAAAAAAAAGACACAGCAAGAAAAAGTCTTTTAATGAAATAAAAGAGACAACACAGTTTTCATTTTTTTTATTACTCTCTCATTCCTGCGACGCCATCGATCTCCTGTAAAAAAATAAAAAAAAACAAACCAACAGTATACCACCTGTCCGACGCAGTCCATAGTAACGATTGTCCCACGACGATCCAGCTCTGCTACATCGGAATGACAGGCAGAGCCTGACATCCCGGCGCAGCACAGCTGATTACCTGCTTCCCCGGCAGTGACGTCATCGGACTGCTTTACGGCCGCGATTACCCAGCAGTCACTGCAGTTATCGCGAGATACTGCATGTGACCGCCGGGGAGAAGAGGATGGCGGCCATTAAGCAGCCCGGGATGTGACCGCCGGAGATCTTCTGCCGGGTAAGTGCTGCTGACTCCTGACAGACCCGACCGACGGACACTGACAGTGACAGTGACAATTCCGATTCCGGTATCCGATATGACGAAAATATCGGAACTCGGGATCGGAATTCCGATACAGCCAATATCGGCCGATACCCGATATTTGCAGTATCGTATCGCTCAACACTAGTCCTCACACTTGCTGAGGATTCCTGCAGAGCGGTCATACAACAGATCTCTCCTGTGCTGGGCCTTGTAGTGCAGAATACAGAAGAAAAGAAGAAAGAAGAAAAGAAGAAAGAAGAAAAAGAAGAAAAAAGAAAAGAAGATAGAAGAGAGACTACAACCGTAAGTGTTGATCCCTCTCTTCCTCCCTCCCCATCCCCCTTCCCCCTTTTTACCCCCTCTACCCCCCTTTGCGCCGCCTCCGTGCGCACACCCAGCTGCCGAGCGTTGATTGGTGACGCTGTTCACCGATCAACACTCGTGCTCTCAGCCCCCTTTGCGCCATCTCCGTGCGCACACCCTGCAGCCAGCGAACTTTGATAAGTGACGCAGTTCACTTATCAGAGCTCGCGTCCGGCGGGTTTCCTTTTTTTCACCCCCCTTTGCGCTGCCTCAGTGTGCACACCCAGCCGCCGAGCGTTGATTGGTGACGCATTTCACCGATCAACACTCGTGCTCTCAGCCCCCTTTGCGCCACCTCCGTGCGCACACCCTGCAGCCGGCGAACTTTGATAAGTGACGCAGTTCACTTATCAGAGCTCGCGCCGGCTGTTTTCCTTTTTTTTTTTTTTTCTCACCCGCCTTTGCGCCGCCTCCGTTTCCACATCTAGCAGCCGCTGAATTTTGATAAGTGACTCAGTTCACTTATCAGATCTCGTGCCGGCTGTTTTCCTGTTTTTTTTTCACCCCCTCCCTGCGCCACTCCCTTTGCGCCACATCTAGCAGCCGTCGAACTTTGACAAGTGACACAGTTCACTTATCAGAGCTCGCACCGGCTGTTTTCCTTTTCTTTTTTTTTTTTTTCCTTTTTCTTTTTTCACCCGCCTTTGCGCCGCCTCCGTTTCCACATTTAGCAGCCGCCGAACTTTGACAAGTGACACAGTTCACTTATCAGAGCTCGCGCCGGCTGTTTTCCTTTTTTTTTTTTCCTTTTTTTTTTTCACCCGCCTTTGCGCCACATCCGTTTCCACATCTAGCAGCCGCCGAATTTTGATAAGTGACTCAGTTCACTTATCAGATCTCGTGCCGGCTGTTTTCCTGTTTTTTTTTCACCCCCTCCCTGCGCCACTCCCTTTGCACCACATCTAGCAGCCGCCGAACTTTGACAAGTGACACAGTTCACTTATCAGAGCTCACACCGGCTGTTTTCCTTTTCTTTTTTTTTTTTTTTTCCTTTTTCTTTTTTCACCCGCCTTTGCGCCACCTCCGTTTCCACATTTAGCAGCCGCCGAACTTTGACAAGTGACACAGTTCACTTATCAGAGCTCGCGCCGGCTGTTTTCCTTTTTTTTTTTTTCACCCGCCTTTGCGCCGCCTCCGTTTCCACATCTAGCAGCCGCCGAATTTTGATAAGTGACTCAGTTCACTTATCAGATCTTGTGCCGGCTGTTTTCCTGTTTTTTTTTCACCCCCTCCCTGCGCCACTCCCTTTGCGCCACATCTAGCAGCCGCCGAACTTTGACAAGTGACACAGTTCACTTATCAGAGCTCGCACCGGCTGTTTTCCTTTTCTTTTTTTTTCCTTTTTTTTTCACCCGCCTTTGCGCCGCCTCCGTTTCCACATTTAGCAGCCGCCGAATTTTGATAAGTGACGCAGTTCACTTATCAGATCTCGTGCCGGCTGTTTTCCCTTTTTTTTTTTTTCACCCCCTCCTTGCGCCACATCTAGCAGCCGCCGAACTTTGATAAGTGACGCAGTTCACTTATCAGAGCTAGGGCCTGCTGTTTTAGACTTTTCTTTTCACAGGCATTTTTTTCTCCCCATTTTTTTTTTTCTTTTAGATTTTTCTTTTCAGCATAGTTTACACCAAGCACTATCCCCCCCACACACATACACAGTTGTTAGTAAAGTACACCCAAGCACCACATTTACAAAAAAAATGTCCCACCCGTCCCGTTCGTCCCAACAGCGCTATTCATTGGAGGAGGCATACGCTTTTCTTGCCTCAGACACTGATAGCGAGGGAGAGGATCCCACATTTCTTTATTTTTCAGATTCCTCTTCATACTCCTCTTCCCCCTCCTCATCTTCCTCCTCGGGTCCTGCGGAACCACCATGCAGACGCCCCAGGACAGAAGATGAGGCATCTGCCGCCATTCCAGAAGACGAAGATGAAGCCGAAGCCGAACCAGTGCAACCACTGCGGATCCCGTGTGGACCTCGCCCCCCGAAAATTACGAGCCACTGATTCCTGATTTTGTGGCAGAATCAGGAATCAGGTTTGACACCACTGGCCTCACAGAAATAGACTTTTTCAAAGTCTTTTTCTCTGAGGATTTTATTAACCACATGGTGGAGCAAACAAATTTGTACGCTCGTCAATTTTTGGAGCAAAACCCCCGTTCATCATATTCTAACTGGTCTCCTGTAGACGCAGTTGAATTGATGCAGTTTTGGGGCCTGGTCCTTCACACGGGGATCCTGAAAAAGCCAGAACTTCGGCAATATTGGAGTGTTGATATTTTATATAACGCTCCAGTGTTCCGAATGGTCATGGCCCGGATGCGTTTTGAGGCCATCCAGAAATTCTTGCATTATAACGATAATGCACAGTGTCCCGCACGAGATGACCCCAACTTTGACCGTCTGTTCAAAGTTCGGCCGGTCATCGAACACTTCAACAAAAAGTTTGCTGAAGTGTACGTGCCCAAAAGGGACATTTGCGTGGATGAGTCCTTGGTTCATTTTAAGGGACGGCTTGGATTCCGTCAGTACCTGCCCAACAAGAGGGCAAGGTACGGAATCAAACTCTACAAACTGTGTGAGAGTACCTCAGGGTACACTCACCGTTTTAGAGTTTACGAAGGAAAGGACACCAGGATTGAACCCCCTGAGTGTCCTCCTGTCCTGGGAGTGAGTGGGAAAATTGTGTGGGATTTGGTTCACCCACTGCTGGATAAAGGTTATCACCTCTACACCGATAACTTTTATACCAGCATCCCAATCCACAAATCCCTCTTTGCGCGTGGTACCGCAGCCTGCGGTACCGTCCGCAAAAATCAGAGGGGCCTCCCGAAGACGCTGCTTGGGCAGATGCTCAGAAAGGGTGAGAGCAGAGCCCAATGTAGTGACCACCTTCTGGTGGTCAAGTACAAGGACAAGAGGGATGTCCTTCTCTTGACCACCATACACGGTGATGGCAGCGCCCTCAGCACTGTACGGGGTACCTCTACACAGGTCCGCAAACCGGACTGTGTACTAGGGTACAACAAATACATGGGGGGTGTTGATCTCTCTGATCAACTCCTCCAACCATACAGTGCTTTGAGAAAGGCCAAGGTGTGGTACAAGAAGCTGTCCGTGCACATCGTCCAAATGGCAATGCTCAACGTTTTCCTGCTGTCACGATGTGCACGCCATACCAATACGTCGTACCTTCAGTTCCAGGAGGTAGTGATCAAGGCCCTGATGTTTGGCGCTCAGGAAGGAGAGGGCCCCAGTACTTCCGGAACTGAAGGTGCTCGTATTGTACCAGGCCAGCATTTCCCGGGGGAGGTCCCGCAAACTGCAAAAAAAGGTAAGTCGCAAAAAAGGTGCCGAGTGTGTTACAAAAGGGGAATACGCAAGGACACCATTTATCAGTGCGACACCTGCCCCGAAAAACCTGGCCTGTGTATGAAGGATTGTTTCAAATTGTACCACACCTCCATGCACTACTAATTTACTTTACAGGAAAGATTAGTTCCAGAAGGGGGGCACATCTAGAGAAGCTTCTTGGGGGTCTAATTTCTAAAATTATGTCACTTGTGGTTTTTTTTTCCTGTTTAGGCACATCAGGGGCTCTGCAAATGGAACATGACGCCCGCAGACCATTCCATCAAAGTCTGCATTCCAAAACGTCACTACTTCCCTTCCGAGTCCCGACGTGTGCCTAAACAGTTTTTTCCCACATGTGGGGTACCAGCGTTCTCAGGACAAATTGGACAACAACTTTTGGGGTCCAATTTCTCCTGTTACCCTTGGGAAAATAAAAAATTGGGGACTAAAAAAATCACTTTTGTGGGAAAAAAAAAAATATTTTTTTTTCATGCCAGGGCATTATAAACTTTAGTGAAACACTTGGGGGTTCAAAGTGCTCACCACACACCTAGATAAGTTCCTTAGGGGGTCTAGTTTCCAAAATGGGGTCACTTGTGGGGGGTTTCCACTGATTAGGCACATCAGGGGCTCTGCTAACGGAACATGACGCCCGCAGACCATTTAATCAAAGTCTGCATTCCAAAACGTCACTACTTCCCTTCCGAGCCCTGCCGTGCGCCAAAACAGTGGTTTCCCCAACATATGGGGTATCAGCGTACTCTGGACAAATTGGACAACAACTCTTGGGGTCCAATTTCTCCTGTTGCCCTTGGGAAAATAAAAAATTGGGGACTAAAAAAATCACTTTTGTGGAAAAAAAAAATATTTTTTTTTTCACACCAGGGCATTATAAACTTTAGTGAAATACTAGGGGGTTCAAAGTGCTCACCACACACCTAGATAAGTTCCTTAGGGGGTCTAGTTTCCAAAATGGGGTTACTTGTGGGGGGTTTCCACTGTTTAGGCACATCAGGGGCTCTGCTAACGGAACATGACGCCCGCAGACCATTCCATCAAAGTCTGCATTCCAAAACGTCACTACTTCCCTTCCGAGCCCTGTCGTGCGCCCAAACAGTGGTTCCCCCAACATATGGGGTATCAGCGTACTCAGGACAAATTGGACAACAACTTTTGGGGTCCAATTTCTCCTGTTACCCTTGGGAAAATAAAAAATGGGGGACTAAAAAAATCACTTTTGTGGGAAAAAAAAATATTTTTTTTTTCACGCCAGGGCATTATAAACTTTAGTAAAACACTTGGGGGTTCAAAGTGCTCACCACACACCTAGATAAGTTCCTTAGGGGGTCTAGTTTCCAAAATGGGGTCACATGTGGGGGGTTTCCACTGTTTAGGCACATCAGGGGCCCTCCAAACGCGACATGGCGTTCGTTCGCAATTCCAGCCAATTTTGGTTTGGAAAAGTCAAACGGCGCTCCTTCCCTTTCGAGCCCTGCCGTGCGCCCAAACAGTGGTTCCCCCCCACATATGGGGTATCAGCGTATTCAGGACAAGATGGACAACAACTTTTGTGGTCCAATTTCTCCTCTTACCCTTGGGAAAATAAAAAATTGGGGACTAAAACATCATGCTTGTGGAAAAAATATGATTTTTTTTCTTCACGGCTCTACATTACAAACTTGCGTAAAGCACTTGGGGGTTCAAAGTGCTCACCACACATCTAGATAAGTTCCTTAGGGGGTCTAGTTTCCAAAATGGGGTTACTTGTGGGGGGTTTCCACTGTTTAGGCACATCAGGGGCTCTGCTAACGGAACATGACGCCCGCAGACCATTCCATCAAAGTCTGCATTCCAAAACGTCACTACTTCCCTTCCGAGCCCTGTCGTGCGCCCAAACAGTGGTTCCCCCCAACATATGGGGTATCAGCGTACTCAGGACAAATTGGACAACAACTTTTGGGGTCCAATTTCTCCTGTTACCCTTGGGAAAATAAAAAATTGGGGACTAAAAAAATCACTTTTGTGGGAAAAAAAAATATTTTTTTTTCACGCCAGGGCATTATAAACTTTAGTAAAACACTTGGGGGTTCAAAGTGCTCACCACACATCTAGATAAGTTCCTTAGGGGTTCTAGTTTCCAAAATTGGGTCACATGTGGGGGGTTTCCACTGTTTAGGCATATCAGGGCCTCTCCAAACGCGACATGGCGCCCGTTCTCAATTCCAGCCAATTTTGGTTTGGAAAAGTCAAACTGCGCTCCTCCCTCCGAGCCCTGCCGTGCCGCCCAAACAGTGGTTTTCCCTCACATATGGGGTATCGGCGTACTCAGGAGAAATTGCACAACAATTTATTCTTTCCATTTTCTCTTTTTTTTCCTTGTGAATATTAAAAAAAATGTTTGTAAAAAGATAGTTTTTGTGACTAAAAGTAAAATGTTCATTTTTCCTTCCACGTTGCTTCAGCTCCTGTGAAGCACCTGAAGGGTTAATAAACTTTTTGAATGTGGTTTTGAGTACCTTGAGGTGTAGTTTTTACAATGGTGTCACTTTTGGGTATTTTCTGCTATATAGACCCCTCAAAGTGACTTTCAAATATGAGGTGGCCCTAAAAAAAATGCTTTGTACAATTTTGATGTAAAAATGAGAATCGCTGGTCAAACTTTTAACCCTTATAACTTCGTAACAAAAAAAATTTGGTTCCAAAATTTGTGCGGATGTAAAGTAGACATGTGGGAAATGCTATTTGTTAACTATTTTCTGTGACATATTTCTCTGTTTTAAGGGAAGAAAAATTCAAAGTTTGAAAATTGCTAAATTTTCAAAATTTTCCCCATATTTGCGTTTTTTTCATAAATAAACGCAGTTATATGGAAGAAATTTTTACCACTAACATAAAGTACAAAAATTGTCACGAGAAAACAATCTCAGAATCGCGAAGATCCGTTGAAGCGTTCAGAGTTCCTCATAAAGAGACAGTGGTCAGAATTGTAAAAAATTGGCGGTCATTAACGTGCAAAACCACCCTTGGGGGTGAAGGGGTTAATACAGCAGAATACATCTAAAGATAAAAACAAGGACAGGTATGGCACAGGGTAAAGAAATCCAGGGTGGTTGACAATAACATTAGAGGTGGAAATAGTGGGCCTGACAGCGAAAAAATTCTGCTTCCAGATATAAGTATGTACAGTTAGGAGTAGCAAATTAAGCAGCTCAAGGTATACAGATGGACATATGGTGTATTATAGGGTGTTATGAACTAAACATATCATAATAGGAAAGATGGAAATATACTGATAATATATTGGCAACAAGCTGAAGGAATTATGTAAATGTAAATACATTGAGGAGTAACGCACTTATGCCCATGTTATGGGTGCAATATACGATGGCTAAAATTAAGTGCAGCATGATCAGAAAGATGCCAACAAAATAAACCAGACAAAAAACCTGACTGGCACTTCCAGACTAATGTGAACTAGGTGCAAACCAAAGGGAGCTACCCTCATGTAAACATCCAAAAAAAGGCTGCACTCAAGCATACTAAAGATGACAATATGGAATATATGAAATTTTGAATAGCAATATGGCTTGGAGTTTAAGGAAAAATTTGAGACGCTTGTATAAACATTTGGCCAAACATTTTAAAGCTCAACAACCTCGTCAAGGTGGTCTCAATTCTGTTGAGTCCCTAACCTAATGTGAACATACCTCTATTAGGCTGATATCTGAATTTCTGGGCGAATATGCACCTCTGTCAGTAATGCCTGCATATATGGGTAAAGTAGGGAGCCGGTGTAATTAAAATCACCACCTGGTGGGAGCGGAGTGCTCGGTCAGCAAGCTAACATTCAAAAGACAAAAAAAACCTGACTGGCACTTCCAGACTAATGTGAACTAGGTGCAAATCAAAGGGAGCTACCCTCATGTAAAACATCCAAAAAAAGGCTGCACTCAAGCATACTAAAGCATGACAACATAGAATATATGAAATTTTGAATAGACAAATATGGCTTTGGAATATAAGGAAAAATTTGGACGCTTAGTATAACATTTGCCAAACATTTTAAAGCTCACAACCATCGTCAAGGTGGTCCTCAATTCTGTTGGTCCCTAACCTAATGTGAACATACCTCTATTAGGCTGATATCTGAATTTCTGGGCGAATATGCACCTCTGTCAGTAATGCCTGCATATATGGGTAAAGTAGGGAGCCGGTGTAATTAAAATCACCACCTGGTGGGAGCGGAGTGCTCGGTCAGCAAGCTAACATTCAAAAAGACAAAAAACCGACTGGCACTTCCAGACTAATGTGAACTAGGTGCAAACCAAAGGGAGCTACCCTCATGTAAAACATCCCAAAAAAGGCTGCACTCAAGCATACTAAAGCATGACAACATAGAATATATGAAATTTTGAATAGCAATATGGCTTTGGAATATAAGGAAACATTTGAGACGCTTAGTTAATAAACATTTGGCCAAACCATTTTAAAAGCTCAACAACCATCGTCAAGGTGGTCTCCAATTCTGTTGAGTCCCTACCTAATGTGAACATACCTCTATTAGGCTGATATCTGAATTTTCTGGGCGAATATGCACCTCTGTCAGTAATGCCTGCATATATGGGGTAAAGTAGGGAGCCGGTGTAATTAAAAATCACCACCTGGTGGGAGCGGAGTGCTCGGTCAGCAAGCATAACATTCAAAAGACGAAAACCTGACTGGCACTTCCAGACTAATGTGAAACTAGGTGCAAATCAAAGGGAGCTTACCCTCATGTAAAAACATCCAAAAAAAGGCTGCACTCAAGCATACTAAAGCATGAAAACATAGAATATATGAAATTTTGAATAGCAATTATGGCTTTGGAATATAAGGAAAAATTTGAGACGCTTAGTATAAACATTTGGCCAAAACATTTTAAAGCTCAACAACCATCGTCAAGGTGGTCTCAATTCTGTTGAGTCCCTAACCTAATGTGAACATACCTCTATTAGGCTGATATCTGAATTTCTGGGCGAATATGCACCTCTGTCAGTAAGTGCCTGCATATATGGGTAAAGTAGGGAACCGGTGTAAATTAAAATCACCACCTGTGGGAGCGGAGTGCTCGGTCAGCAAGCTAACATTCAAAAGACAAAAAACCTGACTGGCACTTCCAGGACTAATGTGAACTAGGTGCAAACCAAAGGGAGCTACCCTCATGTAAAACATCCAAAAAAAGGCTGCACTCAAGCATACTAAAGCATGACAACATAGAATATATGAAATTTTGAATAGCAATATGGCTTTGGAATATAAGGAAAAATTTGAGACGCTTAGTATAAACATTTGGTCAAACAAACAAAATAAACAGAGCCTATACAGAGCCTATATATATTCCATATCATGATCCTATAGGTTTAAGCAGGTCATAATCATAGCACAATGCAGATGAAATATATAGGAGACCATAGCACCATGGTAAAACACGCGGTAAAGGATAGGTATATAGGAATCGCAGGCATGCTAACATAAAAAGACCGCTGCATTACCTCAAGGCAGAGCAGGAAAGCCATCCACCCTCCCCCATTTAACCATTTTTGCATATACATTCCTTGAGGTCTAGTTTCTTGAGGTCTAGTTTCCAAAATGGGTCACTTGTAAGGTGTTTCCACTGTACAGGCACATCAAGGGTTCTCCAAATGCGACATGGCTTCAGCTAATGTTTCCCAGCCAATTTTTGCATTCAAAAATGTCAAACCTCCTTCACTTCTGAGCCCTGCCTGCCGTGCACCCAAACAGTAATTTTTTCAAAAACATATGGAGTACTGGCAGACTCAGGAGAAAATTCATACCAATTTTTTGGTCCATTTTCTCCTGTTATCCTTGTGAAAAATAAAAATGTGGAGCTAAAAGTCATTTTTGCGAAAAGTTGTGATTTTTTGTTTTCAATGGCGAACGTTAAACATTTTGTGAAGCAACCTGGGAGTTCAAGGTGCTCACCACAAATCTAGATAAGTTCCTTGAGGGATCTTAGTTTTATAGGGCTCACTTGTGTTGGGTTTCCACTGTTTAGGCACATCAGGGGCTTTCCAAAAGCAACATGGCGTCTGCTCTTGATTACAGACAATTTTGCTTTCAAAAAGTCAAACGGTGCTTCCTCCCCTCCAAGCCCTTCAATGTGCCCAAAACAGTACTTTTCCCCCTAGAAATGGGGTATTGGTGTTCTCAGAAGAATTTGCATAACAAAATTTTTGGGTCCACTTTTTCCTGTTTACCCTTGTTAAAATTAAGAGATTTGGGTCTAAAGTAAAACTTTGGGTGAAAAAAAGTTAATGTTTATTTCTTCCTTTTAGTGTTGAGCGATACGATAATGTAAATACGGCTATCGGCCGATATTAGCTCTATCGGCCTTTCGATAATTCGTTTCGATATTTTCGTCTTATCGAATACCGAATCGCATTTGTCACTGTCAACGTGAGTGCCGTCGGTCGGGTCTGTCAGGAGTCAGCGGCACTTACTGGCAGAAGATCTCCGGCGGTCACGGCCTGGAATGCTTCATGGCCGCCATCATCTTTCCCCGGCGGTCACATGCAGTTTCTCGCGATTTACTGCAGTGGACTGCTGGGTAATCCCGGCCGTTAAAGCAGTCAGTCCGATGACGTCACCGCCGGGGAAGCAGGTAATCAGCTGGCTGCGCGGGATGACAGGCTCTGCCTGTCATTCTGATGTAGCAGAGCTGGATCGTCGTGGGACACTCGTTACTATGGACTGCGTCGGTCAGGTGGTATACTTTTTTTTTTTTTTTTCATTTTTTTTACAGGAGATCGATGGGTCGCAGGATGAGACTGTAATAAAAGTAATGAAAACTGTGTTTTTTTTTTTTTTATTAAATTAAAAAACTTTTTTATGAACATTCACCGTCCGGTACATAAACAATTTAACTATTTACATACAGTGACCCTGTCCGGGTATTTATAATTCTTGGCAGGGGGTGTTTCCAGGTACCACCTGGTATCTCTTAGATGCTTGCCAAACATCCGAGGCACCAAGGACCACCAGGACCTGATGACGTCGAGTGGTCTGTACAGTCCAGTCGTGAACCCGCTATCTGGGGTCTGTGTGGCCACCTCTTTCATCTCCCTCCGGGTCTGGAACCCTATGGTTTCCGGACTGAACGCAACCCCCCAGGGGGCCTAACAGGCGCCGGGGGCGGGCCAGCTATAACTTATCATGTTCCATAGCTGGGGCCTGCTGAGGAGACCACTTGGGGAGGCTGGGGGAGATTTACGGCGTGGGGTGGGCACTTTTGCAGAGGCCTGGATGTGGGAGGCTGAAGGCTCCGAGGGTCTCACAGGTTCCTGACACTCTGGGGAGTAGGGGTCGCACCTGGTAACATTTAGGGCGTACCTTTCATTTGTAACCCCAGTGTCGGGTGTAAGTCACCAAGTTCCTGGCAACAGGTCCCCCCCCGGGGTGTCCTTCTGGGAAGTGAGCCTCCACGGTCCCGCCGGTTCACAAAAAACTTCTAAATTAAAGTCCAGGCTCCTGGATGAAGCCCCAACCACCTTTCAATTTAAAGCTCCGACTGCACCCTTACGCCGCGGCTCCCTCACCGTATTTTATCTTTTCTCATCCGGTCCTTATCTGCCCGGTCCTTCTCCAGCTGACGTTGGCGAAGTTTTTTGGGATTCTCGCTGCTCCCTTTGTCGCCTGCTTCCTTCTCCCAACGTCTCCACTCTTCCTCCTGACGCCGGTTGAAATTCTCCTCCACCAGCAGCTCCATGTCTCCACCATCAAACTGCAGCTTACAGTGTCCGGTTTGCAGCAGCTCTCTTGGTGCCCCCCAGGGCCTGGCGGCGCTCACCTGCGGAGGGGAAGCAGCCGGCTCGGAACAGATGACAGTCGGGGCTCCGGTACAGGCAGGTGTGCTCTGGTGCCTGCGCGGCCTCCTCCATGAGGACGGGTGTCGCTTCTTCTGTCTCAGCGACGGGGGCAGACAGTGGGATCTGGGGTGCTGCCAGTGCAGCGTTTTTTGCCTCGAACGGGTGCCTCCACTGCGACAACGTCAACCGGATCACTTGCAAGGGCTGGGATGCCCGCACGGACTCCCTCTACTAGAACGGGGTGCCTCACCTTCCGGTTTCAGACACTTCAGGTAAGAGGGATTGGCGCCGCTCCAAGTTTAGTTTTAGGGGCACGCCCGCTGGCTTCCATCCTGGCGACCTCCTCCGGTGCCGGGCCAGGCCTCTTAGGGTATCCTCCGCTTCTTGCAGCGTAGGAGGGTTTCCAGGCCGGGTGCCCAACGGTGGTTCCGTGGCGATCGGGTCGCTTCCGTGGGGGGAGAGCTCTGACTGCTCCATCCCTTCACACTTCTGCTCGTGTCCATTAGCCATCTTGCCAAGTCACATGTGTCATTAGCATCGGAGAGGGCCCCTCTTTTGTAGGGAGGCGGGACCTTCGTGTTAGTTTCTGCACACTGAGGAGGGTGAGGAGGCGGAACTGAAGAGCTGTGGGGCCGATCTTACATTGCAGTACCATTTAGAGTGGTCGGCCATCGTTTTCACGCCACTGAGTGAGTGTACACCCATGAAGAGCACGCCCTTCTTCTTCACCAGTGCCCCCGCCGTGACGCAGATATGGCGGAAAAATTACAAATACATTCTCTGATGATTTTAGCAATTCTCAAGCACAAAACCAGTTCAATTCAGGCACAAGGACTCGCTTATAGCGAGCTACAGAATCCTGTTCGTGACGCCAAAGTTGAGTCGCACAGAGCCAGAGGTTTTTGGGGTACTCGGCACCGAGCCCGTCGACTTCTATGGGGTATGTCACGGCTTTACCCGGCAATTGAATCTGAGTCTATTTTACTATTGTAGAAGTGTATAAACTATTAAATATATGTATATAATTGTCACAATGACATGTATATATATATATATATGTATTCTATGTGTGTATATTTAGTGTTTACAAGGACTTTCTATGGGGTATGTCACGGCTTTACCCGGCAATTGAATCAGAGTCTATTTTACTATGTAGAAGTGTATAAACTATAAAATATATGTATTTATATATGTCACAATGACATGTATATATATATTATATGTATTCTATGTGTGTATATTTAGTGTTTACAAGGAAATAAAGGTTTTTTTTAGTTGCGATATTTTGTTCCCATAGACTTACATTGGACTTCCGGTATCGAAATCGGATATCGACGATATTTAGTGCTATCGGCGATACAATTTCGATACGATATTTTTAGATATCGAGCACTATCGCTCAACACTATTCTTTCACATTGCAAAAATTCCTGTGAAGCACCTGATGGGTTATTAAACTTATTGAATGTGTTTTTCAGCACATTGAGTGCAGTTTTTGGAATTGTGTCAATTTTGGGCACTTTCTGTGTTATAGTCTCCTCAAAGTCACTTCAAATGTGATGTGGTCCATAAAAAATGGTTTTGGAAATTTTATTGAAAATTGAGAAATCGTTAGTCAACTTTTAACCCTTCTACTGTAACTTCTTAACAAAAAAAAGTTTCAAGAATTGTGCTGATGTAAAGTAGACATGTGGAAAATGTCATTTATTAAGTACTTTGTGTGACATAACTTTCTGATTTAAGGACCTTAAAATAAAATTTTACAAATTGCTAATTTTGAAAATTTTTGCCAAATTTCTACTTTTTATTTTTTTACACATAAATGGAATTTATTTTGAAGAAATTTTACCATTATCATGAAGTACAATATGTCACAAAAAAAACAGTCAGTGTGATCCAGAGAGTATTTCTATGCACCCGCACACTCCGGTCCCAAGCGCTGGCGGCAGTGCCGGGTATTGATGATAGAGACTCGTGTGAGTTTCTCGCATGACACTCGCAAGTGTGACCCCGGCCTTAAAGTAACACTAGTCAAAATTGTAAAATTTGGTCTAATCATGAAAGTGGAAACAGACTTGGGAGGTAAAGGGGTTAATGAGCAATACCCTAATATTATGGTAGTCTAATGCCAACTAATATTTTTTCCATTATGACATAAATAGTTTTCCACTTTTAAAAAAGTGGACCCCAAATGATTTCTTTAGTGAAAAATGTAATGTAATGTAGATGGCACTACCTACTGAAATAAGTAATTGGCTGTAAACATGATGTGAGCTGTCATCGCTGCTGCAGCCAAAATACAGAAACTGGAGTAGTGGCATGGAACTGGCGCTGAAGCAAAAGAGGTTGAATGCTATCTGTCTTTGAATTGGATATTGCTCTAAACACAGGTTCATCAAGTTCAAACTTTCGCCATCAGGTATACATCTCTTTACTAGATTATTTTTAACCCAAAAGTCCATTAGTTGAGAGAATAGAATAGAGCCCTTTTTTAAAAGCTGTTTTAGTGTCTGCCATTACTACCTTTTGTGATCGGGCATTCCACAGTCTGACTACTCTAAGTGTAAAAAAATATTTCCTATTTATAGATGTTGGAATCACTTTTTGTCTACACATAATGAGGGCCCCCTGATCTTTTGTGGGTCATTAGTAGGAATAAGTCATGTGCCAGTCCTTTGTAATAACAACACATTTATTTATACATATGAATGAGATCTGCTTTGAGACATTTTTATCTAAGCTAAACAAGACCAGAATATCCAAACTCTCATTATAAAAGAACCATTTTTTATCCTGTGTAATAATATATTTTATTTTTAACTACATAGGAAGCATAAGTATACTGTATATTTTTAATTTATATATAATGAATGCATACGAATGGCATACCATGGCATGCACCAAATATGCATAACATTATTAGGACATCTACACATTACACCTTTAGGAGCTTTTATAACATTTATTCCATGGAATTGTTCACCTCTGCAGCTCTACAATTACCATTCTCCTGATTCTACAAGATTTTCAAGTGTATTTTGGGGAAATTGCGCCAGCTGATCTAGAATTTCATTTGTGAAGTCTGACACTGATGTTGGACAAGAGGGAATGACTCACAAGCTACATTCTGGTTCATCCCAAATGTGTTGGATGATGTTTAGATCAGGGTTCCGTGATGCCAGTTAAATTGTTTTACAACCATACTAATACAATTATGCCTTTATGGCCATTTTATGCACTGGGTCGCAGCCATGATGGAACAGCAAATGACCTTCCTGAAAATGTTCCCACAAAGTTGGAAGCATAAAACTGTGTAAAAGTCCTGTTGCAATGAATCATTAAGATTTCCCTTCACTGGAAGGAAGAGGCATACAGAACTATCTTTCCTCTAGGCAAGGGTTCCCCAACTCCAGTCCTCAAGGCCCACCAACAGGTCATGTTTTCAGGATTTCCTTTGTATTGCACAGGTGATGCAATTATCACCTGAGCAATACTAAGGAAATCCTGAAAACATGACCTGTTGGTGGGCCTTGAGGACTGGAGTTGGGGAACCCTGCTCTAGGCTGCTTATAGATGGCACATTGCAGTCAAGGCAATTAACATTCTCCAGATATTTGTTAAACCCAGATTCTCCTATCCATCTACCAGATAGAGAAGCTTGACTCATCTCTTTGCAGTATGTTTCCACTGTTTTAGAGTTCAGTGATGGCATGGTTATCACTAGAGATGAGCGAGCATCGTCGGCTCCCTCCTTATTCGGCAAGCTTATAGCGCTTATCGAAGCAGCTGCATCTGGAACCCGGATACCTGGAGCGCTTCAGCTGATCAGTTGATCGCACCGCAGCTGCAGCTGTTTGACAGTCACAAGTTCAACACATGCATGGAAAGCCCAACAAACAAGCTGTTTGACTGTCCTGCCACATAGTTCATGTGCGTAGTACAGTTAGTGAGGCAGCAGAGCATTCTTGACTTTAATGTACTACGTGTTTCAGCCTTCGGCAAGCTAGCTCGGTCACTTTGCCTGGTCTGCCACTTTATGGTTGAGTTTCTGTAGTTTACGAATGCTTCCACTTTTCAATAACATCACTCATGGTTAATCAATGAATACTTAGAAGGGAAAAAAATTCACAAACTGACGTGTTGCAATGGTGACTTCCTATTACAGTACTGTTCTCCATTTCAGTGAGCGCTTTAGAACAACCCATTCTTTCACAAATATTAATAAAGGCAGACTGCATGGCGGAGGCTGGATTTTATACACTTGTGGCAATGGGACAAAATAAAAATTTGAATTCAGTGACTAAGAGGTCTGACCCAATACTTTTGCCCATATATTGTATATGAGGGCTTAAGATTTGACACATTCACTTGGTAATTTCCCCAGCATACATGTCATATTTAAAGTCAAAATGCAGCATGAACATAGCACAGAATCTGGCCTTTTGCCTAGAATAACCCATGACAATTTCATTGTACCAAATCATTTATAAATTTGAAACAGTTACTAACAAGAACCAAATGTCAATGGACCATTTATCATTCAAAGAACACTTTATCTCAAAGCCCATTAATCCACTTTGGCTCCTATGAGTCATGCTGACTTTTACTAATCAGCTATAATGTTAGAGGCTGTAAAAAGTATGTACAATTAAATTGTGCTATATTTGGATGCTTTGTATATAGACATAATTATATACAGATATGCATGCTAATAACACTTCCCTTCACCCTCGACACTCTGGTCCATGCAGGTCTATATCTCCATTTTGCATCTTCTGGTGTGAACACGGCCCAACTTTTGGTTGCAGAAGCAATTTTTATATGTCTGTTCTAGGTCACGCAGACAGGATGTTCCATACTAAAAATATTTGGTTCCTCTATTATAGCAGACAATTTGGAGTACAGCATATCTACTATATCAGCCACCCCTGTATGGCTTGCGCATCTGTATTATTCAGGAGTTTTTATAATTTCTTACTCTGCATATATGGATGTAAAGTGTACATAAGCCCTGGCAATTGTTTCTGCAGACATCCATGCTCAATAGATACTGTAGGGTATAGCTTATTTTTTTATTTAGCTATTTATAACACGACATATGCAAATCAAGCCAAGGATTTGCAAGTCTGTGGAGAATTTAATGTATTAATAATAGTACAGAGAAATGCTACAGATCAGAAGCAAAGAATGAAATTTCATCTGATGCGTGAACCAATCCCATATCATTCATTTTCTATTTGTGAGCATGAAAATGTATGCTGCCTCTCCATAATGTCCACAACAGGGTAAATCATACTTTATATTTCCAGCTTGCATCAAAAACAAATCTCCGACGTGCACAGTCATTTACGAATGACGTTATTATATTGGGCATAGCATTTACATTTCAGTTCCAGTGAATATTTAAATACATGTGAAATCTCAGCTCTCCAAGCCCTTAAACAAGAGCAATAATTACATGGAGTATTGTTTTCCCCATAATAATCAACTGCTGGCAATCAGACGCTGCTTTTCGTTCACTAGATTTATCGGTGTCCTAATAACTATTAACTGTACAATTGCTTTATCAGCGGGCAGTGGACAACACGCTTTATAGATATGCAATTACAGGGCCACGAAAACATTTTGTGCTTATAGATTCTAATAAACAGCCTTTTAGAATCTTAATTAAAAGGCAAATTATAATATTCGACCTGAAGCTAGAATCTGTAACTGCACCTTTGAGGCATATATTTATTTTGCATATATAATATTTGACTGAGCTGTGAATCAGCATTATTATATAAGCTACTGCAATTGAACAAGCATTTTCAGTTCTTTCTATTCAACATTGCAATGCTGACATCATTATGATTTGGCCAGAAAGCGAGTTCCAAAATCCTTTGCATCCATTACTTATAACTGATTTTTGTATCTTTGTTCTTTAGTAATCCATAAGACGATTGGATACAAACAGTATGTGCAAATGCATTTAGGTGTATGTAACTGAACATGTGTGACGCAGAGGATTTCCTAGCTGTTTTTTTTCTAAAGCGGCTTTGCTGGCTATTTTTGCCATTGCTTTTTAGCCAGCATCTCTTCCCTATACTTTTAACTATAAAGTAAGGGTGATGCTAGTCCCTTCTCACGGCCAAGTTGTGAGTCAGAATGGACAAGGAGTCCAAGCTCAGAAGCCAAGAGAATGCGTCATAAACAGAAGAAAGAGACAAAAGTGTGGTCAGTTAACTTTCCGAGGTCAGAGTATCTGGAGGATAACGGATCACAGCAGAAGGGGTTAAACAGTTGGATGGTCAGAACGAAGTCCAAGGTCAGGCAGCAAATGATCAAGCATACAGAACTAAGGCTGAGGAAGCACAAGCCTACTAGATAAATGTACATCTTGTACATTCAAGGTACTCATTAACGGGTACCAGATGGACGCTCTCTTGGACTCTGGGAGCTTATTGTCTCTGGTTCATGGTTCCTTGTTGCCGGGGACAACACCAATCGATGGAAATTGAGGGTGGTGTGCATCCAGGAGTACCCAGCCGTGGAGGTTACGTTTTCCACATCATGTGGGGAAATAAGACATGTGGTGGGAGTGGGAAAGACTCTTCCATATGGGACTGTGTAGGGAAGAGATTTGCCCCTGTTTTGGTCCCTGTGGGAGACCAGGTTTAACCCTCCCAAGGTAAATACTATTCCGAGCGCAGAATCCGAAGTTCCCGAGTCAGGGATACCTGCCATAGGGGTCGCCAACATAGGGACACAGTGTAACCCCGATAGGCTTTCCATAAAGGTATTAGCAGGAGAGGTCGAAGAGACCCCACCGATACCTGAGCTGGAAGTGTCCCCTGGTAAGTTCGGGACAGCTCAGCTCCAGGATGCCACCCTAGCCCGGGCCCAAGAAAGGTGATTCAATTAATGAAGTAGCTCAGCGACCGGGTGCTGAGACAGTTTTTCCCAGCATGGTTATCCACCAGGAGTTGTTATACTAGGTGGATAAAGTCCTGGATGAGGTGGTGGAACAGCTGGTGGTGCCCCAATCCTACCATCGGGCGGTGCTCGACATGGCTCACACCCACATGCTAGGAGGGCACTTTGGGGCCAAAAAGATGCAGGAGCGCATTTTGCAGCATTTTTTTGGCCTGTAGTCTATACGGAGGTCCAGAGGTACTGAGACACGCATCTGGAGAGCCAACTATCCTCACCCACCATGAACTTGAGTCCATTGGTACTTCTTTCCATCATATTTGGTTCCATATGGTAGGCCCCATAGTGAAACCCACCTGTGGCCATCAACATATTCTGGTCATAGTGGATTACGCTATGTGGTACCCAGAGGCGATATGTTGTGAACGTGTTGGAGACAATTTCTGAGCTGAGGCTCCCTCTGGTGGTTGCTGAAGGTACTGAGGCTGTATCGAATGACAGGGCCTCCTCACCTGCCAGCGACGACTGGCAATCAGGAGTCACTGACTGGGCTGATATAAGGGAGCTGCCTTCCCATGATCCTTGCCGGTGATCAATTGTTGTTTCCTGGTTCATTTGGAAGTCTGCTGGTGTCTTGCCTTCATCTGCTACCTTCAGATAAGATATTTATTTTCTGCTTGTTTCTATTGTGTTTGCTATTTCCATTTTTGTCTGCACCTTTGTGGAGGTTAGCCGGGTCCCCTCCTGGGGCCTGTGCTACTCTCTGTTTTTCAGTAGCCACTGTTATTTGTTCAATTGCTCTTTTCCTGCTTTTTGAGTGGCTGCGGGTTAGCCTTGTTCACACTGAGATCTGATTTAGTGGGTGGCGAGATCGTGTGATCTCAGCATTTTTTAAATCAGAAGTGCTGGAAGTTTTGCTAGGGTTTTGCTGGGTTGCAGATAGTATTCTGTCCTGTCCTGTCCTATTTAGGCAGTGTTTGGCCCCAGCATTTGCTCACTCTATTTTCTGCCTGTGCTTGTGTTTCGTCTTGTCTAACCGCCATTATATGTTTGGGGGCTGCCTATTCCTTTAGGGCTCTACTCCGGGCAGTTAGCTTTCCTGTTTCTATTTTTAGGTGTAGCTAGCTCTCCGGCTGTGCCGAGGCGTCTAGGACCACCATAGGTACACTCCAAGGCTGCTTCTAGTTGTGCGGTTAGTTTAGGGATCTGCAACCCATTAGTTTCCAACCTCTCAGGTGTTCGGCTGCCTTGCTGTTTTGCTCCTGTCCTCCTCAGTTACCAAATTATAACAGCGACACCACTTCGCCACACCTTGGCCAAACTAATCGCCCGCTATCTGTTTGCAATGTTTTGTCACCTTGGGTTGAAAAAGGAGATCCTTACTGATCAGTGGACTCCTTTTATGTCCAAGGTGACCATGGAGCTATGTAAGCTGCTCCAGATCAAACAAATACGCACATTGGTGTACCACCCACAAACCGACTGTTGTGAACGCTCTAGATTCTGAGTTGGGGCTCCCTCTGGTGGCTACTGATGGTGATGAAGCTGCCTTGACTAACAGAGGCCCTTCGACTGAGGATTCAGCTGCGGACGATTGGCAATCTGGGAGTGATGACTGTGGAGATTTAACCCCTTCACCCCTCAGCCTATTTTGACCTTAAAGACCTTGCCATTTTTTGCAATTCTGACCAGTGTCCCTTTATGAAGTAATAACTCAGGAACCCTTCAACGGATCCTAGCGATTCTGAGGCTGTTTTTTTGTGACATTTTGGGCTTCATGTTAGTGGTAAATTTAGGTCAATAATTTTTGCATTTATTTGTGAAAAAAATGTAAATTTGGAGAAAATTTTGAAAATTTCACAATTTTCAAATTTTGAATATTTATTCTGTTAAACCAGAGAGTTATGTGACACAAATTAGTTAATAAATAACATTTCCCACATGTCTACTTTACATCAGAACAATTTTGGAAACAAAATTTTTTTTTATTAGGAAGTTATAATGGTTAAAAGTTGACCAGCGATTTCTCATTTTTACAACAAAATTTACAAAACCATTTTTTTACGGACAACCTCACATTTGAAGTCACTTTGAGGGGTCTATATGGCAGAAAATACCCAAAAGTGACACGATTATAAAAATTTCACCTCTCAAGCTACTCAAAACTACATTCAAGAAGATTATTAACTCTTTAGGTGCTTCACAGGAACTAAAGCAACGTGAAAGGAAAAAATGGACATTTTATTTTTTCCGGCAAAAATTTTTTTTAGCATCAATTTTTTCATTTTTACATGGGGAACAGATAAAATGGATCATAAAATTTGTTGGGCAGTTTATCCTGAGTTCTCAGATACCTCATATGTGGTCATAACCCACTGTTTGGGCGCACGACAGGGCTCAGAAGGGAGGGAGCGCCATTTGACTTTTTGAATGGAAAGTATGCTGGAATATTTAGCGGTTGCCATGTCGCATTTGGA
This sequence comes from Oophaga sylvatica, assembly GCA_033576555.1. Classification (NCBI taxonomy): domain Eukaryota; kingdom Metazoa; phylum Chordata; class Amphibia; order Anura; family Dendrobatidae; genus Oophaga; species Oophaga sylvatica. The sequence goes on from JARQOD010000006.1 coordinate 346,388,537, forward strand.
GAGTCCCTATGTGCCTAAACATTGGAGCTCCCGCACAAATGACCCATTTTGGAAACTAGACCCCCCAAGGAACTTATCTAGATGCATAGTGAGCACTTTGAATCCCCAGGTACTTCACAAATTGTTCCGTAAAAAATAGAAAGTACTTTTTTTTCACAAAAATTTTCTTTTAGTCTCAGTTTTTTCATTTTTACATGGGCAACAGGATAAAATGGATCATAAAATTTGTTGGGCAATTTATTCTGAGTACATGGATACCTCATATGTGGTCATAAACCACTGTTTGGGCGCACGGCAGGGCTCAGAAGGGAGGGAGCGCCATTTGACTTTTTGAATGGAAAATATGCTGGAATATTTAGCGGTTGCCATGTCGTAAAGAATCCTGCTCAAACACACATTTCTCCAACTTTGCATAAAGGAATTTGCCCGCAAGAGGTCGAAGACTCTGCAGACATCTCTCCGGTGGGAGTCAATATCTGGAGAGAAGATGAGAATATCATCCAGATAGACTAACGACCGAGGTGAAAGCATATCCTGGAAGATGTCATTAACAAAGTCTTGGAAAACAGCTGGGGCATTACAGAGCCTGAAGGGCATCACCAGATATTCATAGTGCCCATCCCAGGTATTAAAAGCCGTCTTCCAATCGTCCCCCTCACGGATGCGAATCAGGTTATACGCACCCCGCAGGTCTAATTTGGTAAATACCCTTGCTCCCCGGAGCCTATCAAAGAGCTCAGAAATCAGGGGCAACTTGCTAGCTAGGGGCTGCACTGCGATTGTCTGGCTGGATGGTGTGATCAGGCAGCATAAAAGGCTGCACCTGCCATTTTAGCCTCACTCTACTGTGAAAGCAGATAGGGATAGGTTGCTGTTGGAGATAGGGAGAGATCTCAAATCTAATAGTGAAATTGCCATTCTGAATCCATCAATAGAGATGAAGGCAGGGAGTAAGGAATGTCCCCGTGGCGGCCGTGGAATAGGTGCATCAGCAGCTAGACATGGTGCACATCCAGGGCAAGCAGCAGGCCCACGTAACTCAGCACCTACTTTCACCCGGCAGCAGTCATTTATGCGCAGCTTGTTAGGAGCACAGGGCCATAGGCTGATAAGAGAGGATCAAGTAGAAACCGTTGTTGGTTGGATGGCAGCTGATGCAACCACCTCAATGAGCGCAGCATCCTCCCAGGACCTCTCCACCACATCGGGTCAGGCCATTGAAGAGCAGCACCCATCTGCTTCTTCATTGCCCACTAAATTGCCCAGACATTCAGAAGGCCAGGAGCCAACCTTAATCCTCTTCTCAGAATCTGTTGGCTTGGAATCTGTGTGCCAGCCAGACAGCATTCCTGCAGCTGAAGAAGAGGTAGTGTGCACAGATGCGCAACCACTGTATGCGTCTGAGGAAGAAGTGGAGGGTGGGCCAGTGCCCACAGTGACTAGACCCCAGTCAGCAGATGATGATGAAACTCAGCTGCCAGTTTCTGCTGATGAAAGTGTATTGCATGATGAGGTCCTTGACCCATCATGGCATGCTGAGGGGCAGCAAGCAAGTAGGGATAGCTCAGAGGAAGAGCTTGCAGGTGTGGCGCAGCATAGCCATCCACGTGGAGAGGAAGAGGGAAAAATTAGTTGTCTGCTCCCTCAACTTCGGCACCTGTTAGGAGCAGGGCTCTTTTAAAGAGCACAAGTGGTGCGCCCAAGAGTTGTGGTGCATGGGCCTTTTTCGACCAAGTTGCAGATGACGTTACAGTAGTCAGATGCAAGCTTTGTCGACAAACTGTGCTGAGAGGGAAGAACGTCAGCAACCCTAATACCACCAATATGTTGACGCATGTCAGGAAGAGGCACCCTGTGGAGTGGCAGCATCACACCCAAGATGATTCGCCACCTGCAGCTGGTCCCCACCTTCCATTTCTTCAGCCACCTCTTCCTCCAGCTTGCAAACAGCTGCTCCCGCTTCCTCGCCAGAATGCCAGGGTGCATCTGCAGGCAGTGTTGTACGGCGGCACACTGTCTGTACTTCGTCAGCATCAGCATCCCAATCACTGGCATCCTCACACTCCCAAATGCAGCCATCTGTCACACAGGTGTGGGAGAAAAGGCGCCCGTACTCGGCAAACCACCCACAAGCACAGGGCATGAATTCTCGCATTGCCAAACTGCTTGCAGTGGAAATGCTACCATTCTGGCTGGTGAGCAAGCCAGCCTTTATCGATATGTTGGGGTTTGCAATCCCACAATACAGCGTTCCCAGCCCTGTAACAGCATGTGGAGCGTAAAATTAAGCATGGCTACAAAATGCAGTTAGTAGCAAGGTCCACCTGACCACCGACGCATGGACCAGTCTGCATGGCCAGGGACGCTACATTTCCATCACCGCCCATTTGGTAAATGTAGTTGAGCCTGGAACTGAAGTAGACAGTGCAAGTGCGCAGATCCTGCCAACTCCACGGATTGCAGGCCTCTCCTCCATACAAATTGACTCCTCCTCATACTCCTCGTCAGACTCGCCTGCACCCAGAATTACCACAACAACCGATTTCAGCACTGCATCAGCCAAACATCAACACGCCGTGTTGAAATTGGTTTATCTGGGTAATGTTAGGCACACCGCAACCGAGCTGTGGAACACGCTCAAGGAGCAGAGTGACATGTGGCTTGCGCCGCTCATCCTCCAGCCAGGTATGGTGGTGTGTGACAACGGCCGAAACCTGGTCACGGCTCTTGGCCTAGGTGGTCTGACTCACATTCCATGCCTTGCCCATGTCCTAAACTTGGTGGTGCAGAGTTTCCTTAGGAACTATCCTGACCTTGAGGAGCTGCTGCACAAAGTCAGATACGAGTGCTCTCATTTGCGGTGTTCAAGCATGGCTGCATCGCGCCCTTCAGCCATGCAGCACAGATTGGGCCTGCCCGAGCACCGCATCATTGTTGACCTCCCCACCAGGTGGAATTCGACTTTGCATATGCTGCGGAGGTTGTGTGAGCAGCAACCTGCAATTATGGAGTTTCAGCAGCAGCAGGCGCAAAGTAGGCGACACACATCCAGCCCTCCCACTTTACAACCACAGAGTGGGCAACCATGAAGGACATATGCACTATTTTGAAGTGCTTCGAGGACTCCACTCTGATGGTGAGCGCGATGCTGCCCTACTCAGCCTAACATTCCCCTTATATGCCTTATAGAATCATCACTTAAAGGACTAAGGGATGAGGTTTCTCAGAAGGAGGAGGAGTATGATGAGACAATTGCACCAACCAGCAATCTTCATCGGCCCCGGTTGGTACAAAGCTCTGTGGGTGCCTCACAAAGGTCCAGGCAGGACACAGCAAGCGAGGAGGATGAGGAGGACTATGAGGATGAGCTAGAGGAGGAAAGTACACAGCGCTCTACTAGTAGTCACCAGATAGAGCGTGGATGGGGTGATGCAGATCAGCCAGAGCACATTCCTCCAGCTGGTGACAGCGATGCATGGCCAGTTGGCAGCCTTCAGCACATGAGTGACTTCATGCTGCAGTGTCTGAGAAAAGACCCACGCGTGGCTCGTATTCTCCACACAAAGACTACTAGGTGCCACCCTCTTAGATCCACGTTACCGGGACAGCCTTGAAAGCCTAATTACACCATTGAACCGGGCGCGTAAAATGCAGGAGTACCAAGAAGCACTAGTTAATTCACATGTACTCTTTTCCATCGCATAGCAGTGATGCGCGTGCACTAGCAGGCACCTCAGTGCGTCCTGGGCCCAGCAGAATCCGTTCAGAAGCCAGTAGCAGAAGCAGTACATCTGCTACTGACAGGTTCAGTATACCCAACCCGTTCCAACGGTTTCTGAACCCGCAAACAGTTAGGGCACTATCAGCACAGACAGTGCAACGCACTAGGAGGCAACGTTACCCTGACAAGGTGGCACAATACCTCTTCACCCCTGTCAGTGGGCTTCAGGATGGATCTGCCCCCTTCAAGTTTTGGGTCTCCAAGTTGGATGCATGGCCCAAGCTAGCCAGTATGCCTTGGAGGTCCTGGTGTCACGCTGTCTAATGATATGTATACAATGTCAGTAAACTATTAATACAGGAACAACACTCTATACAACAACTAGTATAGCAACATAAGCATGTAAGTATAGAATAGATTTACCTGACACGTTCTCTGCTGAACTCAGGGTTAATCTTGAGGACTTGATGAGCTGAAACAGGAAAGAGGTGGACCGGGATCTAACCTGACCCTAAACTGGGGTCCTAACTAATCCCTCACCTTGGAGGTACTGATAATGGTTCAGAGGTCCAAGTTCTCCAACCTAACCCTGCTCCTATCAGACCCTGAACCCCTGTAATCAGTCCTAAGAAGGATCCTGACTACCACCAAGGGATATGGGCTGATCTCAGCTAAATACACAGATTAGACATATAAGACAGACAGGATAACACTCGCTTGCATACACCCTCAAACACCAAAGGAACATAAATGGTCTGGGAAATAAACTCTAACCAAGTTGAGCTTAGAACAACTAAGGAGCTCACAACTAAAGTCTATACAGATTCATTCCTATCTGTGGTCTGCATGAAGGTTTCACTGGCAACTCCCCAAGCAGACAACCAGGAATTTAAAGGAAACCAATCAACAAATAATCAATTGCAGCCGGGAGAAACTGCACCCAGTCCCAGCACCGAGCACAGACAGAATTAACTCCCTAGCTGCCAAACACAAAGAAACAGCAGATCAGCTGTGAGAAGTCAAAATGTGCAACCGCGACGATCTTCGTGGCAATGCACACATGACAGTACCCCCCCTTCTACGAGGGGCCTCCGGACCCTCAGGGCCAGGCCTGCCCGGGTGAGTTCTGTGGAAGGTCCGAACCAAACGATCTGCGTTAACATCAGACGCAGGACCCACGTCCTCTCCTCTGGACCATACCCCTTCCAATGCACCAAGTACTGAAGGACCGCGATTCAGACGTGAGTCAATGATCTTGATACTTGAAATTCCAAGTTACCATTGACCAACACAGGAGGAGGAGGTAAGGTGACGGTATGACTGGTGCCACATACCTTTTAAGTAATGACTTGTGGAAACACATTATGAATTTTAAACGTAGGAGGGAGGTCCAGACGAAATGCCACAGGATTAATTATGGAACTGATCCTGTACGGCCCGATGAATTGGGACCCAGTTTCCAGGAGGGCACCTTAAGTTTTATATTCCTGGTAGACAACCATACCAGATCGTTCACATTCAGATCTGGACCAGAAACTCTCCTCCTATCAGCCATACGTTTGTAACGGTTCCCCATCGCACTCAGATTATTCAATACAACCTCTCCACACAGAAGCAAGTGACGACGAGAAACGCTCCTCCTCAGGAACCCCAGAAGGGCCCCCCCCATTGAAAGTACAAAACTGGGGATGGAAACCATATGCCCCAAAAAACGGGACTTACCAGTGGACTCGCTCCGCCTGTTGTTAAGAGCGAACTCTGCCAGAGGCAAGAAAGAAGACCAGTCCTCTTGGTTCTCTGAAACAAAACACCGGAGATATGTCTCTAAGCTCTGATTCAGACGCTCTGTCTGACCATTGGTCTGCGATGAAAAGCCAAGGAAAATGACAATTGCATCCCCCGACGTAAACAAAAGCCCTCCAAAATTTGGACACAAACTGAGACCCCCTATCTGACACCACATCAGAAGGCAACCCATGAAGTCTAACGATCTCCCTAATGAACACCTGCGCCAGAGTTTTAGCATTAGGGAGTGCAGGAAGAGCAACGAAATGTGCCATCTTACTGAACCTGTCAACAACCACCAGTATGACAGTATTCCCTGACGACGGAGGAAGGTCCGTAATGAAGTCCATAGATAAATGAGTCCATGGACGCTCCGGAAGTTTCAAGGGTAAAAGGGTCCCAGACGGACGGGTATGAGGGTTTTAGAGCGAGCACACACCCCACAAACGCGACAAAAGTTATAACATCTTTATTAGCATTAGGCCACCAAAACCGGCGAGAAAGGAGATCTAAAGTAGCCTTACTCCCTGGATGTCCTGCTAGAGCAGAATTATGATGTGCCTCAAAACCTTTTGTCTCAACAGATTTGGGACAAACAGTCTCCCTGGAGGTCCTGCAGGGGCGTCCCCCTGAGCCCCTAACACTCCTCCTCAGCTCAGAAAATACAGCCGACACTACCACCCCCTCCTGAAGGATAGGACTCGGTCATCCGTTTTTCCCGGCCCCTGGGAAACGCGAGACAAGGCATCAGCCTTTACATTCTTAGACCCCGGGCTAAAATGACGACAAAATTAAACCTGGTAAAAAACAACGACCATCGGCTTGTCTGGAATTCAGAGCTTGGGCGGATTCAAATACAACAGGTTCTTTGATCAGAAAATAACGGAACCCGGGGTGGACGCCCCCTCCAAAAAGTGACCCATTCTTAAAAGCAATTTAATGGCCAAAAGTTCCCTATTGCCGATTCATTTCCTTTCGGCGGACGACAATTTTTTAAAGAAAAGAAAGCGCACGGATCCCTTTACCAGGGGACGACCCTGGACAATATACACCCACCCCTACGTCGACGCATCCACCCCCCACAAGAACGGTGAGAATGCACTGGTGGATGAGAACGGTGCCGAAGAAAAAAACATTTCTTCAAAGAGGAAAAGGCTTGGAACTTTGTCCGACCTTTAGAAAAATCCGTCCCTTTTCTTGCATTTAGTGAGGGTTTACGAAGAGAGAAATTACAAATAAATTTCCGGTAGTAGTTGCAAACCCCAAAAACGCGCAACCTTAAGATCCCCTGGCTGATCCCTTAAGCACGCTCTCCCTTTTCAGGGTCCATACGGGAAACCGGGGCTGCCCCAAAAAAACCCCAAAAAAACTGAAGTTCCTGTCGGCAAATACACACTTCCCCCATTTGCGAATAGTTTATTGTCTCGCAAGACTGAACACCTGTCTCACATGCTCCTGATAGCAAAATCGGGAGTAAATTAAAATGTCTCCAAATATACAACCACAAACAGCCCCACAAGTACGAAAAAGTCATTAACAAAATGTTGAATACTGCTGGTGCTATCAGACCAAAAGGCATGAAAAGGGTTTTTTCATAATGTCCCTCCGGCGTTTAAACGCCGTTTTTCCACTCATCCCCCTCTTTTTTAAACAATTATACCCCCCCTGAATCCAATTTAAAACCATTTGGCCCAACATTTGATTGAAGAATCAGAATAAGAGGGAGTGGATACGGATCTCGAACAGTAATCCGTTTAAAAGTTCGCGGAAATCCAAGCAGGGCGTAGGCCCTATCTTTCTTTTCACAAAGAAAACCCCGGGCCCTGGGGAAGAGAAGGTCTATATGCCCTTTGGCCAGACTTTCAAATAAACTTTCAACTGCCTCTCGGACCAGAAAGATTATGCACCAGCTTTAGGCAACTTAGCTAGGAAGGAGTTAATAAGCATCATAACGCGATGAGGAGGAACTCCTGACACCCCTCCTCAAGAAAACACCCCCCAATTCCTCCAAAAAAGGAGGCAATGTACAGGCAACACCGCAACGATGACGTGTTCATGCGTTGCTTTTGCAAAACCACCCCATTGGCTTATTTCTCTGGACTGCCAATTAATCACAGGGTTATGTTTAACCAACCAAGGAAGTCCCCACAATGGGAGTAGGTAGAACCCTCCAAACACTAACAAGATAATTGTTCCTTGTTTTGCCCCCTACCCGAAGGTCAATGTTATGAACCTTCATGAACAAAGCTACCTTGGCCGAGAGCCTGGCGTCAATGGGAATATAGGGATCGGTTTGACCAATCACTCAGATGCAACCTTGAGCCTGGCCCAAAGAGCGTCAACCAGATTAGCCCGGAACCACTATCAAGAAGAAAGACAATCCCCCCTTCGTACCCAAATACCCCTCCACTTTACAAGGAACGAGAAGAACGGGGATGAAAAAATACTCCCAGGTTGTCGTCCCCACACAACCGGATTAACAGTTTTCCGGCGACTTTTGGCTCAACAAGGCACGGATGGACATTCCCAACAAAATGTCCCTCTTTCCCGCAGAAAAAAATCTTCTAGTCCTCGGCGTACCGCCAATCCCCTCCTACGAAATGATGTCCCTCCCAAGCAAGGCTCATCCGAACAGAACAAGGGGAACCTCAACATAAGGGACTTTAGTGGTAGGTGGAGAAACAAAGGGAGTGGGGTTACCTCACCCCTCCCGAAGCCGTCTATCATACGGAAGCTAAGGCCAAGCCCTCCATGAATGAGGAGATCATACTGAGCCAAAACTTTTTAATTATCAAAAGCCCAGAAAAACTGGCTCCTAAGAGCGGTCATTCCATGAGTACGTGGCCCATCTACGAAACTCAAAGCAAAATTTTCCTCTGCGGACGATCTCCCTCTGTATCTTACGTAATTTTGTCCCCAGAAGAGAGACCCGAACTGGGTCATCTATACCAATCCCAGGGCAGAAAAAAGATCCACAAAGAGCCGGGATCCCGGAGGAAGGGGAAATCCCAGGATTGGAGGGTTCCCTTGCGAAGTGAGATAAAAATTCCCCCTCTGCTCATCACTCCCGATGATCGAGGCCGAAGCCGAAAATACATTTACATGCTCCCGGAAGGTGAAAAATTTTGTCTTGCCCACCGGAACCCCTTTCCCGGGGGAGTACTTTAGGTTTAACCTGGTTTGCTCCAGGAGACAAAATTTGGACTTAATTCCGTCAGCTCCATGGATAACCCTGCAACTGCAGAGCCAGCGGGCTACTGGACCATGGTAAACTGAGATTTTTTATGGCCAGTAAAATGTCACGCTTCAATGATATGTATACAATTCAGTAAATAATAATACAGGAAAAACACCTTTACAACAACTATTAGCAACTAAGCAGTAAGTTAGAATAGATTTCCTGACACGATCTCTGCTGAACCAGGGTTAATCTGAGGACTTGTGAGCTGAAAGGAAAGGGTGGGACCGGGATTACCTGACCCTAAACTGGGGTCCAACAATCCCTCCCTGGAGGTATGATAAGGTTCAAGGTCCAAGTCTCCAACCTAACCGTCTCCATTCAGCCCTGAAACCGTAATCAGCCTAAGAAGGAAGACACCCACCAAAGGATATGGGCTGACTCGTAAATACACAGAATTAGACATAAAAGACAGACAGGTAACACTCGCTTGCATACACACTCAAACCCAAAGGAAATAAATGGTCTGGGAAAAAAAACTTAACCAAGTTAGCTTAAACAACTAAGGGCTCACAATAAATCTATACAGATTCATTCCTACTTGGTCTGCATGAGGTTTCACGGCAACTCCCCAAGCAGACAACCAGGAATTTAAAGGAAACCATCAACAAATAATCAATTGCAGCCGGGGAAACTGCACCCGTCCCAGCACGGCACAGACAGAATTTAAATCCC
>JARQOD010000006.1:346398055-346416806 GCA_033576555.1 Oophaga sylvatica
AAACATAACCCTAACCAAAACCCTAACCCAAACACTACCCTAACCCTAATACAAACCCTAACCCTAACCACAAATCTAACCCTAACACACCCCTAATCCTAATCCCAACCCTAACTGTAATCCCAACCATAACCACAACTCTAACCCTAGCCCAACCCTAACTTTAGCCCAACCCTAAATTTAGCCCAACTCTAACCCTAGCCCAACCCTAACCCTAGCCCTAACCCTACCTTTAGCCCAACCGTAACCCTAACTTTAGCCCAACCCTAACCCTAACTTTAACCCAACCCTAACCCTAACTTTAACCCAACTCTAAACCTAACTTTAATCCAACCCTAACCTTAACTTTAATCCAACCCTATTTCAAACTTTAGCCCAACCCTAACCCTAACTTTAGCCCAACTCTAACCCTAAAGGAAAAATGAAAATAAATACTTTTTATTATTTTATTATATTTACCTAAGGGGGTGATAAAGGGAGTTTGATTATCTATTTTTTTATTTTGATCACTGTGATAGGGTCCATCAGAGTGATCAAAATGAACCAATAGGAAATTTTCTATTGGTGCGGGTGCCAGATGGCAGATCTCGGCAGGCACATTGCGCATGCGCCCACCATTTTCTCACTTAATAAGATGCTGGCGGCCCAGGAGACTTCACTGGGGATTGCAGAGACACCAGAGGTACCGAGGAGAAGATCTGGGGATCCTATTTCTCTCTCCTCTAATGTGAGATCACATCAGAGGAGAGAGAAATTAAATGGAAAATCTGACTTTTTTTGCGGTCGCCGTTATACCGTTAATAACAGCGATCGCAACACTGGGGTGAATAAAATCCAACCCGTATCATGTTCGATGGGGTCTCAGAAACATTCGGTAGCTGAGAACCCAGAGAAATTCAGTCTTTGGGGGCGCTATATACTTATTTCTCAGCGCCGTTAAAAAGTGGTGCTGAGGCATAAGTACCCTTAACTGCCGCCATTTAAAGGTGAATTGGCGGTTGTTAATGGGTTAAAAAACAAACAATATTCCTCACTTTTCCGCTGAGAAGATGATAATCAATTTGTCCCACAATGGGTCTTGCTCTGCTACATCTAGAGGGCAGTCTGCATGTTTGCATGATGCAACAATACAATCTGTCACACAGCAGAGACACTGAGCAGCGTCTGCTACCACTGCTTAGTGTCTCATGGTGAACTCCTGTAACCTTTCTGATGTCACCGCGAGTATGAGAAAGTTTTCACTCTTGCTATTCTTTCAGAAAGGTCCTGGAAGTTCACAACCAATTAACTAATTTCACCTGACGTCAGCACGAGCGCCGTTAGAAATTTTCCCGCTGCGCTCGCGGTGACGTCAGTAGATTTTAATTAAGATTTATTAAAGTAGTCTGTGTCATTATTTCAATTAAAGGGCTTTATTCTGTAGGTGTGTGTTTTTAAACAATATGACTATGGGGTTAGTAATGAGGGTGTCATACATTTTTATTTATTATTTAAGAGACACCTCGAGCACACTCAAAAATAAGAAAAAATCCAGAGAAAATATGGCATTCGTAGAAAGTCTTTATTTAAGCATTCCAATAAAGCTCCAGAATTAGAAAAATAGGAATTCACAGCTCCAACGTTTCGGCCTTTCTGGCCTTCATCAAGGGGAATTTTTCTGTTTAAACAAGTATAACACAAAGATATATCATCATATGCAAAAATCATAACATATTATACGGTGTATTATCTAACGCACCGATTTAGAATGTAATTTATATAATATAACAAAGAAAGACTAATGCGCTTATATAAAGTCCATTTGTATGATAAAGATATATTTCACTCAAGACGTTTAATCGTCAAAACGTAGCCTAGGAAAAACTAATATAATGAATGAGTTTATTCCATAAATAATATATAAAGCAAATGGTGCTATATTATTTGTACCCTTAATGTGTCAGGTTATGAAACCGTCAGCAATAACAGCAATAACTCGGAACAATCTATATAGTACACTGAAGTTTCAGAGGAGTGCTTCTATATGATGCTAAGTGTGCATTATGTACACAATAGTAAGATTAATTGCCGTATTAGTATTCAGAACTATATGAGTGTATATATAGGAAAAAGAAAAGAAAAGAAAAGACAAAAGCAAAAAGCAAAAAACAAAAAAGCAAGGAACAAGAAAGGAAAGGACAACCAGGGGAAAGAAACCATATAAAGTGACATGACTCAGAGGATTGCAGTCCGTAGGTGATCCGAAACTGGAATACAGACTGATGATCCCATAGTAATCTCCCTGAAAAAAGAACCGAAGGGTGCACATATTTACCTGTGATTGTTTGAGGAACGTGCGCGGTGAAGTCCGGTGGAGCTCTGCACTAGTTGTGCCCTGTGCCCTTCTTATACGAGAGGTACGTTGTGCCATGTGATTTCTTTACTAATTAGCCATAAGTGAGACTCCCAGAAGAGGTCGCAAGGGGGTGCTGACGTCACATGCATGCGCATTCGTGTCTGGAAATCGCTTATGTGCTGTTAAGCACCCAACGATGTGCTAGGCAATTGGTATGACAGAAAATTATTTGTTTATATGAAGGGAGCACATTGGGGACTCGCTAAGTCATCTGCAAATAAAGAGAGAAAAACAGGAAATTATATAATATATCAAATACTCAATACTTTATACTTATTCACAATAAGAGGATCTAAGAGAAGGCCTCGTACTCCCTATTCAGGCCCATTGGTTCCAGCGTCTGTAATGTAAATATCCAGAAGGCTTCTCTAATTTTTAGTAACTTGATCCTGTCTCCTCCCCTACGTGGAACAGGAACGTGATCTATGATCTGGTATTTCAATTGGGAAATGTTATGTCCCATGGCTATGAAATGGGCTGGCACTGGTAACATTAACTTCCTACATCTGATAGTGGACTTGTGCTGCGAAATGCGGTCCCGGATATGCTAGGTGGTCTCACCAACATATCCGATACCGCATGGGCACTTTATCAAATAAACCACATATGTGGAATCACATGTGAAAAAATTATTGATCTGATAGACTCTGCCTGATCTTGGATGGGTAAAAGAACTACCCTTTGTTATGTTTGAGCATTGTAAACAATGCAAACACGGAAACGTGCCTTTCTTCGGGGTGGAGAAAATCCTCTGTCCACTGTGCATTCTGCCAGACCCAATATCCGCTTTCACTAAGAGGCTCCGTAAACCGCCACGATTTTATCATCCAATAGAGACCTACATCTCTCTTGTAAGAAACAACATTTTGGCTCTTTCCAAGAACATTCACAAGGGCTTGTTACGAGTCCAGAGGAAACTATCTCCTCTAGAAACAGTGGCTATTAGATCCCTTCAGGATAATGCCAATATAGTAATCAAACCCGCTGACAAGGGTGGAGCAGTAGTGGTAATGGATAAAATCCATTATATGAACATAATCGCAAATCAGTTGAATGACTTAGCAACCTACACTCCCATAGATAGGGATCCTACCAGTGCAATAAAGGATGAAATTAGGAATCTGGTCGATAAATATACTTCTTTGGGTATCATTGATACTAAATTAAGTGATTACTTAATCAGTAAACATCCTATAACGCCGGTCTTCTATATTTTACCCAAAGTGCATAAGAACCTCCGAAATCCACCCGGCCGTCCTATAGTAGCGTCAATTGATTCAGTTCTCTCTCCCCTTTCAATCACATTAGATTGTGTATTGACTAGTGTTGAGCATTCCGATACTGCAAATATCGGGTATCGGCCGATATTAGCTGTATCGGAATTCCGATTCCGAGTTCCGATATTTTCGTCTTATCGGATACCGGAATCGGGATGTCACTGTCACTGTCAGTGTCCGTCTGTCGGGTCTGTCAGGAGTCAGCGGCACTTACCCGGCAGAAGATCTCCGGCGGTCACGTCCTGGACTGCTTCATGGCCGCCATCCTCTTCTCCCCGGCGGTCACATGCAGTTTCTCGCGATAACTGCAGTGACTGCTGGGTAATCCCGGCCGTAAAGCAGTCAGTCCGATGACGTCACCGCCGGGGAAGCAGGTAATCAGCTGTGCTGCGTTGCAATGACAGGCTCTGCCTGTCATTGCGATGTAGCAGAGCTGGATCGTCGTGGGACTATCGTTATGGACTGCGTCGGACAGGTGGTATACTGTTGGTTTGTTTTTTTTCTTTTTTTACAGGAGATCGATGGCGTCGCAGGAATGAGAGTATAATAAAAGAAATGAAAACTGTGTTGTCTCTTTTATTTCATTAAAAGACTTTTTTCTTGCTTTGTCTTTTTTTTACACATTTAATAACTTTGGGATTAATAATGGATCGGTGTCTTATTGACGCCTCTCCATTATTAACCGGGCTTATTGTCACCGTGCAATCAACGGTGACAATAACCCCTTATGACCCCGCTTGCCACCGCTACAGGGCAAGTGGGAAGAGCCGGGTAAAGTGCCACAATTGGCACATCTTTTGATGCGCCAAATGTGGGGCTGCTGTAGCCTGGTATTATCAGGCTGTTGAGGGCCAAAATCCATGGGCCTTGACAGTCTTTTAATACCAGGCCGCAGCAGTCTGCATTTTACTTGGCTGGTTAACAAAAATAGGGGGGATCCCCACGCCGTTTTTTTTTCGAGGGGATCCCCTATTTTTGTTAACCAGCCAAGCTAAGCAGACTGCTGTGGCCTGGTATTATCAGGCTTGCAAGGTCCATGGATATTGGATCCTTACCAGCCTGAAAAACCAGGCCTCAGCGGTCTGCTTCATCTGGCTGGTTAACAAAAATAGGGGGGACCCCACGCTAATTTTTTTCGAGGGGATCCCCTATTTTTGTTAATCAGCCAAGATATGCAGACTGCTGTGGCCTGGTATTATCAGGCTGGCAAGGTCCATGGATCTTGGCTCCTTAACAGCCTGAAAATCCAGGCCTCAGCGGTCTGCTTCATCTGGCTGGTTAACAAAAATAGGGGGGACCCCACGCCAATTTTTTTCGAGGGGATCCCCTATTTTTGTTAATCAGCCAAGATATGCAGACTGCTGTGGCCTGGTATTATCAGGCTGGCAAGGTCCATGGATCTTGGCTCCTTAACAGCCTGAAAAACCAGGCCTCAGCGGTCTGCTTCATCTGGCTGGTTAACAAAAATAGGGGGGACCCCATGCCAATTTTTTTCGAGGGGATCCCCTATTTTTGTTAATCAGCCAAGATATGCAGACTGCTGTGGCCTGGTATTATCAGGCTGGCAAGGTCCATGGATCTTGGCTCCTTAACAGCCTGAAAATCCAGGCCTCAGCGGTCTGCTTCATCTGGCTGGTTAACAAAAATAGGGGGGACCCCACGCCATTTTTTTTTCGAAGGGAACCCCTATTTTTGTTAATCAGTTCCCTCTGATGTCACTGATGGTGTCCCTGGCTGACCTGAAGTGAAAGTGGAAAGCAATCAATTAAGCTTTCCACTTAAGGGCCCGTCTCACATAGCGATATCGCTACCGAGATCGCTGCTGAGTCACTAGTTTTGTGACGCAGCAGCGAGCTCACCAGCGATATCGCTGTGTGTGACATTCAGCGACGATCAGCCCCCCTGCCGGGTATCGCTGATCGTCGCTGAAATGTCAGGACCTTTGATCGCTGGTTTCCCGCCTGTCACACGCAGCGATGCGTGCCTGTCAGAGGGAAACCAGCGATCAAAAAAAGGTCCTGACATTTCTGCGACGATCAGCGATACCCGGCAGGGGGGCTGATCGTCGCTGAATGTCACACACAGCGATATCGCTGGTGAGCTCGCTGCTGCGTCACAAAGCTAGTGACTCAGCAGCGATCTCGGTAGCGATATCGCTATGTGAGACGGGCCCTTAAGCGATGTTACCCGCAGTGTCGCTGTCCCAGATCGCTGCCTGAGCTGCCTGTTTGGCAGCTCAGCAGCGATCATGTAGCGATACACCAGCGATCCTGACAAGTGCATATCGTTGTCGGGATCGCTGGTGTATCGTTATGTGACACCCAGCCTTTACTCTCCTGTCAGGCAGGAGAGGAACTCATTCATTTGGGGTTTACTGTGAGGCTGCAGCATTAGCTGCGGTCCTGCAGTAAACATTAACCCTTTCTGAAGGATTACACCGTGGGACCTGACTGTGCATGGGATAGGTAAGAATAATTTTGCTTTTTTATTTTATTTTTATTACAGGAAATGGTTTTTGCAGTAAAATAAAAGATGGTCAAAAACATGTGTCTTTATTTCATTAAAATGATTTTTAATTAAAGTGTGTGTGTTTTATTTTTATTTCATGCAATAGGATTAATAATTGATAGTTGTCTAATTGACAGCTCTCAATTATTAACCTGGCTTAAGGTCACCTTTCAATAGCAAGGTGGCTTTAACCCCATATTAACCCATTCGCCACCGCTACAGGGCAATGGGAATAGACGGGCAAAGTGCCAGAAAGGGCGAATCTAATTATAGATTTGTCTTTCCTGGGGTGTCTGGGGGCAGATGTTAGTAGCCGGGGGGGGGCAAAAATAATGGTCCCTCTCTGGGCTATTATTATCTGCCCCCACTTACTGGCTTTGTCTGTCTGGTTGCGAAAATAGGGCGGGAGCCCACGCATTTTTTTTCAGCAATTTTACACCTCATATATATATATATATACATGTCATTGAATTTGTGACACATATATATATATTTATATTTGTAGTTCATACACTTCTACATAGTATAATAGCCGCTAATTCAATTGCCGGCTTTTGTGAAAATGCAGAACCCGACATGAAATGACACTTGGTGTACATAGGGTTAACCATGTCTTTTCATGTCCTTTGCTATCTAATTTGCACAAACAATTAAATCAGACTATGTGTGCAAAATTTCACACCTCTAGGGGTTAATTAAAGGTGTAAATTCGTAGCAAAAAAGTCCGTTTTTTTTACAACGAATTTACACCTTTAATTAACCCCTAGAGGTGTGAAATTTTGCACACATAGTCTGATTTAATTGTTTGTGCAAATTAGATAGCAAAGGACATGAAAAGAAATGTTTAACCCTATGTACACCAAGTGTCATTTCATGTCGGGTGACCCGACATGAAATGACACTTGGTGTACATAGGGTTAACCATGTCTTTTCATGTCCTTTGCTATCTAATTTGCACAAACAATTAAATCAGACTATGTGTGCAAAATTTCACACCTCTAGGGGTTAATTAAAGGTGTAAATTCGTAGCAAAAAAGTCCGTTTTTTTTACAACGAATTTACACCTTTAATTAACCCCTACAGGTGTGAAATTTTGCACACATAGTCTGATTTAATTGTTTGTGCAAATTAGATAGCAAAGGACATGAAAAGAAATGTTTAACCCTATGTACACCAAGTGTCATTTCATGTCGGGTGCTTCTGTCTTTTCACTGAAGCCGGCTTTACCCGGCAATTGAATCAAAGGATATTTTACTATGTAGAAGTGTATAAACTATACATATATGTATATATATATGTCACAATGACATGTATATATATATATATGTATTCTATGTGTGTATATTTAGTGTTTACAAGGAAAGAATGGGGTTTTTTTAGTTGCGATATTTTGTTCCCATAGACTTACATGGGACTTCCGGTATCGGTATCGGGTATCGCCGATATTTTAGTGATATCGGCGATACCATTCCGATTCCGATACTTTAGCATATCGGAAAGTATCGCTCAACTCTAGTATTGACTCCATTAATGACCCATATTGTGTCGTATCTAAAGGACACTACCGATTTTCTTGCCAAATTGAAGGGAATATGTCCAATACAGTCAGATTGTATATTAGTGACACTAGATGTCAATAGCCTGTACACCAGCATAGACCACAAAAGGGGTATTGAGGCCTCTCAACAATTCCTTATACAATACTCTGCATTGACTCAACAACAAATACAATTTTGTTTGGATTTAATGACAATTGTCCTATATCGAAATTTCTTTCTCCCTGCCGATCAGTTCTACATTCAGCGTACATGGGCTCGAACATGGCGTGCCCGTACGCTAATATCTATATGGCTATTTTTGAAGAGACACACATCTATTGTCACCGGTTGTTCCACACACATGTGAAATTTTGGAAACGTTTCATCGATGATGTCTTCATGATATGGCATGGGGATGAGTTGTCTTTGAATGAATTCGTCAATGACATTAATTCTATGATACCTAACTTGACATTCACCATGCAATACAATAGAACCGACATTAGTTTCCTGGATACCTCTGTCAATTTGAACATTGATGGAACTGTGGACATAGACCTCTACACGAAGCCTACTGACAAAAACAGTTTGCTACATTTTAGCAACTGTCACCCTTCACATATAAAAAAGTCATTACCCCGTTCCCAACATCATCGGGTAGCACGGATAGTATCTAATCCGGATATCAAAAAACAAAGACATAATGAAATGACTGAAAAATTTGTGAAACGGGGTTATCCTTTATCATTGGCATCAACAGCGACCACCACATCTGACATGCCTTTGCATGGCATTACACGGAATCAAAATAGAATACCTTTTGTTACTACTTTCCACCCATTCACACCTGCTTTCAGGGATTGCATCAATAGACATTGGACATTGCTTAATAAAGCATATCCAGACATTATAGAATTTAGGGACCGTCCATTCATGTGTTATAAGAGACCTCCGAATTTACGGAGCCTCTTAGTGAAAGCGGATATTGGGTCTGGCAGAATGCACAGTGGACAGAGGATTTTCTCCACCCCGAAGAAAGGCACGTTTCCGTGTTTGCATTGTTTACAATGCTCAAACATAACAAAGGGTAGTTCTTTTACCCATCCAAGATCAGGCAGAGTCTATCAGATCAATAATTTTTTCACATGTGATTCCACATATGTGGTTTATTTGATAAAGTGCCCATGCGGTCTCGGATATGTTGGTGAGACCACCCAGCATATCCGGGACCGCATTTCGCAGCACAAGTCCACTATCAGATGTAGGAAGTTAATGTTACCAGTAGTGTTGAGCGATACGATACCGCAAGTATCGGGTATCGGCCGATATTAGCTCTATCGGACTTTCGATACTTAGTTCCGATATTTTCGTCTTATCGGATACCGGAATCGGATTTGTCACTGTCACTGTCAGTGTCCGTCGGTCGGGTCTGTCAGGAGTCAGCGGCACTTACCTGGCAGAAGATCTCCGGCGGTCACGGGCTGGACTGCTTGATGACCGCCATCATCTTTCCCCGGCGGTCACATGCAGTTTCTCGCGATAACTGCAGTGACTGCTGGGTAATCCCGGCCGTAAAGCAGTCAGTCCGATGACGTCACCGCCGGGGAAGCAGGTAATCAGCTGTGCTGCGTCGAGATGACAGGCTCTGCCTGTCATTGCGATGTAGCAGAGCTGGATCGTCGTGGGACAGTCGTTACTATGGACTGCGTCGGACAGGTGGTATACTGTTGTTTTGTTTTTTTTCTTTTTTTACAGGAGATCGATGGCGTCGCAGGAATGAGAGTATAATAAAATTAATGAAAACTGTGTTGTCTCTTTTATTTCATTAAAATACTTTTTTCTTGCTGTGTCTTTTTTTTTATACATTTAAAAACTTTTGGATTAATAATGGATCGGTGTCTTATTGACACCTCTCCATTATTAACCGGGCTTATTCTCACCGTGCAATCAACGGTGACATTAACCCCTTATTACCCCACTTGCCACCGCTACAGGGCAGTGGGAAGAGCCGGGTAAAGTGCCACAATTGGCACATCTTTTGATGCGCCAAATGTGGGGCTGCTGTAGCCTGGTATTATCAGGCTGTTGAGGGCCAAAATCCATGGGCCTTGACAGTCTTTTAATACCAGGCCGCAGCAGTCTGCATTTTACTTGGCTGGTTAACAAAAATAGGGGGACCCCTACGCCGTTTTTATTTCGAGGGGATCCCCTATTTTTGTTAACCAGCCAAGCTAAGCAGACTGCTGTGGCCTGGTATTATCAGGCTGGCAAGGTCCATGGATATTGGATCCTTACCAGCCTGAAAAACCAGGCCTCAGCAGTCTGCTTCATCTGGCTGGTTAACAAAAATAGGGGGGACCCCACGCCAAATTTTTTTCGAGGGGATCCCCTATTTTTGTTAACCAGCCAAGATATGCAGACTGCTGTGGCCTGGTATTATCAGGCTGGCAAGCAGGGTCGGACTGAGGCACCGGGACACCGGAGAAACCTACGGTGGGCCCCAGCTCCTGCGTGGTGGGCCCTGATTTGAAAGGATAGGTCGCGGGGCAGAGGGGGCGGTGGCCCCGGGGCCCACGCTCTGAGGGGGCCCACCCGGAGCTACGATACAGTTACATTCTGCGGCAGAGCAGGGAGAATCGCTCTCCCTGCTCTGCCGCCCGGAAGCTATGGGGCCTGAACAGGCGTTGGGGGGCCCGGTGCCAGCAGTGGGCCCCCCACCCGTCATCGGAGGGTCAGCTGTATCGGCATCCAGCCGATAAAGCTGACCGCATGGAGAGAGAAGGAGCGATCCTTCTCTCCCATAGTCCCCCTCTCAGCGTATGACAGCGGGCGCAATAACATCACCTGCCGGCACCCGCTGTCAGACGCTGAGAGGGAGAACAGTGAGCAGCACAGGAGCCGGGAGGTGTTTTTTTTTTATTTTTTTTTTAATGGGGGTGCAGTCGAGTCCTGGCTGGAGAAGTCGTCATGTCGGTGTGGGCCAGATGGAAAAGACATGAAAAGTGAACAATTCCATTAGAAAAAACATCAGCGGTAAGTCATTATCTGTACCTGTGCTGTAATCTATTATATGTTCTGTAGGACTGGTATTATTTAACACAGACCATATGGCGGTAATATCAATATTGGTCTTTTTATATATAGATTATTTTGGCCAACAGCGCGGTCATTTGCTGAGGTTCTCTGATGATGGGCCCACTCAGAAGTTTTGCCCCCACTAAACCAAAACCCTAGCTACGCCTATAGCTCTCTCTCTAGTCTTTCTTTCTCGCTCTCTGTTCTTTCCTTCTCGCTCTCTGTTCTTTTTTCTCTCTGTTCTTTCTTTCTCTCTTTTCTTTCTTTCCTCTCTTTCTTTCTCTGTTTGTTCTTTCTCTCTCGCTGCTCTTTCTTTCTTTTCCTCAGTACCAGCCACTGGGCCCTCATTACCAGTCAGTGTGATCAGCAGTGCTAAATGGTTACGCTTGGGGCGAGGATATGGGTGTGATTAGCTGTGAAATGGGTGTTGTCGGGGCGTGGCCTAAAATTTTCAGCGGCGCGCAACACGCGCCGCAGCCTTTAATCCTCTTTCCTGTCTTCCAAATTTGGGAGGTATGCTGTATGACCTCCCTACAACTTCTGGCCATGCTCCTGATGAGCGCGACGGATGGTCTCGTGACGTGAGGGATCTCCTCCCACACCTGGACTAAAGCATCCACCAACTCCTGGACAGTCTGTGGTGCAACGTGGCATGGCCTAAAATTTGCTGCAGCAGGCACAGTGTGCCACAGCCTTTGTCCCTCTTTCCCTTCTTCAAAGGTTGGGAAGTATGATGGTGGGCCCCAAGAATAATTTTTCTCTGGTGGGCCCAAGGTACTCCAGTCCGACGCTGCTGGCAAGGTCCATGGATATTGGCTCCTTACCAGCCTTAAATACCATGCCTCAGCAGCAGGGGCGTACATATAAATCATGGGGCCCCATAGCAAAAGTCTGAATGTTCCCCACCCCCCAAAAAAAAAACCCAGAGGCATTGTAAATGTAAAGTGCCAGCACAGTGAGGGAAGTTGAGTCGCACAGAGACAGGGGTTTTGTTGGTACTCGGCACCGATCACGTCGACTTCTATGGGGGATGTCACGAGTAGCACAGCTCGGTCCGTGACCTGGGCGATCACTGGAATGTGGGATATTTCCAGGGATGATAGAATGTTCGTGTAGTTTGTCGTGACGCCACCTGTAGTACCTGGTCAGGGTGTCCAGCGCTGCTGTGCAGGTCCTCTGGAAGGGATGGTGTAGTGCAGCTAGGTGAAAAGTCTTCTACAGGTAACACGCTATCCTTCCAGGGCAGATAGATGTGAGATAGAGCAATGGTGCAAAGTGATGTAGCAGAGTGGACTATGCGACGTAGTAAGAAAGCAGGAAACACTTCAAGTTAAACGTTGCATAATAAAATTTTTAATAATAACATTACAAAAGTGCAAATGGCTTATATTATGTGACATGTTTTGTTACTGTTCATACCCTTGATATGTGTTATACATGTGTGTTAATAAATACATATTCAACAAAAGTGCAAATAGCATTAGTGCCGAAGTTCGTGGAGACTTCTTAGGACTACCCCCACCGGGGTAACTTCACAGTGTCCTTTACTTGTGCTTGTGGAGGACCCGCTCCAAACCTCCAACTGTGGTCTTGGGTGGGCTGCAAGACTTTCCTTGAGCAGACCTCACTTTCGGCCACACCAAACGGGTTTTTAGTTTCTGAGGTAGTTGAAAATAGTGCACAGTTAAGTTTTTTGTAAAACCAAGATGGAGCACCTAAGTGCCAACTATTTACAGAAAAGTTTGTGAGCCAGTACAGTTCATGGCTTCAAAGTTCAACATTTTCATTACAGTGAAACACCATTACCCAACCTGGGTATATTAAGGCAACAATAAACTTGTTCTTCTGAACATTCACCAGTCCGGGTACATCAAACCATTACCCAACCTGGGTATATTAAGGCAACAATAAACTTCTTTTTATGAACATTCACCCGTCCGGGTACATCAATAATTTAACTATTTACATACAGAGACCCTGTCCGGGTTATTTAGACTTCTTTGGCTGGCCTCTTACAGGTACCACCTGGTACTGTTCTGGAGCTTGCCAAACATCCATGACAGGAGGGTCCACCCAGACCTGATGACGTCGTGTGGCCTGTACAGTGACGTCGTGACCTGCTATCTTGGTCTGTGTGGCCACCTCTTTCATCTCCCTCCGGGTCTGGGCCCCTATGTCCCGGACTGAACGAACCCCAGGAGGCCTAACAGGCGCCGGGTACGGGCCAGCTATCATTATCATGTCCATAGCTGGGGCTGCTGAGGAGACCACTGAGGGAGGCTGGGGAGATTTACGGTGTGGGGTGGGCACTTGTGCAGAGGCCTGGTTGGGGGAGGCTGAAGGCTCGTAGGGTCTGTCAGTTTCCTGACACTCTGGGGAGTAGGGGTCGCACCTGGTAACATTTAGGGCGTACCATCCATTGTAACCCCAGTGTCGGGTGTAAGTCACCAAGTCTCCTGGCAACAGGTCCCTCCCCGGGTGTCCTTCTGGGAGGTGAGCCTCCACGTCCTGCCGGGTTACAAAAACTTCTAAATAAAGTCCAGGCTCCTGGATGAAGCCCCAACCACCTTTTAACTTAAAGTTCCGTACTGCACCCTTACGCCTCGGCTCCCTTACCGTACTTTTATCCTTTCTCATACGTGCCTTCTCTGCCAGGTCCTTCTCCAGGTGACGTTGCCGAAGCTTTTGGGATTCTCGCTGCTCCCTTTGTCGCTCTGCTTCCCGCTCCCGACGTCTCCACTCTTCCTCCTGACGCTGGTTGTAATTCTCCTCCACCAGCATCTCCATGTCTCCACCATCAAACACCAGCTTACAATGTACGGTTTGCGGCAGCTCTCCTGGCGCCCGCCAGTCCTGGCGGCGCTCACCTGTGGCGGAAGCAGCCGGCTCTGGAACAGATGACGGTCGGGGCTCCGGTACAGGCAGGTAGAGCTCTGGTGCCTGCGCGGCCTCCTCCATGAGGACGGGTGTCGCTTCTTCTGCCTCAGCGACGGGGGCAGACAGCGGGATCTGGGGTGCTGGTGCGGCGTTTTCTGCAGGAACGGGTGCCTCCACTGTGATACTGGCAACCGGTTCAGATTGCAAGGGCTGGGATGCCCGCACGGCCTCCTCTACTGGAACGGGTGCCTCACCTTCCGGTACAGACACTTCAGGGGGTAAGAGGGATTGGCGCCGCTCCAATTGTAGTTTTAGGGCCCGCCAGCTCGCTTCCATCCTGGCGACCTCCTCCCGGTGCCGGGCCAGGTCTCTCAGGGTATCCTCCGCTTCTTCCAGCGTAGGAGGGTTTCCAGGCCGGGTGCCAAACGGTGGCTCCGTGGCGATCGGGTCGCTTCCGTGGGGGGAGAGCTCTGACTCCTCCATCCCTTCCCACTTCTGCTCACGTCCATTCGCCATCTCTGCCAAGTCACATGTGTCATTAGCATCAGGAGAGGCGACATCTTTTGTAGGGAGGCGGGACCTTCACGTTCGTTTCCGCCCACTGAGGAGGATGAGGAGGCGGAACTCCAGAGCTGTGGGGCACGATCTTACATTGCAGTAACATTTAGAGTGTGCGGACATCGTTTTCGCGCCACGGAGTGAGTGTACGCCCACGAGAGCACGCCCTTATTCTTCACCTGTGCCTCGTGGCGCAGATATGACGGAAAAATGGCAAATACAGTCTATGATGATTTTTGCAATTCTCAAGCAAAAAAACAGTTCAATTAAGGCACACAGGACTCGCTTATAGCGAGCTTCTGAATCCTGTTCGTGACACCAGAGTTGAGTCGCACAGAGCCACAGGTTTTGGGGGTACTCGGCACCAAGCCCGTCGACTTCTATGGGGGATGTGACGGGTAGCACAGCTATGTCTGTGCCCTGGTCGCTCACTGGAATGTGGGATATTTCCAGGGGATGATAGAATGTTTGTGTAGTTTGTCGTGACGCCACCTGTAGTACCTGGTCAGGGTTACCAGCGCTGCTGTGCAGGTCCTCTGGAAGGGATGGTGTAGTGCAGGTAGGTGAAAAGTCTTCTACAGGTAAGACGGTATCCTTCCAGGGCAGATAGATGTGAGATAGAGCAATGGTGCAGAGTGATGTAGCAGAGTGGAGTATGCGACGTAGTAAGAAAGCAGGAAAGGAAACAATTCTTACTACAAAGACATGCAGCATAAGGCTGCCTCAACCCCTCCCATCCAACTAGCTACACCCTGTTCTAACCAGCCTGAGCTAGACCATCCCATTGGGTCCGCCTACACTCAGCTGGCATAGTGTACTGTTGAATGCAGTGGTTGGAGTCAATGGGGTGTTTCCTCCTTACCTGAGAGTAAGTTGTCACACCGCTGGGTGTGATGCAACATCTCTGTGGCGACTGGACCCTCGGGTGCTTCTGTCTTTTCACAAATGCCGGCTTTACCCGGCAATTGAATCAGAGGCTATTTTACTATGTAGAAGTGAATAAACTATAAATATATGTGTATATATATATGTCACAATGACATGTATATATATATATATGTATTCTAAGTGTGTATATTTTGTGTTTACAAGGAAAGAAAGTGTTTTTTTAGTTGCGATATTTTGTTCCCATAGACTTACATGGGACTTCCGGTATCGGAATCGGATATCGCCGATATTTAGTGATATCGGCGATACCATTCCGATCCGATATTTTTAGATATCGAGCAGTATCGCTCAACACTAGTTACCAGTGCCAGCCCATTTCATAGCCATGGGACATAACATTTCCCAATTGAAATACCAGATCATAGATCACGTTCCTGTTCCACGTAGGGGAGGAGACAGGATCAAGTTACTAAAAATTAGAGAAGCCTTCTGGATATTTACATTACAGACGCTGGAACCAATTGGCCTGAATAGGGAGTACGAGGCCTTCTCTTAGATCCTCTTATTGTGAATAAGTATTAAGTATTGAGTATTTGATATATTATATAATTTCCTGTTTTTCTCTCTTTATTTGCAGATGACTTAGCGAGTCCCCAATGTGCTCCCTTCATATAAACAAATAATTTTCTCTCATACCAATTGCCTAGCACATCGTTGGGTGCTTAACAGCACATAAGCGATTTCCAGACACGAATGCGCATGCGTGTGACGTCAGCACCCCCTTGCGACCTCTTCTGGGAGTCTCACTTACGGCTAATTAGTAAAGAAATCACATGGCACAACGTACCGCTCGTATAAGAAGGGCACAGGGCACAACTAGTGCAGAGCTCCACCGGACTTCACCGCGCACGTTCCTCAAACAATCACAGGTAAATATGTGCACCCTTCGGTTCTTTTTTCAGGGAGATTACTATGGGATCATCAGTCTGTATTCCAGTTTCGGATCACCTACGGACCGCAATCCTCTGGGTCATGTCACTTTATATGGTTTCTTTCCCTGGTTGTCCTTTCCTTTCTTGTTCCTTGCTTTTTTGTTTTTTGCTTTTTGCTTTTGTCTTTTCTTTTCTTTTTCCTATATATACACTCATATAGTTCTGAATACTAATACGGCAATTAATCTTACTATTGTGTACATAATGCACACTTAGCATCATATAGAAGCACTCCTCTGAAACTTCAGTGTACTATATAGATTGTTCCGAGTTATTGCTGTTATTGCTGACGGTTTCATAACCTGACACATTAAGGGTACAAATAATATAGCACCATTTGCTTTATATATTATTTATGGAATAAACTCATTCATTATATTAGTTTTTTCTAGGCTACGTTTTGACGATTAAACGTCTTGAGTGAAATATATCTTTATCATACAAATGGACTTTATATAAGCGCATTAGTCTTTCTTTGTTATATTATATAAATTACATTCTAAATCGGTGCGTTAGATAATACACCGTATAATATGTTATGATTTTTGCATATGATGATATATCTTTGTGTTATACTTGTTTAAACAGAAAAATTCCCCTTGATGAAGGCCAGAAAGGCCGAAACGTTGGGGCTGTGAATTCCTATTTTTCTAATTCTGGAGCTTTATTGGAATGCTTAAATAAAGACTTTCTACGAATGCCATATTTTCTCTGGATTTTTTCTTATTTTTGAGTGTGCTCGAGGTGTCTCTTAAATACTTGATATCTACTGTTTCCTCAGTAGCACCTAAACTGTAGTGTGCATGAGACTTTTCCTATAGGATACATTTTTATTTACTCTTTTTATATAGCTAAAATAAAAGCTATGTTTTAAATAAAAAAAATTTCACTCACTGAACTCCTCCTTTTTCCTATGTTCGTGCTTTATAAGATGCCCCATTACTAACACCATAGTGATATCCTAAAAAACACGCACCCAGAATAAAGTCCTTTAATTGAAATAATGACACCAACTCCTTTATTGAATCTAAATTAAACCATACTCACCGAATGCCTAATCCACTGAAGGCAACGTCTTCTGTAACAAAAATAAAATAATAAACCAAAATATTCCTCACCTGTCCACCAAAAAGATAATAATCCATATTGTTCCACGACAATTTCGATGACTTTGAGAGCAGTCACTGCTCTCAAAGACATCTGGCAATACAATGACACAGGAGGTAATCGCTCCAGCAATGTATAGCACTGAGCTGTGGTGAGAAAGTTCACCGGAGTTCATCAGCTGATCAGCTCCGGTGATCACATTTACGGCACCACCGATGTATGAGAAAGTTCACTGGAGTTCATGACCTAATCAGCTCCGGCGATCTCCCTTACAGCAGCTCAGCACTATGCACTGTGGGACCAATGATGCTCCTGTCAGTGTATCTCCTGATGTGACTGTTCTACATGTGAGATCGCCGTGGGACACTCGGGATTACGTGGACTACAGCAGACAGGGGAGTTTATGGTGGTTTATTATTTTTGATTAGTTATAGGAGACATGGACATTGGGGTTTGAGCGTTAAGGTGAGTATATATTTTTTATTTTACAATTTTTATAGTATACAAGGGCATTGGGGATTTGGTGTTAGGTGAGTATAATATGTTTCTTATTTTTATTTGAATATGTGTTTAATTAATTTATTTTTTAACTTTGAGCATAGTTGCTGGCTGACGAGAGACTGCTTCTCCCATCAGCAGCTCCTGCCATCACTGTTATCAGTGACAGCAGACGTAGCCTGATGGTAGGAGTAGTCTCTCATCAGCTGGCGCCTGCTGACCTGCGGTAAGATTTTTACCACGGGTCACTGCTTTGAGTCACAGTATCTCTGCGGGGTCACACTGATGTCTGACAGCATGACCCCCCAGCGCTCTGACCAAGAGCAACTTTTTTTTTTATATTTGAGCACAGTCGTTGGCTGATCAGAGACTACTCCCATCAGCGGCTCCTGCTATCACTGTTATCAATGACAGCAGATGTAGCCTGATGGGATGAGTAGTCTCTCATCAGCCGATGCCTGCTGACCTGCGGTAAGCTTTTATTGTGGGTTACCGCATCTCTGTGGGGTCATGCCAACATCTGACAGCGTGACTCCGCAGGGCTCTAACAGCGGTAACGATCTACCATTGGTAACGTTACCGCTGATGAGAACTGCTGCGCTGATGTTTCCCACGCTGTCACACAGCATGAGAAACACCGGCATTTGTGTTGTGTATATGTTTGTTTTTGCCTTCCATTGACTCCAATGGCGCTCAGCTGTAATTGGCGAATATTCAACGATCCAATCGGCAAATATTGCAAATTCGGGAATTGCGATCCGAACCAAATGTTGAAGTATTCGCTCATCTCTACTTCAAAGTATAATTATTTTTTAGGCACACATCTCGTACAGACACTGGCAGAGTGTAATTGTTTTTAGGCATACTACTCTCACAGACAAAGCTTTTTGGCACAGTACACACATTGGCTTTTTGGTATATAACTTCCAGAGGCTTTGTGGCACAGTAGTCCCATAGTCTCTTTGGCACACTACTACTAGAGACTTTTTTGGCACAGTACACTCATAGGCGTTTGGGCACAGTACTCCCAGATGCAGG
>JARQOD010000006.1:346416906-346519631 GCA_033576555.1 Oophaga sylvatica
AACAGGGGGTACGGTGTACTCGGGAAAATTGTACAAAAAATATTGGGTTCATTTTCTTCTGATACCCCTTGCAAAAAAAAAAAAATTGTGTGAAAAAAAAATTTTTGGGGAAAAAATTAAATGTTCATTTTTTCCTTCCACATGCTTCAATTTTTGTGAGGTCCCTAAGGTTAATAAACTTCTTGAATGTGGTTTTCAACACCTTGAGGGTGCAGTTTTTAGAATGGTGTCACTTTTGGGTATTTTCTGTCATATTGACCCCTCAAAGTGACTTCAAATGTGAGGTGGTCCCTAAAAAATATGGTTTTGCAATTTTGTTGGAAAAATGAGAAATCGCTGGTCAACTTTTAACACTTATAACTTCCTAACAAAAAAAATGTTGGTTCCAAAATTGTGCTGATGTAAAGTAGATAAGTGGGAAATGTTATTTATTAACTATTTTTTGTGACATATCTCTCTGATTTAAAGGCATAAAAATTTAAAATTGCAAAATTTTCAAAATTTTCACCATATTTCCTTTTTTTTCATAAATGCAAGTTATATCGAAGAAATTTTAACCACTGTCATGAAGTACAATATGTCACGAGAAAACTATCTCAGAATCGCTAAGATCCATTGAAGCGTTTTTAGAGTTATAAGCACATAAAGTGACAGTGGTTAGAACTGTAAAAATTGGCCTGGTCATTAACCTACAAAATGGCTTGGTCCTTAAGAGGTTAAACTACAGTGCTCCTACAGGCGTGGGTGGTCAGAATACACACAGCAGCTGAAAAGACAGTACTTCCACAGGCAGGGGTGCAGAGTACACTGAGCTGCTTATAGGACCGTACTCCCACAGGCAGGGGGTGCACAGTATACACAGCTGCTTAAAGGACAGTATTACAACAGCAAGGGAGTGCAGAGAACAGTACTCAAACAGATATGGGGGCAGAGTATACACAGCTGCTTAAAGGACAGTACTATAACAGGTGAAGGGGTGCAGAGTACACAGAGTGGCTTAAAGGAAGATACTTCCACAGGCAGGAGAGTACATTGTACATCCAGCTGCTTAACCCCTCTCTGACATTAGACATACTATCCCGTCCATGAAACCCGTGCCAATCTGACCATGGACGGGATAGTACGTCATAGGCGATTAGCTGATTATCACAGCTGACACCCGTGACTGTGTGTCAGGAGCGGTCACGGACCGCTCCCGGCACATTAACCCCTAGCACACCGCGATCAAACATGATCGTGGTGTACTGGGGGCACAGGGAAGCATCGCGCAGGGAGGGGGCTCCCTGCACGCCCCCCTGAGACCCTCAGACCAGCGCGATGTGATCGCGCTGTTCTGAGGGCTTCCTCCCTCCCAGGACCTGGATCCAAGATGGCGCCGGGGTCCTGTAGGGAGGCGGCTTCCTCAGTGCCTGCTGAGGGCAGGCACTGAGAAGCCTGCAGCTATGCCTGTGCGATCGCTGGTGTGACAGAGTGCTGTGCACACTGTCACACCAGCGATCTGATAAAATACAGTGAAGTCCCAACCTGGGACAAAGTAAAAAAGTAAAAAAAATAAAAATAAACATGTTTTAAAAAAAAAATCCAAAATAAATTAAAAAAAAAAATATTCCCCAATAAATTCATTTCTTCCTGTAAATAAAAAAAAAAACAATAAAAGTACACATATTTGGTATCGCCACGTCCGTAACGACCCCCCCTATAAAACTGTCCCACTAGTTAACCCCTTTAGTGAACCCTTAAAAAAAAAAAGCAAAAAATCAATGCTTTATCATCATACCGCCGAACAAAAAGTGGAATAACACGCGATCAAAAAGACCGATATAAATAAACATGGTACCGCTGAAAACGTCATTTTGTCCCGCAAAAAACGAGCTGCCATACAGCATCATCAGCAAAAAAAATAAAAAAGTTATAGCTCGCAGAATAAAGCGATGCAAAAATAATTATTTTTCATATAAAATTGTTTTTATTCTATAAAAGCGCCAAAACATAAAAAAATGATATAAATGAGGTATCGCCATAATCATACTGACCCGAAGAATAAAACTGCTTTATCAATTTTACCCACGCGGAACGATAAAAACCCCTCCCCCAAAAGAAATTCATGAATTGCTGATTTTTGTTCATTCTAACCACACAAAAATCGAAATAAAAAGCGATCAAAAAATGTCACGTGCTCAAAAATGGTACCAATAAAAATGTCAACTCGTACCGCAAAAAATAAGACCTAACATGACTCTGTGGGCCAAAATATGCAAAAATTATAGCTCTCAAAATGTGGTGATGCAAAAAACTATTTTTTGCAATAAAAAGCGTCTTTTAGCATGACAGCTGCCAATCATAAAAACCCACTATAAATGGTAAATCAAACCCCCCTTTATCACCCCCTTAGTTAGGGAAAAATAATAAAATAAAAAAAATGTATTTATTTCCATTTTCCCATTAGGGTTAGGGTTAGGGTTGCGGCTAAAGTTAGGGTTAGGGTTGGCGCTAAAGTTAGGATTAGGGTTAGGGTTGGGATTAGGGGTGTGCTAGGGTTAGGATTGTGGTTAGGGTTGGGACTAGGGTTAGGGGTGTGTTGGGGTTAGGGTTGGAGTTAGAATTGGGGGGTTTCCGCTGTTTAGGCACATCAGGGGCTCACCAAATTTGACATGGCGTCTGATCTCAATTCCAGCCAATTCTGCGTTGAAAAAGTCAAACGGTGCTCCTTCACTTCTGAGCTCTGCCATGCGTCCAAACAGTAGTTTTATTCCCACATATGGGGGATCAGCGTACTCTGGACCCCAAGCGTTATTGTGCAATTTGTCCTATTTCTTCTGTTACCCTTGGGAAAATAAAAAACTGGGGCGAAAATATCATTTTTGTAAAAAAAAAAATGATTTTTTTGTTTTTTTACGGCTGTACATTATAAACTTCTGTGAAGCACTTGTGGCTTCATAGCGCTCACCACACACCTAGATAAGTTCCTTGTGGGGTCTATTTTCCAAAATGGGGTCACTTGTTGGGGATTTCCACTGTTTAGGCGCATCAGGGCTCTCCAAATGCGACATGATGCCCCCAGACCATTCCATCAAAGTCTGCAATCCAAAACGTCACTACTTCCCTTCTGAGCCCCAACGTGTACCCATACAGTAGTTTTCTCCCACATATTGGGTATCAGCGTACTCAGGACAAATTGGACAACAACTTTTGGGGTCCAATTTCTCCTGTTACCCTTGTGAAAATAAAATATTGGAGGCGAAAATATCATTTTTGCAAAAAAAAAAAAAGATTTTTTATTTTACGGCTGTGCATTATAAACTTCTGTGAAGCCTTCGGGGTTCAAAGTGCTCACCACACATCTAGATAAGTTCCTTGTGGGGTCTATTTTCCAAAATGGGGTCACTTGTGGGGGGTTTCCACTGTTTAGGCGCATCAGGGGCTCTCCAAATGCGACATGATGCCCCCAGACCATTCCATCAAAGTCTGCAATCCAAAACGTCACTACTTCCCTTCCGAGCCCTGACTTGCGCCCATACAGTAGTTTTCTCCCACATATTGGGTATCAGCGTACTCAGGACAAATTGGACAACAACTTTTGGGGTCCAATTTCTCCTGTAACCCTTGTGAAAATATAATATTGGGGGCGAAAAAATAATTTTTGTAAAAAAAAAAGGATTTTTTATTTTTACGGCTGTACGTTATAAACTTCTGTGAAGCACTTCGGGGTTCAAAGTGCTCACCACACATCTAGATAAGTTCCTTTTGGGGTCTATTTTCCAAAATGGGGTCACTTGTGGGGGGTTTCCACTGTTTAGGTGCATCAGGGGCTCTCCAAATGCGACATGACGCCCCCAGACCATTCCATCAAAGTCTGCAATCCAAAACGTCACTACTTCCCTTCTGAGCCCCAACGTGTACCCATACAGTAGTTTTCTCCCACATATTGGGTATCAGCGTACTCAGGACAAATTGGACAACAACTTTTGGGGTCCAATTTCTCCTGTTACCCTTGTGAAAATAAAATATTGGAGGCGAAAATATCATTTTTGCAAAAAAAAAAAAGATTTTTTATTTTTACGGCTGTGCATTATAAACTTCTGTGAAGCACTTCGGGGTTCAAAGTGCTCACCACACATCTAGATAAGTTCCTTGTGGGGTCTATTTTCCAAAATGGGGTCACTTGTGGGGGGTTTCCACTGTTTAGGCGCATCAGGGGCTCTCCAAATGCGACATGATGCCCCCAGACCATTCCATCAAAGTCTGCAATCCAAAACGTCACTACTTCCCTTCCGAGCCCTGACGTGCGCCCATACAGTAGTTTTCTCCCACATATTGGGTATCAGCGTACTCAGGACAAATTGGACAACAACTTTTGGGGTCCAATTTCTCCTGTAACCCTTGTGAAAATATAATATTGGGGGCGAAAAAATAATTTTTGTAAAAAAAAAAGGATTTTTTATTTTTACGGCTGTACGTTATAAACTTCTGTGAAGCACTTCGGGGTTCAAAGTGCTCACCACACATCTAGATAAGTTCCTTTTGGGGTCTATTTTCCAAAATGGGGTCACTTGTGGGGGTTTCCACTGTTTAGGTGCATCAGGGGCTCTCCAAATGCGACATGACGCCCCCAGACCATTCCATCAAAGTCTGCAATCCAAAACGTCACTACTTCCCTTCCGAGCCCCGACGTGTGCCCATACAGTAGTTTTCGCCCACATATTGGGTATCAGCGTACTCAGCACAAATTGGACAACAACTTTTGGGTTCCAATTTCTTCTGTTACCCTTGTTAAAATAAAATATTGGGGGCGAAAAAATATTTTTGTAAAAAAAAAAAAAGATTTTTTATTTTACGGCTGTACGTTATAAACTTTAGTGAAACACCTTGGGGTTCAAAGTTCTCACCACACATCTAGATAAGTTCCTTGAGGGGTCTAGTTTCCAAAATGGTGTCATTTATGGTGGTTTCCACTGTTTAAGCAGATCAGGAGCTCTCCAAACACGACATGGCGTCCAGCCAATTCTGCGTTGAAAAAGTCAGACGGCGCTCCTTCCCTTCCAAACTCTGCCATGCACCCAAACAGTGGTTTACTCCCACATATGGGGTATCAGTGCACTCAGGACAAATTGCACAATAACTTTTGGAGTCTTGTTACCCTTGGAAAAATAAAAATTGAGGTGAAAAGATCATTTTTGTGGAAAAAATATGATTTTTAAATTTTACGGCTCTACGTTATAAACTTGTGTGAAGCACTTGGGGGTTCAAATTGCTCACCAAAGATCTAGATAAGTTCCTTAGGGGGTCTAGTTTCCCAAATGGGGTCATTTGTGGGGGGTTTCCTCTGTTTAGGCACATCAGGGGCTCTCCAAATGCAACATGGCATCCAATCTCAATTCCAGCCAATTTTGGTTGGAAAAAGTCAAATGGTGTTCCTTCCCTTCCGAGCTCTGCCGTGCGCCCAAACAGTGGTTCCCCCCCACATATGGGGTATCAGCGTA
The DNA here is from genome assembly GCA_033576555.1 of Oophaga sylvatica. NCBI lineage: Eukaryota > Metazoa > Chordata > Amphibia > Anura > Dendrobatidae > Oophaga > Oophaga sylvatica. The sequence continues at coordinate 346,422,387 of JARQOD010000006.1, forward strand.
CTCAGGACAAATTGGACAACAACTTATGTGGTCCAATTTCTCCTGTTACCCTTGGGAAAATAAAAAATTAGTGACTAAAATATAATTTTTGTGGGAAAAAAATAGGATTTTTTATTTTCATGCCCGGGCATTATAAACTTGTGTTAAGCACTTGGGGGTTCAAAGTGCTCACCAAAGATCTAGATAAGTTCCTTAGGGGGTCTAGCTTCCAAAATGGGGTCACTTGTGGGGGGTTTCCACTGTTTAGGCTCATCTGGGGCACTGCAAACGGAACATGACCCCCATCAACGTCTGCATTCCAAAACGTTACTACTTCCTTTCCAAGCCCTGCCGTGCGCCCAGTTCCCCCCCCCACATATGGGGTATCAGCGTACTCAGGACAAATTGGACAACAACTTTTGGGGTCCAATTTCCTTTGGGGAAAATTCAAAAATTTGGGACTAAAAAATGATTTTTGTGGAAAATTGTTTTGTTTTTTTTCCACACCCAGGCATTATAAACTTTTGTGAAACACTTGGGGTTCAAAGTGCTCACAACAGATCTAGATAAGTACCTTAGGGGGTCTAGTTTCCAAAATGGTGTCACTTGTGGGGGTTTCCACTGTTTAGGCGCATCAGAGGTTCTCCAAACACAACATGGCGTCCAATCTCAATTCCAGCCAATTTTAGTTTGAAAAAGTCAAACGGCGCTCCTTCCCTTACGAGCTCTGCAGTGTGCCCAAACAGTGGTTTTCCCCCACATATTGGGTATTGGCATACTCAGGAGAAATTGCATAACAACCTTATTTGTCCATTTTCTCCTTTTACCCTTGTGAAATAAAAAAAAAGTTTGTAAAAGATCATTTTTGTGGCTAAAAAGTTAAATATTCATTTTTTCCTTCCACGTTGCTTTAGTTCCTGTGAAGCACCTGAAGGGTTAATAAACTTCTTGAATGTGGTTTTGAGTACCTTGAGGGGTGCAGTTTTTAGAATGGTGTCACTTTTGGGTATTTTCTGCCATATAGACCCCTCAAAGTGACTTCAAATGTGAGGTGGTCCTTAAAAAAAATGGCTTTGTAAATTTTGTTGTAAAAATGAGAAATCGCTGGTCAACTTTTAACCCTTATAACTTCCTAACAAAAAAAAATTTGGGTTCCAAAATTGTGCTGATGTAAAGTAGACATGTGGAAAATGTTATTTCTTAACTATTGTGTGTGATATATTTTCTCTGTTTTAAGGGAATAAAAATTCAAAGTTTGAAAATTGCAAAATTTTAAAAATTTTCGCCATATTTGCATTATTTTCAAAAATAAACGCAAGTTATATCGAAGAAATTTTACTTCTAACGTGAAGTACAATATGTCACGAGAAAACAATCTTAGAATCGCGAATATCCGTTGAAGCGTTCCAGAGTTATAACCTCATAAAAGACAGTGGTCAGAATTGTAAAAATTGGCCCGGTCATTAACGTGCAAACCACTCTTGGGGGTGAAGGGGTTAAAGGACAGTACTACAACAGGCATGGGGTGCAGAGTATACTGTTCTGAATAAAAAAACAGTACTTCCACCAGCAGTGTGTGCACAGTACACTCAGCTGCTTAAAGGACTGTAATCCCACAGGCAGGGTGTGCACAGTACACACAGCTGCTTAAAGGATAGTATTACAACAGGCAAGGGAGTGCAGAGAATAGTACTCAAACAGATATGGGGGCACAGTACACTTAGCAACTTAAAGGACAGTACTCCCACAGGTGGGAGCTGCACAGTGCGCACAGCAGCTTAAAGGAAGATACTTCCACAGGTGGGGGAGTACATAGTACATCCAACTGCTTAAAGGACAGTACTACAACAGGCAGGGGGGTGCAGAGTACACTCTTCTGTTTAAAGGAAAGTGCTTCCACAGGCAGTGGTGCACAGTACACTCAGCTGCTTAAATGACTGTAATCCCACATGCAGGGGTGCACAATACACACAGCTGCTTAAAGGACAGTATTACAACAGGCAAGGGAGTGCAGAGAATAGTACTCAAACAGATATGGGGGCACAGTACACTTAGCAACTAAAAGGACAGTACTCCCACTGGTGGAAGCTGCACAGTGCGCACAGCAGCTTAAAGGAAGATACTTCCACAGGTGGGGAGTACATAGTACATCCAACTGCTTAAAGGACAGTACTACAACAGGCAGGGGGGTGCAGAGTACACTCTTCTGTTTAAAGGACAGTGCTTCCACAGGCAGTGGGTGCACATTACACTCAGCTGCTTAAATAACTGTAATCCCACATGCAGGGGTGCACAATACACACAGCTGCTTAAAGGATAGTATTACAACAGGCATGGGAGTGCAGAGAACAGTACTCAAACAGATATGGAGGCAGAGTGCACACAGCGGCTTAAAGGACAGTACTCCCACAGGTGGGGGTGCAAAGTACACACAGCAGCTTAAAGGACTGTACTCCAACAGGTTGGGAGTGCAGACTACACACAGCTGCTTAAAGGACAGTGCTTCTGATGCCGTGGAGATTGTGTGGATGACATAGGGATGCGTCATCCACACAAAGCAAGAAGGAAGTGCGACGATCTTAGAAGATGGGAGGCGCCAGACCAAGAAAAGTGACAACCAGGTGAAGTATTAGAAAAGCATTTTTCTTCTCTTTCAGGTCGGGTTGGGGGTAGATATGCAGCATTATAGCATGCTGTATATCAGGCCTGAAAGGTGGTGGCCTTATCTCATGTCAGCCAAACCAGGTGACAGGTTCGCTCTAAGGGTCAAGCAACTCATTTCATCTGCTGTGACATTACCATGTGCTGCCTGTGGAACTACATGTGCCAGCTGGCCACTCTGTTACATCTCCTGTGGCTCACCATAAAAGAGGTCAGTCACTTTCTTATCCGTGCAGGTTTTCTCACACATGGACCAGCACTTCTGTCCATGCAATGGCTGATGGAGGAGTACGTGACAAGACCTGTCCATTAGCCTCCTCCCACAGAAAAGCAGCTGTCTCCTCGATTGGCTAAGCTCTTCCCTGTGGTTTAGCTGCAAGGCATTATTGGAAAGCCTCATGTCAGAGATAATGTCTGTTTTCTGTGACTGATGCAATCTTTCATTTTTGCTACTTAACATGAACTGAATAGCAAGTTTCTCAAATTCATCAAAACCTGCAAAATTCATCAAATTTGAATTGAATTTGATTTGCATCAAGTCGATTAGATAATCTCTAAAGGTGAAATATAGTATTGTATTCAAAACTACAACTTGTACTGTAAAAAATCCAAGCCCTCATGTGGCTATTTTCCTCCAAAAAATAATTATAGCTTTTGAAAGAAGAGTGGTAGTGGGAAGAGACAATTTGTTTGGATTTTGTCCCCCAATCTGATTTTGACATATTCGAGCCATATTCAAACACTATTAGGGCCGAATGTATGTCTTATGATTAGTGTTGAGCATTCCGATACTGCAAATATCGGGTATCGGCCGATATTCGCTGTATCGGAATTCCGATTCTGAGATCCAATATTTTTGTCATATCGGATACCGGAATCGGAGTTTTCCTCTAAAGTCTATGGGGAGTTCCTGTGTCACAGAATGAAGTACGTGACACAGGAACTTCCCGAAATTGTCACTGTCAGTGTCGGTCGGGTCTGTCAGGTGTCAGCAGCACTTACCTGGCAGAAGATCCCGGTCACGTCCATCCATCCAGGCCAGCAATTACCCTCTCCCTGGCAGTCACGTGCAGCTTCTCGCGATAACTGCAGTGACTGCCAGGTACTTGGTAATCTCGGCCAGCTGTACTCTCGCGACAGCTGGCCGTAAACCAGTCCGATGACGTCACCGCCGGGGAACCTCCTCAGGTAAGCAGCTCTGCTCTATGTGGATGTCAGGCTCAGCCTGGCATGCAGATGTAGCAGAGCTGGACTCGTCGTGGGACACTCGTGATTTTGGACTGCGTCGGACAGGGAGTATTTGTGTTGGTTTGTTATTTTTGTTATTTTACAGGAGAACGATGGCGTCGCAGGATGAGCGTACAATAAAAATAATGAAAACTGTGTGGTGTTTTATTTTATTAAAAGACTTTTTTCTGGCTGTGTATTTTTTTAAAAATTTACAAACTATGATTAATAATGGATCGGTGTCTTATTGACGCCTCTCCATTATTAACCGGGCTTATTTTCACCGTTCAATCAAAGGTGACATTAACCCCTTATTACCCCGCTTGCCACCGCTACAGGGCAAGTGGGAAGAGCCGGGTAAAGTGCCACAATTGGCGCATCTTTGGATGCGCCAATTGTGGGGCTGCTGCAGCCTGGTATTTTTAGGCTGTTGAGGGCCAAAATCCATGGGCCTTGACAGTCTTTTAATACCAGGCCGCAGCAGTCTGCTTTTTACTTGGCTGGTTAACAAAAATAGGGGGACCCCCCACGCCATTTTTTTTTCGAGGGGATCCCCTTTTTTTGTTAACCAGCAAAGCTAAGCAGACTGCTGTGGCCTGGTATTATCAGGCTTGCAAGGTTCATGGATATTGGATCCTTACCAGCCTGAAAAACTAGGCCTCAGCAGTCTGCTTCATCTGGCTGGTTAACAAAAATAGGAGGGACCCCATGCCATTTTTTTTCGAGGGGATCCCTATTTTTATTAACCAGTCAAGATAAGCAGACTGCTGTGGCCTGGTATTATCAGGCTTGCAAGGTCCATGGATATTTGCTCCTTAACAGCCTGAAAAACCAGGCCTCAGTAGTCTGCTTTATCAGGCTGGTTAACAAAAATAGGGGGACCCCACGCCATTTTTTTTTAGAGGGGATCCCCTATTTTTGTTAATCAGTTCACTTCAGGTCAGCCGGGATTCCCTCTGACGTCACTGATGCTGCGTGGTGTCCCTGGCTGACCTGAAGTGAAAGTGGAAGCAATCAATTATGCTAACCACTTCCTCTCCTGTCAGGGGGTTTACTGTGAGGCTGTCAGCATTAGCTGCGGTCCCTGCAGTAAACATTAACCCTTTCAGAAGGATTACATCGGGGGACCTGACTGAACATCGGATAGGTAAGAATAATGTTGCTTTATTATTTTATTTTTATTACAGGTGAACAAGGGCTTCGCAAGGAATGGCAGTAAAATAAAATATGGTCAAAAACTGTGTGTTTATTTCATTAAAATGAATTTTAATTAAAGTGTGTGTGTTTTATTTTATTTCATACAATAGGATTAATAATTGATAGTTGTGTAATTGACAGCTCTCAATTATTAACCTGGCTTAAACTCACCTTTCAATAGCAAGGTGGCATTAACCCCTTATTAACCCATTTGCCACCGCTACAGGGCAATGGGAATAGACGGGTAAAGTGCCCGAAAGGTTGAATCTAATTATAGATTTGCCTTTTCTGGGGTGTCTGGGGGCAGATGTTAGTAGCCAGGGGGGGGCAAAAATAATGGTCCTTCTCTGGGCTATTATTATCTGCCCCCACTCGTTGGCTTTGTCTGTCTGGTTGAGAAAATAGGGCGGGAGCCAACGCATTTTTTTTCAACAATTTTACACCTCATATATATATATATACATGTCATTGAATTTGTGACACATATATATTTATAGTACATACATTTCTACATAGTATAATAGCCGCTAATTCAATTGCCGGCTTTTGTGAAATTACAGAACCCGACATGAAATGACACATGGTTTACATAGAGTTAACCATGTCATTTTATGTAGTTTGATATATGGTTTTCACTAACAATTACATGAGTGTATGTGTGCAAAATTTGACACATGTAGGGGTTAATTAAAGGTGTAAATTCGTAGCAAAAAATTCGTTTTTTTACAACGAATTTACACCTTTAATTAACCCCTACATGTGTCAAATTTTGCACTCATACACTCATGTAATTGTTAGTGAAAACCATATATCAAACTACATGAAAAGACATGGTTAACTCTATGTAAACCATGTGTCATTTCATGTCGGGTGCTTCTGTAATTTCACAAAAGCCGGCATTGCCCGGCAATTGAATCAGAGGCTATTTTACTAAGTAGAAGAGTATGAACTATAAATATATGTATATGTAGCACCGGCGTCCCTGTCCTCTGCCAGGCAGGGACGTCGCCCCCCTTACCCGCGCTCAGCGTCCTCCTTCCGCCCTGCTGGGGCCGCGCGCTCCTTCCCTGCTACTGGACTTAGGGCGCGCGCCCGCGCGCTCCCCCGCTCTTAAAGGGGCCGCGCGCATCTTTCAAAAAGGTCCCCGGCCAATGCCGGAGGACTCCACCCTATATAAAGTACTTCCTCCTTAATGGAGGTGCCCGAGCAATGTTGTTATTGCACTGTTCACTACTCTGCTTTAGCCCTCAGGGTCTGTTACCAGTTACCTGCCTGTTTCCTGCCAGTTTGCTGTCTGCTACCTGCCCGCTAGCCTGCCTGGAGGTTCGGCCGTCACATGCGGTGACCATCGGCAATTCCAGAGACTCTCGCCTGCTCACTTGGGGGCGCTCATCTGCCATCTGCCTGCAAGCCTACCTGGAGGTTCGGCCATCACCTGCGGTGTCCATCGGCTATTCCAGAGACTCTCACCTGCTCACTTGGGGGCGCTCATCTGTCATCTGCCTGCTAGCCTACCGGGAGGCTCCACCGTCTCAGGTCGTATATACCTGTCCATTCAGAGACTGCCCCGGTCCCTTGCCTGCCTGTTTATCCAGAGACTGCCCCGGTCACTTGCCGTGACTACCTGCCTGTCTACCCAGAGACTGCCCCGGTCACTTGCCGTGACTACCCGCCTGTTTATCCAGAGACTGCCCCGGTCACTTGCCGTGACTACCCGCCTGTTTATCCAGAGACTGCCCCGGTCACTTGCCGTGACTACCTGCCTGTCTAACCAGAGACTGCCCCGGTCACTTGCCGTGACTATCCGCCTGTCTATCCAGAGACTGCCCCGGTCACTTGCCGTGATCTCCCACCTGTCTGTCAAGAGACTTCCCCCGTCACTTGCAATGACTTCCTGTCCGTCTCCCCGGGCGCCACCCGCTCCTTTACAAGGAAAGCCTCCTTGTATAATAAAGCTCAGAGGTTCCGCCTCCCAGACCCGTTACAGTTTGCTCGGGCCATGGAACCCGGTGGCACCCAAACTCCCTCGCTCTCTGACTTGTGTCATGAACTGTCTCGTCAGAGGTCTCAACAGGAGTCCATCCTGGGTCACCTGCGGAATGTTAATTCCCGCCTGGACACCCTGACTACTTCACCAGCAACCACCGCGGGCGCCATGACTCGCAATCCGGCAGTTCCGCTGCTTACCAATTCCGTGGTTTCCGTTCCTGGACCTCGACTTTCAGCTCCTCCTCGGTTTGGAGGCGACCCTGCTCTGGCTCGGGGTTTCATTAACCAGTGCACCCTGCATTTTGAACTCCTGGCACACCAGTTTAAATCCGACCGGGCCAAAATTGCCTTCATCATGTCCCATCTCACCGGAGAGGCCCTGGCCTGGCTAAATCCTCTTTGGGAGAGAGAAGATCCTCTGGTGTCTGACCTGTCTGCTTTTCTCTCAGCCTTCCGGAAGGTATTCGACGAACCCGGACGGAAGACCTCCTCTGCATCATCTCTGCTGCGTCTCCGTCAGGGAAGTCTCACCGTGGGTCAATATGCCATACAGTTCCGTACCCTTGCCTCGGAGCTGGCTTGGGATAATGACGCTCTGATTTCTGTCTTCTGGGAGGGTCTGTCCGGCCGTATTAAAGATGAACTTGCCGATACGGGACATTCCAACCTCTCTCGATGACCTAATAACTCTTGCCAATCGAATTGATCTACGGTTCCAGGAGCGCGCTAAAGAGGTCACCCGTGAGAGAAGGTTTCCTCGTCTAGCTCCTTCTTTTCAGAGACCTGTAACTCCTTCCGTTTCTCCTCAGGTACACTCTTCTGAGCCTATGCAAGTCGACCAGACCAAGATGGTCAAAGCCCGTCAGGATTTACGCCGTGCCGAGGGGAGTTGCTTCTACTGTGGCAGCAAGGAGCACCGGATCCGTACCTGCCCAGAGAGGTCGGGAAACGCCTGTGTCTAGGTTCGCTCGGAGAGGTCCACCTAGACAAAAATAAATCCTCTTCATCTCTGCTGCTGTCAGTCTCAATTCTCCTCGGTGAGAACCGTTATTTCGAACTAGCCCAACTTGATTCTGGAGCAGCCGGGAATCTTGTTTCACAGGCTCTAGTAGAAAAATATCGCATTCCTACCAAACCTCTGGTTGAACCAGTATCTGTTGCTGCTGTGGATGGGGGTCTCCTACCACGTCCCATCCAACTTATCAATGAAGCCATAACCCTGCAGGTGGGAATGTTGCATTCTGAGAGCATCTCGTTTCATGTTCTGCCTGGACTCTCTCACGCTTTCTTACTAGGTCTGCCTTGGCTCCAAAAGCATGCACCCGTGCTCGACTGGCAGACTGGAGAGATCCTTCGCTGGGGACAGGACTGTCATAAAACGTGTTTGGTTCCTGTTCATCCCGTCCATCCTTCTCCTACACCAACTAATCTACCAGGGCTCCCGATTCCATATTGGTCATTCGCTGATGTCTTTAATAAAAAGGAAGCAGAGACATTACCCCCTCACAGACCGTATGATTGCCCGATCGACCTGCTACCCGGTACTACGCCTCCCCGTGGGCGTATTTACCCATTGTCTGCTGCTGAGACCAGGTCGATGTCCGAATATATCGAGGAGAATTTGGCCAAGGGATTCATCCGGAAATCCACCTCCCCAGCGGGAGCAGGTTTCTTCTTCGTAAAAAAGAAAGACGGCTCTCTCCGTCCCTGTATTGACTACAGAGGCCTAAATTTGATCACGGTGAAGAATAAGTACCCTCTTCCGCTCATTCCAGAATTGTTTGATCGTCTGAGGGGGCTAGAATCTTCACCAAACTGGATCTTCGTGGGCATATAACCTAGTCCGTATCCGTCGGGGAGATGAATGGAAGACGGCATTCAACACCCGGGACGGCCACTACGAGTATTTGGTGATGCCCTTTGGTCTCTGTAATGCTCCAGCAGTCTTTCAGGAGTTGGTCAATGACATCTTCCGGGACCTTCTCTACTCCTGCGTTGTGGTGTACCTAGACGACATCTTGGTCTTCTCTCCGGATCTCCAGTCTCACCGGAGGGATGTTCGTCAGGTTCTGCTCAGGCTCAGGCAGAATCACCTCTTCGCCAAATATGAGAAGTGCCTCTTTGAGCAGACCTCACTTCCGTTTTTGGGCTACATCATTTCTCAGGCAGGCCTACGAATGGATCCGGAGAAACTGTCTGCCATCGAGAAATGGCCCCGACCGGAGGGGTTGAAGGCCATTCAGCGGTTCCTGGATTCGCCAATTATTACCGCCTTTTCATACCGCACTTCTCTTCCCGGACGGCTCCAATCTCCGCGCTCACACCCGCAAGGATGCTAATCCCAAACAGTGGACGCCCGAAGCAGAGGAGGCCTTTCTTTCTTTAAAACAGGCCTTCTCTTCCGCTCCAGTGCTGCATCGCCCGGACGGCAACAAGCAGTTCTTCCTAGAGGTGGACGCTTCCTCTTCTGGAGCCGGAGCGGTACTTACTCAAAAATCTTCATCCGGGAGGATGGTATCTTGCGGCTTCTTCTCCAAACTCTTCTCCTCTTCAGAACGCAATTACTCCATAGGAGACCGAGAGTTATTGGCCATCAAGCTGGCATTGGAGGAGTGGCGTTACCTACTCGAGGGGCTCTTCATCCGGTAATCATTTACACTGACCACAAAAATCTGGCTTACCTCCAGCATGCCCAGAGACTTAACCCTCGCCAAGCCCGGTGGTCCTTGTTTTTTGCCCGCTTTGATTTTCTCTTACATTTTCGCCCAGCCGACAAGAACATCAAGGCGGACGCCTTGTCCCGGTCCTTCCTGGTGTCGGATCTCGAGGAGGAACCTAAACATATCATCGATCCCGCCAGAGTGATGCAGGTGGCTCCCGTGAGTCTAAATCGTCTCCCTCCTGGTAAGACGTTCGTATCGGTAACCGATCGGGAGAGAATCCTACACTGGGGTCATTCGTCTAAACTAGCTGGCCACGCTGGTCAGAAAAAGACCCTCCAGCTCATTACTCGGCATTACTGGTGGCCTACCCTGCACAAGGACGTAATAGACTTTGTTTCTGCCTGTGTCTCCTTTGCCCGCAACAAAGTTCCGAGACACCTGCCTGCCGGCCGTCTTCTTCCGCTTCCTGTACCCGCTGCCCCCTGGCAGCATATAGCCATGACTTCATAACAGATCTGCCCGTCTCTGCCGGTTGTACGGTCATTTGGGTGGTCGTTGACCGATTTTCCAAGATGGCTCACTTCATTCCCCTGCCAGGGCTTCCGTCTGCACCCGAGTTGGCTAAAGACTTTATCCGCCACATCTTCCGTCTTCATGGTCTGCCTCGTCACATTGTGTCGGATCGTGGGGTACAGTTCACCTCTCGTTTCTGGAGAGCCACTTGTAAGTTGCTAGACGTCACCTTGGATTTCTCCTCCGCTTACCACCCGCAGTCCAATGGACAAGCCGAGCGAATCAATCAGAATCTGACCAGTTATCTCTGACACTTCGTTAATGCCCACCATTCTGACTGGGTGGATCTCCTGCCTTGGGCCGAATTCTCTTACAACAATCACGAGAGCGAATCTTCCTCCAAATCTCCGTTTTTTGTAGTCTTCGGTCAACACCCTCGGATCCCTGTTCCTGTCTCCATCTCTGTGGACAATCCAGCTGCGGAATCTCTGGTTAACGAATTTTCCTCCATATGGAGAGTACCCGGTCCGCACTCATTCTGTTATCCGAGCGCATGAAGAAACATGCTGACAAAAAACGTCTGGATCCTCCTCAATTCCGTCCTGGGGATAAGGTCTGGCTTTCGTCCAAGTATGTCCGGCTCAAGATTCCTTCCTACAAGTTAGGCCCTCGGTTCATCGGTCCTTTTGAGATCATCAGTCAGATCAACCCGGTGTCCTATAAATTGAAACTCCCGGCCAATTTGCGGATTCCTAACTCCTTCCATGTATCTCTCCTCAAACCGGTGGTACTTAACTCTTTTGTCAAGTCTACAGGTACACCTCCTGCTCCAGTGTCTGCTGAAGACGAATTTGAGGTAGAGAACATTCTGGCCACCAAAAGGGTAGGAAGAAAGACCTATTTTCTGGTGGATTGGAAGGGGTTTGGTCCTGAGGAGAGAACGTGGGAGCCTCGGGAGAACATCCATGCCCCTCTCATCCTAGCTAAATTTCTTTCTGGCCTAAAAAAGGGGGGGCCTAAAAGGGGGGGTACTGTAGCGCCGGCGTCCCTGTCCTCTGCCAGGCAGGGACGTCCCCCCCTTACCCGCGCTCAGTGTCCTCCTTCGCCCTGCTGGGGCCGCGCGCTCCTTCCCTGCTACTGGACTTAGGGCGCGCGCCCGCGCGCTCCCCCGCTCTTAAAGGGGCCGCGCGCATCTTTCAAAAAGGTCCCCGGTAGTGTTGAGCGATACGATAATGCAAATATCGGCTATCGGCCGATATTAGCTCTATCGGCCTTTCGATAATTCGTTTCGATATTTTGTCTTATCGAATACCGGAATCGGATTTGTCACTGTCACTGTGAGTGTCCGTCGGTCGGGTCTGTCAGGAGTCAGCGGCACTTACCTGGCAGAAGATCTCCGGCGGTCACGTCCTGGACTGCTTGATGGCCACCATTATCTTCTCCCTGGCGGTCACATGCAGTTTTTTCGCGATAACTGCAGTGACTGCAGGGTAATCCCGGCCGTAAAGCAGTCAGTCCGATGACGTCACCGCCGGGGAAGCAGGTAATCAGCTGTGCTGCGCCGGGATGACAGGCTCTGCCTGTCATTCTGATGTAGCAGAGCTGGATCGTCGTGGGACACTCGTTACTATGGACTGCGTCGGTCAGGTGGTATACTTTTTTTTTTTTTTTTTTTCATTTTTTTACAGGAGATCGATGGCGTCGCAGGATGAGACAGTAATAAAAGAAATGAAAACTGTGTTTTTTTTTTTTTTATTAAATTAAAAAACTTTTTTAGAACATTCACCCGTCCGGGTACATAAACAATTTAACTATTTACATACAGGACCCTGTCCGGGTTATTTAGACTTCTTTGGCTGGCCTCTTCCAGGTACCACCTGGTACTCTTCTTGAGATTGCCAAACATCCGAGGCACCAAGGACCACCAGGACCTGATGACGTCGTGTGGCCTGTACAGTGACGTCGTGACCCGCTATCTGGGTCTGTGTGGCCACCTCTTTCATCTCCCTCCGGGTCTGGAGCCCTATGTCACGGACTGAACGAACCCCAGGGGGCCTAACAGGCGCCGGGTACGGGCCAACTATACTTATCATGTCCATAGCTGGGGCTGCTGAGGAGACCACTGAGGGAGGCTGGGGAGATTTACGGCGTGGGGTGGGCACTTTTGCAGAGGCCTGGATGTGGGAGGCTGAAGGCTTCGAGGGTCTCACAGGTTCCTCACACACTGGGGAGTAGGGGTCGCACCTGGTAACGTTTAGGGCGTACCACCCATTGTAACCCCAGTGTCGGGTGTAAGTCACCAAGTCTCCTGGCAACAGGTCCCTCCCCGAGTGTCCTTCTGGGAGGTGAGCCTCCACGTCCCGCCGGGTCACAAAGACTTCTAAATAAAGTCCAGGCTCCTTGATGAAGCCCCAACCACCTTTCAATTTAAAGTTCCGTACTGCACCCTTACGCCGGGCTCACTCAGGGTTCCTTTATCCTTTCTCATCCGGTCCTTATCTGACCGTCCTTCTCCAGGTGACATTGGCGAAGTTTTAGGGTTTCTCGCTGCTCCCTTTGTCGCTCTGCTTCCCGTTCCCAACGTCTCCACTCTTCCTCCTGACGCCGGTTGAAATTCTCCTCCACCAGCTGCTCCATGTCTCCACCACTCCACTGCAGCTTACAGTGTCCGGTTTGTGGCAGCTCTCCTGTCGCCCCCCAGTCCTGGCGGCGCTCCCCTGCGGAGGAAGCAGACGGCTCTAAATCAGATGACAGTCGGGGCTACGGTACAGGCAGGTAGTGCTCTGGTGCCTGCGCGGCCTCCTCCATGAGGACGGGTGTCGCTTCTTCTGTCTCAGCGACGGGGGCAGACAGCGGGATCTGGGGTGCTGCTGACGGTGCTGCGGTTTTTGCAGGAACGGGTGCCTCCACTGCGACAACGTCAACCGGATCACATTGCAAGGACTCCTCTACTAGAACGGGTGCCTCACCTTCTGGTACAGACACTTCAGATAAGAGGGATTGGCGCCGCTCCAAGTTTATTTTTAGGGCACGCCAGCTGGCTTCCATCCTGGCGACCTCCTCCCGGTGCCGGGCCAGGCCTCTTAGGGTATCCTCCGCTTCTTGCAGCGTAGGAGGGTTTACAGGCCGGGTGCCCAACGGTGATTCTGTGGCGATCGGGTCGCTTCCGTGGGGGAGAGCTCTGACTGCTCCATCCCTTCCCACTTCTGCTCGTCGTGTCCATTAGCCATCTCTGCCAAGTCACATGTGTCATTAGCATCTGGAGAGGGCCCCTCTTTTGTAGTGAGGCGGGACCTTCGTGTTAGTTTCCGCACACTGAGGAGGATGAGGAGGCGGAACTGAAGAGCTGTGGGGCACGATCTTACATTGCAGTACCATTTAGAGTGGTCGGCCATCGTTTTCACGCCACTGAGTGAGTGACACCCACGAAGAGCACGCCCTTCTTCTTCACCAGTGCCTCGTCGTGACGCAGATATGGCGGAAAAATGGCAAATACATTCTCTGATGATTTTAGCAATTCTCAAGCACAAAACCAGTGCAATTCAGGCACACAGGACTCGCTTATAGCGAGCTACAGAATCCTGTTCGTGACGCCCAAGTTGAGTCGCACAGAGCCAGAGGTTTTCGGGGTACTCGGCACCGAGCCCGTCGACTTCTATGGGTATGTCACGTCTTTACCCGGCAATTGAATTAGAGTCGATTTTACTATGTAGAAGTGTATAAACTATAAATATATGTATATCTATATGTCACAATGACATGTATATATATATATATATGTATTCTATGTGTGTATATTTAGTGTTTACAAGGAAATAAAGGTTTTTTTTAATTTCGATATTTTGTTCCCATAGACTTACATGGGACTTCCGCTATCGAAATCGGATATCGACGATATTTAGTGCTATCGGCGATACAATTTCGATACGATATTTTTAGATATCGAGCAATATCGCTCAACACTAGTCCCCGGCCAATGCCGGAGGACTCCACCCTATATAAAGTACTTCCTCCTTAATGGAGGTGCCCGAGCAATGTTGTTATTGCACTGTTCACTACTCTGCTTTAGCCCTCAGGGTCTGTTACCCAGTTTACCTGCCTGTTTCCTGCCAGTTTGCTGTCTGCTACCTGCCCGCTAGCCTGCCTGGAGGTTCGGCCGTCATCTGACCATGCGGCAATTCCAGAGACTCTGCAACTGTCCCAGACTTGGACACACCTTCTCATTCAACTGATTTTTCTGTATTTTCATGACTATGAAAATTGTAGAATCACATGAAGGCATCAAAACTATGAAGTAAACACATGTGGAATTATACATTACACTTTACAAAAAAGTGTGAAAAAAACTGAAAATATGTCTTATATTCTAGGTTCTTCAAAGTAGCCACCTTTTCCTTTGATTACTGATTTGCATGCAGAAAAGGTGAACGGATGGACTCTACATGCCTGTTTCCCACCGTGAAGCATGGAGGAGGTGGTGTGATGATGTGGGGGTGCTTTGCTGGTGACAGTGTTGGGGATTTATTTAAAATTGAAGGCATAGTGAACCAGCATGGCTACCACAGCATCTTGCAGCAGCATGCTATTCCATCCGGTTTGCGCTTAGTTGGACCATCATTTATTTTTCAACAGGACAATGACCCCAAACACACCTCCAGGCTGTGTAAGGGCTATTTGACCAATAAGGAGAGTGTTGGGGTGCTACGCCAGATGACCTGGCCTCCACAGTCAACAGACCGGAACCCAATCGAGATGGTTTGGGGTGAGCTGGACCGCTCACCTCTTCAATTTTGAATAAATCCCCAACAGTGTCACCAGTAAAGCAGCCCCACACCATCACACCACCTCCTCCATGCTTCACGGTGGGAACCAGGCATGTAGAGTCCAGCCGTTCACCTTTTCTGCGTGCAAAGCAGTAATCAAAGCAAAAGGTGGCTATTTTGAAGAACCTAGAATATAAGACATATTTTCAGTTGTCTCACACTTTTTTGTAAAGTGTAATGTATAATTCCACATGTGTTAATTCATAGTTTTGATGCCTTCAGTGTGATTCTACAATTTTCATAGTCATGAAAATACAGAAAAATCTTTGAATGAGAAGGTGTGTCCAAACTTTTGGTCTGTACTGTATATGTATTCTATGTGTGTATATCTAGTGTTTACAAGGAAAGAAAGAAGTTTTTTTAATTACGATATTTCTGTCCCATTGACTTGCATTGGGTTTCCGGTATCAGATCAGCGATACCCGATACTTTCTGAGTATCGGGCAGATCCAATCCAATCCGATATTTTGGGATATCGGGCAGTATCGCTCAACACTGCTTATGATCAGTTCCGAACATATTCGATAATTTCTACTCCCATTGCCTCTAATGACGTTCAGCTGTGTTCGACAAATATTGCAAAAACAATATTAGATTCCGATCGTATTCGGAACCAAATCTGAATAATTTTGTTCATCTCTAGTAGTGGGGAAACAAAAGCCCAGAAATGAAAACTACTTCAGTGAGAAAGCGGCTGAAACTCATGTAGTCCTAACTTTAAAACTTTATGGCCTCAATTCATAATTTGTGTTTTTTTAAGATACTTTCCTATTATTTCTTGTGGTATTAGTTTTTGTACAAAATGCTGATCTGAAGATGTTATTATGTATGTGTAGTGTACTGCATGCAACTTAGTACTAATGATTGCTATAAGGGCATCACCATGCGGTGACACATAGCTGTGTAAGCTCTACTACTATGAGAAAACACTATGTGTGATAGACACTTTTAGAATAGTGGATTTTCCTAAATGGAGGTTGTCAATCATGTGTCATTCATTCTAGAGTCGAATTTCATGTGCCCTAATAGCCTCTATAAATTATAAGATATACTTTTTGACCTTTCTCATAAAACCTATGCTTATGCTTAAATATCAGACATAAGTGGAAAGCTTCCTGTCACCACTGGATGATGGAGTGCCCATTGGATTCACAATGTGTTATTCCCAGTGCTCATCATTTCACACAACTGCTGATATCAAATCATAGGGAATGTTTGATTACAGTTACTGCGTCTACCCAAATCACAATCACTTATCCAGTGAGTTCGATAAATGTGACTCCTAAATAAACACAGCAATAATTCAGTAGTTGTCTTTTGTTTTTTCTCGGGTTCTTATTTCTGATATTATTACTAGAGACTATAAATTAGCAAATTAATCCATGGAGGATTGAGTTCAATTTGAATTTCATGAAATTTGTTGTTTAACATGAATGTAATCAATCTATGATAAGCTTCACGGTTCCCAATAAAAAAAATGTCCGGTGCTATTTCATACATGCTACACATTCAGTAAGCGGGCTAAAGGCAACTGGCATTGCAGCTCGGGTTCCCCATAATTTCCTACAGCAATACGATCACATGATGTAGCACAGCCAAATAGGAGGGGCTAACACAGGCAGTATAAAACATAAGGGCTGGACAAAGAGCGCCATTTTATGAGAGCACTGTGTAGGGATAGGAGCGCTCAGAGTACACAAGATAGGGATAGAAAAAGGCCTACTGCGATTGTGTCCAGATTGAAAATTGAAGTTATATTCTGAATCTGTGAATACAAATTCAGTATTCAAATATCATCAGTGAACGGTTGTAGCGTCTCATCATCATCATTGAGTCTGACTGTGAAATAATACATTTGTAATATACTGCAGCAACAGCACATTATAAGCAGGTTTTTATGTTTTCACACAGTGACAGCAAGTAAAATATCAAACCACTCATTGTAGACTTTACCACTAAATCTGAATTCAAGAGTTGTTTCTGCTTATAAATGAATGTAAAATCTCTGTCTTAAGATTCGCCATTTTTTTAAGAGAAATTTCCCAAATTCTGCAATTTAATCACAAGTGTTTATCTAACAAAGTGTGCACACTGTTTGACTTTTTTTTTTAGCTTTCTTCATTGCTCCAATATTATACAAGTCACCTGAATAAAGCAGCCAGTTGCGCGTGCTTACTAATGGGATGTGATTCCACCAAGATTTCCTGGTTCCAACTTATTTGGTAAAGGAACGTGGACTTATTTTGATTTTTTTTTGTAATGAGAAAAAAATGACATAACCCTGAAACTTATACACAACTGTTCACCTACAGTACTAAAGTGTTGGTATAGTTTAAAATAAATTGCTGAGCCCTCTTCAGTGCTGCAATTAGTCTAATATTAGACTTGTACACATACCACCTGAGTACAGTGAATGCTCATGGTCAGTGATTTTACCTACATTTTTTGGTGGTCCTATCCAACATTGTGAAGACGTGTTAGCTTTTTTTTCTTCAACCTTAATATAAAAGGTCTTTTTATTTTTGGAATGCCTGTTTTAAACCCCTTAATGTCCACTGACGTGCAGAGTCCGTCATGGCAAGGTGCCAGTTCCGGCACCAGGACGGACTCTGCACGTCATGCCTTTGATCTACCACTGCGTGTAAACACGCAGTGGTAGATCAGTGCCGACAGCTGTCACAGACAGCTGACAGGCACGGCAAGCGGTGCGGGGACCTTTGCCGTCGGTCCCCACACTCACAGCGCAATCTGACTAACCAAACACAGCAGCGATCGCGCAGGAGAAGCTGAAATTTCAGCTTCCCCAGCGCGATCAGTGCAGGAGCCGGCGCTGGCTGTTAACCCCCTGACTGCTACGATCCAGCGCGATCGCAGAGCTCAGGGGGGGAGGCAGAGGGTCGGGAGCTCCCTCTGCCTCAGATCAGCGTCCCAGCGATGTAATCGCAGGGCCCGATCTCTGCCTTGATGACCCGGGGGTTGTCATGACAACCTCCGGGTCATTTAACTACGGGAAGCTGCTGTGATCATGTCACAGCAGCTTCCACTATAGTTGCAATGCATTGCAATGCCAGAGCATTGCAATGCATTGTAACTGCAATCAAAAGTAAAAAAAGTGAAAGTCCCATAAAGGGACAAGTTGAAAAAAATCATTTTTTAAAAAAAATTGTAAAAAAAATATTAAAAAATAATTAAAAAAAATCCCCTAAAAAATACACATTTTTATGTAATAAAAAAAATAAAAAACAAAAAAAATACACATGTTAGGTATCGCCACGTCCGTAAAAATCCCATCTATAAAAGCATAACCCTAGTTAACCCCTTCAGTGAAAGCCGTAAAAAAAAAACACAAAAAAGTAGTAAATTATACTTTTTCCAAGCGGTATCATTATACCGCTTGGAAAAAGTGCAATAACACGCGATCAAAAAGTCAGATATAAATAATCATGGTACCGCTGAAGACGTCATCTTGTCCCGCAAAAAACAAGCCACTATACAGCATCATCAGCGAAAAAATAAAAAAGTTATAGCTCGCGGAATAAACTGATGCAAAAATAATTATTTTTTCTATAAAATTCTTTATTGTGTAAAAAACGCCAAAACATAAAAAAAAATATATAAATGAGGAATCGCCGTAACCGTAGTGACCCGAAGAATAAAGCTGCTTTATCAATTTTACCACACGCGGAACGGGGGAAAAAAAATAAAAAAAAAACAATTCCTGAATTGCTGGTTTTTGTTCATTCTGCTTCCACAAAAATCGGAATAGGAAGCGATCAAAAAACGTTATGTGCCCGAATATGGTAACAATAAAAACGTCAGCTCGTCCCGCAAAAAATAAGCCCACAGATAACTCTGTCGGCCGAAATATGGAAAAATTATAGCTCTCAAAATACGGCGATGCAAAAAATTCTTACAAAAAATTATTCCAAAAAAAGCATCTTTTAGTGTGTGACAGAAGCTAAACATGAAAAAAGGGTGTAAATCTGGTATCGCTGTAATCGCACCGATCCGAGGAATAAAGTCGCCTAATCACTAATACCGCACGAGGAACGGCGTAAAAAAGAAAACCAATTCTTCACCTTTTGTGGATTTGTTCATTGTGCCTCCCAAAGATCGCAGTAAGGCGATCACAGTGGTTCCCCCCTGCATATGGGGTATCAGCGTACTCAGGACAAAATGCACAATAGCTTTTGGGGTCCTATTTCTCCTGTTACCCTTATAAAAATAAAAATTTGGGGGCAAAAAGGTCATTTTTGTGGAAAAAAATGATTTTTTTTATTTTCACGGCTCTACGTTATAAACTTCTGTGAAGCACTTGGGAGTTCAAAGTGCTCACCACACATCTAGAAAAGTTCCTTGGGGGGTCTAGTTTCCAAAATGGAGTCACTTGTTGGGGGTTTCTACTGTTTAGGCACATCAGGGGCTCTCCAAACGTGACATGACACCCGCAGACCATTCCATCAAAGTCTGCATTTGAAAAAGGCGCTACTTCCCTTTCGAGCTCTGCCATGCGTCAAAATAGTGGTTCCCCCCCACATATGGGATATCAGCGTACTCAGGACAAATTGCACAATAGCTTTTGGGGTCCTATTCTCCTGTTACCATTATAAAAATAAAAATTTGGGGCAAAAAGATTATTTTTGTGGAAAAAATATGATTTTTTTATTTTCACGGCTCTACGTTATAAACTTCTGTGAAGCACTTGGGGGTTCAAAGTGCTCACCACACATCTAGAAAAGTTCCTTGGGGGGTCTAGTTTCCAAAATGGAGTCACTTGTGGGGGTTTCTACTGTTTAGGCACATCAGGGGCTATCCAAAGTGACATGACACCCACAACCATTCCATCAAAGTCTGCATTTGAAAAGGCGCTACTTCCCTTTCGAGCTCTGCCATGCGTCAAATAGTGGTTTCCCCCACATATGGGGTATCAGCGTACTCAGGACAAATTGCACAATAACTTTTGGGGTCCTGTTACCCTTTGGAAAATAACAATTGGGGTGGGAAAGATCATTTTTGTGGAAAAGATATGATTTTTTAATTTTACTGCTCTACGTTATAACCTTCTGTGAAGCCCTTGGGGGTTCAAAGCTCTCACCACACATCTAGATAAGTTCCTTGGGGGTCTAGTTTCCAAAATGTGGTCACTTGTGGGGGGTTTCCACTGTTTAGGCACAGCAGGGGCTCTCCAAATGCGACATGGCGGCCAATCTCAATTCCAGCCAAAAAAGTCAAATGGCGCTGCTTCCTTCCGAGCTCTGCCATGTGCCCAAATAGTGGTTTACCCCCACATATGGGGTATCAGCGTACTCAGAACTAATTGCCCAATAACTTTTGGGGTCCTTTTATCCTTTGGAAAATAATAATTGGGATGAAAAGATAATTTTTGTGGAAAAAATATGATTTTTTAATTTTACGGCTCTACGTTATAACCTTCTGTGAAGCCCTTGGGGGTTAAAAGCTCTCACAACACATTTAGATGAGTTCATTGAGGGGTCCAGTTTCCAAAATGGGGTCACTTGTGGGGGGTTTCCACTGTTTAGGCACACAGGGACTCTCCAAATGCGACATGGCGTCCAATCTCAATTCCAGCCAAAAAAGTCAAATGGCGCTGCTTCCATTCCGAGCTCTGCCATGCGCCCAAATAGTGGTTTACCCCACATATGGGGTATCAGCGTACTCAGGACTAATTGCCCAATAACTTTTGGGGTCCTTTTATCCTTTGGAAAATAAAAATTGGGATGAAAAGATCATTTTTGTGGAAAAAATATGATTTTTTAATTTACGGCTCTACGTTATAACCTTCTGTGAAGCGCTTGGGGGTTAAAAGCTCTCACAACACATTTAGATAAGTTCCTTGGGGGGTCTAGTTTCCAAAATGGGGTCACTTGTGGGGGTTTCCACTGTTTAGGCACACAGGGACTCTCCAAATGCGACATGGCGTCCAATCTCAATTCCAGCCAAAAAAGTCAAATGGCGCTGCTTCCATTCCGAGCTCTGCCATGCGCCCAAATAGTGGTTTACCCCCACACATGGTATATCGGTGTACTCTGGAAAAATTGTACAACAAATATTGTGGTTCATTTTCTCCTGATACCCTTGACAAAATTTAAAAAAATTGTGTCAAAAGAAAAATTTTGGGAAAAAAAGTTGGTGTACAATAATAATAAATTATATTGTGGTACCGTGCAATATAATTTATTATTATTGTACACCGGGAAAAAAAGTTAAATGTTCATTTTTTCCTTCCACATTGCTTCAATTCTTGTGAAGTGCCTAAAGGGTTAATAAACTTCTTGAATGTGGCTTTGAACACGTTGAGGGTGCAGTTTTTAGAATGGTGTCACTTTTGGGTATTTTCTGTCATATTGACCCCTCAAATTCACTTCAAATGTGAGGTGGTCCCTAAAAAAATGGTTTTGTAAATTTTGTTGGAAAAATGAGAAATTGCTGGTCAACTTTTAACACTTATAACTTCGTAACAAAAAAAAAATTTTGGTTCCAAAATTGTGCTGATGTAAAGTAGACATGTGGGAAATGTTATTTATTAACTAATTTTTGTGACATATCTCTCTGATTTAATGGCATAAAAATTAAAATTTTGAAAATTGCAAAATTTTCAAAATTTTTGCCATATTTCCATTTTTTTCATAAAAAAAAACGCAAGTTATATTGAAGAAATTTTACCACTATCATGAAGTACAATATGTCACGAGAAAACAATCTCAGAATCGCCAAGATCCGTAGAAGCGTTCCAGAGTTATAACCTCATAAAGAGACAGTGGTCAGAATTGTAAAAATTGGCCTGGTCTTTAACCTACAAAATGGCTTGGTCATTAAGGGGTTAATCGTCTACTCTAAATATTGTACACGCCATGGCAATACTGCCATTATTGCCACATACTTGTTTTCGGTCATGGACTTACGTATATCAACTTCACAACCTAGTATTTTAGGTTTCAATAATTTACTTAAAATTTTGGTTGAACATCATTATTTAAAAAAAACAAAAAAAAAACAAGTGATTAAGGTTTTGCAACTGTTTGATTAGTCACATTTAACAATCTCAGGCACCTCAGCAATACTTCTTCCCCTTGCCACAAATTAATTTACCGTACACAGCGACCTCTTTATTTAGGGCCAAGGTTTTTAGTCAAGATAGGGAGAATTTTAACGAAAAATTTGGTCAAGTTTGTTTTAGAAACAAATGAAACATTATACTTTTGTCCAAAATGTATACCAAATCGAAACCAGGTATGGGTTGCGACAGACATGTAGGGCGATAGAAAAAAAAATAATATTAAGGAGAAGAATGAATGTGGTTGCTGCTAGGACTGACTCTAACACCACCGGTAGTGCTGGTAACAACCGTCCTAGCAGCAGTAATACCAAATGCTAGTCACATTTGGCAAGCTCTGACAGGTTTATTATCAAAGAGAAAGTGGAAGGGATAATGGAGTATATACGCAATCACTCATCTCAATCACAGTTGGATAATTTAGCCTCTGACATCAACACTATTAGCGGCAGACAGTGCTCGGCTCAGTCCACCTCCTCCACTGCCATAGCTATTAATGATATGCAGAGTGAAATTTCCAATCCATCAATGACATGTGTTACCATTTTGCCCCCAAATCCCCTAACCCTCAGGACCCTGCAAGCTAAGGAACATTCTACACCGTAAAAACCTCTTTCTCTTGAAAATTTGGAACACATGAACAGTCAGCTTTTGTTTTTGGAAAACATGGTGGCAGAGGAGACAAACAGCATGATTCTAATGCCAACCTGTGTTGTAGGCTCTGCGTGCTAAGGTGGTAAGGACCTGGCACTCAGAGCCAGGGTAAATTTCTGGGTGGGAATCAGGTGGGACGGCAAGGAGCACTGACTATTTTACACACAGAGGCACCAGTCTGCTGAATTAACAAAAAAGATGATTCTGTGTTGTACAAAATCTAGAAACTAGACAGGGGTGATGAGTGGATTTGTATCGTGCAGTTAGTAGCCATTGCTAAACGCGCTTCTCCCAGAAGTCCGTTACAATGTTCAGAGTTCCAGGGGAAGTCTGATACAGAAAGAGAGAGAGATTTTTTTTCCAGGTCAAAAGTTCGGGTACCCTTTGTTTTCAATGGGCTATGGGGTTCTGGTTCAACTTCGGGTACAGTTCTGGTTCTCGCACCAAACTTTGGACTAAAGTTCGGAACGGGAATCAGAATGCTAGCTTCCATGGGTCCCGCGCATCACTACTGATGGGGAGGTCAGGTCATCAGAGGAGGAAGTTGCTAGCATTAACGATACACAGCACAGGTGCCATGCATTAAAAGCATCCACATATTTTGCTTTAGTTAGCTCTGGAGCAAATAATGCCACAGATGCTGTTGGTGGAGGAGTTTCTACAGAGCCTGAAAGGTCTGGTCGCGGTTATGGCAGGATGTACATGCAGGCTTCTCATTTATGGGGGTTCTTTTGCATGTTGCCACCAGAGGAATCTTTGGCACTCTAAAGGCTGTGCAAGAGGAAATTAAGCTGGTGGATATACCGTCACTTATAGACTAGAATTAAAAGCTTTCCGCAGCACATGAAGCAACATCACCGCTTTTTTGACAAAGTCAAGCCAGCCAGCAATCAGAGCAACCCTGAAGTTGTCCCTTCTCCTCGCCACACTTGTCTTTCTTATGCCAAGCTGCACCCTTAGGTAACATACACTGTTATCCTCACCACCATCATCACTGTCACCCTCTTCAACTGCATGTAGTACTCCAAGTACACTTCCATCAAACAGGCAAATATCCATTGACAATTGCATGTTGAGGAAATAACCATATGTTTACTATCATCCACTGGTTTGCCAACTAAACGTGCATCTTGTCAAGTTAATGGTGAATGATGCAGTTGATGCCTTACCAGCTTATGGATTCTTCCACCTTTGGAGAAATGATAGCGTACTCTCAGTCTTGTTAGATGATATAAAGCTGCCAAGGTCTAGGCTGTGACTGAAGCATCAGCATAGAAAGAAGTGGCTGATGTGAATGCACATGATGGAGTATGAGGGAAAGAACAGTAATGGAAAGTGGGCTGCGAGGGTGGCAGCACACGTGAGCGATGAGGTATTATTAATTTTTTTAACTTTTTGCTGGCTCTCTACAATTCAGTAAAATGTTTCCGGTGCTGGCTGCCGTTTTCCTGAATTTGCACAGAGCTATTTGCAGAATATCCATATTCGGCTGAATGTAATTTTTTTGTAAAATTTGAGAGTATATATTGGCTTATCTTTATAACTTACTAATATTAGTCAGCACAATTAATACCGTATCTTAGTTACTCCTTTGGAACATTGTTTGGATGTCCTTCATTCCCTAGTGAGATGTTAATCTACCATGGAAATATCTGTGCTTCTAGAAACATTTTGAACTAAACATTCTTGGAAGGAAATTGAAATTTGATCAACTACTAACTTACAAGAGAACTGAACTATTTCCATGTTTACAGGCTGCCTCTTGCAGTTGGATTTGGGACCACCAAACTATCTTTTTATTGCTCCACTCTTATGTTATGTTTTATTTATGCTACAAGCTTTGGCTGCTTTTTTGTATATGAAGGGATGTGTGTTGGTGAGGTGCATCTGCCTTTGTGAGCCCGGTCAATATTCCTGGCAAGGTGCAGTTTGAATTGAACTCTGCACAGTGCTGTAATATGCAGTGTTCAGATCAATAAGGAGTTATTATGCTCTCAGGTACATATAATATGGCTGGGTTAGGGGGTCGTGTGGGATCAGCATTAATGCGCACCTGTATCCACCTATACCGTGACAGAAATATTAAAAACCCCGTGTTTTTCTGCCATTAGTATCAGACTTAGTGGAAGGAGTAGCAAGCAAGAGGATGCTAGAAAAAAACACCTGTATCATAACAAGAGAGCAAAATGGGAGATCATGAGACAAAGACATTTTGAACAGCTCTACCACTGAAAGGTCCATTAGTGTTGTACCAAAAAAGAGATTCCTGATAGAGGCTTTTGCTGGGTGAGGATTCATTCTTGAAAGCAGTGACTTGCTAAATGCTCAGTCACGCCCAGAGCTCTTAAAGGGATTATCAGTTCTAAAGCTACAAGTCTGCAGACACTCTCTATGCTTGTGAATCCTTACATAGCGGGCACTGTGCTCTGGGATGATTCTCTGGTGCCAGCGCCCGGAGCAGTGTTTATGTGACCATAAATATGCGATATGTATACTCCCAGCAACATTCTAACTAGATAAACGCAGCCTCGCTCCTTGAAACTCTGTTGAGGAAGGCCGGGAACCGTTAGTCGGAATGTGGCTGAGATTATACAGATCATATACTTGGGGTCGCATGACCAAGGCTCTGGTCACTGAACAATCCTTACAGCACGCAGTGCGCGCGATATGAGGATTCACAAGTCTGCAGTCACACACAGTGACTGCAGACTTGTAGCTTCAGACCGCATAACCCCTTTAATGACTCCTTTGCATATGACTTAAAATGCTAGATTCTCCAGAATACAGCAAAAGAAGATAAAATTGTATAGATGGATTTACATTTCGAAAAACCTGCATGTCCATGTAAGCAGATTGGGGGGGAGTTGATCTTCCTGACAGATTCCCTTTAAACTGTATAAACCCTTTTAAAACAGATCACTTAGACCTGATGAGACTTTGGAAATCCATGTCAGAATGGCTGTATAATCCCAATAGCAAAATGAGTATTTTACGAGTCCGACTCCAGCACGATTCAAGATGTCCAAGGTCAGATCTCAGCGAACTATGTGAAATCATGTGTATCTGTTGTTTTTGCATTGTTAAACCTATTGTCAGAATCACTTGTACGGGGATTAACAGATAAACATTACTGAATTGCTGTGCACAGTGCAAAGGAACATTTGGTAATAGCTTATGATATTATAAACACAAAATATTTGAAAAAGTGACTGTAAAGACACCGCTTTAGTTCCAGAGCAGTATTTCATTGCCTGCTCATCAGGGCACTGCTTACAATGAAAGCTGCTGGATAATAACCTGCATTCTGAATATTATCAGCACCTCACCACTGACTACCTGGAAACTTGCTGCTTAGATGCAGGTTCCTTGTCACACTCCATGTCAGGTTTTGTGACATGTCACTAGGGGAGTGTCTGCCTGTAGATGGAGAGCAGAGGCAGAGAGCAGAACTGCAGCTGTGAGGAGAGGAGCTGTCTGGTGCTGATGTGGCTGCTGTGATGCTCCACCATCCAGTGCTGGCAGATGGCAATAGCAGGGCTGCACTTCCCATCTCCTCGCTGGGGCTCGCAATGACCGGTGTCTGTTCTCTGCAGAATTGAGCAGCAACTTCCAAGAAACACTCTCTCATCACAAGGAGAAGGGCTGACTGAGACTGAGGATGGATTTGCAGGCTAAGGAGCCCCTAGAATAAGCGGGATGAGGCTGAACACGTTTTGGAATTAGATTATTCCAATCTATAGCAGTGGAGGCTTCACCTGTTCTCCAGGATTGCTACATTATCCCTGCATGCCAGTGACTGGTAAGTGCCAGTGATTACAGTCTTTTCAGCTGGGTGCTGGGGCTCATTATCTTGTATATTCCTGCATGCACCAGGCAATCCTGCAGGTTTCTGCACTAAACATAGCTGTGTTTTACAATGTGATGGTTGGGACATGATGTAGGATGCAGGCAGCAGTGAGAGCATAGACTCCGGCAATAGTTGCTGCTTTCTTTCTAGTCTCCCTGACATTCATCCAACATTCCAGATGACTATATGCAATGTGTATTCAGTATACAAAACCAAACCATGCCAGCAGCACTCACTCACCTGTGCATTGCACTATGGACTAAAGATCCAGAGAAAGTTCTTTATGTCAAGTGGCTTCTACATAAAATCACTAAAGAGGACCTGAGAGCTAACTCTGTAGTGTCCTCCTATAGTGAACCCAGTGTATGTGTGCTGGGCACAGTGCCTCATATAGTCAGATCAGCTCCCTGATAAATAGTCAGGGGGAAAATATCAACTATAGAAGTAAGAGTTATCAGATGATTGTTAGTACATTTACTTAGAGCCTTGACAATTCAATAATTGTCATTATCATTGTGTAGAGGGTTGTGTCGTATGGGTTTCTATCTTGGAAAATGATTTCTATCACGGAGAATGTATTCTTATGTAGAATATCTAATGCACATTATCTAATCACTATTATCTATCTATCTATCATATACTATCTATTTATTATCTAGCATCTATCTATATTATCTACTATTATCTATTTCTATTTCTCTATTTATCTCTATGTTATCTTATTATCTATTTCTCTATTCTATCTTTTTATCTATCATCTATCATATATCTATTATCTATGTATCTATTATCTATCTATCGATCTATCTTTCTATATCTATGATTATACTATATCTATTGATCTATCTATCATTCATCTATCTATTTATCTATATTATCTATCTATCGTAAAATTATACATTATTTATTTGAGAAAAAGAAAGCCACATAGTTGATTTCAGAAGGCATCAACATAATATTCATGTATAATCAATAAAAGAAAGGGCAGAAAAGGGGAATAAATCTTGTCCAAACTTCTAGAATGAAGGGCTTAAAGTCACAATAGAACGATTCTGATTCAAAACATAGATCCAGTGATACGTAGTAATGATAGTAGTAGATAGATAGATGATGTAGATAGTAAAAGGAAGGAGGACTTACAAATATGATTAAAATGACTTGTGCCCATATGTGTGGAACAACAGCATAATCGGGCTAATGAAAGTCCACTTGATCATCATTACTGGAGTCTGCCCTTTTTATCTATTTAAATCTACATCTAATTTGTTGTATCTCTTAAACTTCAACCAAAAAAAAAGGAATTTCTTTTTGAACTTAAAGCTCATTTCTGAAGTATTTGAACAGATTTGCTTTTCATCGAATGCATATAAGAATGAATAACGACAATGTGTTTATTTTCCTATAAGTTAATTGCAAAAACACTCTAATTCAGAATTAAATCTCAGTTGAAGCCCAAAGTCCAAAAGAAGTCTCAAACAAATCATGAAGTATTTAGTGGTTGTTAGCAGGGATTCCTGAGGCGCTCACTAGACCTAATTAAAATTTCACTGTGAACTTGCTCACTATTTTACTACGGTACAAGTGAAGTAAGGAGAAATCTGTCCTTCATGGGCAATTGGTGAAACAAGCCATATTAAAAAGATGGAGAAGAAAGAAATTTAATAAATGAGAAAGCCAGCCTACTGCCTGCATTTGCAGGTAGTGAAATATTTGATTGTGTTTGCAAATTTGAGCCTAATCTAACCAATCGTGCCTTCACGTCTTTTCTACGTGGCTTATGTTCTGTATTAATTAATGAAGTCTTGATACGGACTGTAAGGCGTCATTTGTGCATTAACTTCTAACTAGTCATTGTCGTTGGGCATCGTTGTGCAAGGGGCCTCATCATGTTATACGCTGGTAGACTTTTGTGCCTCTGCTAGGAGTAATACACACTGTTGAATGTTGTCGTTCTGGTATTTGTCGTGGATAGGCTTGTCTTGAACATGATGATGATGTGTCGAGTTTCCAGAAGGTTCGTTTTTTTTGGCATTTGGAGTTTGTTTGCAAGTCAATTGTTGTTTCCAAGTCAGGAGGTTCAGGTTTTTAGCTTCTCTGTCACCGGTGTTTGTGTGTGTTTGACATTGTGCATAGGTTTAGGGTATTTAACCGTTTTGCCTTTGTGACAGTTGCGCATGATTAGTACACTGGATGATGGTTGTTGGAAATGGGCCTCTATACACCTATGAAGATATTGCATTACAACTAGACGTTTGCTGCTAGAATAGTCATTTACCACATTAACAATGTATAGAGTGTATTTCTGAATCATTTAATGTTAGCTTCATTGGAAAAAAACTGCTTTTCTTTCAAAAATAAGGAAATTTCTAAGTGACCCTAAACTTTTGACCGGTAGTGTATATCTATTGATCTAGGCATCTATCTATTATTTATCTATCTATCTATCTATCTATCTATCTATCTATCTATCTATCATCTATTTATCTAGAAGAAAAAATGGAACAGCACCACATAGATGAATTCAGGGTGCAAGGCCATCCAAACAAATATGCATTTGTATAAATAATAAAAAAGAAAAAGGAGGCAGAAAAAGAGGAGAAAATAAAATCTTGTTCAAATACTTCTCAGAACAGAAGGGCTTTACAGTCCAGCAATAGAAATCCTGTCTCTGGATGGAAAGATAGATAGATAGATAGATAGATAGATAGATAGATAAAGAAAAAAAGGAGGCAGCACTCCAATAAATGATAAAAAAGTGGACTTTATTAGCCCATATGGTGTGGCAACACCATATGGGCTAATAAAGTCCACTTTTTCATCATTTATTGGAGTGCTGCCTCCTTTTTTCTTTATCTATCTATCTATCTCTCTATCTATCTATCTATCTATCTATCTATCTATCTATCTATCTATCTATTTATCTATCTATCTATCTATCTATCTATCTATCTATCTATCTATCTATCTATCTATCTATCTATCTATCTATCTTTCCATCCAGAGACAGGATTTCTATTGCTGGACTGTAAGTCCTTCTGTTCTGAGAAGTATTTGAACAAGATTTTCTTTTCTCTTCATGGCATATAGTGAATACCGCTATCAGTACTTTTTTATTTTCCTGATAAGTTAATTGAAAATAGATCACTGAATTTTCACATTTTCAAATCTCAGTTGAACCAAAGACACAAAGAAGTCTCTGAAACAAATCATGAAAATATATGAATGGCTGGTCTGTTAGCAGAGAGATTTCCTTGAGGCGCAGCATAGACCCTAATGAAAATGTTTGCACTGTGGAACTTGCTCTCCTATTTTACTGAGGGTCACAAGGTGAAGTAAGAGGAAGTAAATCTGTTACAATTGGAAATGGGGTCTGGAACTAGGCACATAAAAAAAGATGGGAGATCAGACTGCTGATTTAATAAATGAGAAGCCAGCCTTCTGCCTGCATTATGCTGTGTCTAGTGAAATATTTAATGTGGTGAAATATTTAGTCATATCTTGAAGCGATCTGTGCTGTCACGTTCTCTTCTCTTAGTCATATTGTTCTCGTATTAATTAAAGTAATTTCTTCTTGATAACAGAATCGTTTAACGTGCGGTCATGTGCATTAACTTTTCCTACAGGCATGAATCCGTGGGGGACACTGGTGTGCCAAGTGGCCTAGTTCATATAGAAAAATAAGACGGTATTATCTGCGCCTTGTATGCATGGAAGTTGAAGTTTTGGTGTGTATGTGCGTGTGTGCATGTGTGTGCGCATGTGCGGGTGTGTGCTTGTGCATGTGTGCATGTGTGTGCGCGTGTGCGGGTGTTTGTGCGTGTGTGTGCTTGTGCGTGTGTGTGTGTGCGTGTGTGCATGTGTGTGCGAGCAGTGTGCGGGGTGTTTATGCGTGTGTGTGTGCTTGTGCGTGTGTGTGTGCTTGTGTGTGTTTGTGCATGTGTGCATGTGTGTGCGCGTGTGCGGGTGTTTGTGCGTGTGTGTGTGCTTGTGCGTGTGTGTGTGCTTGTGTGTGTTTGTGCGTGTGTGCATGTGTGTGCGCGTGTGCGGGTGTTTTGCGTGTGTGTGGCTGTGCTGTGTGTGTGCTTGTGTGTGTTTGTGCATGGTGCATGTGTGTGCGCGTGTGCGGGTGTTTGTGGTGTTGTGTGTGCTTGTGCGTGTGTGTGTGCTTGTGTGTGTTGTGCGGTGTGCATGTGTGTGCGCGTGTGCGGGTGTTTGTGCGTTTGTGTGTGTGCATGTGTGTGTTTACATGTCTTTTATGCACTCATTACATCCGATGCTATTAATATAAATTGATTTATATCTCTTGCTAATGGAAAACATTGTCCTTTTTAAACTCATTTTACTCATCTAAAACCATAGAGTCCATTCTACGCTATTAATCACGAAGATGAATGTTATTGAATTTTTCCCTCTTCGCACATCATAATGACTAACAGTGCTAATGAGGCAATCTAAAAGGTGAATAAATATCATTGGGTGTTTTTGACACAAGGATACAAGTCGGTGTACCTACAATGTGTTTCGAGTGTGTTTATATGAACATAGACCGACAGGAGAGTAGAAGTCGTTTTTCTATGTGTTGTGTGATTCATTCTGTACTTTAGTTGTTAATTAGCGTGCACGGCCATGCACGCAGTGTCTCCTACATCAATCTCACCTCCACAGAGCTTGTGCTCCATGTACTCCACAAATTATGTTATTATAAAACACCCTTGCATGTGGACGGCACAGATCATAATGGCATCACGTTCCCTCAAGTAAAGAAATAGATTGAATGGTAACCAAGAGATGATTTTTCAAATGCTGTCGTCAGCAAAAATTGGAAAAGAATAATAATAGCAAGATTAAAAAGCAGCAAAACTGCAAAGCATAACCACTATATTGCCATACTTCTCCAAAACTCAGAATAAGTCTACTAAGAAACCTAATTCATTTTGTGTTAGCAATTTTAGCATCAAAGATGAAAAAAATATGGCCCTAAGACAAAGTGTAAATTAAAAACTTGTAATGGCTATACACAGCAGTACTAAAATCCACTGGTCAGACCTTATTACAGTCCTATAGCTGTAAGGAGTATAAGGTTTTATTGGTGATTTAGACTAAATTTGCATCCTAATTATCTCATACAACTTTTTCTCTTTTTTTCCTCTGGAAATCAATTTTCATGCTTTTCTAAGTTTTGACAGGCCATGAAATATTGAAATAATTGAAACCTCAATTTAGTAAGAAAAAGTAAAAGATATAATCATATCATGTTCATATACATTATATGGATAAAAGTCTTTTGTTTTCTGCTCCACTGCCATAGGTAAATAAAATGTAAAAGAATGGCTCATCCACATAAAGAAGCCCTCCTCCCACCAAAATTGTTATCCTCTTAATATAGTGCAGTCACAATATTATGTAGCATTGTGTACTTATTGCTCATTTTCTCCTTCTACGTACTTAATTCTTCTCTTTTCCATTAAGTCTATGATATCACGTGATTTAAAACTGACTACCTGAGCCCGTCTAAGCTCTATATAGAAGCAGGAGGTCAATTTTGTCTGCACAAGTCATGAGTCACTGCAAAAGTCTATGGGGGGGGGGGACAGGGTGGAGCAGCTGGTTCAGGAGTTGAAAAGGGGAATGATTTCTGCAGGGACAAGAGATTTCTCCCTGTTTTTACTTAGAGCATAGAAAAGAGAAGAATTAGCTGCGTAGAAAGGCAAAATGAGAGATTGCAAGTACACAGTGCTATATAATATGATCACTGCAATACATTAAGAGTATAAAAACTTTGATGGGAGAGGTTCTTTACGTCAGTTTGTGAAATGTCTTTCCCTCTTAGTATTCCAGGACCATGTGTGAGTGGAATTATTGAAAATTTTGGAGCTTCAGCAACTCAGCCATGAAAAGATAGACCATGTGACGTTGCAGAACAGAGATATTGAGTACTGAGGTTCACAGTGCATAAAAGTCACCAATGATCTGCTGACTTCATAACTGCAGATTCCAAACCTCCTCTGGAATTAGCATTAGCACAAAAACTGTGTGACAAGAGGCCTCATGATTTGAGTTTCCATTGCCAAACAGCTATATGCCACTGAAAGACCTTGTTCAGTATTTGGTCAGTATTTTACATCAGTATTTGTAAGCAGCGTCGGACTGGAGCACCTTGGGCCCACCAGAGAAAATCATTCTTGGGGTCCACTATGTAGCTACATAGAAATAAATACAAGACCACCAATTGTGCGGTAAAGCGCGCTATATTAGGGTATAATATAAGGTAGTACACGTCTTAATTATGTAGCAGGGTTGGGGTAGAATCATAGAGGGGTAGCCCCCTCATAGAATATAATGTAGCCCCCTCATAGAATATAAAACAGTCCCCTCACAGAATATAATGTAGCCCCCTCATAAAATATAATGCAGCCCTCTCTCATAGAATATAATGCAGCACCCCACAAAATATAATGCGACCGCCTCATAAGGTATAACGCTGTCCCCACCATAGAATATAATGTAGCACCCTCATAGGGTATAATGCAGCCCCCCTCATATAGTATAATGCAGCCCCACCACAGAATATAATGCAGCCTCCCATAGAGTATACTGTAGCCCCCTCATATAGTACAATATAGCCCCTAGAATATAATGTAGTCCCCTGAGAATAATGTAGTCCTCCCACAGAATATAATGTAGCCCCTCAAAGTATAATGCAAACCCTCTCCACCTCCATCATTGCCTTCTCCCCACCACACCATCACTTCCCATTCCACCACCTCAATCATTGCCTCCTCCTCCACCACCATCATTGTCCATGTCATCACCTCCATCATTGCCTTCTCCCCACCACCCCATCACTGCTCATTCCACCACCTCAATCATTGCTTCCTCCTCACCACCATCATTGTCCATTTCATAACCTCCATCATCACCTCCATCATTGCCTCCCCATCATCATTGCCCATCACCTCCATCATTGCCTTCTCCCATCATCATTGCCCATCACCTCCATCATTGTCTCCCCCACCATCATTGCCCATCACCTCCATCATTGCCTTCTCCCCACCACACCATCACTTCCCATTCCACCACCTCAATCATTGCCTCCTCCTCCACCACCATCATTGTCCATGTCATCACCTCCATCATTGCCTTCTCCCCCACCACCCCCATCACTGCTCATTCCACCACCTCAATCATTGCTTCCTCCTCCACCACCATCATTGTCCATTTTATAACCTCCATCATCACCTCCATCATTGCCTCCCCATCATCATTGCCCATCACCTCCATCATTGCCTTCTCCCATCATCATTGCCCATCACCTCCATCATTGTCTCCCCCACCATCATTGCCCATCACCTCCATCATTGCCTTCTCCCCACCACCCCATCACTGCCTATTCCACCACCTCAATCATTGCTTCTTCCACCACCATCATTGTCCATTTCATCACCTCCATCATTACCTATCACCTCCATCATTGCCTCCCCCACCATCATTGCCCATCACCTCCATAATTGTATCCCCACCATCATTGCCCAGACCCTCCATCATTGCCTCCCCACCATTATTACCCATCACCTCCATCATTGCCTCCCCCCACCATCATTACCCATCACCTTCATCATTTCCTCCCCCACCGCCATCATTGTCCATCACCTCCATCATTGTGTCCCCACCATCATTGCCCATCATCATTGCCTCCCCCTCCATCATTGCCCATCACCTCCATCATTGCCTCCCCCACCATCACCTCCATCATTGCCTCCCCACGCTGCCATCATTGCCCATCACCTCCATCATTGCCTCCCCACCAGCATTGCCCATCACTTCCATCATTGCCTCCCCATCATCATTGCCAATAACCTCCATCATTGTCTCCCCACCATCATAGCCCATCACCTCCATCATTGCCTCCCCACCATCATTGCCCATCACCTTCATCATTGCCTCCCCCCACTGCTATCATTGTCTATCACCTCTATCATTGCCTCCCCCACCATCACTGCCCATCATTGCCTCCCCCCAACATCATTGCCTCCCCACCATAATTGCCCATCACCTCCATCATTGTGTCCCCACCATCATTGCCCATCATCATTGCCTCCCCTCCATCATTGCCCATCACCTCCATCATTGCTTCCCCCACCATCACTGACCATCACCTCCATCATTGTCTCCCCCACTTCATCATTGCCTCCTCCACTACCATCATTGCCCATCACCTCCATCATTGCCTCCCCACCATCATTGCCCATCACCTCCATCATTGCCTCCCCCCACCATCACTACCCATTCCCTCCATCATTGTCTCACCCCACCATCATTGCCGATCACCTCCATCATTGCCTCCCCCCACCATCATTGCCCATCACCTCCATCATTGCCTCCCCCACAAACCCTCTCTCTCACTCACACATACACACACAAAGCACCGCATCACTCTCACACACAAAGCACCACACCACATACACACACGCAGGCACTCAGACACACAGCACAGCTCACCTCCCCGCAGCAGCAGCACATCCTGGCAGCCTCTTCCTTGCTCACAGCTTTCTGTCTGATACACCACGCTGGATGATGACGTCATTCAGCTGGGCTGTCTCAGACAGGAAAAGCCGTGCAGGAAGCCAGGATGTGCTGCACTGTGAGTCTGTGTGTGTATGTGGTGCAGTGCTTTGTGTGTGTGTGGTGCGTGGGGCTTTACATGCGGGCAGTGTTAGCTGCAGCCTGCAGCTAACACTGCTCGCTATTAAAGAGAAATGGTATTCATGCCTCTCCACACCCATAGGGGCATGGAGAAGAGTGAATATTCATTTAGCTTTAGCAGCGGGGACAGTATCCTGTCTCCAGCTGCTGCTGCGCTGGTACAGGGCAGGCCCCCTTGACTCAGGGCACCCATAGCCACTGGCTGGGGGCCCCTGGAGCAGTGGGGGCCCTAGGCAGCTGCTGGCCAGTATGCCAGCAGGTGTCAGTGCCTGGGCCCACCGGAGAATCCTCTGGTCTCCGGTGGGCCAGTCCGAGCCTGTTTGCAAGCCATAACCAGGAGTGGGTGATAAATGCAGAAGTGGTGACGTGTTTCTATTATATAATCCCTCTGATTGCTCCATTCCTGATTTTGGCATACAAATACTGACCAAATACTGAACGTGTGAACGTGTCCTTACAGCACATCATCAAGCACATTGCACCGTGTCAGAGGAAGTTATGTAAAGCATGCTGCACATGAACTCTGAAGCAGTGGAAATTTGTTATGTTAAGTAACGAATCACAATTCTCTATCTGCTAGACTTAGTGGATGGATTTGG
The DNA here is from genome assembly GCA_033576555.1 of Oophaga sylvatica. Taxonomy (NCBI): domain Eukaryota; kingdom Metazoa; phylum Chordata; class Amphibia; order Anura; family Dendrobatidae; genus Oophaga; species Oophaga sylvatica. The sequence continues at coordinate 346,458,317 of JARQOD010000006.1, forward strand.
CTTTGGCAAATCAAGAAGAACTTTACCTGCCTGATTGAATAGTGCCAAATGTATAATTTAGTGGAGGAAGGATGATGTTATGGGGTTGCACCCAGGGTGAACCATTAGCGAAACGCGCGTCGGGGTGAGGGGAGACAACATGCCACTCGGCTTCCGCGCTCTCTGCAGTACGGACAGAGGTGATATGTATATGGCTCAGTCTGTCTTAACTTTTGAATGTGCATTGCAATAATTTCTATACTTATCCTGCTTGCCTGATCATGGTATGATATTACGAATATTCCTCTTTTTGGACTTAAGCATATTTTAAGCATGTCACTTTTGGAGTGTGGTCTGACTTAGAAGTGTTGTTTTTCTATTGAAACTTGAACACGTGCACTGGCACTGTATACATTTATATAAATGCCATATCTGCTGGATCCATTCTTTTCCAGACACCAAGGCATTTGGTTTGTAATTTAGCATTAGGTTCATATTCCTTTGTGAGGCTTGCAAATGTGTATCCCCTCTTTTCTACGCTGATGTCTGGGATTTTGTCTAGTTAACATACAGATATGGGGAGTCCTTTCATCTGAAACAGTCAGAACCTGTTTTCTGTGCAATGTTACTGCATAGTCAGGAGACTTGTCTTAATTATAAGATAGGGTATAGGTATTTATGTAATGTATTCCATTACTGCAGTTGTCTCTCCCTTTTGTGTTCTATGGTTTGAGGCACCCCTTTTTAACATTAATTGTTTTTGTCTTTTTAATTTTATATCTGTTGAAATAAAGCATTTTAATTTTATCTTGTGACTGTTCAACACTTCGTGATCTATATTCTATGATCGATATGGTTCTCTATGATGTGGAGCGTTACCTGCTCCTTGTATGAAGAAAATGGGCTTGGGTAGTATGCTTACTTTTTATCAATGTTTTGTCAGTGTGTCAGTTTTTATCATCAGTGATTTTCTCGTCTGAAAAAAAAAATCGCAAAGCTTCTCCCACCTATTGCTATGTTATAGACAGCGCATGTGCTCCATATATATGGCATCCATGTGCTGTCTGTGATAGTTATGAACTTATAAATTGGTCCATGACTGATCAAAAAAGGATGTATCTTGTGATTCTTTTGGACACACGGTCTTCAAAAATACAACATCATAGACTATAGTGGGTACATGTTCTGTGAAAATATGGATAGGATACGTTTGTGGAGAATGGACGTCTGCATGAGGCATTGTTTTTTATAGTTATTCCTGTATACCTAACAGGTTTTTTTTGCTGTACACCATCTATTTTAAATATCTGTCCTTCACAATAGGTTTACTTAGGAGCAAGAAGCCTTTTTTTCCTGTGTTATATCTTTGTGGACACATTGCCAAGAAGGAGAGAGTGGATGGAAGTGCATAGTAGGGGCATTCAACATTTTGAGTGTACAGTTGTAGCTTATTTGTCTGGATTTTACACCAAGCTTCCTTTTGATTATCATTTATTTGGAAGGAGTGTTAAATTTTTTTGTCAGTGTCTGAGATTTATATTTGTGTAGTTGCTACGCCAAACATTTAATGTGGGCGTTTGAAGATAGAAGCGTGTACTCGTTCTAAGGTGCCAAATTTAGACTACACAGAAAATGCTTGTAACATTTCTTCAGTTAAAACAAATGTTTGAACATAAAGTATATGTGCATGGCTAATAATATACATTATAATGAAGTATTCTTCTGCTAATTAATCCAGAATGGGTGTTAAAATGAAACACACTAAAGTTACCTTTGATAATTAAGAGTATTCTCATTTACTTTTCATATTTTAAAGGGTTATCCTCCAGAATTTAAATGGGTAAAATTGTAAAGTGCTTGTAAAATCAAGAAACTTTTCAATTTACCTGATATAAAAAATCCTCTCCATTCTCAAGAACCAAGTGGATTTTAATGTTATTGGAGCGCCCGCCTGGGCTGTGGGGTACCGGTACGGGCAGCTTTTTAAAGGGGCAGTGTCACAGCAGCAGTGACCCGGTCCGTGGCCAATAGAAGGGGATAATGAAAAGAGTAAATAAAGTTTGTAATATAATGGATTAAATGTTTGTGCCCTACCCGTGGTGTTCGGTCAGGGGACCAATGCTGCAATGCAGATCCTCTGGGATGATGATAGGGCAGCAGAAATGGTTAAGATCTCCACGAGTAGAGCTGTGTCCCATGGCAGTTAGGATGTTAAAGGTGATGATGGTAATGATGGTGGTGGTTGTTGTGGTGCAGGGTGGGCGACTCTGGAATGACTCAGAGGATACAGCAGAGTGCAGTTTTCAATGCTTTACTCACAGTTCACTTGTGCGCAGATGCTCTCTTGGTGCCATGTCCTCCAGGTGAGGGGTCCAGCAAACTCCTAGGTAGATTCGGATGCACCTTTCCAGGACTCCCTTATGTGTGTTCTCCTGGCCATCTCACTGCACTGGCTTCTGCCCTCCTGCCCAGCACCTGTCCCAAGCAAGCAGCCGCGGACCTTGTCTGGTGACTTCCTCTGAGTCCCCTTGCTCCTATATGGTTGCCTTTTCGGCGAATAATTGTGGATGTGGCTGGGGCACCTACAGATGCCCCTGCCTCCGGCTTTCTAGCTGAGTCTTGCAGTCCTCCACTAGTCTTGGGGGCTGGTTCCCCTACGCGACCTGGTCCCTCCACTTCTGGATACGGGCCCCACAAGTGGCTTCGGCATTTCCTGTGTCCCTAAGACCCCTTCTTTCCTCCCAGGAGCTTCCTTCAGACCCCCCTCACAATTCTCTCTCTGCAGCTTCTCTACTGCACTCCTCCTTTGGTCTCCTCAGACCAACCAACTTCTTCCGGCTCCTTAAGCTCCTCCCCTTCCTACCTTTTCCACCCTCTCCACAACACCCTTTCCTACCCAGCCTGAGATGAGGTCCTCCTCCCTAAGGGTATGCCCTGGTGCCCTGACTGAACTAGTGTGTGTTGGGTGCGAGTGTTAGAGTCCTGGGTAGTGCTCCCTCCTTACCTGAGAGTGGAATACCACACCTCTGGATGATATGCAGTACCTCTGTGGCGACTGGACCCTCAGGGGCACCACATTATTGTTTACTGTTTGTTGTCAAGTTTACCGGCCACCTTTAGTTTAGCAATAATGGATAAACTTGTGCAGTGCTTACAAGCTCATTCTAATAGAGCTTTTAAGTGTTTCTTTGAAGCTAGCCAAAATCACGTTAGCCACCGATCATGGAAAGATACAGTGCCACTGTACTTCTCTGATGTCTACACTTAGAGCAAGTGGTGCATATTGCCACTTATGAAAATTGTTAATCAAACAGGAGCATACCCTCCCGGCAAGCAGTAAGGTGTGGCAACGGTGCACCCCTGCTCCAGATTAAGGACAAAACCTTTAAGGCTAATCTACATTTAAAATAAACCAGCTGGATTTATGTTCCTCAAACAACAGCATGAATAAGTAAGTTATGGTTCCCTCATTTTAAATATCTATGTTTTACTATTTAGAGTTGAGAGTCCTCAGTGGTTGATACCTTTTAATGGCTAACTGAAAAGATGGTAACAAATTGCAAGCTTTCGAGACTACTCAGGTCTCTTCATCAGGCTGAACTAATCTTACCATCTTTTCAGTTAGCCATTAAAAGGTATCAACCACTGAGGACTCTCAACTCTAAATATTTTTCTATCTACTGGCTAACACGGTACAAAGATATACATCTTTACTGTATGTTTTACTATGAAATTCTACTTAATTTTATCGAAAACATAGTTTGAACAGGAACAAGGAATATGGAGAGTGAGACAATTAGTCAATGGAAAATATATAGAAATCTGGCCCGCCAGAATAAAATGAATGAAGACAAGTTTTATGAAATATGGTCCATCTTGGTGTGTTAACATGATGTTTCAGTCAGAACGACATTTATCAAACAAACACTTGGATGTGGAGGACTGCCTGTAAGGAAAATAGCACAAAGAGAAAGAGTGACTGCTCTCTCCACATAGCGATGGCAGCACTCTTTGTGCCATTTTACATAAAGGTAGTCCTCCACTTCTAAGGGTCATTGATACAGGTTGTTCTGAGTGAAACATCACTTTAACACATCAAGATGGACCATAGGTAATAAAATTTGTCTTCATTCACTTTCTAATGGAGTGAATTTTTGTATTTTTTCTATTACTATGGGGTTGGAATCTGTCCGAGCACCCGAAAAGAAAATCCGGAGTGCCATATTTCTGATTATAGATTTGTCAATGGAGCAGGGCTTTGCCTCCTCTCTCCATACCACTCAACTAGATTGACAGATCTCTCACTTTGCATACTTAGGGAGAGACCTGACAGTCTAGATGAGTGGGGTGGGTAGAAGCTAGTTGTGACCTTCCATGGTGACTAATTTTCCTAGTCTCTTCCTTTCTAGCCTGTTTTCAGCTATGCTTTCTCTGAAATATATGAATTGCAAAATGAAACGTAAATGTTTGCAATCAGTAGCACTTAAATATGTATTATACTATTTCTGTTGTAATTTTCACTTCTTCACTGGCCATAGAATAATATTAGCCACAATAAAAATTAGTTGTTTAATTGAAAAAAGCCACAATAAAGTACATTTCTGTACAGTTTTTGATGTCCTATTCTTTCTTCAGCTAAAGCCCAAAGTGTTTTCAACAGAGCTATAATGGGTTTGTTTTACAAAATGATGCCAACAAGTCTTGATAAGTTTTGTTTAAACATTAAAAAGACTTAGTGGGATTTCATTTCACAAACTATTTGTGCATATAGCTTATTTAATCCCTTTCCATCATCGGGCGCACACTTACGCCGATGTCAGACTCCCTCCATTTGATGTGGGCTCTGGTAGTGAGCCCACATCTTTCCCGGGACATGTCAGCTGTTTTGAACAGCTGACATGTGCCTGCAATAGCCACGGGTGGAATCGCGATCCACCCATGGCTATTAACTAGTTAAATGCCACTTTCAAATGCCGGAAATGCGCACACCGTTGACCTGTGTCACGTGATCGCGGGTCACCGGTGTGTTGGCATGACAGCGCGAGGTCTCCTGGAGACCTCTATGGTTGTGGTCGGCACTCATAGCAAGTCAGTAATTCAGCTACATAGAGGCGAACTCATCGCCTCTATGTAGCTGAGCAGATCGAGTTGTGGCAGTTTTCAGTCTCCCATGGAGACTATTGAAGCATGCTTAAAGTAAACAGAAAATGTTTTTAAAAATATAAAAAAATAAAATTTCAAATCAACCCTATTTCGCCCCATTCAAAATAAAACAATAAAAAAAATCAAACATACACATATTTGGTATCGCCGCATTCAGAATCGCCCGATCTATCAATAAAGAAAAGGATTAACCTGATTGCTAAACGGCATAGCGAGAAAAAAGATCATAATGCCAGAATTACGTTTTTTTGGTCGCCGCGACATTGCATTAAAAAACAATAATAGGCGATCAAAAGATCGTATGTGCACCAAAATCGTATCATGAAAAACGTCAGCTCGGCATGCAAAAAATAAACCCTCACCCAACCCGAGATCATGAAAAATGGAGACGCTACGGGAAAATGGCGCAATTTTTTTTTTTTTTAACAAAGTTTGGAATTTTTTTTTCACCACTTAGATAAAAAAAGAATCTAGACATGTTTGGTGTCTATGAACTCATAATGACCTCGAGAATCATATTGGCATGTCATTTTTTGCATTTAGTGAACCTAACAAAAAAGCCAAACAAAAAACAAGTATGGGATTGCACTTTTTTTTGCAATTTCACCGCACTTGGAATTTTTTTCCCATTTTCTAGTGCATAACATGGTAAAACCAATGGTGTTGTTCAAAAGTACAACTCGTCTCGCAAAAAAACAAGCCCTCAAATGGCCATATTGACAGAAAAATAAAAAAGTTATGGCTAAGGGAAAAAGGGGAGCGAAAAATGAAAATGCAAAACCGAAAAAAGCTCTGGGGGTTAAAGACATGTCCAACAATACATTTACATGGCCAGTTTATTACTGCTTTCCTGAGAAATTAGCATATTAATTTATATGTAAATGAGGTTTTAAATATCATGTCTCTGTCTCAAGCCTTCTCCTTTATACCCGCCTAGCTGTCACGGGTGTGTCGCTACGAAGATCGTCGCGATTGCACAGCCTGACTTCTCACAGCTGAGTTTCTGGTGCTGGGTGTTTTTCGGCAGTGAGGGAGTTAATTCTCCCTCTCTCTGTGCTAGACGAGGCCAGCCTCGCCCAGCTGCAATTAATGTTGCTGTAATGGGATTCCTTCAAATACCTGTCAGTCTGCTAGGGAAGTGTCGGTGAAAGTATTCCTGGCAGACAAAACAGAGCGGTTTGTGGTATTTTGGAGTTTGGAGTGAAGTGTACTTGGTGTGTGGTTTTTTCCCTTCCTCGCTTTATCATTTATCTCCTTACCCGTTGGTGTTCCCTCTGTTGTTGTGATGTAGTTTTGTATGCAAGGTGGTTGTTGATTTTCCCCTTGTACTGTCTCATTTGTCTAGTACTGTGTGTGGGCTTATATTATCCCGTTCCCTGTTGTTGTGATCGGGGTCCTTCTCAGGACTAGATCACTGAGGTTCAGGGATCCTCAGGAGGTAGGGATTACGCTGGCGGCCTGGACCTCTGTACCTTTAACAGTACCTCCAGGTAGAGGGATTAGTCAGGGCCCCAGCTTAGGGTCAGCTTAGGCCCCTAACCTCCGGTACGCAGAGACAGCGTGACACCAGCGTTGCCTCCTACTGTTTGACTATCTGCCCTTTTGCCTGAAGTCACAGCATAGAGGTTGTCAGTCTAGCAGAAAGAGGCTGCACTGGGATGGGAACAGAGCTAGAGTGATGGAGGTGACGGATCTGCATCATCATTTGCATAACAATCCAAACTCTGATTTATCAGTAATGGAGGAACTGACTGGTCCTTTAAAGGTATTGCTGAACTTGTCTTTGAAACAGATACATGCACTAATAAATTATTTGGCAGGTGAAATCCTGATGATAGATTCCCTTTAATGTAGTTTTTCAGAAATCAAAGCTGACACAACAAAATAAAAGAAAAGAAGACTATAAAACCCAACTGAAAGGAAAAAAAAGCTGAACTTAGACCAGGTTATAAATTAGTAAGATCAGTCCAGAATTGCTGAAATAAGGTTGAGAATGGATCAATTATAATGGTCCCAGCGGTAAAAGGTAGAAAATCTAGGGTGATGGTGTCTTTACAATATTCAACTCCTAAGTGAAACAAACAAAAAAATAAAGCAACAGTGATTTATGTGAACCTGATTTTCTTCTATCCCATCATCCCTAAATTAGAAGTGTATATATTGATGCTTCCAAGAAGGAACAACAAAAAGTGATGTTCAATAGCTGTAAAAAAAAAAACCTTAAATTAATACGTCAGCGATGTCAGTAATGCAGTAACAGTACCAATAAATAGTGTAGATTACCACTTGCAGAGCGCTTTTTCATTCTTGTGTTTGCTGACATTCATGAGTAATGTTGTAAGATCTGTAACCAACACCTGCATAAAACATACTCAGCAGTACGCAAACAGTTTTCATCTCGAGATAACATAGCTACTCTGTATTTTTTATCGTTTCGTATATGCGGTTGTGCCTGGTGTAGGCTGATAATGCTTCTTTACTCAAGTTATTGAAGGTGTTGATGAGAGTTGAAGAAATGTAACTAGAAATAAGATAGAAAATCACACATTACTCTCATCTTATCCCATAGGATTTTGACCACAAATTCCGTTTGTCTGTTCGTAAGGCTGGTTCAGATGAGCATTCTGTATTTCACGGTCTGTTTACTGACTTCAATGCCTGGACTGGCCATGAATCTCTAGACTAGAATATTCATCCTCATAGTCATACATGAAGCTGTTAGTTTGGGTCAGGAAGTTCGCGGTCATTCCGGGCATTGTGGTCCATATACGATAAGTGAAATATTACTCTCTGAATCTGGACAGAAACACAAATGACAAATTGACCTCCCAAATGGGTTTAAAAAGTATTTTTTTTACATTTTTCTTAAATCAACAGTGCAGATGAACATGAACATCTTGGTAATGTATGTCATCAGAGAAATTTGCTTTTTTTTTCTCTTCCTGGACTGACCACTCTCAAAATATTCAATTCATTGGTAAGCTCTGTATTCCGTAAAGACAGATTGAAACATTACTGAGACTGGAGATGGCTGTTGCTACTGACGACACTCTATAGAGAATGGATGACATATGAGGAGGGTAGAGTTAGAGACAGATCTCCTCCTCACTCCCGACTACTTGGATTCTTATAAGCATTAACTTTTATCTCAGTAATGTAAAAGTATGGTTTAACGGAATATAGATTTTACTCATGAATTGAGAAATTTGAGAATGACTGATCAGTCCTGTAGGGCAGAAAAGTAGATTTCTCTGATGGGATATATTACAGAGATTCTTATTTTCATATATACTGTTGATTTATAAAATAAAACTTACAATGACAGTTACTCTTTAGGAACATAGCCTAGGGAGTAGTGTTGAGCGATACTGCTCGATATCTAAAAATATCGGATCGGAATGGTATCGCCGATATCACTAAATATCGTCGATATCCGATTCCGATACCGGAAGTCCCATGTAAGTCTATGGGAACAAAATATCGCAACTAAAAAAACACTTTCTTTCGTTGTAAACACAAAATATACACACATAGAATACATATATATATACATATATACATGTCATTGTGACATATATATATATACATATATTTATAGTTTATACACTTCTACATAGTAAAATAGACTCTGATTCAATTGCCGGGTAAAGCCGTGACATACCCCATAGAAGTCGACGGGCTCGGTGCCGAGTACCCCCAAAACCTCTGGCTCTGTGCGACTCAACTTGGGCGTCACGAACAGGATTCTGTAGCTCGCTATAAGCGAGTCCTGTGTGCCTGAATTGAACTGGTTTTGTGCTTGAGAATTGCTAAAATCATCAGAGAATGTATTTGCCATTTTTCAGCCATATCTGCGTCACGACGAGGCACTGGTGAAGAAGAAGGGCGTGCTCTTCGTGGGTGTACACTCACTCAGTGGCGCGAAAACGATGGCCGACCACTCTAAATGGTACTGCAATGTAAGATCGTGCCCCACAGCTCTTGAGTTCCGCCTCCTCATCCTCCTCAGTGTGCGGAAACTAACACGAAGGTCCCGCCTCACTACAAAAGAGGGGCCCTCTCCAGATGCTAATGACACATGTGACTTGGCAGAGATGGCTAATGGACACGAGCAGAAGTGTGAAGGGATGGAGCAGTCAGAGCTCTCCCCCCACGGAAGCGACCCGATCGCCACGGAACCACCGTTGGGCACCCGGCCTGGAAACCCTCCTACGCTGCAAGAAGCGGAGGATACCCTAAGAGGCCTGGCCCGGCACCGGGAGGAGGTCGCCAGGATGGAAGCCAGCTGGCGTGCCCTAAAACTAAACTTGGAGCGGCGCCAATCCCTCTTACCTGAAGTGTCTGTACCGGAAGGTGAGGCACCCGTTCTAGTAGAGGAGTCCGTGCGGGCATCCCAGCCCTTGCAATGTGATCCAGTTGCCGTTGTCGCAGTGGAGGCACCCGTTCCTGCAAAAAACGCTGCACCGGCAGCACCCCAGATCCTGCTGTCTGCCCCCGTCGCTGAGACAGAAGAAGCGACACCCATCCTCATGGAGGAGGCCGCGCAGGCACCAGAGGTCTACCTGTCTGTACCGGAGCCCCGACTGTCATCTGTTCCAGAGCCGGCTGCTTCCTCCGCAGGTGAGAGCCGCCAGGACTGTCGGGCGCCAGGAGAGCTGCCGCAAACCGGACATCGTAAGCTGCAGTTTGATGGTGGAGACATGGAGATGCTGGTGGAGGAGAATTACAACCGGCGTCAGGAGGAAGAGTGGAGACGTCGGGAGAGAGAAGCCGAGCGACAAAGGGAGCAGCGCGAATCCCAGAAGCTTCGCCAACGTCACATCGAGAAGGACCGGGCAGATAAGGACCGGATGAGAAAGATAAAAGTACGGTGAGGGAGCCGCGGCGTAAGGGTGCAGTACGGAGCTTTAAATTGAAAGCTGGTTGGGGCTTCATCCAGGAGCCTGGACTTTATTTAGAAGTGTTTGTGACCCGGCGGGACGTGGAGACTCACCTCCCAGAAGGACACCCGGGGAGGGACCTGTTGCCAGGAGACTTGGTAACTTACACCCGACACTGGGGTTACAATGGATGGTATGCCCTAAATGTCACCAGGTGCGACCCCTGGTCCCCAAAGTGTCAGGAACCTGTGAGACCCTCGGAGCCTTCAGCCTCCCACATCCAGGCCTCTGCACAAGTGCCCACCCCACGCCGTAAATCTCCCCAGCCTCCCTCAGTGTCTCCTCAGCAGCCCCAGCTATGGACATGATAATGATAGCTGGCCCGTATCCGCGCCTGTTAGGCCCCCTGGGTTCGTACAGTCCGGGACATAGGGTTCCAGACCCGGAGGGAGACGAAAGAGGTGGCCACACAGACACAGATAGCGGGTCACGACTTGACTGTACAGGCCACACGACGTCATCAGGTCCTGGTGGTCCTTGGTGTCTCGGATGTTTGGCAAGCATCAGAAGAGTACCAGGTGGTACCTGGAACACCCCTGCCAAAGAATTATAAATAACCCGGACAGGGTCCCTGTATGTAAATAGTTAAATTGTTGATGTACCCGGACGGTTGAATGTTCATAAAAAAGTTTTTTAATTTAATAAAAAAAACAACACAGTTTTCATTACTTTTATTACAGTCTCATCCTGCGACGCCATCGATCTCCTGTAAAAAAATGAAAAAAAAAAAACAGCAGTATACCACCTGTCCGACGCAGTCCATAGTAACGAGTGTCCCACGACGATCCAGCTCTGCTACATCAGAATGACATCAGAGGCAGGCAGGCAGGCAGAGCCTGTCATCCCGGCGCAGCACAGCTGATTACCTGCTTCCCCGGCGGTGACGTCATCGGACTGGTTTACGGCCGGGATTACCCTGCAGTCACTGCAGTTATCTCGAAAAACTGCATGTGACCGCCAGGGAGAAGATAATGGCGGCCATCAAGCAGTCCAGGACTGACCGCCGGAGATCTTCTGCCAGGTAAGTGCCGCTGACTCCTGACAGACCCGACCGACGGACACTCACAGTGACAGTGACAAATCCGATTCCGGTATCCGATATGACGAAAATATCGGTACTCGGAATCGAAAGCCCGATACAGCTAATATCGGCCGATACCCGATATTTGCAGTATGTATCGCTCAACACTACTAGGGAGGGCTTGAAAAGTTAAATTATTATCTTCCCTCTTGTCCTACTAACAGCAAGGGGATTAATCTTATTGTTTTTGAGCAATACCTCAAGAAACATAGTCAATAAATTACTTGTTCAATTTTAACCCCTTTACGACATTGGACATATAGGTATGTACAAGGTCGCCTCTCCCTGTTTGCTGTGGGCTCCGGTGATGATCCCGCAACTTTTCCAGCACATGTGAGCTGATTCCATCAGCTGTCATGTGCCCCTAACAGCCATGGGTGGAATCATGATCCACCCGTGGTTGTTAACATGTTAAATGCCACTGTCAATCTCTGACAACGGCATTTAACAAAGTAACATAGTAACATAGTTATTAAGGTTGAAGGAAGACTTTAAGTCCATCTACAGTTAGGTCCATATATATTTGGACATAGACAACATTTATCTAATTTTGGTTCTAGACATTACCACAATGAATTTGAAACAAAACAATTCAGATGCAGTTGAAGTCCAGACTTTCAGCTTTCATTTGAGGGTATCCACATTAAAATTGGATGAAGGGTTTAGGAGTTTCAGCTCCTTAACATGTGCCACCCTGTTTTTAAAGGGACCAAAAGTAATTGGACAAATGACTCCAAGGCTATTTCATGGACAGGTGTGGGCAATCCCTTTGTTATGTCAGTCTCAATTAAGCAGATGAAAGGGCCGGAGTTGATTTGAGGTGTGGTGTTTGCATTTGGAAGGTTTTGCTGTGAAGGAAACATGCGGTCACAGGAGCTCTCCATGCAGGTGAAACAAGCCATCCTTAAGCTGCAAGAACAGAAAAAAACCCATCCAAGAAATTGCTACAACATTAGAAGTGGCAAAATCTACAATTTGGTACATCCTGAGAAAGAAAGAAAGCACTGGTGAACTCATCAATCCAAAAAGACCTGGGAGCCCACGGAAGACAACAGTGGTGGATGATCGCCGCATACTTTCTTTGGTGAAGAAGAACCCGTTCACAACATCAACTGAAGTCCAGAACACTCTCAGTGAAGTAGGTGTATCTGTCTCTAAGTCTACAGTAAAGAGAAGACTCCATGAAAGTAAATACAAAGGGTTCACATCTAGATGCAAACCATTCATCAATTCCAAAAATAGACAGGCCAGAGTTAAATTTGCTGAAAAACACCTCCAGAAGCCAGCTCAGTTCTGGAAAAGTATTCTATGGACAGATGAGACAAAGATCAACCTGTACCAGAATGATGGGAAGCCAAAAGTTTGGAGAAGAAAGGGAACGGCACATGATCCAAGGCACACCACATCCTCTGTAAAACATGGTGGAGGCAACGTGATGGCATGGGCATGCATGGCTTTCAATGGCACTGGGTCACTTGTGTTTATTGATGACATAACAGCAGACAAGAGTAGCCGGATGAATTCTGAAGTGTACCGGGATATACTTTCAGCCCAGATTCAGCCAAATGCTGCAAACTTGATTGGACGGCGCTTCATAGTACAGATGGATAATGACCCCAAGCATACTGCCAAAGCTACACAGGAGTTCATGAGTGCAAAAAAGTGGAACATTCTTCAATGGCCAAGTCAATCACCAGATCTTAACCCAATTGAGCATGCATTTCACTTGCTGAAATCCAGACTTAAGAGGGAAAGACCCACAAACAAGCAAGACCTGAAGGCTGCGGCTGTAAAGGCCTGGCAAAGCATTAAGAAGGAGGAAACCCAGCTTTTGGTGATGTCCATGGGTTCCAGACTTAAGGCAGTGATTGCCTCCAAAGGATTCGCCACAAAATATTGAAAATAAAAATATTTTGTTTGGGTTATGTTTATTTGTCCAATTACTTTTGACCTCCTAAAATGTGGAGTGTTTGTAAAGAAATGTGTACAATTCCTACATTTTCTAACACATATTTTTGTTCAACCCTTCAAATTAAACGTTACAATCTGCACTTGAATTCTGTTGTAGAGGTTTCATTTCAAATCCAATGTGGTGGCATGCAGAGCCCAACTCGCGAAAATTGTGTCACTGTCCAAATATTTCTGGCCCTGACTGTAGTTCAACCCATATCCTATCCTAACCTGCCCTAACATGTTGATCCAGAGAAAGGCAAAAAAAACCCTAAGTGGCAAACAATAAGCTTCACATTGGGGAAAAGAATATCTTCCCGACTCCACATACGGCAATCAGACTAGCTCCCTGGATCAACGCAGTATCTAGAAAACTAGTGAATATAGCCTGTAATATTATACTTTTCAAGAAAGGCATCCAGTCCCTTCTTAAATTTTAGTAAGGAATCACGCATTACAACATTAGACGGCAGAGAGTTCCATAGTCTCACTGCTCTTACAGTAAAGAATCTGCATCTGTGATTATGGCTAAACCTTCTTTCCTCCAGACGTAGAGGATGCCCCCTTGTCCCCGTCACAGGTTTAAGAGTAAAAAGATCATTAGAAAGGTCTTTGTACTGTCCCCTCATATATTTATACATTGTAATAAGATCACCCCTAAGCCTTAGTTTTTCCAAACTAAATAACCGCAAGTGTAATAACCTGTCTTGGTATTGCAGACCCCCCAGTTCTCTAATAACCTTGGTCACTCTTCTCTGCACCCGCTCCAGTTCAGCTATGTCTTTCTTATACACCGGAGACCAGAACTACACACAGTATTCTAAGTGTGGTCGCACCAGTGACTTGTATAGAGGTAAAATTTGTTCTCCTCATGAGCATCTATGCCTCTTTTAATGCATCCCATTATTTTATTTGCCTTGGCAGCAGCTGCCTGACATTGGCCACTAAATGTGAGTTTGTCGTCCACCCAGGTCTTTTTCAGTGACAGTTTTGCCCAGTGTTTTACAATTAAGCACATAATTATACATCTTGTTTGTTCTACCCAAGTGCATGACCTTACATTTATCCCCATTAAAGCTCATTTGCCATTTATCAGCCCAAGCTTCTAGTTTACATAAATCCTCCTGTAATATAAAATTGTCCTCCTCTGTATTTATTACCCTGCAGAGTTTAGTGTCATCTGCAAATATTGAAATACTACTCTGTATGCCCCCTACAAGGTCATTAATAAATATGTTTAAGAGAAGCGGCCCCAATACTGACCCCTGTGGTACCCCACTGCTAACCGTGACCCAGTCCGAGTGTGCTCCATTAATAACCACCCTTTGTTTCCTATCCATGAGCCAGTTCTTAACCCACTTACACATATTTTCCCCTATCCCCATTGCTCTCATTTTATGTATCAACCTTTTGTGTGGCACTGTATCAAAAGCTTTTGAAAAGTCCATGAACACCACGTCCACTGCATTCCCTTGGTCCAGTCTTGAACTTACCCCTTCATAAAAGCTTATCAGATTAGTCTGACAAGAACGGTCCCTCGTAAACCCATGCTGATACTGTGTCATGAGGTTATTCAGCCTCAGATACTCCAATATAGTATCCCTTAAAAACCCTCCAGGATTTTACCCACAGTAGATGTTAAGCTCACTGGCCTATAATTTCCAGGTTCAGTTTTTGCCCACTTTTTGAATATTGGCACCACATTTGCTATACGCCAGTCCTGTGGTACAGACCCTGTTATTATGGAATCTTTAAAGATTAAAAATAATTGTCTATCTATGACTGTACTTAATTCCTGCAGTACTCGGGGGTGTATCCCATCCGGGCCAGGGGATTTGTCAACTTTAGTGATTTTTAGACGCCGCCGTACTTCCTGCTGGGTTAAGCAGGTGACTTTTAATGGAGAAATTTTTTTTATCACTGATCATGTTATCTGTTATGGGATTTTCTTGTGTAAATACAGTTGAAACAAAGTCATTTAGCATATTGGCTTTTTCCTCATCCTCAGCCACCATTTCACCCAGACTATTTTTAAAGGGACCAACACTATCATTTTTTAGTTTCTTGCTATTTATGTAGTTAAAGAATATTTTGGGATTATTTTTACTTTCTCTGGCAATGAGTCTCTCTGCCTCAATCTTTGCTGTCTTGATTTGCTTTTTACAGAATTTATTCAGTCTTCTGTATTTATTTAATGCCTCATTACTACCTACTTGCTTTAATTCCCTAAATGCTTTCTTTTTTTCACTTATTGCGCCCCTTACAGCTCTATTTAGCCATAGTGGTTTCCTCCTAATTCTAGCATGTTTATTCCCATAGGGTATATACTGTGCACAGGTCCTATTCAGGATACTAATAAACGTCTCCCATTTTCTTTGTGTATTTTTATGTCTCAGGATATCGTCCCAGTTTATTGCACTAAGATCATCTCTCATCCGTTGGAAATTTGCCTTCCTGAAGTTTAGTGTCCTTGTAACTCCTCTACTACACATCTTATTAAAGGATACATGAAAGCTTATTATTTTGTGATCACTATTACCCAAGTGACCCCCAACCCTTATATTTGATATGCGGTCTGGCCTGTTGGTTAATATTAGGTCTAGCAGTGCCCCCCCTCTTATTGGGTCCTGAACTAGTTGAGAAAGGTAATTGTCTCTCATAGTTGCCAATAACCTATTACCTTTGCTGGAACTACAGGTTTCTGTTCCCCAATGTATTTCAGGGTAGTTGAAGTCCCCCATAATAATGACTTCTCCTTGAGTCGCTGCTTCATCTATTTGCTTTACGAGGATATTCTCTGTTGCTTCCATTATTTTAGGAGACTTATAACAAACCCCTATCAGTAATTTAATTTTTCCCTCTCCCCTAATCTCCACCCACATGAACACTACATCTTCATTAGATTCACAGATATCACACAGGATGGGTTTTAAGGATGATTTTACATATAAACACACACCCCTACCTCGCTTATTTTTACGGTCATTTCTAAACAGATTATAGCCCTGTAAATTAACTGCCCAGTCGTGGCTCTCATCCAGCCAAGTCTCAGATATCCCCACCATGTCATAATTATGTTCCAACAAAATTAATTCTAATTCCGCCATTTTGTTGGTGAGGCTTCTGGCATTAGTATACATTCTCTTTATGTATCTCTCTGAACCTCTACTCTTTCTTAAATAATTAACTGTTCTAACCCCACCCCCCATGCCACCCCCACCCCCAATTTCATTATTTGTGCCCAGGTCTATAACTGCACTGCCTTCCCCCTCCTATAAAATGAATACCCTCCCCCCGAGTCCCTAGTTTAAAGACTCCTTCAACCTTCTAGCATTTTCTCCCCAGCACAGCTGCACCCTCCCCATGGTCGCGCCGGAAGCACATCACAAACCCCACCCATTGGCGCCTGTGTCACATGACCACAGGAAAAAAGTTTTAAAAAATATTTTTTTAAAAAATGCAAGTTTAAATAACGCCGAATTTGCCCCATTCGCAATAAGACAGTTATAAAAAATTAAAAATACACATATTTGTTATCACCCTATCTATCAATATATAAAATAATTACCGTATATACCCTTGTATAAGCCGAGATTTTCAGCCCATTTTTTAGGGCTGAAAGTCCCCTCTTGGCTTATACGCGGGTCATATAGGGGTCGGCGGGGGAGGGGGATCATACTCACCCCTCTGCCAGCGCGGTCTCTGCAGCCCCCCTGCTTCTCCCACGATCTCCGGCTCCTTCCTGCAGCGGTCACATGGCACCGCTCATTAAAGTCATGAATATGCGCATATTCATGACTTTAATGAGCGGTACCACGTGACCGCTGCAGGACTGAAGTGCTGCGGAGAGCACCGGGAGAAGAGGAGAGGCTGCAGGGACGTGCGGCAGAGGGGTGAGTATAGTGATATTTACCTGTCCCTCGGTCCACCGCAGCGCTGCTCCCTCGGTCTGACTCCTCTGGCTGTGAATGTTCAGGCAGAGGGCGCGATGATGTCGTTAGTGCACCCCGCCCCCTGCCTGATCATTCACTGCCAGAGGAGTCAGACCGAGGGAGCAGTGCGCAGCGGTGCAAAGAGGACAGGAATAATATCACAAGTGCTGGGGTCCTGAGCGAGCGGTGACACCGGCACCTGTCCCCCATAGCGAGCCGGTGTCACCGCCTGCTCAGGACACCGGCACCTGGCCCCCAGCGATGAGAGGTGAGTATGTCATTTTTTTTTTTTTTGCAGCAGCATATGAGGCCTATACTATGGGGCATAATTGTGCAGCATATGTGGGCATAATCTGGAGCATATGGGGGCATAAGCTGTGGAACATATGGGGCATAATCTGGAGCATATGGGGGCATAATATGGAGCATATGGGGGCATAAGCTGTGGAACATATGGGGCATAATCTGGAGCATATGGGGGCATAATATGGAGCATATGGGGGCATAAGCTGTGGAACATATGGGGTATAATATGGAGCATATGGGGGCATAAACTGTGGAACATATGGGGCATAATCTGGAGCATATTGTTATGAACTGCTACAAGCAAGGAAAGATCGGAATTCTGTCCCTACAATAGAACTGAGCTGGATCCCTACGATGTAACGGGGGACCTGATCCTGCGACCAGACCCGCTAAAGTCCTCAGCTAGTCTGAACGAAGACCTATAGTTGCGAGGGAGGAATCCCTACAAGATCTAGGGACTGGGAGAAAAGGTGGACACCTCCTAACAGAAATTGTAGCAGGGATAATTAAACAGAAAACAAATTACTACGAGATCCTAAGATCAAGCAAAACTGACAGAGTAAGGCACCTAAGCACCCGGCTAGCTTAAGAGTAGATAATACAATGAAGTCCAGCAAAGCCAGAAGGGCGGAGCCAGTCTAAATAGGGAAAAAAGGTCATGTGACCAGCAAACTGTAACAAAATCTAACAAGAGGGTTCTAACAGTACCCTCCCTTCTAAGAGGATCCTCCGGATCCCCTAGGACTTAGGCTTATCCGGAAACCTCTTGTGAAACGCTCTGACAAGTCGACGCAGAAACATCATCCGCCCTCACCCATGAGTTATCCTCGGGTCCATAACCCTTCCAAGCGATGAGGTACTGCAAACTCCCTCTATACCGTCTAGAATTTAGGATGCGGGAAATCTCATATTGCCCATCCTCCACCACCAGGGAACAGTGGCCGAGACGTCTCCATCTGAGACCTCAGCTTTTTTCAGAGAGAAACATGAAACACCGGATTAATCTTCCAGGAGGTAGGAGCTCCAACTTAACAGAAGATTGGTTAATAACCTGAAGCACCTTAAAAGGCCCTACAAACTTGGGACCCAATTTCTTAGACGGAATCCTCAAGCGCAGATTCTTAGAGGACAACCAAACCATGTCACCAATAGCAAACAAAACCTCTTGTCGTTTTCTATCAAAATACACTTTGGATCTTTTGTTAGCCTCCTGAAGATTATCACGCACATCAGTCCAAACTCTCTCCAAAACACCATAAAAATTCTCCTCTTCAGGTACAGCCAATCCCAACTTGGAAAATGACCCAAAAGACGGATGTCTCCCAGTACAACAAAAAAAAGGCGAACAACCAGCAGAAGCGGATGTATGATTGTTAAGAGCAAACTCAGCAAGTGGCAGAAACTCAGACCACCCCTCTTGATTATCAGTCACAAAACAACGCAAGAACTGCTCAACATCCTGGTTTTTCCTTTCTGTCTGGCCATTAGACTCAGGATGATATCCGGATGAAAACGACAAATGAACTCCCAACCTGTCACAAAAAGCACGCCAAAAACGAGCCACAAACTGAGGTCCCCTATCGGAAACAATGTCAGTAGGAATGCCATGTAGTCTGACTATTTCCTTGACAAAGGCCTTAGCGAGAGTCTTAGCGCAGGGTAATTTGATGAAAGGAACCAAGTGACACATCTTGCTAAAACGGTCCACGACCACCCAGATGACAGTGAAACCCTCAGAGGGGGGAAGGTCAGTAATAAAGTCCATAGCCAAATGTGTCCAAGGTGCACTAGGGACCTCCAGAGGGCAAAGCAACCCTGCAGACCTTGAGCCAAATCCTGAACCGACACCATGATGGAAACAGAAAATCTTTCCTTAGAGATTTTTTTTTATTTTTTTATTTTTTTTTCTTGGCTGGACTTACTGTTATGAACTTGTAGCGCCCGCGTCCCTGCCTGCTGCCAGACAGGGACGTCGCTCTCCTCACCTGCGCTCAGCGTCCTCAGTGCTCCCAGCCTCCTCTGCGCCTCTGGCATCCTCGGCGTCCTCCTTCCGCCCTGCTGGTCCCGCGCGCTCCTTCCCTGCTGCTGGCCTTAGGGCGCGCGCCCGCACCCTCCCCCACTCTTAAAGGAGCCGCGCGCATTTTCCAAATTAGTCTCCAGCCAATGCTGGTGGACTCCACCCTATATTAAGGGCTTCCTCCTTAATGGAGGTGCCCGAGCAATGTTGTTCCTGTGCAGTCTAACTCTGTTTCAGCCATCAGCTCCTGATTCCAGTTACCTGCCTGTTACCTGTCGGCTTGCCTGTCTGCCATCCGTCTGCGGTTCCATCCAGAGGTTCGGACGTCATCTGCAGAGATCCCCGGCTCTTGCCTGCTCATCTAGGAGCGATCATCTGCCATCCGACTGCAGCTCCATCCGGAAGTTCGGACATCATCTGCGGAGATCCCTGGCTCTTGCCTGCTCACCTGGGAGCGATCATCTGCCATCCGACTGCAGCTTCATCCGGAAGTTCGGACATCATCTGCAGAGATCCACGGCTCTTGCCTGCTCACCTGGGAGCGATCATCTGCCATCCGACTGCAGCCTACCTGGAGGCTCCACCCTATCAGGTCGTATATGCCTGCCCTGTTCTAGAGACTGCCTGGTTACTTGCCGTGACAACCTGCCTGTCTAGAGACTGCCTGGTCACTTGCCGTGACAACCTGCCTGTCCAGAGACTGCCTGGTCACTTGCCGTGACAACCTGCCTGTCCAGAGACTGCCTGGTCACTTGCCGTGACAACCTGCCTGTCCCAGAGACTGCCTTGGTCACTTGCTGTGACAACCTGCCTGTCCCAAAGACTGCCTTGGTCACTTGCTGTGACAACCTGCCTGTCCCAGAGACTGCCTTGGTCACTTGCTGTGACAACCTGCCTGTCCAGATACTGCCTGGTCACTTGCCGTGACAACCTGCCTGTCCCAGAGACTGCCTTGGTCACTTGCCGTGACAACCTGCCTGTCCCAGAGACTGCCTCGGTCACTTACCATTACAACCTGCCTGCCCAGAGACTTCCTTGGTCACTTCCTGTGACAAACCTGCTTGTCCAGAGACTACCTATATCCCCTGCCGTGATTCCCTGCCCTTTTCCCGGGTGCCACCCGCTCTCTTACAAGTAATCTCTCTTGTATAATAAAGCTTTGTGGTTCCACCAACCTGACCTGTCTCGTCAGTAGTTCCACCCACCAGACCCGTTACAGAACTGCTACAAGCACTAAGGAAAGATGGGAATTCTGTCCCTACAATAGAACTGAGCTGGATCCCTACGATGTAACGGGGGATCTGATCCTGCGACCAGACCCACTAAAGTCCTCAGCTAGTCTGAACGAAGACCTATAGTTGCGAGGGAGGAATCCCTACAAGATCTAGGGACTGGGAGAAAAGGTGGACACCTCCTAACAGAAATTGTAGCAGGGATAATTAAACATAAAACAAATTACTACGAGATCCTAAGATCAAGCAAAACTGACAGAGTAAGGCACCTAAGCACCCGGCTAGTTTAAGAGTAGATAATACAATGAAGTCCAGCAAAGTCAGAAGGGCGGAGCCAGACTAAATAGGGAAAAAAGGTCATGTGACCAGCAAACTGTAACAAAATCTAACAAGAGGGTTCTAACACATATGGGGGTATAATATGGAGCATATGAGGGCATAAGCTGTGGAACATATGGGGCATAATCTGGAGCATATGGGGGAATAATATGGAGCATATGGGGGCATAAGCTGTGGAACATATGGGGCATAATATGGAGCATATGGGGGCATAAGCTGTGGAACATATGGGGCATAATATGGAGCATATGGGGGCATAAGCTGTAGAACATATGAGGCATAATCTGGAGCATATGGGGGCATAATCTGTGGAACATATGGGGGCATAATCTGGAGCATATGGGGGCATAATCTGGAGAATATGGGGGCATAATCTGGAGAATATGGGGGCATAATCTGTGGAACATATGGGGCATAATCTGGAGCATATGGGGGCATAATTTGTGGATCATACGGGGGCATAATCTGTGGAATATATGGGGGCATAATCTGGAACATATGGGGCATAATCTGTGGAGCATATTGGGCATAATCTGTGGAGCATATGGGGGCATAATCTGTGGAGCATCATATGGGGGAATAATCATTTTTCACCCTAGGCTTATACGCGAGTCAATAAGTTTTCCCAGTTTTTTGTGGCAAAATTAGGGGGGTCGGCTTATACACGGGTCGGCTTGTACATGAGTAGATACGGTAATCCGATTGGTAAATGGTGTAACGAGAAAAAAAATTAAAACGTCAGAATTACGTTTTTTTGGTCATCTCAACATTGCTTTAAAATTCAATAACCGGCGACCAAAATGGTATCAATAAAATGTTTTTATCATAGTTACACTGATTCTGACTCCAATTCCAGAGCTCTGACTTTCACTCAGCACACCAATGGTCAGGTTAAAAAAATGTAAAATATCAGTGTAATAAAATGAAACGTAAAGCTATATCTGCAGTTATGGCTACTGACATCAAAAGCAATCCGGTCCTTCATGTTTTTATTTTACACAATACGGCAGAATCTTTGTTGTTCGCAGAACATGAAGCCGTCAATCTGCAATCACAGTGTTGATGCTTTAACTTTACTTCAAAGAAAAATATTGAATTTTTTTGTGTGCGTGAAAGGTATGAACAAGAATTTAAATTGAGAGGGCAGGAATGATATGAGGTCAGGTGAGACCCATTTGTCACTTGCTAAGTCAATCTCCTTGTTTTTGTCAGCCGTAACCACAGCCGACTGTTGATGCCTGTACCTTATTTTGTCTTGTTTGTCTCTGGCTACTGGCATGTAAAGTGTAAAGGGTCAAGGAGCGGTGTGTATGTTGTCATGTAAGCAGCTTGAAAGGAAAATTTCTTGCAATGTTACAAAAAGAAGAGAAACTATTTTCTCTGACCTTGGCTTCTGCTCCAGCACTAAATCGTCTTCTATTATATATTGCTACCTTTTCCTTTGTCAGTAAGAATGTTTTTTTTATATTAATCCTCTCCTTACCATGGCTCTTAACCAACACAAAAAAATTAGTGCAGAAAAGTCTCATAAAATTAACATCTTTAGTAATACAAAGATAAAATTAACAACATGAAAAAAAACAGAGTATTCCTAAAATTGGACCAGTACACACTTAATATAAAAGATAATGAATGATGAAGGAGTAAATATAAATATAAATATGAGAGTATTATAAATTACCTTGTCTAAAGGCTTTATGCAAAGACTGTCCATGGAGGACCTAAATCTGCCTATAGAGACAGGTTGTACTTACATCTGGTAATGTGTCCAGGAGGGAAGTTGTGTGTGACCTGATCCAATGGCGCCTAAGCGCATTTCACCCGCAGCTTCATGAGGGGGCTTGTGAGAGCTGGAGCTACAGTACAGACCAAAAGTTTGGACACACCTTCTCATTCTAATATTTTCCTGTATTTTCATGACTATGAAAATTGTAAAATCACACTGAGGGCATCAAAACTATGAATTAACACATGTGGAATCATACATTACACTTTACAAAAAAGTGTGAAACGACTGAAAATATGTCTTATATTCTAGGTTCTTCAAAGTAGCCACCTTTTGCTTTGATTACTGCTTTGCACGCTGAAAAGGTGAACAGATGGACTCTACATGCCTAGTTCCCACCGTGAAGCATGGAGGAGGTGGTGTGATGGTGTGGGGGTGCTTTGCTGGTGATACTGTTGGGGATTTATTCAAAATTGAATCGATGAGCGGTCCAGCTCACACCAAACCATCTCGATTGGGTTCAGGTCTGGTGACTGTGGAGGCCAGGTCATCTGGCGTAGCACCCCATCACTCTCCTTCTTGGTCAAATAGCCCTTACACAGTCTGGAGGTGTGTTTGGAGTCACTGTCCTGTTGAAAAATAAATGATGGTCCAACTAAAATGCATACTGGTTGGAATAGCATGCTGCTGCAAGATGCTGTGGTAGCCATGCTGGTTCACTATGCCTTCAATTTTGAACAAATCCCCAACAGTGTCACCAGCAAAGCACCCCCACACCATCACACCACCTACTCCATGCTTCACAGTGGGAACCAGGCATGTAGAGTCCATCCATTCACCTTTTCTGCATGCAAAGCAGTAATCAAAGCAAAAGGTGGCTACTTTGAAGAACCTAGAATATAAGACATAATTTCAGTTGTTTCACACTTTTTTGTAAAGTATAATGTATAATTCCACATGTGTTAAATTCATAGTTTTGATGCCTTCATTATGATTCTACAATTTTAATAGTCATGAATATAAAGAAAAATCTTTGAATGAGAAGGTGTGTCCAAATTTTTGGTCTGTACTGTAGGTGTGGGTATTTATAGGAGCAGGGAATAAAGACTTCAAGACAAAATGGTTGGAGAGGCTACCCATAGGAGGAGATATACAATATATGTTGTAGCCAGTTGGCTTCTATGTCTTAAATGGATGGGGCGAAATTGAACCCATAATAGACCTCCTTTCATTGCTGTGTATGACAATGATAGGTTATTGTTAAGACAAGGAGGTTGTAATGTTAATGTAGCCAAAGGGAGGCTATGTTCTCATGCTGACATGTGATGGTACACACCTTAAGTGCATTGTAACATTTCCAGGGGATATAGCTCTAGGATCGCTGTCTGGGTAGACAGAATGGCACGAAAACAGTTCATTCAGACAGCAGTTCTGGTGTAAAACTGGCCGCAACCAGCTTTATTAAAGTCCACAGCAAACAGATAAAAATAAAGCATAAACAGAAAACCTAGGCTTGTCTAGCCACTAATTAACATAGATAGATTGCCCTGTCTATCCGGGTCCCGGCTCTACCAGCCTGACCCAAAACAACACATATGATATATGTTACCAGTATGGAGTTTCACAGATACTCCTCCTTGTGTCTGAAGGCCCCTTCAGCGTCCAGACTTGAGAGAGATCCACTCCTATTCAGCCGTTATTCGCACGGATTCTCACTGCGACTACTCCTGTGTCCGGGGTACATCCTGCACCCAGACTGAGATAGCTCACACTCCTGGAGACTGCTTCTGTACCTGGACCCCTTGTCCAGATTAAGCGTGCTCCCACTCTGGAGACCGCTTCTTGTGCCGGGACACCTTCCTGTGTCCAGACTAAGCGTCCTCTCTGACTGTGTTCCAACACACCTACTTCTGGTCTCCTAATTAACACCTGAGTGATTTCAGGCCTGAGCTGCAAGTGTGTACTGAATGTAAGGTGTAGTGACCTTTCTCTACCACTAGGTCTACAAAGCCACACACCTCCCTTATACCAGTCAGTAAAGTAGCTAGGTGAAATATACACCCCATTCAATACACATACTCTCACTGTCTCACATATCCCCCCCCTTTCTCCAGACCGGAGGGCTGGTCATCCAGACCGGAGGGCTGGTTAACAATCCAACAGAGACAGTGAACTCTGGACCAGTCATGGCCCTCATCAGCTTCATCTTCACCACTGTCATTTGTATCTTCACCTGAGTCATAGCCAACATCAGCTTTCTCTTCATCTGAAGCATCCGTACTACCCTGTACCCTCCCAGGCCTATGCTCTCTGCGGGCCTCGGGTATCCTGCACGGTTTCATCTTGACCTTAGGGCCGGGCTCAGTTTTGATATAGTGCCTGGCCAGAGAAGTACGACCAGGCACGTCAGAACACCTCTGCTGATTCTTCCACAGAAACTCTCGTACCTCCTGTTTTTGGGGCACTGACCCTGTGTCACCAACTGTCACAGGAGGTATAGGGGTTTTTTCACCTTTCTCTAATTCCCCCTGAACCTTTTTTAGCACATCTACTTTCTTAAATATCAGCTGGTTCATAAATTCTATTTCACAGAACTTAAGCACCTCTGCCATGGTCTCTGACCATTTTGAGCCACACTGTTCCCACAATTGGCACTGTAGAGGAAGCTGATCGTTTTTTTTTTCGGTACACATAATTCATCCTCTTCTTGTACAGGCTCTTCTGGTAGAACATGCTCAGAAGCCCTACCGTCAGTCTTACATTCTGCCTCTTCAGTCACATCATTATGGTCTCCAATATTTCCATTTATTCCAGCTTTCAAGTTCTCCTTGATAGCGGCATCTGGATACTCAGAACCCGCCGGATTCTTCTCTTCCACCACGTTCTGCATCCCATCTGGGCTCCCGTGTGTCTGTAGCGGCAACGGAGTGACACATTGCTTTTCCCATTTGTTGGGACGTGGCTCCGATGTAGCCTTCCTGAAAGTGCGCTTGAGCTCACCAACGCCAGCCCGATGTCTCAAAATCTCATCTTGTGACTTATCCAGATTCCCTTTGGGATCACTCGGGAACACTGCTGGGGCTCCGGCGCGCGAACTTCCAGCCTGAGCTTCACGAGTTGCAGCTACTGATGAGGCATCTGGTTTGGTGTCTACCACTTCTATGGCTTTTTCCACCTCTGCAGCATCACCTTCAGAGTCCTTGGCATGATGCAGATCCACACCACACACCGACAACTTCTCATCTTCAACAGCATCCACTTGTGCTGTGTTCCGTTTCAGAGTCCTGCCTTTAAAGCTCAGCTCTCCTCCTTTCACCTTAGTCTTCGCCAGGGAATCGGCCAACTGTAAAACATCTTCAGATGCCATCTTCTGTCTGGCTGTAAGGTCAGCATCAGCTTTCTTCTCAGGACTCTCAACCTCCTCTGCTACCATGCCTTCCTCATTTGCACTGGTTGCTTTACGGTCATCAGATGATTCACTATCACTATCTGACCCCTTTTTCTCAGCCACATCTGGCTCACTGTCAGGGCTATACACTTCATTTTCATTCACATCCTGCTCACTGTCAGGGCTATACACTTCATTTTCATTCACATCCTGCTCACTGTCAGGGTTATACAATTCATTTTCATTCATATCCTGCTCACTGTCAGGGTTATACAATTCATTTTCATTCACATCCTGCTCACTGTCAGGGTTATACAATTCATTTTCATTCACATCTTGATCTGGAACCTTAGTTAACATGTCATCCACAACATTAACTTCACCATCTGGTCCCTCAAGTATGTGACTATGTGACAACCCCAGCACTATACTTCCATATAGCTCAGGTACTAGGAGCTGACTCACGACCTCTCCCTGGACTTCAAGTGTCCCTATACAATAGGCTATTGTCCATGGCAGCATGAGGAAACCTCTCCTCAGAGCCAGGCTCCTGGGAAACCTCATTTAGAACATTTATATTTTCCTGGGCCGTTTTAAGAGAGGGGTCTCGCCACTGCTCACTCTCAAAATTGTCACAGGACACAGGTAAGTCAGGGACACTCGGTTCCCGAGAACCACCATCCTCGTCTCCCAACATCACCTGCAAAGGAATTTCATCACTATCACAGTCATCATTATTATCAATATCCTTATCATGACTATGATCAGTATCATCATCACTATCATGATCATCATCACTATCATTATCAGCATCAGCATCATTATCAGCATCAGCATCATTATCATGATCATCATCATCATTATCATTATCATCATCATCATTATCATGGTCATCATCATTATCATGATCATCATCATCATTATCATTATCATCATCATCATTATCACATAAGTTTAACGGCCCACTAGCATTGTGTTCCGCCCCTCGGGACTGCGCACCCTCAATAGGAGCTTCATCACACTGTCCATCAGAAACATTTTTCCCCCAGAGATCCTTAGATCGGGGAAAGTAATTACCCAATATGACGGGGTGCACCAGGCTCTTCACTACCCCCACTTCACATGAAACCTCCCGAGTTTAGGGAGCAAGTCCACGGCAGTCTCTGGGTAGACTTTGGTGTCTCCATGGATGCACACCATACTCAGGTGCTTATCAGGGATGAAGTCCCTATCAATCAGGCTGTCACATACGGAAGTCACTGGACTCTCTGAGTCCAAGAGGGCCTGTGCTGGGCAGTCATTTACAACCACCAGGGACCCCTGTGGTCCAGTCTCTTGGCTGAGGTGGACACACACACAGGTCTGCGCTGAGAGAGAGGGATCTGCCAACATCACACACATAGGCTCCCCCTTATTGGACAGTTGGCTGCAATTTCAGCCAGCTCCAACACTGTCCATCACACTCTCCCACCCACATGTCCCCTCGGGCCTGAACCCGCTTATCAGCATGCCCCATGTCCCCAACAGCTGGAACGCTCTTACCGCGAGAGTTCAGCTCCGGGAACTCCGAAGTGACGACCTCTCAGACGGCTGTACCTCAGGAGGACGTGCTTGGGTGTAGCGGTCCACTATCACCTTTTCAACTCCATAATCAAGCCTGCTGACTGCAGACTCCCAACTGTATCTCCAGTCATGAACTCCCCTGGCACGGGCTGTCACCGTAACACCCAGCCGGGTAAGAATCTCCGCTTTCAGCTTGCCATAGTCTTGGCTGTCCTGCTCGCTCAGGTCAGCATATGCCCTTTGGGGCTCTCCAATCAGATAGGGTGCGACCATCATGGCCCATTCAGATAGGGGCAGATTCTCCTTCTCTGCCAGTCTCTCAAACCTAATGAGATATACCTCCACTTCATCACGAGGTGTCATCTTTTTCAAGGACCGTCTTACCGCCTTCTTTACAGCGGACAACGCAGGTGCCTTCACAACACTACTCTGGGACGATGCGCCACAAGTCTTTTGCTGTGCTGTAACCTGCTCAAAAAACAACCGGTTATTCTCCTGCTGCTGCTGCAGGAATTTCTGTGGGCCTGCTGCATGCGCTGCTGGTGCTGCAGGCGCTGCTGCTCCATGCTCTGCTGCATGCTTTCGCTGGGCCTGGGCCAGGTACTCAATGAGCTCCTCCATACTGCCGGACTTATCTGTCTCAACCACGGCAGTCTTATGTTGCACATTAACTTGCGCCATTTGTTCAAACAGCGCCTCCATGCTGTCATCCATGCTGTCAGACTTCTCTGTCTCAACAAGGCAGTCTTCACTCAAGACATACACACTCCAGTCTTTTCCACAGAAAATTCAGCTCTGCTGTGCAGACACTTTTTTTTTTTTTTTTCCAAAGTCTATTAGGGCTCCTGTCTCTTTAAGACTGCTCCAATAGACGTTTCTCTTTTGCTGCTGCACATTCCACAGTCTTTTCCACAAGTTCAGCTTTGCTGTGCAGACACACTTTTTTTTTTTTCTTTTGCAAACTCTATTAGGGCTACTGTCTCTTTAAGACTGCTCCAATCAGACATTTCTCTTGACACACACTTTTTTTTCTCTGCTGCTATTTCAACAGACTTCACCTTTATTGCTGTCTCTAAGCCACCGTGCTGCATGCACACTCCAGCACTAACTGTATCAGCCACTGCGCTGCCCCAGCATTCTCCGCCAATTGTAACATTTCCAGGGGATATAGCTCTAGGATCGCTGTCTGGGTAGACAGAATGGCACGAAAACAGTTATTCAGACAGCACTTCTGGTGTAAAACTGGCCGCAACCAGCTTTATTAAAGTCCACAGCAAACAGATAAAAATAAAGCATAAACAGAAAACCTAGGCTTGTCTAGCCACTAATTACACATAGATAGATTGCCCTGTCTATCCGGGTCCCGGCTCTACCAGCCTGACCCAAAACAACACATATGATATATGTTACCAGTATGGAGTTTCACAGATACTCCTCCTTGTGTCTGAAGGCCCCTTCAGCGTCCAGACTTGAGAGAGATCCACTCCTATTCAGCCGTTATTCGCACGGATTCTCACTGCGACTACTCCTGTGTCCGGGGTACATCCTGCACCCAGACTGAGATAGCTCACACTCCTGGAGACTGCTTCTGTACCTGGACCCCTTGTCCAGATTAAGCGTGCTCCCACTCCTGGAGACCGCTTCTTGTGCCGGGACACCTTCCTGTGTCCAGACTAAGCGTCCTCTCTGACTGTGTTCCAACACACCTACTTCTGGTCTCCTAATTAACACCTGAGTGATTTCAGGCCTGAGCTGCAAGTGTGTACTGAATGTAAGGTGTAGTGACCTTTCTCTACCACTAGGTCTACAAAGCCACACACCTCCCTTATACCAGTCAGTAAAGTAGCTAGGTGAAATATACACCCCAT
Organism: Oophaga sylvatica; assembly: GCA_033576555.1. Taxonomy (NCBI): domain Eukaryota; kingdom Metazoa; phylum Chordata; class Amphibia; order Anura; family Dendrobatidae; genus Oophaga; species Oophaga sylvatica. The sequence continues at coordinate 346,487,801 of JARQOD010000006.1, forward strand.
TCAATACACATACTCTCACTGTCTCACAGCATGCTTATACCAGAATGGGGAGGGAGTCATATCCATTGGGCCGTGTTAGGGAGCCACCCTAAATACACACCCCTCATCAAAACGTCAATACTTAAGAAAGGGGAGTGTGTTTAGGGGGCGTGAAAGGGGCGGCTATCAAGAATAGGTTACATAGTCTGTGTTATACTGAACAATAAAGTCCACCTATAGCAGAGAAGGTTTATATTGAATTCGTAAACCAAAAGAGGTTGTATAGCCTGGCATTGTATAATAGACAATCTATGTACAAAGTGTTCAAAAGCTACAGGCTAAGTGCACACGTTCAGGAATATTTGCGTTTTTTTTCGCGTTTTTTCTGCGATTTTCCGCGGTAAAAACGCGAAAAAAATGCAAGCATTAAGCATCCTATACATGTTAATTGATTCCGCATGTTCTGGCCACATGTTGCGTTTTTTTCCGCGAAAAAAACGCTTCGCAGAAAAAATAGCAACATGTTCATTAATTTTGCGGAATGTAAGCGGTTCATGTGCGGTGGTACCCAGGGTCTGGAGGAGAGGAGACTCTCCTCCAGACCCTGGGTACCATATCCCTGGTAAAACAATAATTAAAATTATAAATAATGATATTCTCACCTTCCGGCGGCCCCCGCAGCTTTCCCGCCTTCAGCGACGCTCCCGGCAACTCCCGGTCCCAAGAGTCCTTTGCGAGAATCACCCAGATGGCGTAGCGGTCTCGCGAGATGCTACGTCATGGGGTGATTTGTCGCAATGCATCCTTGGGACCGGGAGTTGCCGGGAGCATCGCTGAAGGCGGGAAGGCTGCGGGGGCCGCCGGAAGGTGAGAATATCATTATTTATTTTTTTTATTATTATTTTTACATTAGATCTTTTTACTATTGATGCAACATAGGCGGCATCAATAGTAAAAAGTTGGTCACACGTGTCAAACACTATGTTTGACTCGTGTGACCAACCTGTCAATCAGTTTTCCAAGCGATGCTACAGATCGCTTGCAAAACGCTAGCATTCTGCAAGCTAATTACGCTTGCAAAACGCTATTATTCTGGCGGGAATACGCATACAAAAAAAGTGCGTATTTCCCGCGGGAGAAGTGCGGGATTGCCGCGGAAATTTCCACGGCAATTCCGCAACGTGTGAACTTAGCCACAGAGAACTGCAGCGTTTCAGAAGGAGTCATGAAGCGCAGGTTGAGGGATGAGGTCATAACAGTGGGGATCATAACTATGGCGCATGTTTGGTCCTCTTCCCAACCAGGGGAAACATCTCCCACCATGATGGCGGGTCGGAGGCATGCAGCATCACCTAGGAAACTATCCACGGTGATGCAGGCACCCTCCCATCCTAGTGCCCGGCGGAGACAAGGAGCCAGGTAGGAGCGGACCAAATACATGTGCACATAGAAATCAGTGGAGTGAAGAGATCAAATGTGTGGACTATTCAGAATGTTAAGAGCAAAGTGATGCAGCCGAGAAAAGATTCAGTGCAAAAAAGCTCTAATAGAGTGCATAGAATGGCCCGATGAGTGAAAGTGCATATGTGATAAGTGTTTAACATGAATGTTCCCATGTATTAAATTAAAATGTGCTAATTAAAAAGAATTCTGCTGTAGGATATTTCCAATACTCCTAGATGTTTGCGCATACTATCAACTATTTATATGTGAATTGCTGTGGGAACGTATAGGGATATGTGAAAGATAGGAGAATATAGAGATGATTAGGATACCTATTTTAAATTTGCCAATTTTCTAAGTGTGGATTTGAGGAAGGGGGTATATAACACAGGAAAATGTGCAAGATGCTAGAAGAAAAAATATGCGTATAATGAATGAATAATGAATGAATAAATACAGTGTAATGCCAACAAAGATATTCAGCCCTATTTTCAAAGAGGAGGGTAAATCAAATATGTTATACTATCTTGAAAACTCTAAACATTAGACAAAGCCTGAGATGCTAAAAAGATAAGTTTGTATAGTGGAGTCATATGGGGGTACGTTTCCAAGTAGTTACAAAGACAAGGGTATAGAGATACAGTCTCAGTATATCTGGAGTAGTAGTGAGGAACCTGATTGGATAGACAGTCACTGTTAGTGCTGGGTTGCATTAACCAGTTAATTACATATGAAACCGCAAGGAAGATACTGTAAAGTCCAATGGCCCATACATACAGTACAGACCAAAAGTTTGGACACACCTTCTCATTCAAAGATTTTTCTGTATTTTCATGACTATGAAAATTGTACATTCACACTGAAGGCATCAAAACTATGAATTAACACATGTGGAATTATATACTTAACAAAAAAGTGTGAAACAACTGAAATTATGTCTTATATTCTAGGTTCTTCAAAGTAGCCACCTTTTGCTTTGATGACTGCTTTGCACACTCTTGGCATTCTCTTGATGAGCTTCAAGAGGTAGTCACCGGAAATGGTTTTCACTTCACGGGTGTACCCTGTCAGGTTTCATAAGTGTGATTTCTTACCTTAAAAATGGGTTTGGGACCATCAATTGTGTTGTGCAGAAATCTGGTGGATACACAGCTGATAGTCCTACTGAATAGACTGTTAGAATTTGTATTATGGCAAGAAAAAAGCAGCTAAATAAAGAAAAACGACTGGCCATTATTACTTTAAGAAATGAAGGTCAGTCAGTCCGAAAAATTGGGAAAACTTTTAAAGTGTCCCCAAGTGCAGTTGCAAAAACCATCAAGCGCTACAAAGAAACTGGCTCACATGAGGACCGCCCCAGGAAAGGAAGACCAAGAGTCACCTCTGCTTCTGAGGATAAGTTTATCCGAGTCACCAGCCTCAGAAATCGCAGGTTAGACAGCAGCTCAGATTAGAGACCAGGTCAATGCCACACACAGTTCTAGCAGCAGACACATCTCTTCAACAACTGTTAAAGGAGACTTTGTGTAGCAGGCCTTCATGGTAAAATAGCTGCTAGGAAACCACTGCTAAGGACAGGCAACAAGCAGAAGAGACTTGTTTGGGCTAAAGAACACAAGGAATGGCCATTGGACCAGTGGAAATCTGTGCTTTGGTCTGATGAGTCCAAATTTGAGATCTTTGGTTCCAACCACCGTGTCTTTGTGCGACGCAGAAAAGGTGAATGGATGGACTGCTACATGCCTGGTTCCCACTGTGAAGCATGGAGGAGGAGGTGTGATGGTGTGGGGGTGCTTTGCTGGTGACACTTTTGGGATTTATTCAAAATTGAAGGCATACTGAACCAGCATGGTCTACCACAGCATCTTGCAGCGGCATGCTATTCCATCCAGTTTGCGTTTAGTTGGACCATCATTTATTTTTCAACAGGACAATGACCCCAAACACACCTCCAGGCTATGTAAGGGCTATTTGACCAAGAAGGAGAGTGATGGGGTGCTACGCCAGATGACCTGGCCACCACAGTCACCAGACCTGAACCCAATCAAGATGGCTTAGGTTGAGCTGGACCGCAGAGTGAAGGAAAAAGGGCCAACAAGACCATTTCCAGTGACTACCTCTTGAAGCTCTTCAAGAGAATGCCAAGAGTGTGCAAAGCAGTAATCAAAGCAAATGGTGGCTACTTTGAAGAACCTAGAATATAAGACATATTTTCAGTTGTTTCACACTTTTTTGTTAAATATATAATTCCACATGTGTTAATTCATAGTTTTGATGCCTTCAGTGTGAATGTACAATTTTCATAGTCATAAAAATACAGAAAAATCTTTAAATGAGAAGGTGTGTCCAAACTTTTGGTCTGTACTGTATATACCATATATACCCATGTATAAGCCGAGATTTTCAGCCCATTTTTTAGGCCTGAAAGTCCCCCTCTCGGCTTATACGCGGGTCATATACGGGGGGTCGGCGGGGGAGGGGGAGCGGGGGTGTTGGATCATACTCACCCCTCCGCCGGCGCGGTCTCTGCAGCCCCCCTGCTTCTCCCACGATCTACGGCTCCTTCCTTCAGCGGTCACATGGCACCGCTCATTAAAGTCATGAATATGCACATATTCATGACTTTAATGAGCGATAGCACGTGACCGCTGCAGGACTGAAGAGCTGCGGAGAGCGCCGGGAGAAGAGTAGAGGCTGCAGGGACGCACGGCGGAGGGGTGAGTATAGCTATATTTACCTGTCCCGTTCCACCGCTGCGCGCTGCTCCCTCGGTCTGACTGCTCTGGCTGTGAATGATTAGGCAGAGGGACGATGATGTCGTTAGTGCGCGCCCCGCCCCCTGCCAGATCATTCACAGCCAGAGGAGTCAGACCGAGGGAGCAGCGCAGCGGTGCAGAGAGGACAGGTAAATATATCAGGTGCCGGGGTCCTGAGTGAGCGTGACACTGGCACCTGTCCCCCATAGCGCGCCGGTGTCACCGCCTGCTCAGGACACCGGCACCTGGCCCCCAGCGACGAGAGGTGAGTATGTCATTTTTTTTCTTCTTTTGCAGCAGCAGCAGCATGTGAGGCCTATACTATGGGGCATAATTGTGCAGCATATGGTGGAATAATCTGGAGCATATGGGGGCATAAACTGTGGAACATATGGGGGCATAATATGGAGCATATGGGGGCATAACCTGTGGAACATATGGGGCATAATATGGAGCATATGGGGCATAATCTGTGGAACATATGGGGCATAATCTGTGGAACATATGGGGCATAATCTGGAGCATATGGGAGCATATGAGGGCATAATCTGTGGAACATATGGGGCATAATCTGGAGCATATGGGGGCATAATCTTTGGATCATATGGGGGCATAATCTGGAATATTTGGGGGCATAATCTGGAGCATATGGGGCATAATCTCTGAAGCATATTGGGCATAATCTGGAGCATATGGGGGCATAATCTGTGGAGCATATGAGGGCATAATCTGTGCAGCATACTGGGGCATAATCTGTAGAGCATCATATGGGGCATAATAATTTTTCACCCTAGGCTTATACGCGAGTCAATAAGTTCTCCCAGTTTTTTGTGGCAAAATTAGGGGGGTCGGCTTATACACTGGTCGGCTTATACATGAGTATATACGGTACATATCCAAGGTGAAGAATACAGTGCCTCTAGTGGATGTCTGCAGGATGAAGAGATCTGTACAAGATGTAAATAACAGTTAAGGTTATACAGCCTAAACAGAAGAACAAGATAAAACAAGAAATATTAGTGAATACAACTAAAAACAGCATTGTGAACATATACCTAAACTAAATCCCATTCTAAAAGAACCTCTATAGGAAAGCACAGAAACCAAACTTCGCATTCAGTCACCCTGTTGTCACAGTGCCAAGTCTAAGGATCCATTGGCCTTCTATCCTGGCTAGTTTCTTAGCCATGTCTCTTCGCTTGTTATTGGGGTGTAGCCTATCTATCCCTTTGACCTTCAAGCCTTTAGGATCACTTTGATGAAACTTTCCAAAATGGCGGGGATTGTTTTGAGAGTTTCAACATCCGCGCTTGTCTTTGCGTTCTCTATGTCACCAACATACTCATGGATTCTGACTCTAAATTCCCTTGTGGTCATCCCAACATATATCAATCCACATTGACATTCTCCATGGAAGATCACTGTTTTTGTAGTGCAGGATATATGATGCCTGATGTTGTAGTTCTTAGAGTGTTCGGCATTATCAAAATTTTTTGCATAGTCCAAAATTTTTTGCAATACCGTTATTAGATATATTCACTAATATAATAGTTATTCATTTTTCCTTGTTCCTCTGTTTAGGCCGTATTCCCTCATCCTGCAGACATCCACAAGAGGCACTGTTTTTTCCTCCCTGGATATATATATATATATATATATATATAAAATATATGGACCATTGGACTTTATAGCATCTCCCTTGGGGTTTCATTTGTAATTAACAGGTTAGTGCAACCCAACGCTAAATAGTGATCATCTATCCAATCAGGTTCCTCATGACCCCAGATATACTGGGACTGTTTGTCTATAACCACTTGGAAATAGTGTATACAATATATGACTCCAAAATATAAACTTGTGTTTTTAGCGCCTCAGGCTTTGTCTAATGTTTAGCATTTTTAAGGCAACATAACATACTTCATTGACCCTCCTCTCTTAAAATAGAGCTGATTATGTTAGTTGACATTCACTCCAATGGTATATGTGTGCGCATGCCTTTTGTCTGCTCCTATGTAGTTCCTTGTCTCTGACGGACCTCAGGATGAGACGGTGCCTGCATCACCATGGAAACAGTTTCCTAGGTGACATTGCATGCCACCAACCCGCTTTCATAGGGAGGTGAACCATACATGCACCATAGTTACGGTCCCTACTGGTATGTTAAATGCCACAGTTATCTGTAACTTTTAAAAACTATGTACCTTATGCACAGCTTTGGCTCATGCGGGATGCTCCTATATGCAACTTGCCAATTAGATAATGCCAGGCTATACAACCACTTTTGGTTTAAAAATTCAATATAAACCTTCTCTGCTATTGGTGTGTAGCACCCCTGGAGTCCGGTTGCCACAGTGGCCTTGCCTCCCTCCAGGAGGGAATGATGTAATGCCTGGAAGCAAAGAAGGGATCCCTTAGCAGGTAGTTCCAGCATACAGCACAGTTCTTGCTCCGGGCCAGCAGGGGGAGCTCTAAACCGACTTCTGGGGAGCTGCTCTCTGGTCAGAAGCAGGAAGTTAGTAGTTAGAGCCTGAACACGGTTGAGATAAGATGTGTGGAGAGCAGCTGGGGGACAGGAGTTGTAGCTGAGCTCACCTCCAGGCTTGAGTGCAGAGACCGGGCCCTGGAACCAAAGGCTGTGTGGGTACTAAAGCCCAGCAACAGAATCCGGAGAGCAGAAGACCGCAGATCCTCTGTTTCCAAATGATACTCGACGACACAGCAGCATGTGTGAGCTGGAGACGCCAGGCAGGAGCGATCCCTGAAGCAGGCTACAGGTGCCTGACATGCAAGTGGAGTTCTACCTAAGTAGCAGACAGAGAGATAGGAACTTGAAAAGAGTTTACAGCATCAAGTACCTCAGAGTATAGCGCTAGAAAGGAGACTTCACTAAGGATATTCCCAAATTGCTTTCAGGCTGACCGACTCCAGAACCATCTGTAACCTGAGCCCTGGACTGTACCTGCATTGCTCAGTAAAAGGTATAGGAAACTGCACTCTGCTGTGTCTTCTAAATCTTTTGTGCGTCACCTGCCCTGCACCACATTCACCTCTAACATTATCTTTAATATTCTAACTGCCCTGGTACATAGCTCTGCCTGTGGAGAGCTGAACCAACTCTGCTGCATCAACAACTGTCCCAATGGATTGAATCTGCAGTGTCAGCTAACATCTTTATTGCCGAGTACCACATGTGGCATAACAAATACTTTATTACAAACTCTTTACTATCCCTTTTCATCTTATCCCCTTTTATTGGACGCCCAGGGCCACGGACCGAGTCAATGCTGCCGTGACACTTCCCCTTTAAGAGACGGCCCGGTACCGAGTATTCCAACTGCCCTGGCTGGCGCTCCAGGTGCACTTTACTATTGAGTTTCACACAGACTATGTAACGTACTCTTGATGTACTCCCCTGACATCCCCCTAAACACTGTACCCTCCTTGTACAGGTCCTTCTCAAAAAATTAGCATATAGTGCTAAATTTCATTATTTACCATAATGTAATGATTACAATTAAACTTTCATATATTTTAAATTCATTACACACCAACTGAAATTTGTCAGGTCTTTTATTGTTTTAATACTGATGATTTTGGCATACAACTCCTGATAACCCAAAAAACCTGTCTCAAAAAATTAACATATCAAGAAAAGGTTCTCTAAACGACCTATTACCCTAATCTTCTGAATCAACTAATTAACTCTAAACACATGCAAAAGATTCCTGAGGCTTTTAAAAACTCCCTGCCTGGTTCATTACTCAAAACCCCCATCATGGGTAAGACTAGCGACCTGACTGATGTCAAGAAGGCCATCATTGACACCCTCAAGCAAGAGGGTAAGAACCAGAAAGAAATTTCTCAACAAATAGGCTGTTCCCAGAGTGCTGTATCAAGGCACCTCAATGGGAAGTCTGTTGGAAGGAAACAATGTGGCAGAAAACGCTGTACAACGAGAAGAGGTGACCGGACCCTGAGGAAGATTGTGGAGAAGGACCGATTCCAGACCTTGGGGGACCTGAGGAAGCAGTGGACTGAGTCTGGTGTAGAAACATCCAGAGCCACCGTGCACATGCGTGTGCAGGAAATGGGCTACAGGTGCCGCATTCCCCAGGTAAAGCCACTTTTGAACCATAAACAGCGGCAGAAGCGCCTGACCTGGGCTACAGAGAAGCAGCACTGGACTGTTGCTAAGTGGTCCCAAGTACTTTTTTCTGATGAAAGCAAATTTTGCATGTCATTCGGAAATCAAGGTGCCAGAGTCTGGAGGAAGACTGGGGAGAAGGAAATGCCAAAATGCCTGAAGTCCAGTGTCAAGTACCCACAGTCAGTGATGGTGTGGGGTGCCATGTCAGCTGCTGGTGTTGGTCCACTGTGTTTCATCAAGGGCAGGGTCAATGCAGCTAGCTATCAGGAGATTTTGGAGCACTTCATGCTTCCATCGGCTGAAATGCTTTATGGAGATGAAGATTTCATTTTTCAGCACGACCTGGCACCTGCTCACAGTGCCAAAACCACTGGTAAATGGTTTACTGAACATGGTATTACTGTGCTCAATTGGCCTGCCAACTCTCCTGACCTGAACCCCATAGAGAATCTGTGAGATATTGTGAAGAGAAAGTTGAGAGACGCAAGACCCAACACTCTGGATGAGCTTAAGGCTGCTATCGAAGCATCCTGGGCCTCCATAACACCTCAGCAGTGTCACAGGCTGATTGCCTCCATGGCACGCCGCATTGAAGCAGTCATTTCTGCAAAAGGATTCCCAACCAAGTATTGAGTGCATAACTGAACATTATTATTTGATGGTTTTTTTGTTTGTTTTGAAAAAACACTTTTATTTTATTGGACGGTTGAAATATGTTAATTTTTTGAGACAGGTTTTTTGGGTTATCAGGAGTTGTATGCCAAAATCATCAGTATTAAAACAATAAAAGACCTGACAAATTTCATTTGGTGTATAATGAATCTAAAATATATGAAAGTTTAATTGTAATAATTACATTATGGTAAATAATGAAATTTAGCACTATATGCTAATTTTTTGAGAAGGACCTGTACTTTCATAAGTATTGGCCAGGCATGTGTATTTAGAACAGCTACCTAACATGTCCCTATGGATATGATTTTCTCCCCATTCTCGTATAAGCAGGCACTTGGGGTGTGTACCATCACATGTCAGCATTACAACGCAGCCTCCTATTGGCTACCTTAACATTACAACCTCCTTGTCTTAATGTTAATCTATCATTGTCATACACGGTAATGAAAGGAGGTCTATTACTGGTGCAATTTCGCCCCATCCATTACTGGTGCAATTTCGCCACAATATATATGATATATCTCCTCCTATTGGTAGCCTCTCAAACCATTATGTCCGGACGTCACATTGGCCTCTCTTCATCCCTTGCTCCTCTATATATCCACACCTATCTCCAACTCTCATATGCCCCCCGACAAAGCTACAAGTGAAAAGCGCTTAGAAGCCATTGGATCAGGTCATAGACAACTTCCCCTCCTGGACACATCACCAGATGTAATGTAAGTACAACCTGTCTCCATAGGCAGATTTAGGTCCTACATTGACATTCTTAGCAAAAAGCCTTTAGACTAGAGGATTCATAATACTCTCATATTTATATTCACATTAATTTCTTCACCATACATTATCTTATATATTTGGTGTGTACTGGTCAATTTTTTAGGAATACTCTGTTGTTTTTATCTTAGTATTAATAAAGATGTTCATTATTTAATGAGACCCATCTGTACTAATTTTTCTTGTGTTGGTTATGTGCCTATCCAAGAGTATGTCTGTATGGAATGTTTTTTTCTTTAATCTCTGCTCATATCTGTGTGGGTTTTCTTACCATGGCTCTGCAGTATTTTCCAAGAATATGTAAGTAAACAATTTAATGCATTATGTTAACAGCCGCAGCGTGTAAATGTAGGAAAGTGTTACAAAAGATAGGAGATATCATTCTCGCCTGTAAGATGCAAGAGACGTGCAAATAATATATGTTTGCTCATCCTTCAATCAGTAATCATGTTATAAAGTATTTGTTATGTTCACAAGTTGCAGTTTTATACTTCAAAAAATGTGTTTTTTTACCACCCAAAAAAATAACACTATAGCCACAATATGTGACTGCTGTTTTAGGCTGTGTGTCCGCGATGAGTTCTTGGTGAGTGTTATTTAACTATTTACAGTCATGCTCTATTACTTTCTTCTTACTGCTTCAACTTGAGCGCCTGCTGCTGGCGATATTCTTCCCAGCTGATGGTCTCTATGTGGGACCCCACTGGTTGGGCCTCCCCAGGGAACCTGATCATTTCAGTTCCCGGGTTTTCCCAGCAGACCACCACTTTCTCTGCGCTCACCTCCAGGGGCATACCTGTGGGCTCCAGCGGAGCATCCAGATGATACTCGATGCCTGGTATCTGGTCCCAGGCTAAATTATGGTGAACCCAGCCGGGTCTGGGGGCTGTTGATGTTGTAAATGGGCCCACTAACGTCTCTTCAGTCATTGGGGCAGGGTCGGTCACAATACTTGCTATTGTTGTCTCTCCCGTGCCGCACTCCTGCTCCTCCTCTGCTGGGGTCGGGGACGCTGGTCCCCAGATGAGACACTGCTCCTCCTTCTTTAGTTCCCAAGAAGTGCTGATTTCCATTGGCTCACCGCGGTCAGCTGAGTGCCCAGGAGCTGGCGGCTCAGCTCCTCCACCTGAGCTCCAAGGAATTCCGGATCTATGGCTGTCAGCTGGTCCGGGTCCTCATCCCGTCGGCTGGGGGAGTCCTCTGCTGCCACCCCATGCTCCGGGTCACCACCGCTCGCCATCTTGTCTTCTGGGTTCCTTGAGACACCCGCGTGTTGTTCACGCTCTCTCCTTCGTCGATGGGACTTCTTTCTGTTCCCGCCATCCCAGATCAGCAGGCAGGTCTCCCTTGCTGATGGACTTGTCATTGCATAGACGTACTTGCAGTGGGCAGGCATGGTCTTTGCTCCTCATGGCTGGATTCTGTCCATGATGACACGCCTTTTTCTTCCCTCACGCCGTGTGACACAAGAATGGCAGCAATTATTCAGTTCACTAAAGTCTATGGCACAAAGTACCTGGCAATGCTGGGGACATATCCTATTCGTGACACCAAAATGGAGCACCCCCAAATGCCGTGGGGTACTCGGACCCGGGACTGATGGTTCTTCAGTGGAATTGTCACGGCAGCAGTGACCCAGTCCGTGGCTCTTGGCGTCCAATAAAAAGGTTGGGAATAAAGAAGTTTTTAGGGGAATAGTTTGTGACGCCACCTGTGGTGTTTGGCAACAATATGGCTGACGCTGCAGTTCAGATCCACTATGGCAGTTGGTGACGCAGCATAGTTGTTACAGCTCTCCATGGGTAAGCTTTACCCCAGGGCAGTTGAAGAGTTAAATTTGAAGATGGTGGATGATAGTGGTTGTAGTGCAGGGCAGATGATGTAGTAAATAATTCTGAGGACACAGCATGGTGCAGTCTTTTCAGTTTCCTCACAGATCATTGTTTCAACCCCCAGCCGGGGTGCTGCTCCTCCTGGTAGGTGGTCCAGCCAGCTCTCAGGTAATTTGAGGAACAGCTTTCCCGGGACTCCCTGTGCTGGCTACTGCCTCTCCTGCCCTGCACCTCATACACAGGGTCCTAAGCCAGCAGCCTCAGCTCTTGTCAGGCTACGTGCTCTGGGTCCTAACTGGCTGCCTTTTCAGCAAATGTGTGCGGATATGGCTGTAGTACATGCAGGTACCACAGCTTCCGGTTTGCTAGCTAAGTCCTTAGTTTCTCCACTAGTCTGGGGCTGGTCCCCTACTGCGACCTGGTTCCTCCACCCAACTACAGTCGGCATGGATTCAGGCGCCACGGGTGGAATCCTCACTTCCCGTGCCCCTAGGACCCATTCTTTCTCTCTCTGGAGCCGCTCTCCTATGTCCTTTCTCTCACTTCTCACTCTTCTCCAGTCATCTGTTCACAGATGAAAGCAGGTTCACACTGAGCACATATGACAGACGTGACAGAGTCTGGAGACGCTGTAGAGAGTAATCTGCTGCCTGCAACATCCTTCAGCATGACCGGTTTGGCAGTGGGTCAGTAATGGTGTGGAGTGGCATTTCTTTGGAGGGCCGCACAGCCCTCCATGTGCTCGCCAGAGGCAGCCTGACTGCCATTAGGTACCGAGATGAGATCCTCAGACTCCTAGTAAGACCATATTCTGGTGCAGTTGGCCCTGGGTTCCTCCTAATGCAGGACAATGCCAGACCTCATGTGGCTGGAGTGTGTCAGCAATTCCTGCAAGATTAAGTCATTGAAGCTATGGACTGGCCTGCCCATTCCCCAGACCTGAATCCGATTGAGCACATCTGCTCCATCCACCAACGTGCACGTTGCACCACAGACTGTCCAGATGTTGCCAGATGCTTTAGTCCAGGTCTGGGATGAGATCCCTCAGGAGACCATCCGCTGCCTCATCAGGAGCATGCCCAGGCATTGTAGGGAGGTCATACAGGCACGTGGAGGCCACACACACTACTGAGCATCATTTTGACTTGTTTTAAGGACATTACATTCCACTTTAATTTTGTGAGTGACTCCAAATCCAGGCCTCCATTGGTTAATAAATGTGATTTCCATTGATGATTTTTGTGTGATTTTGTTGTCAGCACATTCAATTTTGTACTGGACAAAGTATTCAATGAGAATCTTTCATTCATTCAGATCTAGGATGTGTTATTTGAGTGTTGCCTTTATTTTTTTGAGCAGTGTATATATACACTGCTCAAAAACCTTGCGCATGCACTTTTTAATGGTACTTTTATGTATATATAGGTACTTCTCGCAAAATTAGAATATCATCAAAAAGTTAATTTATTTCAGTTCTTCAATACAAAAAGTGAAACTCACATATTTTAGTCATTATCTCTCTAAATTAGAATAATTAACAAAAACCACCTACAAAGGCTTCCTAAGGATTAAAAAGGTCCCTTGGTCTGTTTCAGTAGGCTCCACAATCATGGGGAAGATTGCTCACTTGACAGATGTCCAGAAGGAAGTCATTGACACACTACACAAGGAGGGTTAACCACAAAAGGTCATTGCTAAACAAGCTGGCTGTTCATAGAGTGCTGCATCCAAGCATATTAATGGAAAGTTGAGTGGAAGGAAAAAAAAAGTGGTTGAAAAAGGTGCACAAGCAACCAGGATAACCACAGCCTTGAAAGGATTGTTAAGAAAAGGCCATTCAAAAATTCGGGGAAAAATCACAAAAAGTGGACTGATGCTGGAGTCATTGCTTTAAGACATCACACACAAATGTATCCAGGACATGGGCTACAAGTGTTGCTTTCCTTGTGTCAAGCCACTCATGACCAATAGACAACACCAGAAGCATCTTACCTGGGCCAAGGAGAAAAAGAACTGGACTGTTGCTAAGTGGTCCAAGGTGTTGTTTTCAGATGAAAGTAAATTTTGCATTTAATTTGAAATTAAAGTCCCAGAGTCTTGAGGAAGAGTGGAGAGGCACACAATCCAAGCTGCTTGAGGTCTAGTGTGAAGTTTCCACAATCAGTGATGGTTTGGGGAGCCATGTCATCTGGTGGTGTAGGTCAACTGTGTTTTATCAAGACCAAATTCAGCGCAGCCGTCTTCCAGGAAATTTTAGAGCACTTCATGCTTCCCTCTGCCGACAAGCTTTTAGAGATGGAAATTTCATTCTCCAGCAGGACTTGGCACCTCTCCACGCTGCCAAAAGTACCAATGCATGGTTTAAAAACAACAGTATCACTGTGCTTGATTGGCCAGAAAACTCGCCTGACCTTAACCCCATAGAGAATGTATGTTGTATTGTCAAGAGGAAGATGAGAGACACCTGACCCCACTATGCAGACGAGCTGAAGGCTGCTATCAAAGCAACCTGGGCTTCCATAACACCTCAGCAGTGCCACAGGCTGATCGCCTCCATGCCACGCCACATTGATGCAGTAATTGATGTCAAAGGCACCCTGACTAAGTATTGAGTGCATTTATTGAATATACTTTTCAGTAGGCCAACATTTTGGATTTTAAAATAATTTATTCAAGCTGGTGTTATAAAGTATTCTAATTTACTGTGAAAATGACTTTTGAGTTTTTATTGGCTGTAAGCCATAATCATCAACATTAAGAAAAATAAACACTTGAAATAGATCGCTCTGTTTGTAATGACTATAGAATATATGAGTTTCACTTTTTGTATTGAAGAGCTGAAATAAATTAACTTTTTGATGATATTCTAATTTTATGAGAAGCACCTATAAGTGGTTGCTCATATTGCTAGCATAGTTATCTCATTATTACTTTATCACTGTGCTGCTTTATATTTACCTATTATTGCACATATCTATGGATGCCTTTTTTGGTTCCCAAGTTGAATATACTTACATATATTTGTTCCTATCTAGGGCTTTATATATATTTTATGTGATTTCTGTACCTATTTAGGGCTCTATTTATATCTATTTTTAGATCTGTGTTGTATATTCTTGGATATCACTTCTCCTATTGTACTTGTCAGTGTATTTTGGGGTACTTTGGTTTTAATTGTTTTTATTTCCCACTTTTTGTTCCTACTAAAATTTATATACTTTTGACACAGGTGTGCTTATCATTGTGTAATGCTCTTCTTGTGGTACATCAGTTTTGCTTAATAATTAAGCACCCGCTCTTATATTAGCTGTGTGTCTGTTTTTCTTAGGTAGTCTATGAGGCTGTTCACAGGTCAGTGATTTTTTTGCAGACTGAGTGGTCCATGGAAAATGGTGGAGACATATCTGATATTGATCCAAGTGTCGGATCAAACTTGGCAATGAAAGTCTATGGGTCTGTGAAAAAATGTATCACAGACTAATTTTTTTTGTCTCATCAGTGAAAAAAACTGATGAAACTCTGACGAAACTTGGTCTGTTTTTCTCGTACATAAAAAAACCCTGACTTTTAAATGAGGTCTTACTCAGATGTAAAACTCAAAAATCATATCTAGTCAAAACAATGTGTATTGCTAAGCAGATGATGAAATATATTATTTTTTTAAGTACCACTGGATGCTGTCAAAATAGCTATGGCAAATTTTTTTACCTCAGTTTTTGTAAGCCAAAACCAGGAGTGGAACAATCAGAAGAAAAGTAAATAGAAACACGTCACTACTTCTGTATTTATCACCCACTCCTGGTTTTTGGTTAACAAATACTGAGGTAAAAAACTCACCAAATACTCAATCTGTGCACGTGGCCTAAGTATTTTAAAACACTTATACTGCTTTTCATTCGCATTTAGGCCGTGTTCACACTTTGAGTATTTTGTGAGGTTTTTACCTCAGTATTTATAAGTCAAACCAGGAGTGGGTGATAAATACAGAAGTGGTGGCATGTTTCTGTTACACTTTTCCTCTGATTGCTCTACTCCTTTTTTTGGCTTACATATACTGAGGTAGATAATTCACCAAATACTCAGTGTGTGACCATGGCCTTAGGTAGTTTTAGGGAAAAATATTTGCTTAGACATATTCTTTAAAACCCCTTAATGAACGCCAATACGTCTCTTTACTGACCTGAGATAGAAGAGAATAGCATCCCCATACATGTGACAATTCAGCAGCTGTTGGCCGTACACTATAGCTGACAACTTGCTGCATCAGCCACAATCAGTGTTGGTATCCTAAATATCTTTTTAACCCCTTAAATGCTGCTGTCAATAGTGACTACATCATATAAATGGTTAACAGAGTGGGGTGCTTCTTCTTTAACCCAATCGGCACCCTGAGACCACGATTGTGTGGTCCTGAGTTTTGCCATGGCAATTCAAATAGCAGCCTTAGAGTCTGCCGGTTATAGCGGCCTGTTCAGAAATTATCAGCATTTAGGTGATTAAAATACACTTTTTCATTCCTGTTTAGCCACTTTGCATTAATTTCTGAAAAGCACCTAAAGGGTAAATAAACTACCTGACAGCAGTTTTCAATATTTCGGGGGGGGGGGGGGTGCTGTTTTTAAAATAGTTTCATTTTTGGAGGTTTTCCAAACTATAAAACCTCCAAAGTCACTTCAAACCTGAAAAGGTCCTTCAAAAAAACAAATTTTGTAAATTTCCTTGAAAAAATTAAAAAATACTGCTACATTTTTAAACCTCCTAAAATGCTAACAAATTAAAAAAACATTTTACAAATGGTGCTGATGTAAAGCAGATATGAGGGAAATGTTTTAATGTGGTATGACTATCTGGATTAAAGGGATCATTCAAAGTTTGAAAATTGCAATTTCTTCTACATTTTTGTCAAATTTCTGATATTTTTTTATAAATAAACACAAAGCGTATCAATCTAAATTTACCATTATCATAAATGATAATGTGCCACGAATAAACAATTTCAAAATCACTGGGATTTGTTGATGTGTTCCAGAGTTATTACTACATAAATTGACAATGGTCAGATTTTAAAAATTTGGCCTTGTCACAAGGGGTTAACATGTACAAAACACTCTTTCAAACCACTATTCTAAAACTATTCATATTTTAACTTCTTGTTTATTTAAACCTTATTTCCCACTTTATAACAAATAGTTCTTGATGCAAACTTCCAACTCCACCTCTTCTTTTTTCCCACCCTACATACGAATTAGCAAATGTACTGCAATGAAATGGCAATATCAGTCTTTATATCACCATATATATAACAATCATCCCTAAATTCCAAGGGGAAATTCCTGAAAGTAAATATGCAACAAGCTGTTCAAATAATTAGTGAATTATATAATTAGAATAATATTTCATATTCTCATACTGATATTTGAAGCTTTAGTTGGACTCTACTGTCTCCATCTGCACATCCCTGGTGGCCAAAGATGTCTTGTTGACAGTGGCAGGTCATCCACTGTATGCATGAATTGTTGTTATACACCCACGCAGTTAAAGTCTAATAGACTTCTTTTTCTAAAAGAAACTAAGATAAACAGCAAAAACATCAGAAATTATATTAGATAGATATTCATGGTAGTTTTCGCTTAAAACCAAAGTTTCCTCCACAAATTTCGGAAAGATTGTAATAAAACAAGATGGAGGCCAGCAATATACATGGTGGCAATAAAGATGTCCTATATAAAAAAATTTATACCACAACATGGTGAAATGGATAACTAGACCAACTACACAGGATTTGGAAAACCACACAAAGAACTAGTTGTAGTCGAAAGGTCAAATATAAAATGTAATCTTTATTAGAGGATATTAAAATCCAGGATAAGGCAAAAATGGGATGCAAATACACAATAAACACATGGTAAGCCGGGCCATGTGATCAACAACACCACACATGGTTAATAGGTATAGTGACATCTCTAGTATAGTAAATGACAAAGCAGAGCGAGTTGGAGAACATCATATGCATGTGCAAGTAACCGTATAGGAAATGTATCCAAAACATCGCTGAGAGTCCACACTAAACATACAGAATGAAAATAATTACCCAGAGGTGAGGGATTAGTGACCACAGGGCCGCCCTCACTCTGGTAATTATTTCATTCTTGTTATGTTTTAGGTGGACTTCAGCGATGTTTTGGATACATTTCCTATAACGTTTACTTGCACATGCATATGATGTTCTCCAACTCGCTTCTGCTTGTCATTTACTATACTAGAGATGTCACTATACTATTAACCATGTGTGGGTGTTTGTTTGATCACATGGCCGGCTTACCATGTGTTTATTGGTATTGCATCCCCATTTTTGCCTTATCCTGGATTTTAATATCCTCTAATAAGATTACATTTTATATTTGACCTTTCGACTACAATAGTTCTTTGTGTGGTTTTCCAATTTCGGAAAGAGCTGTGCAGAGACTTGCCTTGTAAAGTGCTCCAGTCCGTCAGATGTCCTGTGAGCCATCACTATAATTTTTCCTGGTTACATAGTTCAGTGGAAGAAAAAAAATCCTTCCACCCGATCAACACTGATGTAGCTTTTTATTGGCTACAATGGCAGTAAATATGTGATTAATTTTATTCTTGTCCTATTAGTGACAGTGTACCATCGTAATTTTAACAAAATGATTTATCTTTGTTAGCGAGATTATATTCACGTTGAGATTTATGTGTGCATATCTGCCATCTTACGGTCAAGAATTAAAAATCCCTTTGCATAATCATATATTTTGATATTATAAATATTAGAAAATGGCATTTCCCCAACATATTGAGACTTTTCATAATTCATGCAAGTTCTGCATTAATTACATACTCTGATGAATTGTCTTCCAGACTTGTCAACTTACCATAAAACTTGCCAAAATTGGATGATTTTCTACTTTCTACATTTTACATTTATTTGAAAGGAAACATTATATCCTCACAATGGCTTGTTCACAATGATATGAATTATTGTATCCCTGCTCTGGACATGCATTCCATTAATTGCTTGTTATTTTGTCCTATTTTCCTTCCTATTCCTATGGTTATTTTTTTTTAGCCAGATTATGACAAATCAATCATGATGAAATTTAAAAAATGATAACCCCAGCTGGCCAAATCTATTGTATATTCTATAGTTCCCACGATGAGCTTTAGGTGAGTTTTTCAAGTTACAGACTTTCTGCGCCATTTCTGCTCTTATTATGTAAATTAGGATACTTGCGTTTTTGTGTGTTTTTTACATGCATTTTTATTGCAGTTTGAACTCTTACATTTGTTGTCTGTTTTGGAGTGTCATGTTTTAAATAAGGCTGCTTTGTTCATCATTAGAGATAAGAGAACCCGAACTCAAAAGCTCAGGGTTCATACCGGACAGTAAGTGTTCAGTGCTAAAAAAAAATAACCATATTGTATATATGCCAAAATGGTATCAATAAAAATGTCAGCTTAACTTGCAAAAAATAAGCTCTCACCCAGCCTCAGATCCCGAAAAATGGAGACGCAATTGGAAAATGAAAAATGACACAATTTTTTTTAACAAATTTTGTTTTTTTCACTACTTAAATAATAAAGAACCTATACATGTTTGGTGTCTACAAACTTTTAATGACATGGAGAATTTTAATTACAAGTCAGTCTTAGCATTTGGTGAACATGGTAAAGAAAACAGAAAAAAATTAGGAATTGCACTTTTTTTGCAATTTCACCGCACCACATTATTTGGTAAAATCAATATTGTTATTCAAAAGTACATCTCATGCAACAAAAAACAAGCCCTCACACTGCTATATTGATGGAAAAATAAAAAGTTACAGATTTGGGAAGAAGGTGAGCAAAAAACAGAAACGCCAAAGCGGAAAATGGCCGAGGGGTCACACTTTTGATACTCATGTTTTCTTCTGTTTGCAATAAAGATAAATGCTGGGAACTACGTTTACATTTTCTATCTTGAAGAAAATTTCTCCAGTCTCTCTCTATATGACAGCAGATTGTGTGTTACACACAATATCAGGATCCAGGCTCTGTGTTGAGAGAAGAGGATGAGAATCGATTTGGCATATGACCACCAGTATGCAAATCAAATGACTGCCCTCTCGATCTGGTAATGTTCTATTCAGAGAGAAATTAGAATCTAGTTACCATATGACCACCAGTATACAAATAACTACTGATCAAATGAATCATAGAATCATAGAATGGTAGAGTTGGAAGGGACCTCCTGGGTCATCTGGTCCAACCCCCTGCTCAAAGCAGGATTCACTAAATCATCCCAGACAGATATCGGTCCAGCCTCTGTTTGAAGACTTCCATTGAAGGAGAACTCACCACCTCTCGTGGCAGCCTGTTCCACTCATTAAGCACCCTAACTGTCAAAAAGTTTTTTCTAATATCTAATCTGTGTCTCCTACCATTCAGTTTCATCCCATTGCTTCTAGTCTTTCCTTGTGCAAATGAGAATAAAGATGATTCTTCTACAATGTGACAGTCCTTGAGATATTTGTAGACAGCTATTAAGTCTCCTCTCAGTCTTCTCTTTTGCAAGCTAAACATTCCCAAATCCTGCAACCGTTCCTCTTTAGACATGGTATGCAAAACGGTCACCATTCTGGTTGCTCTTCTCTTTACTTGCTCCAGTTTGTTGATGTCTTTTTTGAAATGTGGTGCCCGAAACTGGACACAGTATTCCAGATGAGGTCTGACCAAAGAAGAGTAGAGGGCATTAATGACTTCACGTGATCTAGACTGTATGCTTCTGTTAATACATCCTAAAATTGTATTTGCCTTTTTTGCTGCTGCATCACACTGTTGACTCATGTTCAGTCTGTGATCTATTAGTATACCCAAGTATTTTTCACATGTGCTGTTGCTGAGCCCTATTCATCCCATTCTGTATATGCTTCTTCATTTTTATTGCCCAGATGTAGTACTTTGCATTTTTCCCTGTTAAAATCCATTCTGCTAGTTGCTGCCCACTGCTCCAGCTTATGTATATCTTTTTGTATCCTCTCTCCTCTAGTATTAGCTATCCCTCCTAGCTTTGTGTCATCAGCAAATTTAATCAATTTACCCTCAATTCCTTCATCTAAATCATTGATAAAGATGTTGAACAATACAGGGCCCATGACAGAGCCCTGTAGTACCCCACTTAAGACGTTCTTCCAGCTGGATGTGCAGCCATTTACGACCACACTTTGGGACCGATCACTAAGCCAGTTATGAATCCACCTAAGAGTTGCCTTGTCCATTCCATACTTAGTCATTTTTTCAAAAAGAATTGTGTGAAATACTTTGTCAAATGCTTTGCTGAAGTCAAGATATACTATATCTACAGCATTTCCCTGATCCACCCATTCAGTGATTCTGTCATAAAAGGAAATTAAGTTAGTCTGACATGACTTATTAGTTACAAACCCATGCTGACTTTGTTTAATCACTTCATTCTTATCCAGGTACTTACATACATGTTATTTAATAATTTGTTCAATGCCTGCCCAATCTGGCAATTGAGGGATATCCTGACAGTGAGAATAATGCACATTGTCAGGATTGAACAATCTAGAGTAGGAGAGTCACCATAGAAATTTACCTAAAGCATCGAAAACCTCATTGGGAATTCTTTCTCCAGTTCAAACTAGCATCATCGCCAGTTCAAAGGCATCTTTAAAAGTAGTGTCCCGTTGCATTATTAACACTCGCAGTGTTAGGACCGTTCTCATAGTACATACAACTGCATACAGCAAAGAAGATGCTGTCGTGTGACTGTTCACAACTTTGCCTGGGATGATCTGAAAGCTCATCAATCTAGCAGAGAAATAAGGCTAACAATAATTTAGTGCCAACATATTGCACAACACTGCATTTCAGGGGTACATTTCCAGGAAATATCAGATATTACAGAGTAATTATTCAGCAATTTAAAAAAAGAGGAGAAACGGCACAGCTGGGAACCTTACAATCTATAAGAACACAGGGGTGGAAAAAGTGAAATAATCAGCCAGCACAGCCAATACTGTCAATCAAAATTGCAATAAAACTAATGTAACAAATGGTTTCTCAAACTTCAAGACAAAATTCCACTTGTAATGAGTAATACAATTTCTGAGTTATTCAACCCTTCATTACAGTCATGTTTAATACTTAGTGGAGCACCTTTGAACTTTTAAGACCTGCCGCAAATTTCATGAAAAGCTGCCACATGAGAATTCCTGAGCATTCCTGAGAAATTTTTCAAGGCAGTGGCATACAGGTTACTTATATACTTGAGTTTATATACTTCAATTGCCTTCTTCAAATGCCACAAAACATTTTCTGTGGGATATTAGGTTACCGTGACGGCCAATCTAAAATTTTCCAGGAATTGATCTTTTCTCACACATTCTTGGAACACTCTATTGACAACCCAAGAATTTTAGTGAATTTAGTGAATTTTATCTTTTCACTTTAAAAATTACAAAAAGGAAAATTGGCTGATGCAAATCTTTTGGCACCCTGCATTTTTAGTATCTAGTAGCACCCAGTTTTAAAAGTATCACAGGTTGTAAATGCTTTTTGTAGCCAGCCAAGAGTCTTTCAATTCTTGTTTGAGGGACTTTCATTCATTCTTCCTTGGAAAATTCTTCCAGTTCTGTGAGATTCCTGGAATGTCTTGCATGCACTAATATTTTGAAGTCTAGCCGCAGATTTTCAATGATGTTCAGATCTGGGAACTGTGAGGGCCATTGTAAAACCTTCACCTTGCGTCTTTTGAGGTACTCTATTGTGGCTTTTGACATGTGTTTAGGATCATTATCCATTTCTAAACTCTTTTCAACTTTAGCTTTTTTACAGATGGTGTTATGTTTGTCTCAAGAATTTGTTGAAATTTTATCAAATCCCTTCCTCACTCTACCGATGAAAAGTTCCCCATGCCATTGGCTGCAACACCACCCCAAAGCATGATTAATCAACTCCCATGCTTAATGGTTGGTGAGAAGTTATTTTACTGAAATTCTATGCCCTTTTAACTCCACACATACATTTGACCATTGCAGCCAAAGAGTTCTATTTTAACATCTATTTAATCATTGGTCCACACAATTTGTTTTTGAAAATACATCAGGCTTGTTTAGATATGCTTTTGCATACTTCTGACACTTAATGTTATAGAGAGGATGCAGTAGAGGTTTTTGTTGTGAACGTGTTGGAGACGACTTCGGAGCTGAAGCTCACTCTGGTGGTTGCTGAGGGTATTGAAACTATGTTGAACAGCAAAAATCCACCACCTGCAACTGACGATTGGTTATCAGGTGGTACGGACTAGCCTGATATAAGTGAGCTGACTTCCCATGGTTCTTGCCGGTGATTAATTGTTCTTCCTGGTCTAGGTTGGAATTCAGCTTGCTTTTCTGCTGTCTCCTTGCATTCAGATAAGTCACTTTCTGTTTTTTTTTTACTGTGGTTTGAATTTCATTGTTTTTTTTGCTGCATTGCTTTTTGAGTTCAGCCGGGTCCCCATTGGGGGGCTTGGGCTGGTCTCCGTTCTCTTTTTGTATTTGTTCATTTGCTCAGTTCTTGTGATATTTTAATGCTGGGTAGTTACATGTCCACACCAGAGATCTGATATAGGTGGTCGAGACCGTGTGGTCTCAGCATTTTTGGATTCAGAAGTGTTGGAGTTTTTCCTAGGGTTTTTCTGGGTTGCAGACTGTATTCTCTCCTGTGCTGTCCTATCTAGACAGTTTTGGGCCCCAGCGTTTGCTCAATCTATTTTCTGTCTGTGTTCGTGTTTTCATCTTGTCTAACCGCCATTATATGTTTGGGGGCTTCCTATTCTTTTGGGGCTCTACTACGGGGCAGTTAGCTTTCCTCTTTCCATCTTCAGGGATAGCTATCTCTCCCGCTTTGACAAGGCATCTAGGGCACCGTAGGAACGTCCCACGACTGCTTCTAGTTGTGCGGTTAGTTTAGGGGCCTGCAACCTATTAGTTTCCAACCTCTCTGGTTTTTTGCTCCTGCCTCCTCAGCTACCAAAACATAACAGGTTTTCTTCTGATGACTCTTCCATGAAGGCCATATTTGTGCAGATGTCTCTGTACAGAAGAACAATGTACCACAACTCCAGAGTACGCTAAATCTTTCTGAAGTTCTATTGCAGTTAAATGGGGGTTATGATTTGCCTCTCCAGTAATCCTATAGGCAGCTTTCACTGAAATTTTGCTTGGTAATCCAGACCTTAACCTGACCTCCACTGTTCAAGTTAACTGCCATTTCTTAATTACATTTCAAATTGAGGTAAGGGCAACCTGAAAACGCTTTGCTATCTTCTTTTGCTGTCTTCTCCTGAGTTGTGTGCCTCCACTATTTTCATTTTCAGAGTGCTAGGCAGCTGCTTAGAAAAACCGATGGCTACAGGTTTTTGGTACAAGGTTAGAGAAGGCTGGGTTTTTATAAAGCTGACAGATTTGCATCACCTAGGGGATAAAATGTGTCATCTTTAACTTTAGGCATTTTAGAGATCATTTAATCTACAGCTTGCTTAACTGTTCAGAAAAACAGTAATTTTGAATAGGGGTACCCAAACTTTTACATGCCACTGTATGTAAAATATAAACTGCTATCCAGTGCATATAGTGTGGGCAAATTTTTCATAAAAAGGAACAGTTCCTGAGTAGGTTTGGGCAAATTTATTTGAGTGGAATTAAATTCTATTCGTATTCTGCAGAATGCAGAACATTTATAATTTGCCCATGCAAGTTTAGCAAGACGATGGTCCACTGGCCAACATTTTACTGAACTGTAGAGGTCTCGTAAAAAGTAAAAAAAATGAATACTCACTTTACTGGCTCATTTCCTGCGCACCTCCACTGCACGCTGTCCCCGTATGGTCTAAGCCACATATTCTTTCTGCCATCAAGTGCACTGAACTCAGAGCCTCTTCATACTGAATGAGGAATTCTGGCTGCAACAATGTAATGTTAGGACATGCACAATCACCTTACAAGGGGCACTGTTGTGAATGGGCTTGAGATGAGTTCTGAGCAGAGGCTCCCTATGGTGGTTACAAGCGGTACTGGTCTGTTCAGTGAAGATTGTGAGGACTGGGAATCAGGTGTTACTGACTGGTCTTATATAAGGGAGTCACCTTCCCATCAGGGTTGCCGGTGATCAATTGTTCTGGTCTGAATCCTTGATTCCAGTTTCCCTTGTAGCCTGCTGTGTCGTGTCTGCATCTCCTTCTAACAGATAAGACATTTTCTTCTTTTTGTTTCTGTGCTTGATTTTTGCATTTTGTCCTGCACTTCTGTGGGGGCCTTCTGGGTCCCCTCAGGGGGCTTTTGCCCTCTCAGTTTAGTTCAGCCACTGATGTTTGTACTTTTGCTTTTTCCAGTTTTTTCAGTGGCTGCTGTTTTTATTTTGTTACACCAGAGAGCTAATTTAGGTGGTAGAGGTCGTGTGATCTCAGGTGTTTTTGAAATTAGTAGAGTTGGTGCTTTCAGGGATTTTTTTGGGATTGCAGTAAGTACCCTTCCTATCCTTTTCTATTTAGTTAGTTTGGGCCCCAACGTTTGCTCATACTATTTTTTCTGTCTGTGTCAGTATTTCGTCTTGTCTAACCGCCATTACATGTTTGGGGGCTTGCTATTATCTTTGGGGTTCTGCTCCGGGGCAGATAGCTTTCCTATTTCTATCTTTAGGTGTAGTTAGTTTCTCAGGCTGTGACGAGGCGTCTAGGACCAACGTAGGAACGCTCCACGGCTGCCTCTAGTTGTGGTGGTTAGTCAGGGTACTGCAATCTCATAGATTCCAACTGCTCTGGTGTATTGCCTTTTTGCCTGCACTCCTCAGCTACCGAATCATAACAGTACCACCGGCCCGAAAAATTGAAAATTGTATGGTACTCACAGAAGGGAAAAAATATTGTGAAAGAAAAAAAAAAAGGTTGTCAGAGTTGTCAGAGATATTTTTCTGTTTGTTGCATTTTTTTTTTTTTTTTCCCTCTGTATCTCTGGGTGCTGGGGAGGATTTTTTTTTTCTCTCAATGGAGTTTGCACAGTTGTCTGGCCGTGTGGATCAGCTTGCCACTGAGGTTCGGAGTATTGCTACCTATCTTGCTAGGTTGCCTGTTGTGGAACCTAGGATTCCCATGCAGATTTGTTTTTAGGGGATCGAGCTAAGTTTCAGAATTTCAAAAATAATTGTAAATTGTTTTTTGCCTTAAAATCTAAGTCCTCAGGAAACGCAGCGCAGCAGGTTCAAATTGTCTTCTCTCTCCTGCGCGGCGATCCTCAGGATTGGGCTTTTTCCCTGACACCTGGGGATCCTGTTTTGAGTGATGTTGATGCATTTTTTCAGGCTTTGGGGTTATTGTACGATGAGCCTAATGTCACTAATCAAGCTGAAAAAGCCTTGTTGGCATTAAATCAGGGGCTTGATGACGCTGAGTTATACTGTCAGAGATTCCGTAGGTGGACAGTCCTGACCAAGTGGAATGACGACGCTTTGGCGGCCCTTTTTCGGAAGGGGCTGTCAGATAATGTAAAGGATGTTATGGTGGGATTCCCTGTCCCCTCTGGTCTCAATGATTCTATGTCATTAGCGATTCAAATTGACAGACGTTTGCGTGAGCGGAAAAGTATGCGTGGAATAGTGTTGCCTTGTGAACCTGCTTCTGAATCCATGCAGTGTGATAGAGTGGTGTCTGGGGCACAGCGTCATGAGTTTCGAAAGCGCAATGGGTTATGTTTCTACTGTGGTGATGCCTCTCATGCTATTTCAGTCTGCCCTAAGCGGGGAGGACGTTTTGCACGCTCAGTTGTCTTGGGTAGTGTTCAGACTAAGTTTTTACTAACTGTCACTCTGATATGCTCTCTGTCCTCATTTTCTGCTCAGGCTTTCGTTGATTCTGGAGCAGCCATTAACCTGATGGATTATGATTTTGCTAAACGTTGTGGGTTTCCCTTGATACCCCTACAGAAGTCTATTCCCCTTCTGGGGATCGATTCTACCCCTTTGGCTGAGAATAAACCTCAGTTCTCTACTCAGGTTATAATGAGGGTTGAACCTGATCATCTAGAGTGCTGCAAATTTTTGGTTCTGTATAATCTGCATGATATTATCGTACTGGGTTTCCCTTGGTTACAGTCTCATAATCCTGTTTTGGATTGGAAATCTGTGTCTGTAACCAGTTGGGGCTGCCAATGTGTTAATACCAACACTCCTGTTTTTTCTGCCTCCCCCCAGGCTCAGGATGTTCCTGACTTTTTGATTGATTTTTCTGATGTGTTTAGCGAAAGTAAATCTGCATCCTTGCCTCCCCATAGGAGCTATGACTGCGCTATTGAATTAGTGCCTGGTAGTAAATTCCCTAAAGGTCGCCTTTTTAACTTGTCTGTACCTGAACATGACGCTATGCGGTCTTATATCAAGGAGTCATTGGAGAAAGGTCATATCAGACCATCCTCTTCACCCTTAGGTGCCGGTTTTTTCTTTGTGGCCAAAAAGGATGGTTCATTAAGGCCGTGTATTGATTATCGTCTTTTGAACAATATTACTGTGAAATATCAATACCCGTTACCCTTGATTTCTGACCTGTTTTCCAGGGTGAAAAACGCTACTTGGTTTACCAAGCTTGACCTCAGGGGGGCATATAACCTTATTCGCATTAAGCACGGGGATGAATGGAAGACGGCATTCAATACCCCGGAGGGGCATTTTGAGTACCTTGTGATGCCCTTTGAGCTCACTAATGCTCCTTCTGTCTTCCAGTCCTTCATGAATGACATTTTCAGGGATTTTGTGGATAAATTTCTGATTGTTTATTTGGATGATATCTTGATTTTTTCCAATGACTGGGACTCTCATGTGAAACATGTTCGAACTGTATTCCAGATTTTGAGAGAGAATGCTCTGTATGTGAAGGGATCAAAGTGTCTTTTTGGCGTACAGAGGATCTCATTTCTGGGATTCATTTTGTCCCCATCTGTTATTGAAATGGACCCGGTCAAGGTTCAGGTCATCTGTGATTGGGTCCAACCTACTTCATTAAAGGCTCTTCAAAGATTTTTGGGTTTTGCCAATTTTTATCGTAAATTTATTGGTAATTTCTCGGTTATTGTTAAACCATTAACTGATTTGACCAAAAAGGGTTCTGATGTGGTGAATTGGCCTTCTGAGGCAGTCTCTGCATTTCAGGAACTTAAGCAGAGATTCACTTCTGCTCCTGTTCTACGGCAGCCTGATGTTTCTCTGCCATTTCAGGTGGAAGTTGATGCCTCTGAAATTGGGGCAGGTGCCGTTTTGTCCCAAAAAGATCCAGAGACCTCTAAAAGTAACCCTTGTGCCTTTTTCTCTCGAAAATTTTCTCCTACTGAACGTAATTATGACGTGGGTAATCGGGAGTTATTGGCCATGAAGTGGGCTTTTGAAGAGTGGAGACATTGGCTGGAGGGAGCCAAACATCGGGTGGTGGTCCTTACGGACCATAAGAATCTGGTTTATCTGGAATCTGCCAAGCGACTCAATCCTAGACAGGCCAGGTGGGCCTTGTTTTTCACACGTTTTAATTTTGTGGTTTCCTTTCTTCCTGGCACTAAGAATGTTAAGGCGGATGCTCTCTCGAGGAGTTTCCTTGCGGACTCTCCTGAGTTGTCTGATCCTTCTGTTATTTTGAAACAGGGTGTAGTTCTTTCCGCCATCTCACCCAATTTGAGACTTGCTCTGGAGGGGTGTCAGGAGGATAGGCCCGAGCGCTGCCCTGTTGGAAAATTGTTTGTCCCGGACCAGTGGAAAAAGAGTGTGATGTCTGAGATTCATTGTTCCGCGTTGGCTGGGCATCCCGGAATTTTTGGTACCAGAGACTTGGTTAGTCGGTCCTTTTGGTGGCCTACCTTGTCTCGTGATGTCAGGGAATTTGTGCAGTCCTGCGGGACTTGCTCTCGCTCCAAGCCTTGCTCTCGCTCTGGTGGTTTGTTGATGCCATTGCCTGTGCCCAAGAGACCATGGACCCATATCTCTATGGATTTCATTTCCGACCTTCCTGTTTCTCAGAGAATGACCGCCATCTGGGTGATTTGTGATAGGTTTTCCAAGATGATACATCTTGTGCCATTGCTAAGTTGCCTTCCTCCTCTGAATTCATAGAATCATAGAATCATAGAATGGTAGAGTTGGAAGGGACCTCCTGGGCCTTCTGGTCCAACCCCCTGCTCAAAGCAGGATTCTCTAAATCATCCCAGACAGATGTCTATCCAGCCTCTGTTTGAAGACTTCCATTGAAGGAGAACTCACCACCTCTTGTGGCAGCCTGTTCCACTCATTGATCACCCTAACTGTCAAAAAGTTTTTTCTAATATCTAATCTGTGTCTCCTCCCATTCAGTTTCATCCCATTGCTTCTAGTCTTTCCTTGTGCAATAGAGAATAAAGATGATCCTTCTACAATGTGACAGCCCTTGAGATATTTGTAGACAGCTATTAAGTCTCCTCTCAGTCTTCTTTTTTGCAAGCTAAACATTCCCAAATCCTGCAACCGTTCCTCATAGGACATGGTTTGCAGACCGGTCACCATTCTGGTGGCTCTTCTCTGAACTTGTTCCAGATTGTTGATGTCTTTTTTAAAATGTGGTGCCCAAAACTGGACACAGTATTCCAGATGAGGTCTGACCAAAGAGGAGTAGAGGGCAATAATGACCTCACGTGATCTAGACTGTATGCTTCTGTTGATACATCCTAGAATTGCATTTGCCTTTTTTGCTGCTGCATCACACTGTTGACTCATGTTAAGTCTGTGATCAATTAGTATACCCAAGTCTTTTTCACATGTGCTGTTACTTAGCCCTATTCCTCCCATTTTGTATATGCTTTTTTCATTTTTATTGCCCAGATGTAGTACTTTGCATTTTTCCCTGTTAAAATCCATTCTGTTAGTTGCTGCCCACTGCTCCAGTTTATGTATATCTTTTTGAATCCTCTCTCTCTCTTCTCTAGTATTAGCTACCCCTCCTAGTTTTGTGTCATCAGCAAATTTGATCAGTTTACCCTCAATTCCTTCATCTAAATCATTGATAAAGATGTTGAACAACACAGGACCCAAAACAGAGCCTTGTGGTACCACACTTGAGACATTCTTCCAACTGGATGTGCAGCCATTTACAACCACTCTTTGGGTCCGATCACTAAGCCAGTTATGAATCCACCTAACAGTTGCCTTGTCCATTCCATACTTAGTCATTTTTTCAATAAGGATTGTGTGAGATACTTTGTCAAATGCTTTGCTGAAGTCAAGATATACTATATCTACAGCATTTCCCTGATCCACCCAGTCAGTGATTCTGTCATAGAAGGAAATTAAGTTAGTCTGACATGACCTATTAGTTACAAACCCATGCTGACTCTGTTTAATCACTTCATTCTTATCCAGGTACTTGCATACATGTTCTTTAATAATTTGTTCAAAGATCTTTCCTGGTATAGAAGTCAGACTCACCGGCCTGTAGTTCCCTGTGTCCACCTTCTTCCCCTTTTTGAAGATAGGAACAACATTTGCTCTTCTCCAGTCTTCTGGGACTTCTCCTGTTCTCCAAGAATTTTCAAAGATTATGGACAGTGGTTCAAGAATTTCTTCTGCTATCTCCTTCAGTACCCTGGGGTGTAATTCATCTGGACCTGGAGACTTGAATTCATTTATGTTAGCTAAGTGTTTCCTCACTGTCTTTCTGTTTATAGATATCCTGGATTCTTCTATTCCTTTAATAGGACAGTGAAGATCAGTTGATGTTACATTTCCTTTCTGAGAGAAAACAGATGCAAAATAGGAATTTAAAAGTTCAGCCTTCTCAACATCCTGACTTACCATTTCATCATTTTCATCCTGTAAAAATCCTATAGCATCTTTGACTTTTCTTTTACTTTTGACGTATCCCCAAAATCCTTTTTTGTTGCTTTTGACGTCACTTGCAAGCCTTAATTCATTGTCAGCTTTAGATAATCTGATTTGTGCCCTGCAGGTTCTGCAGACGGCATTATATTCTTCTTTAGATATGCCTCCCTCTTTCCATTTGATAAACATTTCTTTCTTCCTTTTTAGCATGTGTTTAAGTTCTATGTTCATCCATCCTGGTTTCCTTAAATGCTTCCCATTCTTCCCTCTTTTCGGAATTGTTAACGATTGTGCTTTGAGAATCTCATTTTTCAAGATTTTCCATCCTTCCTGGACATTTTGTCCTTAAGGATATCCAGCCATTGGATCCCTCCAATTCTCTTTCTGAGTTCCTTAAAATCTGCCTTTCTGAAATCTAACCTTGACGTCTGAGTCTTCACAGGTCTTCCTCCTCTTGTTATCCAAAATTCTAAAAAAGCATGGTCATTACCTCCTAGAGTCCCAGCCACTCTTACCTCCTCCACCATTTCCTCCCTGTTTATGAGGATTAGATCCAAGGTAGCAGATCCCCTTGTTTTCTCCATTACCTTTTGGAAGATAAAGTTGTCAGCAAGAGAGGATAAGAATTTCCTGGACCTGTTAGTTTTGCCTGAGAGAGATTCCCAACAAATGTCTGGATAGTTGAAATCTCCCATGACCACTATGTCATATTTTTTGGAGAACTTGGCCATTTGATGCATAAAGAGTTCATCCATATCTTCAGCTTGCACAGGCGGCCTGTAGTAAATGCCTACAATGGTGTCCTTTCCATTGTTCTGTCCTTGTATTCTTACCCAAACAGTTTCCACAGAACTCCCAGTCTCTGAAGCGTCAATCTCTGTGCAGATATACGCTTTTCTAACATACAATGCAACACCTCCTCCTCGTTTATCAAGTCTGTTTCTTGCAAATAAGTTGTATCCTTCTAGCCTTGTATTCCAATCATGTGTATCGTCCCACCAAGTCTCAGTGATTCCAATGACATCATATTTCTTCTCCTGCGTTAGTAGCTCCAGTTCTCCTTGTTTGTTGCCCATGCTTTGTGCATTCGTATAGAAACACTTTAGTTTGTGATTGGTTTCTCTTCCTTCAATATTTTTATTATGTAAATTTTTTTGTCTTTGTTCTTCCCCTTCACTTCTAATAGCAGAAATCTCAATAGTATTTGTCAAGTGTATGACTTTTGCTGGCGTTTTGCTTCCCTTCCCACATTGTTCTAGTTTAAAGCTCTCCTGATGAGTGTAGCAAGGCGACTTCCAAATACATGTTTTCCAGTCTTCGTAAGGTGCACCCCA